>CM040741.1:53535679-54135679 GCA_022829145.1 Albula goreensis
AATGTATAATTGGAGAATTAATTATTTTGCACCCTCAGTAGCTTGACATGGCTCAAACCCCTTTCCAAAGGTTACATTTTTATAAAAACCTGTTTCTTTTGGAAACCAGAGACAGTCAATAAAGGTGATTCATGTCACACATTCCCCTATTCAGTATGAGCAGTGCACCTGTGATTTCATGATTGTCCTGTATTAATCATTCCTGTTTATTATCAGTGAAGCAAATTGTTGGGTAATCAATGACTTCTCAATGCATTGTGGCTCTTTAACAAAGGGTTAACAATTTACTGGGAATGTGTGTGTGCGCGTTCGTGCGTGCGTGAGTGTGTGTGTGTGTGTGTGCATGTACATGTGTGTTTATATATGTGCATATGTGTGCGTACATGGTTGGTTGTTTGTGTGTGTATGTGTGTGTGTGCATGTATATGCGTTTGTATATGTGTGTGTGTGCATGTACATGTGTGTTTGTATGTGTGTGTGTGTGTGTGTGTGTGTGTGTGTGTGTGTGTGTGCATGTACATGTGTGTTTGTATGTGTGTATATGAGTGTGTACATGGTTGGTTGTGTGTGTGTGTGTGTGTGTGTGTGTGTGTGTGGTTGGTGTTTGTGTGTGTGTGTGTGTGTGTGTGTTTAGACATGGGGGAGGGGTGACAAAAGGACATCTGGGCTTTCCAAAGAAAGTCCTGCTGTGCTTGTGAAAATGGTGGCTTTATAAAATGCTAAATATTGACGAGACATTCTCTCTTCCCTTAACAGCCTGGTGCCATGGTTGCCTGATGTCAGGCAGTGGAAGTGTCTATATTTGTGCATTTAAAATATGTTCATCAATATTTTAGGAAGACTTGTTGACCATTTCTGGGCTATGATCTTCCATGATTTACAGAAACCTGCATTTTCTATGGTTACTGTAAATTTAAGTATTGTATACACTCACCATTTGCTTCCAATTAAATGGATTCTTGAATTCAAAAATATTTTTTCCAAATGAACAGTTTCCTTTGCATCATTATATTATAAGCCTATTTCAAACTTGCAAAAAATCCAGATTTAGGTTTAAATTCTTCTTTTTACAGTGGTAGCAGTGATGATGCAGCATACTGGCTAGGTAATAACTGTTACAAATACGGATCCAATAGTCTCTGTGACTATCATAATTAAATGCATTGGCCAAACATGAAACCACATTATTTCATATATATGATGTCATTACCTTTGACACTTTTTTTTGCTAGGAGTGCACAGAAAGTGGGTTCACATGAGAGGTAGTTGTGGGTATTACGCAGGTCAGCTGTTTGTGTTTATCAGTGAAAATTCTGCCGTGGTATATGGCAGTGTTCTGATTTGTTGGTTGACTTGAATTATTCATCATGGAGCTTGGTCAAATAAAATACATCAGCAGCTAGCACAGCAATGTAGAGTGCAATGAAGACTGTACTGAGGAAAATTGGAATACTGAAACTGAAAATTGGGTAAAAAATATAGAATGTCTGTGTCCATCATTTGTATTAATAAAGTGGTAGATAATAAGATATAAAAGAGTTAAAAATCATTGTTACATCCATATTGGTAAATGTGTCATATACCTCAGGTTCAGAAACCTGTTTCTATGCTTGTTTTGAACAGATAAAAATAATTCTAAAGAATAAAAAAGTGGTTGAACATGCTAACTGAATGATTCAAGATTTACATGGTGATCCAGGTAATTAAAAAAAAATCCAATTCTTTTCAAATTCAACACAAAATCCAAGACTCAAAACTACAAGTTATCCACAAGTCTATTCCCTCCACAACCTTAGAGAAAGTCTTTTCTTCAGATGCATTAAAATCTAAAATTCTATGTTTAACTTCTTTCCCACAAAAAAATTGGTTCATAACTGAGAATCCAAGAACCTCCCTGCTACAGTAAGAAGTTTGTTCCCCCGGGCCCCTTTCCCCCCCGTTTCTCCCATCGGGCTATTGTATGGTCACTGTGACCTTTTGATTAAACTGGAGCAGCTGGATCTCAACTAGGGTGATCTCAGTGTGACTGACCTACTGGATGAGTCACTCGAATCTTCATGGCCAGGAAGAGCGGAGGGGAGAAGGATCTGCTCCCCACCTTTGCTGAGCCTTGGCCACACTGTGCTGGGACCTGTCACTTCACATTCCTGTATCCCGATTAGCACCATGCTGCGGGGGAGGACGAAGCTCTGCACTGGGGAAGGTGGCATGAGGACAAGGGTTCTCTCTGTCATTCAGAAGGGCACTCCGGTCATCCCCTGTTTTGTGGCACATCTGTGGCGGCACAGACACTTGTCATAAAAGAGGCTATCCCCTCGGACAGCACTGGACCAGTCCAGTCAAGACTCCTTTGGCTTTGCTGTAAATATTCCCAAACAGCAGCTCTGTATATTTAATGTTTTCCGCATCTGCAGGCCTTACATTTTGCATACTTGTATACCCAAAACTTGCATGACTAGGATAGTATTTTATTGCATTGTTCTGAATTGTAAAGACTAGCTGCAAAATTAACAATGACGACTGAACACATTGTGTGTTAGGGTCCAGCTTTTTGTGTAGGAGGGTGCTATCAGGGTGCAGTATGAACTCAAAACACAATCCAAATTTGAAGTAGTGAAAACAGGCAAAAGTCAAAAACCAGACAAACACTGCAATCAGAAGAACTGAAGACAAACAGAAGACAAGGCGGGGTATAAATACACAGACTAATGGGCAAACAAGAGACAGATGAGTAATAGAGCAGGTGAAACAAATGGGTAATCAGGTAACGAGACGAGAGGCGGGGCAGAGACACAAGGGGAATGAAAACAAAGGCACATGGACGAGGAAACGGGAAATGAAAACAGAACACATGGACACGAAAATGATCGAACAAAAACTGACAAACTGAAAGAAAAAGGTAAATACGGGTTCACATACTGACAGATGCTGAATTTTTCTGTTCTTTGTGAAATTAAAAACTATATCATAAAATTTTCACAAGCTACCTATACAAACATAGAGCTTTTTCATGCAAGGAACCACAAGAGTTAATACGAAGGATTTCACTGATATGACTTACTTTTTTTTTGGCTAATTTTATTTGGACCTAAATTTAAAGATGAAGTGCTTTGTGTAAAGTGTTAATCTGAAGTGATCAAATCAATTTCAAGATTGATTTGGACGACTGCCATTGCTTTTCATTTCAATCTATTATGCTTGCCCACTCCACTTGATAATGGCTTAATCAAATATGAAGCATTGATATGTTCTTTAATTGCAAATAAATAGAATAATTGTGATACTGAGTACAAGTCCTTCTCACACCTGATTTAATTGGTTCATAAATATGCCAAGATTCTTCATAAATTGTTGAATCCTGACAAGCATGCATATGTCTTGCTTGTATTTATCTTAATTTGATCTCATTTGGGCTCATACCTATTATGGTTTGTGGCAGGGTACTCTTGAAAAGAATGAAAATTGGAAAAATATACATAAGTACATATTTGTGCTGGAAAAAACAAAACACTTTGATTCTATTGATTGGTTGGAGTTGCATCTGCTATGGCAATCAGAAACATACTGTAAACCCTATTGCCTCTATGCTCTTTTAGCTATATTTCAATAGAGGTTGAATTTAAGGTTTTTATTTTTAGGGCTTGTGTACATGAATGAAGAACTGTGGGTGGTTCAATGTGCCTTTGATTAATAACTACATCAAACTAAATCATGAGAAGTGAAAATGTAATATCTCAAAACCTTGTGTCTGTGTATCTATATCTGTATTATTTGCTAGTCATTCACCCTGGTCATCCAAACTGCTGAGAGTGGGTTGATGAGGAAAGCAGAATCCCTGTGATTGTGCACAGGGAAAGTCATACAGCAGGCTGAGGTTAGGTGAAAGAACTTTGAACTTGAACCTTCAATCTTGATATATCTTTAGCATATGGGTCTCTGTATGCTTTGCCAATTTGTGTCACAACTAGCAATGGCCTCAGTGTGTACATCTCTAACAGAGCTGCTGAATAATGTAAGTTCTCACATAAGGTTTTTCCAAACATTTTCTCTGTCTTCCATCCTGTTTGATACATTTGAGATTCATAGTAGCCAAGAGCCTTCACTGAAAACTTACTTCCCAATTCCAGAGAGGACCACGGCAGCAGTATATCCAACATAGGGATCTATCAACAATGAACTTTTCCCCTTACCATGAAATCAGGATTTGAAAATACAGGGATAAGACCTGTGAGTTATGATTGGCAAAGGAGTCAAAATTTGGAGAAAATTCAACTCACAGCCAAGACATTCCTGACAAAGACCCAAAGATCACAGTCAGTAACAGAGTTGCATAGCTATTGGAACACCCACAACCCCCACTTGCCCCCCATCTCTTAGGATGCCAAAGTAATGTCCCAATAGCAACCTCCCTCCTCCCCCCAGCTGACACAATTGTGAATATTGAGAAGAAATGAATAGTAATAGTGATCCCTGTATTTTGACTAGATTTTTATGTAGATAATTAGTTGGAAATATTACAGACAGACATCAATGGTTTACCGTGTGTGTTTGTGGTCATTACTGTCCTAGCAAAGGCTTGGACTATTGCTGTCAAGGTTAATGGACATACAATATGTGGGACTGGGAGTTCTTTTGGAATGTCCAACTCATAGTATGCACTATGCACTAATTGCATATTTATTGACTGAGTGCACATGCTCTATATGTAATGAATGAATGAAAACAAAATCATGGTTATTCAGACAACAGACAGCCTGCAGAGTATTTAGGGCTTTGAGCAAAGCAAGTGATTAGTCACTGCTCGTTAATTAGTCTGGCGACTCCCTCATGGCCTTACCAGCTCCCGGATTGGATATTTGTTTAATGTGATGTATTGCACTGTGGAGAGGATCTAATCTCTCTTCAAATGGACAGGTGAGAGCAACAAAAATGAGGAAGAGAAATATGCTAAAGCCAGTAACTGTATACATTTCTAAATTGTGAAAAGTGGTTTTCCTTGAAAAGACTATCAACATAAAATTTCAGATTTTCCTACAGTAAATCTCCTGTAGAATCAAAAGATAGGATCTGTCCCCTAGGCACATGTCAGCAATGCACTGGCATCATTCTTGTAGAAGTAAAGGTCATTTCATACTTATCTCCATAGTTTTACTGTAATTTCAGGAAAAAATATAGAATTTCTTCTGTTTTCTCTTAACTGATTCTCTTAACTATATTGAATGTCATTTTGTCGCTTGCAGAAAAAGCATATGGCATTTACTCAGTTAGTCCTCACCAACAAAGGAGTCTATTGTTGCCTGTCTGTCTTTTTTTCCAGAGAATCCTGGATTCCAAGCAGCATGGTTTCTGTTCTGCATTAATTTGATTGGACCCCCTGGCTGTTGGTACAGGAAGTAATTAACCAAGGAAGTCAAATCGGATTCTGTGTAATGTCATTTCATCTCAGGATCCACCCCCCCTTTTGGTGTATACATCTCCCAGAACAAGAGGTCTCTCTGTGACATACGGAATGCTTTAACAGGCCTTGCCCTCTTTCGTCCGAGGGCTATTGTTTTCAAAACTTGACTCCAGAACTTCAGTTAAAAAGATTTTCCACTAAAAACACAGATCCACTCTGTTCTTCGTGTTTTGGTTGTGTCTTAGATTTTTTCCACCTTTCTGTGGAATAAAGCATTATACAGGGTATGAAAAAGTTTCAGAAAATGTTTCTTGAATCAGCCTCTTTGTTTCTTTAATTGTCACCAGGGGGATTTAGTAAGTGTTGCTGTTATTGGCCGGACAGTATTCCATTACCTCAGTATTGAAGTTGGGCGTGAAGCTTTCACTGCCGTCCCGCTCGCCTTGTCTGGCAGCGCTGCAGATCTCTGAGGCGCTCTAGCGCCTCATCAGCCAGCCACGTACTTGGCCTATTCAATGTGCCACTGTTTTAAACTCATGTGAGGAGCAATGACATGAGTGTGTGCATGCGCATTTGTGCAACTTTTCTGTCACTTCTTTCAGTTCTCTTGCTAAATTGCTAAATAAACTCAGATTTTGATCAAGCTTTACCTTATCATTTAATTTAAGTTCTTTATCAGAGCGTGGGTAAGAAAATACAAAGTAAAAGAAAGTTATGTTGGGTATCTTTAAAAACAGCTAATGACAGCTATTCATACAATAAAGTTGACATAATCAAGCTCTCGAAAATGAATAATTACAAAGAATGAGACCACAGAAACCTTTTTAACTCTCCTTCCCAAACACTAAAAACCATCTTCAATCAATCCATTAGATCATTGTTCATTGTACTTTCTTGTGCACATGCCATATCAAAGAATGACATACATTCATACTCACTCATGTGTCTATAATCTACCAATATACATTCAGTCAGCCCCAAAAGCATCAGGACACGAAGATGCACCCATCCCCAGATGGCCCACACAGTACAGAACCAGATCCCCAGAGGCAAAGCCAACAGCACGTGCCCCAGCCACCACACCACCCCAAAATCACAGTGACAGAGGACAAGGCCAGAACCAGAGTAAAGAAGGTGCCACTGCTCAGCTTATCCACAGCTGTCTGTGCCCAAAATAAGAGCCCTCAATGTCACTATAGTGAGTGGCAGAGATTAGAACTTGGCAGGAGTTCTGATATGCAGAGCATCTCAGCAAGAAGAGACTGGACGGGACAGTATCCCCTGTTAGCTCATGAGCACAATGCAGTGTTTGGCATTTGCTGAATTATGATTCAGCAGTTCAACGTGCCTGAATTTACATCTCATTTGGATTGAGATCTAGTGACTGTGGAGGCCAGAACTGTTAATATGCAATCCTAGCCTTGCAGCATTAAGCATTTTCATGCTACAAAAAGCCCATTTTCAGATGGATGCACTGCTATTGTTGAAGGGATGCATCTGATCAGCAACAATATTCACATATCCTATGGTTGTCAAATGCAGCTGTACTCATTTCAAGGGCCCCATTGTGTGTCATAAAAACACATATTACTAATGGCAAAAATTAAAAACTAAATAAAAAAAACAATTAAAAACTAGTAGAGGTAGAGGTAACAGGTATGTCACCAATAAGAACAGAGCTGATCTGAGAGCTCCAGGTTATATTCCCTGAAAAGTATGACAGTTCATGGAACTGACAAAATGATTGAAAAAAAGTTCCACAAAATAAAAGCTTGTAGATTGTTCCCCATCCTCCCCTGATTCTAAATACACCAATATCAATTGGCAGACATGCTTGGTCCAGTATAAACCTACCTAAAGTGCAGTCCTGTAACTGGAATTTATGCATGTGACAGTTGCCCCTGGTGAAATGCAGTTTATTAGGATGCAGTACTCTCAAGCGTTTTTTCCCAGTTGAGACATTGGGACATTGGGCGTACTATGAAGTAATACTTCTATGTGCAATGAAGGGAGCATGTGATAAACTGATCTAAAAATAAGTATAGTTTTCTGAAATGTTTGGGGTTACTGATTCACATGATGAAGGGTAGTGATTGTCACCGCGTTTAAATCCCCCCATATCCTGTTTTGCTCATCACCACTACCCCTGATTAAGTCCCCCATTCCTGGCAGCCAGGACCCCCTGCGACCATGGAAAAGCTAAGACATTTGAGAGGCATGATAGGGTTCCACTCCGCCGCTCCGGGGTGATCCACCTGCAGGATCCGTTTACCTACGGGCAGCTGGGAGAAGCGATCCGCATCTTCAGGGCTCAGGTCTGCATGAGGTTACAGTTACTTGCCGGGTCCTGACTAGGGGGGTGGGTGAGGGGGAGGGCGGTCAACCCTCAACTTAGAGCCCAGCGAGGGGTCTGCGCAGCTGTTTCTTTCAAGGGGTAGCAGTCCTGCATGCAACAGGCCCTGAGTAATTCACAAGTTACCTCTTTATCAGCATAACCTATCTGCCATATGCAGCTTGATGTCTTCATATTCCACACCATACATCAATAGCATCAGCCCCTTTCATTAATAATTTTCCATGATCACTTTGTCAATTGTGCCATACCAACTAAGATCTATAATCACTACTTCACTCTGTCTCAGACATGACAGTGTTATAAATCTTGAAAAGGACAGTCTGCACTCTTTTTTTGTTTGTGTTAGAAGTGCATGATGGAAACAAAGACCCCTCAGTTTTTTGGAAAATCAGTTGTTCCATGAAACTCAATATTTTGCAGGCATACAATGCTGGACATGTATTAGAGGCAGCTTCATGGAATGTTTAATAGAAAAATGGCTGAAGTATTCCCTGAAAGGTCTTTCGGGTTTCATGTTTCAGGCCAAAAATATTCAGGTGAAAACTCAGCATGGAAACAGGATCTCACCCTGGAATTTGGAAATACAATGCGCCGTAAAAATATAAATTTATGGGAATTTCAGAAGGTTCTGTTTCTTCTTTCAGTATATTGAACAAAAAATGGAATGATGAGTTATTTTTATAATAACCCATCAAAATAAAATTTTGGAAACTTTATGTTCATGTTAAATGCAAAGAAATTCTATGTGGAAGGTCTTTTTCTCTCAATGGATTGTAATGAACAGGTCTTTTTCTGACTTTGAATTCTGTCTTTATTTTGTATGTGTCAACAGTACATCAGGAGATGAATCGGGGTCATTTGAAAAATATAAAAACGGTATTCATAGTGAATTGAAACAATGATAATGAAAGTAAAATTATTGCCCCAAAGTTATTATACCAATTACACATGAAATATATTCTATTATATGGCCATATATATTTTTTTGTTAACAATAGGGTTGAAAACCTTTTTGTTCACTGGATTTTATTTACACACCAACATACCATTGCATAACATTAATATTTAAGCAGTTTTGATTCCTTGTCTTTGACTTATAAGTAACCGGTCATCATAAACACAATTTAAATGCAATAGTAATTACAATCACTGAAATGGGTACATTGTCTGAATTAACTATGAGGCTTTTCATTTCCAGATCATTTCTGGCAGTAGACAACCTGATTATTTATCTGTAGATATCTGCACGAGATAAAAATGTAGTACATGTGTGTTTGACTTCTCAATCACCCTGCCTATTCTAGTATCCCTTGGTTAGGATGTCCATGTAATGGAACACCGTATAAATATTTGTTAAATATAACTGCTGCCCCATTCAGCTGATACTGTCAGTGTAACTCTATCACAATTACCTAGATCCTAGGAGGTAACCCTATACAAACGCTTGTGGTCATTATTAATGGCCTAGTAAGTGTTACTGTTACAAACCAATTACTCTGTTATTAAACTTTGATGGGGCACCCTACAAATACACAGTGACACTTATCGTCTCCTCCGACCCACCACTTACTTTCACCTCACTTCTTTTTCTTTTTCTCTGTAATATGTGGGAGGTGAGAGTGAATGCCGACAGGCTCGGCCAGTATCAGGGGAAATTTGTCGGTTCAAAAGGTAAGGAAGTCGAGAGGTTGAGCTTGGTGCCCCCTCGGTGACTCTGAGAAATCTGGTGACCCGGTAAAGTGATATCACACCAGAGAGGGGAAGGGAGAGTAGTGGGGAGGAAGAGAGAGAAAGGAGAAAGGCAAAAATTTGTCACCTCTACATGCAGTTAAACAAGTAGGGAAGAAACACATCACTAGGTCATGGCAAGCCAAAAAAGAAAAAAAAACACTCCTTCTGTAGTCCTATGAGATGAACTGAAAGAAGAAAACAGCAATGAAAAAGTTCTGGTGTGACAGTGATTGCAGCCTTTTCACCAACCACCTGAAGGCACTGCTACTCATGCCCAGAATAACCACAGACAGTCATGCTTGGGGTAGACTCATGTGACTTCCTTTTGGAAGTGTCACATGATCACACAGGTCTAGGGCTTGTGTATTTTCTGATGGCAGCATTCTTGTGACCTTTTCTGGAGACATCATTCTCATCACCAGTTGCATTCCAGCCTGAGAATGTTGAGAATTAATCACTCGTCTGTAAGGTTGTAATATATCCACCTACAGTACTTGGAATTATGATGCATTTCTGAAAATGATGAAAAGTTTCACAAGAAATATCACAGAAATATCAACTACCTGAAATTTTAACAGTGAGGCAAACCTTTTTGTTGATACCATCACCCTGTCGTGAAAAAGACATAAAGTTATATCCAACTATAAATAAGACACTTTGAGGCTCTACCATAACAATAATAGTAATTTTGTTATTTTTATGTAATCATCTTCATAATAATCCATGTTATGTATTTTCATTGTTCTAGTGGAAGACTCCTGCGCTTTCAAAGATGATCACTCACACACTCAAAGTCACTCTAATTTTCTTTTTTTTCCATTTTTCATTTCAAGTTGGACTTGGTGTGCTGCAAAACAAGAGGTTTCATTGCAAAACTCACATCAGCAATTTGAAATGTAAACTAGTTGGGCCTATAGACCCATTTAGTGTGGATTTGTACACACCTACATGATTAAAGTCATCATTTGAATACTTAAGAAATTCAACACGGCCAGGGGACTCAAATTATGTCCTAGAACAGTGCCATTTCTATCAAAAACAAAATCAGTTCCATGGAAATCTGAACATCTCTCCAGAATGCATACGGTGGTTTGGCAGCAAGACATTGTTGCAGAGATGTGCACATTCTTATGACTGTAAAGCAAAAAAAAAAAAAAAAAAAAGGAAGCAGGCACTTCCTGGTGAGGAAGGATATGCTTCATGTACGTCCTCTCTGATTATCTGCACGTCATCACCCAGACAGCATGAGGCAATGTCACACCAACGCACTTTCTCTGATGGAAGGAGAGTTTTTTTAATGCTGGCGGGGTTGTCTCATATGACAGAGTTGTACCAGTCACATGACTCTGTCACATATAAAAATAGTCAGCAATCTTTTTTATTAAAAATCACAAAAAAATCACTGTCAGGCTTTGAGGCATGGATTTTTTTCAGTTTATCATCTGTTCACTATCATTTATATCTGCTCAATCTGAATGATGAAAGTTAGTGAAAAGCCATTTAGGGAGCTCCTGGGTGACTCAAAGATTAGAGAGTTGTGAACTGTAAGTCCTGTAACTGGTAGGTCCACCCTCACTAGAGGGAGGCAGGTGTTAAGCCGGTTACAATCATCAATCTAATCTCTAACTACCACCCTTGACTGGGCAGAAACTCACAAGCATGTGAATAGAGCATAACAGTATGTGTCCCCTCAGCAGCACATATGATATTGGTGACATATCTGCAGTACAAAAAGTAGCAAGCTTGTTAACATGTGAATTGGAGAAGTCCTTCCTGAGCTTGTGGTGGAGGTCTCTTAAGTGAGGCTTGTATTTCAAAAAGGTTTTTAGACCAGAACCAAGTATACACCACACATGGTTCTGGTCTAATAATCCTTCTCAAAACATTGTCATTAATGACAATAGACCAGAAACAGATCTTGTTTTGCTCTTTGGTCATTTGTGTTGTATTGGAGGGACAAAATGATATCTATTCCTTCCTTTTCATAAGCAGAGTATATAGTTTAACGGACTTTTAGTTCGAACCTGGACTGCTGTGTGTTTTAGGCTCTGCTGAACAAGTTAACAGAATTTTCCAGCAATATACCTATATATTTAAGTGGATATATGCAGCTTGAGTATGCTGTCCATCTATTGGCATTTGGCTGTCTGCTATGAAAATAAATAATGTAAATAAAAAGTCTTGGATATAGACTTACCATTGCCATGACAGCTGGATTGAGATATCATGTTTATTTAATAGAGTTGCAGTCTAACTGACAGCTTGATTTGGGGATTTTTCTTGCATATGGCTTATTGGTATCCTCTGTCATCTACCATTTCTCTTTCTTCTCTCTTCTCCTCCTTAAACCTCCCTTCCCCTCTCCTCCTATTTTTTCTCTCCCAGCCCCCATTCTAATCTTCCTTCCCTGTTTTTCCTCCTCCTCCCCCCTCTCTTCCTTTTTAAGCTGGATCAATCACTGGGGAGTAGTGGTGTCTTCTTCTCTCTCCCGGGCCTGCGTGATCTAAACTCGGAGATGAAATCCGTTATTTTAGTAGCATAGGAAGGAGCGAGCGTGAGGTTTTATGGAGATTTATGGGTCTCTTCTGGTCCTAATTGCCTCCTCTGGCTGGTAGTCCTGCGAGGCCCATCGTGAGCTGCGATGAAGACCAGGGTGATAATGGCTCAAGCAGGTGTCCCGCACACTGCGCGCGTCGCCTCGTTATGAAGACAAATGGTGTCACCATGCTCCTCTCCTGGGGTAAAAGGAAGCAGAGCACAGCAACAAGGAGAGCTTCCCAGCTGAGAGAGTACACCATGGCTGCAGTAACATGCCTTAGCCTTCAGGGGCAGTGTGAAGTTCAAACTATAGGCCACTGTAGCAAATCTAGTAGCAAAATAAACAAGGGTTAGGAAATATGACAGAGCTTTTCATCTTTACAAAAGAATATCAGTGCAATTACCCCTAAATTATACTATTTATTTTCTGCTGTTGAAATTATGTTAGTTTTTATTGAGGCTAAATGTGTGCTCTTTACAGGATGTTGGCATGAAAAATGTACAAGATGAATGTACAATTCATTGTCAAAGATAAACTGAAAGTAACAATACTTGAATATTATTCTTTTGAGAGATTTTTTTTAAAGCATGACAGTTGAATCCAACCATCTGAAACCGAATTTTGCAAAACTTAACTTACCATGAAAAGAACCTCAAGCAAGTCCCATCATGCAGATTTTATTTCTTTTTTTACAACATCCATATTTGCACAAAGATGTACTTCATAAATTCATGGCATGAACAACATGAGAATGAGATATTTTGATCTGCTGTTATTGCGTGCAGATGGGAGAGGCAGGGCAGCAGGAATGCTGAAGAGGCCCCCTTTTCCAACAGGGAAACTTTGGAGATTGTGAAATCAGGCCATGATATCAGCTCACTGCCCCAGCTACTGTGGTAGTGCGGCCGGAGGGTTAGGGAATTCCTTTCGTGAGAAAGATCATTCTTTAGCAAGGAAACCAACCAGTGCTGCCACACTATATATCCAACTTTATAAACAATAACATGTACAAATGGAACTGGATAAGCTTTGCGCTGGATAGGATTGTTAAGAAAATAATGCGTTGCAGAGAAGCAATCAAGCAGGCCTCAAAATGGAGCTTCATTTGGAGAAGGTACACCTAATCTTGGGTAAAGGTGCATGATTTCCATCAGTCTGACACAGTAGACTTCAGTGCAAGACAAGAAAATACACAGGTATATGGTCTGATTTTATATATCCTTCTGCAGGTATCTTTGCGCCTGTCTTTTATTTCTCTCAACAGGTAACTTGTGCAATGTGAGTCTGGGGAGGTGTGGGATAGGGTGCTGTTTGTTTTGGCTGGTCTGCTTGATTTGAGGCTCACATGTACAGCTCAGAGATGTAGAATAGTAATGATGGTCTGTACCTCAGTAGTTGTAGATGGTCATGATGTTATCTATATGAACAAAAGAAGAAAGGGACCATATTTTATGCTAGGTAGGCAATTTGCAGATGAAATTACACCATCATTAAATGTGTAAGAGCTGCGCAGCTGCAAGTAAGCACTGTGTAACTGCTTTGCAGGTACTCATTATTATTTATTCTTTTGGCAGACAGCCTCATGCAGGGTAGTTTACACAGTTCCCATTTTGCATATTATCCTTAATACAGCTGGATATTTAATACCCTACAGTCCCCAGTCCCCAATCCGGGAGTCAAGTCTGTAACTATCCAGTTACCCTGTTAAGCCAGTCCTTACCATGAGGTTACAATGGGTTTTGAGTGAGGTTCAGGGCTGGACATTTGTGTGTCAGTAGCTGCAATTATAAAAAAACTAAAATATCAGCAGAATACTAAAATGTATGTATTTCTAGCTGTTATCTCATTTGGGGAGTTTTGATGACAATTTGACTGGTAAGGGAAAAATATGTTTAAAAATATATTGTGTGAATTGATAGGTAACCTGTCAGCCAATTATGCCAAGGTAACTTTTTCATTCTGACTGCCAGGGATCGTTAGACAACTTTGGCTTGTTAGCTGATAGAGAACACTCTAATACTAATAATCTATCTTGTGACATTTTTGCTATTTTGGTTGTATGTCTTTGATATTCAAAATCACTTCTGAGTGTCAGAGTTTGAACAGAACATTCTCAACCTGTTGCTAAAATTATGGTGCAAGATTTGATGCTTAGCTATGAACATAATTTCTAGTACCCATGTCTAGTCTCTTGTTTGCCTTGTTTTACCTGACAGCATTGGGAAGTAGGATGACAGCAGGACAGGAGAGTCAATCCAAAAGTAGTTGATCTTGATTCTGTTTGCCTCCCATCTATTCCAATTAGGTGAACAGAAAAATCCAGAATTTAAGTGAAATCATTCACGCTCAATCTTTCAGATCAATATTTTCAGGCTCATTTCAAAACTTCTGAAATGTTTTATGATGAAGTGACGGTTGGATTTCTATTTTTATTATGATTTGAAGGATTTGTATGTATGAATGTGATCTCTGATTCTTTTCGTCTGGTCTTGCATGACCTTTTCAAGGATGGAAAAGCACGTGTCACAGCATCAGGAATTTTTGTTTTTAACAAGCTGTTAACAAGTATTTTAAGAAAAAATGGTGAGGAGCTAATCAGAAGTACATGTACTGACTGAAACCAACAATTTAACCTCTTTATTGATTTACAGTTAAACAATTGATCTACAATTAAATAATGTTTTGCTTTAATATATGTTTCATTTGGCCCCTTTAACACCCAAATTTAAGAGAGTAATCAGTCTCACCACAAACCTCCTGCTGACACAAAGGTGACTCCTGACTCCACCTGAATAGGGAAGTGGCCACGCATGTGATTCTCCAGTTTTCCACAGCAGTTTTCCATTGAAGATGAATCACCTATCACTCATTATCTATGCCATTGGCAGAAAATATAGTTCAAGTAAATTCAGTTCTCAAACCATGGTTCCCAGCTAAGTCAGATTAGTTAGATTAACCTTCCTAACCATCATTTTCGTCAGTGAGGCTGAATAAATTGTTGCCTCAACAACGTAGACATTTACTTCATGTTTCATCTTAAGGCCATGTGTTTAATTTTGTATTTGGGATCAATATTGGATTAAAACAATAAATGGCCTGATGAAAGCATTGCAAGGACCAGCCAAACTGTGTGTTACTAATGCTGTATGTGTGTGCTTGCCAAGTTAAGATGGACAGAGATAAGCACAATCAAAGTGTTCATGTATTAATTGGCAGTTGTATGTTTGTAATTATGTCAGAAATGCCTAGCTTTTTTCTTTTTCCCAAAAATAGTATAAGAAAGGTCATAGTCATTTATCTAAAGTCATGTAGGTTCCAGCTGGTCTGCACACCCCTACAGTGGATTTTATCCCAGCATTCAGTTGATCTATACAGATTGCAGATAGTTGCAGCCTGGATTGAAACATTTCCACATCGTCCTGGTCCTCATGTTATACATACAGAGCTTTACCTGCACTCACACAGTAGTTCTAGAGAACTCCTTCTTCATGTCAGCTATTTAATCTACCATGATTGAAAAATTATAGCCTAAAAACATGAGACCAGGGAATAATACAGAATGGAGAGAGATGAGAGATTACTTATTTTTCCTGGAGGCACCACTCCTTCCCCTTTGCCTGCTTGTCAGATAGGCAGTAAGTGCATTAATGACTGGGAACGGCCTTTCCACTTTAAGCATGAATATTGGATCTGTATATGAATGTATTTTTCATCGTTCATCTGCATTCCCAGAACTAGGACAGGCGCTCTTTGACCTCAGATGGCCTGCGGAGTGGGAAGAAGGTGGTGCTGGGCAAAAGAGGTGGAGCTGGAAATGGATAGCTCCCATTTTTGGCCTTATAAAGTACAGGCAGACACAGAGGGGAGTTATCAGGTCAGAGCTCGAACGGGGGGTACAGTCTGATGGACCATCGATTGATCTACTCCTGCCATTGTGGTTGAGGCTGAAATGACAGAGATGTGATCTGACGCCCTTTGTTGTTTATCAATTGACCAGAAAAAGGCAATGACTGAGTGCATGACTGTGCTTTCACTGAGCACTGCACTTTTTTGGATATTTAAAGTTCTGGATAACCAAAGTGCACTTTGCACTAACAAGACAGTTAATATACGCAAGATTCTATGGTTCAGTTTATCGTTTGTGTACTGTCCACTTACTGGGTGAAGAAGGCACAATGACCTCCTTTAATGTACATTTTACCAATTACTGTATGTGTTCTGTAAGTGAAATCTTCCTTTTAACTTTGAAATGGAAATCAGTTGATAAAATACACAATTCAATCATTGCCTGATTACAGCTCATAGCAGATGGACCATGCATGCCCTCACATAAAAAAATCACATAAAAAATAAATGAAGTCATTAGTCAAAATCTAATAAAACAGATAAAGATAAGGTGAATCACAGCCATGCTCTTTCCAGGAAGAGAAACGGCCTTTAACACAACAACATATTGCAACACAAACACAGTGCAAAAAAACAGTATTTGACTGTAAGCCTAATGTAATTCAACATGTTAAATATATAAAGAAATAAATTATGCAGGTGATGTTTTACACTTGGGATGCGAGACAGATGATTAACTGATGAAATGTTGCTCCAGAAAAGTGGAGCCATGGACACCACAGGCTATGAAAATAGGAGAGGTCTCCCAACAGCACCATGTATGCTGTAGCACATAAGAAATAATTCTGATTTCTTCAGGTTGCTGGTTTAAGGCTGATATTTCATCAGTGATTTGATTCATGATGTCCATTCATTGCCTAGGTATGTTGATCCCAAGTTACTTTATGTGATTCCATTGACAGTGAAATTAATTTAATTTTCTTTGTATCATCATTCTGAGAATTTTCTATTTTGAAACATAAAATGTGTGTGTGTTTGCACAATCAGTTCCAGGAATATTCAAACCTTTAGTAAATATTGACTTGGTCCAGCAAAATAATCAACACCACATATAATGAGCTGTATTTCAACTTCAACCACATGGAAAAAAAACTATTGTCTTTTGTTGTGATACAGGTACACTAAAATTGTTTTTTTTATTATTTTGAAAAACTGAGTGGGAAACACCCCTGAAAAAGAAAACAGCACTGAGCCTTTTCCTGTAATGTTTAATAAGGACTATTCATTTTGACCCTATTCTTGATCAGTCCTCCATGAAGAGTTTTTGATATCCTTTGGTCTATGCTTATGGACTGTCTTATTCATTTCAGATCATAGGTTTTTAATCAGATTTTAGTTTTAAGTAAAAACATTGAGGAAGTTATTAAATAACAATAAGCTTTGTATCGGTCCATCATGTCTTTGGTGATTTTGATGTGTGGTTTTGGGCATTTTTGTGCTGGCAGGTGGACCAGCAGCCAAGCCTCAGTCTCAGCATGCATTTTACCTCATTTTTATGAAACAGGAAGTCACGGAAGGCCACAATGCAGTTCTATAAGAATGAGGTTAACTTAAAAATCAATTGCAAGTTTACCTTTGCTCTTGTTTATTTAAAATAACCTTTTGGATCTGCAAACATCCTGAAACTGGTTTATGAGCAAAATGATATTACACACTGGGGACATTTTTATCTTTACATTTTTTTTTTTTTAGAATAATAGTTTTTTCTGTATTTAGAACATTACATATAGCTAATTATCTTTGTTTTTGCTTGTATAGCCTTTCTGTTTATCTTAATCAAAGATGACAATAATTATTTTGTAAACTTTTTGTATATGAGGGAATTTGTTTTCTTTAAATGTGAAAAAATTCTGAAATTGCAACACTGATGTTACCGTGAGTTAATTGATATCACTAGAAGAGGGTGGGGACATTGAGAGAAACAATGAATCATTGAGAGTGAATGTACAAAAAATCAGAAGCAAGACAGAGGATATACTGTTCCCTCATGGGGATTAACTGACCTCAATCGATTAGAGTGTCTTAAACAAGCACCGCAATGTCCTACTCACTGTGGCCCTTCATGCATCTCAAGTGACAGTGCTGGCCCCATTCACTGTCACTCTGTGCTCTTTCTCTTTGAGCTGAAACAGGCCCCCTGGCAGCCCACTGCCAACACACACACTGGTCCAAAGATCAAATTTAGGTGAACAGAGGATGTGGGACTTTACCCTTTGACAGTTTCTCATTTTGCCCTTTAGTTCAAGGTTTGATGGTTCTCCTCCACTGGCTATGTTTACTCATCATACAACGGTATGTAGACAAGATGGTTCTTCATCTGAAAGACAAGAAGGGGGCTTCTCTGTAACTCAGTCAATGAACTAGTCCCTATATTCACAGGCCCTCCACATTTTTGGTAATCTGACAAGTGGTCTACATCAGCAACACAAGACCAGCCTAATTCTCCCTGGAGTAGAAGATCTCTATTCAAAAATCTGAAACATAGTACTTATCCTGAAGTTTGAATTAGAATGTTGGTTTTGTATCCAAAGAACAACCCAGGCATCTGCCCTCTTAAAGGTGGACAATATCTAGCTTTCTGCATCTCTGTATACCACCATCTGCATGTAATGTTATTTATCAAGGATTATTAACTTTAGATAACACTACAAAGTACACCATGTTCAACCCTTTAGCTGTTTGATATAGAATTAAGTTGTTGGATCCTTTTTAATTATTCTTGTTCTTGTTCTTGTTCTTGTTCTTGTTCTTTCTTCTTCTTCTTCTTCTTCTTCTTCTTATTATTATTATTATTATTATTATTATTGTTGTTGTTATTTTCATTATATAGCTTTTTTTTGGCCTGTAACACTCTCATGTAGGAATCTAGCATTGGAGTGAATATGCTTCAGCTGCGTGATCCTTGTGCTGAATAGTGACAGCAAGGTGTGTGCAACAAGGCGATCAGAGCAGCATGTTGATCGCTCAGCATGTCCACTTTGGGTACCTTGCCATCTCTTCCACCATGAGTGCCAGACCTGGCCAGGCTTGTCTCTGCAACCTTGTCCTATCTCCATCTCTGGCCGCTTATATGCCCATTACACTGTAAGTAAGGGTCAGAATCTTCTTAACAGTGATGTTTGCCACACAGCACTTTGTGGGATTTTGGTGGAATGGCCGCTGTGCAGTACACTGGTATAACCATTAAGGTAATGACTGTCCTTTTTTCCGCCTGAAACCCCAAACCTGTTTTGAAGGCGAAGCAACATGCGGCCTGAATTGAATATTGGAACAGTACTGAATGCCATCTGCTCTGTCTGTGATCTACTGTGTGCCGGAGCTAGATAAACAGAGAGAAGGCAGCTCTGATGTCAAGTCAAAACACCAGCTTTCGCTAAACACACATTTTTAGGACAATTTACTGAGTACAACCAATTTAATTGGTTGTCAGTTGAATCAAGTGTCTTGTTTTGTCTATAGATCTGTGTGTTTTTAAATTTCAGCTCTAATGTAGCACATGTTGCAGTGTGTTCTAATATTTGTTGTACACATCTGTATGCTGCTGTCTGAGTTAACAGAAAAGACAGGTGAGAAAGAGGGCAAAATCGGTTCAGTGGCAAGTCACTTAAACTTTCAGCTTTGCCATTTGTATACTCTTGGTTTACATAGGGAAAAAAAATTCTATTGCTGTTTGTGTAATGGATGAAAAAGGTTTGCAAATTTATTGCCCCACCATGAAACTCAATGTAGCAGATTGTGAGTGTGTAGAGTCGATTTTGGCCAATCACTCCTCAGAGAGAGGCTGGGAGACTAGGTTTACGGGGCAATAAACCTTCTCCATGGGGCGGTGACGGGCGTATCAACTGCGTTACCGAGGACCTCTGTCTGAGCACTCCGGAGTTTACACTTGTCACCTTGGATACATTCCCCTGGATCTGCTAGAATATTTTGTAATTTTTTCTGTTACAACCATATGTGTAAAGTGTCTGCTTGCCTCTCAGGAGATGTGCTATAAAAAAAATTGGAGGAGAGGAACAGAAGATGCTGGAAATGTTGACACTGTTCATGTTCCACAAGTGGTAGGCTAGCAATTCACTTTCTCAGATGATGTAATTCCTCCTGATTCATCCTGAGATTTTAGTCCAAAATTTTAGCTATGCTGGAGTGAAGCTTCGCTGTCTTGTTTTTAGCAAGGCTCAATGCAGTGGTGGGTGCTCTCCTGACCATGATGCTACAATGGCTGAATGGCTTTTCCTCATTAAAAATGTCCTTTTATCTGTCTTTTTACTTCTTTATGTCCTGTATAGCTACCATATATGTCTTGGATGATGTAAATAAAATTTTAGGTGACATAGTTGTTGAACTATGTAATTCTTTTGAGGGCTGGAAGTCTACCTATGATTTGTCACCAGCCTGTATTTCTTTTGCTGGTGAGAACTATTTAGTCTCTCAATCAGCCCTAATAACCATGATTATTTTACATTATTTTTCATTTTCCCCTGTTTTTCAAACAAATTTGGGGTTCACAATTCCAACTGTTAGCTAGCTCCACAAATACATTATTCCCCAACAGCCACTTGAGATTAATATTTATTTAACTGAGCTTTTGCCTATGAATGTTGACTGTATTTTATAGAAGACAGACCAAGCTGACCAAGGTAAAATTGAGAAGAGATTTTGAAAGGTAAAATAATAATGTCAATGAAATTTCTTTTACAAATCATAACATTGTCAATCAAAAACTAATTTCATTTGAATGTTTCCATGGGTTGACATTTAATGAAACGTGACTAAATTATTGCAGTGACATATAAGCCATTTCATCCTTGGCCAAAGAGCAATCCTTTCTAACCACAAATATGAGCTTTGAGGTAATACATGAAAAAGTTACCATAAAAGCTGTATTTCACTGTATTTTCCACAGTTCTACAAAACCTATTTGAGGGCTAGTGTAAGCTTCTTCTCAGGTCAATGCTATCAAAGCATTGGTTATCCATGCAAAAGTTGGTTTACATTTTTATATATATTTCAATTTTATATTAAAGACAGTATCAATACATGTCCTGTAGCTTAGGGGATTACATAATTGACTGGTTCATATCTGAAAGTAAGTGTGAAGATCAAGAAGAATGGGAAGCACTTGAAAAAGGCTAAATAAATTTTTAGATTGTTGCCAACAGGTGTCTCCTCACATCAGTGGAGTGAGGTCAGGGGGCCGACATGGGGCAGGCCATGCTCACTTTGAAGTGTGCTGTGTGTTTTCTGCGCTTCCTGTCAGCCACGCTGTATCTGATTTATGATACATGCTAGCTGTTGGAGAGGCAGTTGATTGTTTTGACTGCTGTCTAGGTTGGTTTTATTCTGTGTGGGGCATTTTGTATTGATTGCTGTTTGTTTAGGCTATGTTATGCGTGGGGTAGTTTGTGTTGATTACTCTCTGTGAAGTCATGTCCTGTGTTGGGTATTACATGTTGATTTCCTTCTGTGTATGATATTTCACGCTGATGACTTTCTCTGAGGTCAAGTTATGTATGGGGTATTTGATGTGAAATACTTTCTGTATTAGCTGTGTTCTTTGTGATTGATTAGATGTATTTATTGGCTGAAGTATTCTTTATTGTTGACTGTGCTGTGTCAGCCATGTTCTGTGTGATGGCACAGTATGTTGTGTCTTAGGTTGAGTGTAATGTTGTGCATTGATTGGTTGGAGTTGGATGTGTTCTGTGTGAGGCATAGTATAGTGTGGGTTGAATACATTACAGCTATGCTCTTGATGAGGTGTGTTTTTGACCACACCCGGGAGGGCTCATGCTGTATGGGGAGTGCCGTGCAGTGCACGTCTTCTGTGCTGCAAAGGTTTTGTGTAAAACGTGATGTGTGCTTATGCTTGTTCAGCACAGTGCATGCTCTCGTGGGCTGGGCTCTGAACTTATCCACATGGCTGGCCACATCAGATGACAGATCGTTCTTTCATTCTTTAACATTCACCCAGGGAGGGAAAAGCAGAAATGTAAACAGAGGGGCCTTTCCCAGCCCATAAAGGCTAAGGGTAAAGTAAGTGCATTTATCATGATTTCCATAGTATGAGACTACATAAAACAGTACGAACTGTAAGAAAATATTTGGAAGGGGGAGCTACTTAAATTGTGGGTAGTGGAAGACTAGTTCAAAAAAGTCTTTTGATTAAGTATGTGTGATACAACAGAGCAACTAAGCTCCACCATGTTTTAATTTAGAAACACATTGACTCAGACCAAGGAAAATGTGAATATAAATTGATGGGGGGAGAACATTTTAAGAGAAATGACTTCATCCTCTGTTGGATTAAAAATATATATATAATTACAATGCCCCTAGAATCATTCCAGAGTACAAACATTTTCAGGCACCACTGGAGCTGTGGGCTCAGAAACCATAGGGTTTATGTTTTTGTTTGTTATCTTTTTTATTTGTCCAGGAACAGCCCAAGCAATGCTTCAGGGGCAATGCATAGTGCATTGTTTTCCATTCAGCCAACAGAGACTTCAGGGGCTTCTATAATTAGTTTAATGTTTCCGAGCTTTGTGGTTTGCTCATTTGCTAAATTTCAGGCAGTGCACCACTCTACCTCAGTGGCATTTTGACAAGAGCCACTTCTCTGTTTATTCATAGTTTCTCTTTACTATGCCTCGCCTCTTCAGGCTGCATTTGCAGGGAAGGCGGGGTGTGTGTGTGTGTGTGTGTGTGTGTGTGTGTGTGTGTGTGTGTGTGTGTGTGTGTGTGTGTGTGTGTGTGTTTGTGTGTGTGTGTGTGTGTGTGTGTGTTGTGTGTGTGTGTGTGTGTGTGTGTGTGTGTGTGTGTGTGTGTGTGTTTGTGTGTGTGTGTGTGTGTGTGTGTGTTTGTGAGTGTTACTAGGGAGATATGTGTGTGTGTGTGTGTACGTGTACATGTGCAGGACTGTTTGTGTGTACAGACATGCAGGTGAATGTGCATGTTCCTGTATGAATGCATGCATGTGTAATAAATCCCTATATATTGTGCTTGAATGAGTGTGTGTGATTGTGCATGTGCAGTACCTGTGTTTGTGTGTGCGTGCCTGTGTGTGCGTGCGTGCGTGCGTGCGTGCATGTGTGCGTGTGCATGGGTGATTTTTGTGTGTATGCATATTTGCAGTGTGCATACCTGTGCAAGCATTTGTGTATGTATGAAGGCATATACACATGTACGGTAACATGCATGAGATCTTGACCAGTGGATGCAGATTTTCAGGACCTCTGCTTTGTAATTAATTAATCAGTTAGGAATTGTGATCTCAGTATACTTGGGGGCAGGGCCAATTGATAAGGCTGAGAGAGAGCAGGATGACCGCTAAGGCCAGACCAAGCCTTGGGGGTTTGGAACATGTACTGTTTTCACAGGTCATTTTCCATGCTCATTCATTTATTGGCCATATAACCATTTTATGAAAATGTACTTATTTTATTATTACAACCTCCATTATATACAGCTAAGTCTCATGATGTCAGTTATTCATATATTCATATTTTCCAACTTCCTGTCATAACCTTAGAGTGCAAGTGTGGATGTGTGTGTAAGCACTTGTGCATCTGAAATTGTATATGAGTGTGCGTGTATGTGCAGTGTTCGCATGTATACTTTAAATAAAGAACTAAACAAAGATTGTCTCTCATTCTTGGATACAGGATTGCTGAATACTTCATTAAATTTAATTCAAGCAAGATATGTCAACTTTTTTGTAAACCAGATTCAACAAATGTATTGTAATAGTCTAACTAATCGAATCTAAGGTCTCTTCTTGTGAGGTTTAATGATTGGAACATTTCATCATGCTGCTTCCCTCATGTAATTGGGTAGCCCCTAATATACTGATATATAAAACTTTTCAAATGTACCCTACCATTTAAAGGGAAGGAATGAAGAAATCAGATAACAGTGGATTGCATTGCATCAAATGTTTTTGATGTGTAGAAAAACCATGTGGAAAGTGCACAGAGGTGCCTTTGTAATTGGTTGCAGGGAAGATACAGTATATTTCATAGATCAGTGTACTGCTATGGCTGTTAGGTCATTACCATAAAAGTCGTATGAATCACTTGGTTGTGTCAAGATAGACAGTACAAAGATTGAAAGGTGCTTATGGATATGGAGGAACACAGAGGAAAAAAGATAGGCAGAGGGAGGAAGATAAGAAAATCATGTGAAAGAGACAGAGGGAAGAAAAACAGAGAAGATCTAAAGAGAAGGAAAGATAGCTGACGAGAGAGATTTTCATTTTTACTTGGCCTTTGTTGAATGGAAATGTTTTATATTGCAAACTGTTACTCAGTTCTTTGATTTACTCTTCCTCAACTAGGAAAAAAAGGTTTTTTTGTTCATCTTTAACTATGAGTAGCAATAGAAAACAGAGAGCAGGCAGAGAAAGAGAGAGATCACACAGAGATAGAAAGAGTGTAAAAAGGGAGGTGACAGAGAAAACTGCTTGTTTATCTCAAGCTATAACATTTGTAGACCATTGCTTTCAAATGTGCACGGGCGGTTCATTTTCTGCTCATGTTCTTTCTTTCTGCTGTTCTTGCTACCTCTTTGAGCAATGTAACAATGCCACTGTGCCATTCACCTGCTCTTTTCTGCTTCAGCTTCTGTAGAAAGTGAGCCCTGCACCACCCATGACAGGAAGTTGGTAGGCTGAGTGGTTTGTCTGTTGTTTTTAGTGTTCCTTACCCAAAACACAAAAATGGTTGTACTAAAAACAAGGCGGATACCACCTAAAATCTGGCCTAAATGATTGAAAACAGGTGCTCATGTGGATCGTGTACCAACTCAGTAAAACATGCCCTCTTGCTTTCTCTCTCCCTCTCCCTATCTCAGTATTATCATTATTCAAATTTTTCATTAACATTTACCTTTTAGAGGAACTGAATGAGCAGATTGAATTGAATTTAAGGCACCTGTACTGCATGTAAAATCTGCTGATGCTGATTTCCAGCCCAGCATGGTTAACATAAACAGCCATGCACGCTGCACCACTCATTCCACCCCAATGGAGCATTAGGAGAATTGAGAGCTGGTCCACCGTGGTGGGCCGTCTGTGCGCAGATCCCATACAGGGTCTTGGGCTTTATGTCTGCCAGACTCAACACCTGTTTCCTGTAGCAAGATACCTGTGCCGCTAAAGGAAAAGGCCACCTGGTGCTGCAGCAGGAAGAGACTGTGCTGCAAGATGTGAACAGAGTGATCTTTTATGAAAGCAAGGAAACATGAAAAGTATAATTATTAGTATTATGATTATTTTTTTACATTTTAAAGGAGTACAAGTAGTCATACTGGGAGTTAGAGTATTCATAAAATATTTTAAGCTTTGGTACTATTTATTTTTGTTCAATTACAGGTTAAAAGAGTGATAAAAAAATGTAATACTAAAAACTGAAAGGGATTAGCGTAATGGAAATCTCACCCCGTGATAAACCTTACAGGGATGATGGTTTGATCAGTCAGCAAGCACTCCCAAGTAGGAGGAACTGAAGTGAAACTGCTGTCTTCAGCACCCACTGATGGGGTTAGCCAACGCATGGCTCTGTTTCAGCCGCTGAGACCAGCGAGCACACCGGACTGTTGTAACGCTGACAGCATCCGGCGTGCCCACGTGCCACACTGGATCCTGCGGCTGTCAAACAGCTAACGCGTTTATTTTTGGACAGGCCCCCACATAGACAAGAATAAATAGAGGAAGCAAAACAAATAAATACTGTGAAGGCGGAAATTAAGAGTTCTGCTATTTTATGCAAAATTTAATCTTGTAATTGAGTTGACACATTTGTTCTGAAAAGCCTGAATCAGTCAAATGCAGGGTTTTACAGCTACAGGAGGGAAACAAATGGAAGTCACTTGCGGTTGAGGGACAGGAAAAGGTCAGATTCACCAGTAAACAATCTCCTATTTAACCCTAAACACATGCTATTCTGCTCAACACATGATATATTTGACAGTGAGGAAATCCCAGGTCTATAGAATCAGAGGGGTTTTGTCTGATTTCCACAGTAAAAGGAGAAAAGAAATCCAATGTACCCAAGTTATTAGCAACCAATAAACTTATTTCACTTTACACATTCACAAAAGTGTTGTTATGTTAAAAAAATTAAATAAAATATAGTTCTTCTATATGTCATATTCTTGTTAAATATGGCAAAAATGGAGGTTACTTGGCAGGGAAATGTTTGTTCCGTATCCGAAAGAATTTATTGAAATACTTTCTTGTCAGACACATTGAGATATATCAATCCTCTAACTATAATGCTAAATCAAGCATTAACTGGCTCACAGCATGGGAAACTATATAAAATTTAAGGAAAGAATATACTATAAATTAATCTGTGATCCAAGGAGGATACACTGCAAATGACTGTAAATTGTCATCTGTAATGTATTTATCCATTATAAACAGAGAGATAAGTTTCAAGAAGCAAAAAGCAATTATAGTTTTTTCTTGATTTATAGAAGGTTTAATTAAAATTAAAAGCAGAGTTTCATATGTTTATAATTCTAAATTAATTCATGAACTTCAATACAGACATTCATATTTCAATTCTGCCTTGCGAGTAAACTGAGAAAGTTAGATCATTTTAGAAGACAAGTTTCTTAATTTCAGGATAGGATTACAACAGAATACTTCCATCTGCTATTTGCTATTCCCACGCTAAACGCCACAGAGGTGACTGACATTAGAAAGGGTAGTCTCACTGAGGAGATTGTGGTTCCTGAGTTCATTCCTCTTACTACTTCCTTAATCAGAGCCAAAATGATGAGCCAGGCATGCTCTTATGCAACTCCCGAGTCTTGCTGGGGCTCTACCTTCCTCTTTTGCTCTGCCGCCACAAAGCCTGAAAGCTGTCTGTCAGAGCCTTGTCCTCATGCCCCTCTGCCATATCCCACACAGGATGGCATTGTTATTCCGAGGTGGCGGGGCAAGAGGAGATGGTGTTTGAAGGGTGGAGTGCAGCCCTTTTATGAATGAGGTAGTGAAAGGCTACTTCGGCATGCATTAGCAGACCTGAATATTTTGGGTGTTTATTTTTTCCGGGTCATTTGGTGGACAGCCAAGTGAGCCCTGGGGCGTTGGAGAGGTCAGGGGTCGGACAGAAGTCAGGCAGAAAGAGAGTTACAGCCAAACGAACAAGCCTATGGCCTCAACCCCAAGTATGTGGTCTGTTGCCTGAAAAGCGGAAACTGGCCCCTCTAACTTTGTTCTTATAAAAGACTATATAAAGAGTTGAGGTTCATAGAAAGTGCATATATGCTGAAGCTATTCCAAATGTTTCTGTTCCATGTGGTAAAACACACCAAATCTGTCCCTCTCACTTTCTGTTTTTATTCCTTTTTGTAAATCCCTAACTGCAACTCATGGTGTGTTTCTACTGATCACATTTCTGCAGCTGCAGAGACAGAGTTCTCTGTGTTGTCCTCCAAAATGTGGTCTGAGAAACTCTTTGTGTTAAGTCGTTAATAGTTAAATAGTTAAATCCTTTTATACGGCTATGAGACAGTGAGCTGCAGAACAAAGCAGCTTTGCAAATGTATGTGGGCTTAATCATTGGAAGGGAGCCAGAGGTTCATCCAGATACTAAATAACTACAGCCTGTGTGATGTCATAATAGTGCCCTTGACATAAACATGTGTACATAGATTCTACATAAATGCATGCATGCATACATACATACATACATACATACATACATACATACATACATATAAAAATATATACAGAAGGCCACTGAACAAAAACAACAAACAATATAATGAATACCATGTAACAGCTTGGGATATGAGCCACCTTTCTCCTTCAGAAAGCTTCACTCCCTCTTGGAATATTGTCACAGATGCTCTGAGCTGTGTGAAGGGAAGCCTCCAGCTCTTTGAGGGATACAGCAGGTTGAACTGTATTTCAGAGTTGATGCTCCAGATATTCCCTGAAAGTTTCAATAATATTTGGATTTGGTGAATGATGTCCAATTGTTGTGGCTGCCATTGAAGGCTTCATTCTGGTTTTCATGAAACCAATTCTGGGGGTATTATCATCTCAGAATATGGCAACATCATGGTTGAACAGTGTCATGCAAAATGGTGTCAAATTTCTTTGTTGTATGACCATGCAAAGCAATCATCAGACTGAATGAGGTGGCTAGCCCTACCATTACAGATCCGCCACCATGGTTAGCAGTTAACAACAATAATTTCTTCGATTCTCTCCCAATGTAAACTGGTCCAGATTTAGAATCACCAAAACACAACTCATGAGACCATGTTTTTGTCCATTGGTCATAGGGTCCAGGTTTTGTGCTGCTTGCACTAGGTTATATATGTTTGTTCATAAGCCTTGGGTACAAACGGTTGCAGAATGGTGGCTTTTTCATAAACACCAGCTTTGTGCCGCTCACAACACACAGTTTTGTTTAAACTGGATCAAAGAGATGTTGATTCAGTTCTGGGGTTATTTTTAATGCTGGAGTGTTTAGCTCTAGCCTCACCAACCTGTAGTGGTGTTTAGAAGCTGTAGAGTTAAGTGTCCATCTGTCAGTGAGCTTCAGCTTGCCACAATAAACAATTATTTTACAATCACTAGAATATCATATTTTAAAATATAACAACTGTAAGACTGAATCACATTTATTTACTTTTGATTTCTGAAATATCCCTTTGCATTCAGTTGGCTATGGCTGAATGAATAAAAGGGTGGGGCCTGCAAGAGTTTACAGAATTTTGATGCATAGTAAATTCACAATTATCTTATATTTTTTCTTATGTCTTATATTTTTAATGAATAATATGTCATATGTTTTGTACATTATAAAAAACAAGCATGCACAGTTAAGAGTGATTAAGTCATTATTCATTGTGCCTTATGTCACATTAATTATTTATTAGAAATGTATTATGGATGTATGTATTGTATTCATAGTGCGGTGCAGCTCCTTCATAGTATGTTGTTCATAGAGCGTGTGTTTGCTTCTCATGCTGAAGCTGGGCAACAGACTTGTCAAATCCATCATTATAATCTATGGTTCCAATTCATAATAGCTAAACTGATGGCTAAGCAATTTGTTTCCATAAAGATCCTGACCTGCAGGTTTTTTTTGCTTTGCATGAACCTATATTCAAGATATTGAATTCATATATGGGAGGTCTGCACTAAATAAAAATTCATATTCTTTTCGTTTGTTCATAATAGATTGCTTGCCTATTTTGATCATTTTTGCAGTCACCTGTGGTCATGATGTAAAGATCATCAAGGATTATACAGTGCTTCAAAATCTTAACTACTGCAAATTGTTACCTGTGTAATTTGCATATCAGATAGATTAAGGCAATCCAGACAATGTCCAGTTGGTTTTCAGGATTATTTTAATAAAACTGATACACAAAATGACAGTTGCCTATTATAATAATTTAATGATGCTGTTCATTTTGAATTATGCATCAACAGACATATTATTTTCAGTACAAATATGATTTCACACATCTCACTATCAGATATTGTCATTATCATGGTTATTATTATATGCCGTATCTTCTGCAGTATGAAAGTTAATTTACTATTTTGTTGTAATTCTCTTCACATGCCTGTGTCAATATGGTTACTCAAATAAAAATGACAAATGCTGTCTTGCAAATAATATTTACTTCTTTTAATACATTGCAACACATTTTTTCCAGCATTTTTTACAAACTTCAACTGAGAAGTCTAATTCACATAACTGATTGTGCTATATTGACAATACAACTGATTTTTTTATTGAGATTGTTATACACAGAATTGATTTTGGAACCTGAGAAAAGGCAATCCTTCCACTGGTATGTCCATTCCAATTTGATGTATTTACTAACTTTACTCATTGTTGCATGGTGGCTACTTTTGAAACCCTACCCATAAATCCATTTTCACTGTTATCCAGAATAACTATAGCTGGAATTACATATAATGAATACATGTTGTTTTAGTAGCCCAGTTATATACTCCAGGGGAAATTAACAAATCTATGCAGCTAATAAAAGGGGTTTGCTTTTTGAAATCCGCACAGTGCTCAGAGGCGAGATTACAGCGCTAGATAAGGTTAAACAAACAGCTGGCTTTATCCGCCCAAGTCGGTGAGCAGGCTGTTAGGTTCACCCATAGTTCCGCTGCAGCGATGTGGCTACTTGAATAAATCAATTGGATGCTGTTAATCATCATTTTAACAGCAGTTTCCAATTAATTGCCCCTATACGCTTTTACAAATTACATATACATAATTAAACAAACAGACACGGCCAGGGCGGGTGGCTACTGATCCCCTGCTCTCCAGTTTCCCAAAGCCTTCCTGAAGTGATCAGGGGGACAGTAGCTAGGGGGAATCTCTGTGTGTGTGGCTCTCTCTCACTCTTTTCTCCTTTCACTTGACTAACAGAGCCTGGAGCTAAAAGAGGGACTATCTCTCATTCTCTTCCACCACCCCCCACCCCCCACACTTACTTCACAGGAGGCCAAGAGCTCCAAGGTTTCAAGAGAAGCGAAGTGGGATTTTTTTCTCACTGGAGACAGAACAGGGTAGGGAGGAGTTCTCTCTAATTTCATAACATCTAGAGCAGGTTTTCTCTCTTTCGCTCTCTTTTTATCTCACCCCCATGGGAACTGGTTCTGGATCAAAGAACAAGGAAGAAAGAGGGGTTCCCTAGCCCCTGCAGACGTGTTGGTCTCGCCAGAGAAGAGAACCAAGAGAAGAGCTCCCCAACCCCCACCCACCCTCATGTGTATCAACAACAAAAAAAGCTCAGAGGAAAGGGGCAGCACCAGAGGCACCCACACGTCAAAGAGCCAGCCGCACTGAGCAAAACACAGCCCACCATGTTTGACCGTTTTAACACACCTTTTTGCAGCAAAAGCTGGTCCCCTCCACACTAATCAAAGCAGATTCGCACAAATCAGGATCAAAGGATAGGTGAGAGGAGAGGATGGAGCGTGGGGGAAGGTACAAAATCAAACACAAGGCAGGTGAGATGGCATAGTGTTGCATGGAGACCCAAGAGTGTAGGGGGTGGGGGTTGGTGGGGATTTTTCCCTGCTTGGGTTCACAGCCAAGTCTGCTGTGACCAGCATGTGAGCACCTGTTTTATTTCCCACCGACATCACTGCTCTCTCATCCATATTTAACAGAATCTCAAAAACACTGCAATAATAACGTATAATAAGGTAAGGAGGCTGAGTTGTGGGCTTCTACATCAAACTTGGCTCCCCCTGTGGTATTTAAATTTGGTTGGGGGGGCAACTTTGAGATGAAGATTTATCATAGACCTCCCCTCACCCACACCCCCAGCATTCTCTCCATCACAGGGTGAGTCCCTCAGATCATACATCATAGAGAAAAATGTACATGATGCATGTTGCAATGAGCATAGGAATGCCCCCTACACATCCATTCCCCAGTAATTCAGCACATTGCTCTTGACAGGTCTTGTTGTTGCCACTCCCATCTCCTCCAGTCATCTTGAATCCCATAGGGTGGGGGAGGTGTATATTAAGTTATTCATTGTGGTACTCTAAATAACTGAATAAACTGTACATCATAGTTAATTCACATAGCACAGAGTGAATTATGACACAAATGTTCAAGAAGGTTGATTTTTGTACAGTCTCAAAAAATGTTAGCTCTGGATGAGCAACGTGGCTGTTGCCATGCAGATGGCAGCCTTAATCAGTTTATGAATATTAAATGGCCAACAGTGACGAAATCACCTCCACTACCATAACAAGACCAATCTTGAGTTCTCTGGTTGGCTTATTCTTTTTGTACAGTGAAAAAAATGAGGGCCACTCTATTAATAGGCCTTGTTTTTATGAAGCCACATGTTCACACTGGATGTCCTTCTACATAAACACGAGTTGTTGTCATGTGATTTACTTGTGAGGACAGGAGTTTAACATCCATTCCTATAATATAATATACAGTTTAAAGTTTTCAAAAATGTGATGTGTAAATACAAAGCTGTCTAAGGATCTCAGTGGTGAAACAACACCCCATACAAAATTTCTAGAAAAAACTGCATTTTGAACTCGATTTTTAAGTTCTAGTTTGCCAATGGTTAGCAATAGCATTGAAACACAAAAGTATAGTCACAAAAACAGACAGCACTCCAAGAAAAACTCAAATTACAACACAAAAACAGCAGAAGACGTAGGACAGGAAATAAGACAATGTTATACTGTATGGGCTGTCCATCGTATACCCCCACAATGAATTAGGCCTTGGGAGGGGGGGAGGGAAAATTCCTGTGTTCTCTTTTTCATCCCACTGTGGAAAATGTGATTATGTTTTGTCCTAAAATCCTTGTGCATACATTATTGTTCCCTCACACAACTAAACCATTTGCATTAGAAACTGTTATTTTCTCAAGGTGTTAGAATAAAACAGCAAAGATGTAAGAACTGGAACTGCTCTTTTAACCCAATTCATTTTATGTGTGCTAAGGAAATTATCCTTTAAAAAAGTATAGCTCTAAATCTGACAAAATATGCTTAGAAACAAAAAAGATAAATTAATGTCACGTTTTTTATATTTATCTCAATAGTGAGTTTTGAATGAATATATTAAAGCAGGACAGTGTCTTGACTCTAGGTATATCTGTCAATAATAGGAAACACAAATTTGTTTACTTAGTTTTGTAAGAGCTGTCAAACTTGGGCAAGTTGTCAAGCAAGTGCCAAAGGAACAATATCAAATTGCTTTAGAGGTCATTCACACGGGTACATGTTTTTATCTTACAAGCCTGCTTTACAAAGCAGGTATTCTCCTTAACAGATTAAAACGATTATGTTAATTCCTTTCCAAATACCCTCAAAACCATTTTAATGAAAACTGCCCGTAAACCGCATTTCAACATTTTATGAGACAAAACATCAGAATTCTAATAATTTATAGATGGGAATTTACAGATATGAACGTGTACGCTTAAGAAAACATCAGTGTTTGTACAACACAAGCTAAAGGAGGCTTCAGCACCGTTGTAGATTTTGTTTGCCTTTTAATCTCATTGTCTTCAAAGAAAATAAAATACCCTATAAGTCCTCCGGGGTGCACAACAAGCGAGCGCCGGGGAGAGCACGAAACAGCGGCTCTTCACGGCCTCCCCGGCTGCACGCGCTGTACGGGGGCTGCCACAATTTTGTGTTTCATCTCCTGAAATTGAATATTCTCTCTCATCGCCGGCATGGAGCTATAAGCGCTTGAGGGGGAACAAGCGTGAATATTCTTTTTCTTTAGGAAAGTCGGGGATATATTTAGAAAAATATGCCAGGGACATTAAAGCCGAAACTGTCGTATAAAGCTCCTGACAGTAAGACAAAAAAGAAAAATCTCTCCCCCTATAAATCAAGCACAGGGCAAAAAAAGTTGAAATTTTCTTAGACACTGATGGGAGGGCGGACGGTCAGTCCAAACATGTTGAAGTATTTACTGTCGAGCTCCTTTCCAGATGGTTCAATTATAACTGATTCCTAGCTTTCTATTGATTTGGTCTTTGTCATTCGCAGTTTCGTCTCGCAGTCCACATTAAAAAATTGTGACGACAGAAGCCAACTTCTGTTTATACATCCACTTAGTCAGGACAAACAAATGTAAACACGCGGAAATGCAATGGTATAGTGCCCTAAATACATTCTCAGTTGTGGCCTGTACTGTGATAAGAGTGAAACACGGGTTTTCGCAAATGTTTATGAACGTAATTCTATATTTATAGTTACTGATATGATGCAAGTTTAAACTCTTGCAAAATATTGGCACCGGGTGAAAGGGCAGTAGAGAAAGGTTTGCCAGTTGCACTCGCTAAATTGTATCTGCATTACCCGTTCGCTGCTGTCCCTCTTGGCTTTGGGCAGCTCGTGACCAGCTGATTTATGGCATGTTCTCCACTAATAAGGCTAAAAAGATGTTCGTTTGTCTTCTGCGGCATTTGCCAGAAGATCGATGATCGCTGATTTATTATCTCCTTTACACATGGGGTATTGAAAGAGTGGGAAATGCTAGCGCATCACGAATCGCTCACCGTGAACAGCCGTGCTTGCCTCCCTCCCTAGCCAAAATCCAAACCAAGTGATTGTTCTATTCCGTACATCGAAGGGAATAATAATGATGCAAGTTTATTTGCTGATTGTAATTATTTGTCGAGTGTGGGGAGAGAGTGTCAGTTCTGAGCAAAAATAGGACCTTTGAAAGATTTCTTCCTTCTTTGTCAACTGGTACAATGCATTCTGAATTCGCTGCCATTGACTACTCGAGATATGTAGTTAGGGAAATGAAAAATTGACAATGATATAAAACTTGCTTGTGAAATGTAGGCTATTAAGAAAAAACACAATTCCAAAAAATATACATAAGCATACACGTAACCAGGAGTGTCTATTATATTGGTAATGTTTATTTCACATTTTGGAATGACATTTTCTTCCATGATAACCTAATATAGGAATGGAATCCCTATTAGCTCACTTACATGGTCATGTGGACAGACATTGTGAATAAGTAACAAAAGTTTTCATGAGCTATATGAGTTCATTTCAGCTAATTTATGGACATTATTTGTGTGTCCACATTCATTCAGACATTGTGAGAATGTATCACATTGTGATTTTATTAATCATTCAGGAGTATATATTTTTTGTAAGTGCTATATAGAAATAATTTGTCAGTCAATCACTACAAAATAGTTTTACATAATAATCAGTTTTACAGCAATCACACAACAATTACTGTAACCTTACCAAGTAAAATGAATGTGCTTTATTTTTGTATTTTTTTTGTGTGCATTGATTTTTACCATTTGCCCACTGACTGATGGAAGTGGAAGGGTTGTTCTCCAGCTCAAAGTGCTTTTGTCTGTTGACATCATTCCTGAGTTACACCAATAATATTCATTCTTACATCTCCGCCCCTTCCTCCTTTTGAACAGGAGGGACTCAGAAGCAGTCAGATGCCTCTCCTCACTGTCTGGGTGTGGTCATAGCCTGTTGGCTTCCCAGTGTTTTTGGGGCAAGTACAACTCAGAGACAGTTGAATATTGATAGTTACCTTTAACATTACAATTTGTGAAAGCCAAAGCTTGTCCTTTACCCCATCCTACCTCTTGGCACTATGAAAGTAGTAAAAAAAGTAAAAAGTTCAGGATCTTTGAGAGTTAGTTGGTCCCCCTCTGCTGCCAAGTAGAGCCACCAAAAGATCATTCTTCAGTCAGGGGAGATAAGAGCCAAAACCTAGTGATTACACTGAAATGTATAAATTGGAGAATCAGTTATGGTGCTTCACCTTCTGTATCCAGTTTTATCACAGCCATGCATTATGACTCTCCAACGTTCCTTTTGTTCCCACAATTCATTTACCGTTCTTGCAGAGGGGATATCACTCTGCATTATTCATGCTAATAGTAATTAAATAATTAATGTTTGTGCTGCTGTTGGCAAGAAGCCAGGGTAGCAACAGAACCTATTACTGCTTTGTCTGAATTAGTCACACTGTCCAATGGATTCAAACTGCATTTTCCTTGCAAATGTGGAGTTGTTAACATGGAGTTGAGTTCACCTGAAAACTCAGATAAAAGAACTTAAATGGCATAGATATCAGAGCACAAAGGTCCTGTGAGCTTGTCAGAGGAGATGTATTGGGGAATGTATTGATCCTATTTCACTCTCTCTGTGAAAGCACAAAACCCTGCAGCCTTGTTGGGGCTTCTTTTTTGAATGCTCACAACAGACCCCAATCTTGTTAATGTTTTATTAGGAGAAATTTTGCCTATTCAACAGGGCCCTTTGTGTCCCCATCCCAGAAGTTGATGACTAAAGGAATCATTAAAAGGGGAAAAAGACTGGGTGCACAAAGAGTCACCATCCTTCTTTATCGGCTGTGCTTGCTTTGTTTTAACAGCTGGAGAAGACAGATCACAGAGCTGGCAGCCTTGATACTTGCCTCTGCTCCTAAAATGACATTATGGAACCGGGGGGAGCTGAGGGAGTTGGGAACGTTATTAAATTTGGTGGCCTGTTTCATGCGGGCTTGCCTCATGGGCACTCATCAGTACTTGTCACTGAGGCTGGGCTATTAGTCACCAGTCAGTCGACAGGGCCCCTTGTAAAGGATAGGAGACCCCCCCACTGAGAGCCAAGTGTCTCCCCCAACAGGCTGATGACCTGACAGCATCCTCTTCTGCCATGGGGGGCAGAGGGGAGAGGGAAGGCCTTTTTAGGAGGGGTTCGGGAGGGGGGCTCCTGCCCCGTTGACCGTGGGGTTCCCGAGAGTTGACCTGCCTCTGACCTGACCTGCGATGAAGCTAGCCCACTGATGACTTCTCTATAGTTTGAACAAAATGGCAGATCCTTAGAAGCGGGCCCCACCAAAGGGGGCTTAGAGGGACAACAGCGACATGCAAGAGGATACCCTTCATGAAAAGAAAAAATTTCCATGGCTTTTGAAGTTCACATTTTTAAACAGGCTCTGGTTCCTCTATGCTGTATGTGTGTGAACCATGGTCATGCTTCAAATATGGAGAATATCGGTTCAACATTTTGATGCATAGTGAATGAAATGAGCCTTTTTGTTGTTATTGTTTTCAAGCTGATCCTCTGGAATTACGGTATGAATTTTTTCATTTTATTTTCATATGTCTTTTTATTTGTAGTCTGGACTGAAAATGTAATTCAACTACTACATGTATTTAAATGGAATACATTCTTTTTAATGAGTGTTCCCACAGAAAATTACATGTTGTTCAAGTAAATCTGTGGTCTTCAAGATCCATGCTACAGAATACTGCAGCACAGACGAGCCATCACATGTTGAACTGTAATCATGTAGTTTCAAAGAATTCCTCAGATCGTTCTTTGTGATCAATATTGTGACAGGCTTTAAGAAAGGATAATTAATATTTTTGTAGGAATCATGTTATTTCCCATAATCCAGATATTAAATTATGTGAAATTGGAGACTGTTGTCTTGGATTCAGTTTTGCTGATAGTAATGAATTCCATCTGGACCATAGAGCCTTCTGGGAGCCATCAGACAGGATTTCACTGATAACATGATATGTGTTTAACAGGCCCAAACATATCATGTTATCTACAGAATATCACTGATGGTCATTAAGGCCTGTTTTAAACCATATTCAGCTTTATGATTAATTTCTACATATAGCTAAAGCTGCAACAGTTCTGTTCTTTCAAAGAAGGTAAACCACATATTCCACAGCTCACTAGTGAATCTGATTTTTCTTTCCCACCTAACAAAGACCACAACATTTTCACTCACTCCATGGAGCTTTTTCCCATGTATTCACATTAAGAGCAGGCTAGATTGCATTTGAGGGACCTTTCCCTCACACCTGTGTTTTCTCGATGGAAAAATAGTACAGAAGTATTGAACTATAGCAACATTTAAGAGTGTAAGTTATTCTCAGCACAAACACAGACACCAAGTTTGCCTTGGAGGTATTGTGTGGATGCTGCCTTTTGTGTGTTCTTCTGTTCCACATCTTGAGAATGTCCCAGCTCTCAGCAGCTCCATGGCGGGGGGAGAGAGCAGGGCAGATCAAGAACAGATGTAGCACTGATAGATGGCGGTTTGATTGCTGGTGGGAGAGCTGGGATGAGGGACATTTTTTATAGTAACGGGGGAGGGTGGCATCAGGTGTGTGTTCTTCTCCTTTCCTGATTTTTAACTGGCTCTTTGGGTGAGTCTTTAAGAAACTGATTTCCAGGGACAAAACAAACCTTTATAAACTAAGGAGTGCTCAACAACATTTTCCCTGTGTTGATTTTCAATTACTCACCGACTTATTTTCTAATTAAAACATAAAACTGATTTCAAGCATTAATTAGGTAAAATGAGCAGAGGAATAATTGCAATATAAACTATTGGTACATTTTCTGAAACAGCTCTTCGGTGCCTTTTCCAATTGCCTGCTCTTTAAATCACTGAATACATTTGTCCCGAGGACTTGTGTTCAGTTACCCTTTAAATGAATGGATGCACAGAATGACAAAGGGATACACAAATACAAGTCCTTTATAGACACTGATTTTGGGTTTACTCTTTTCTGATCGTTAATTTTATAATTAATAGGTGTTCATCAGTCAGGCTGAGCCCTTTGGTATTATGCTCTACATTCTTTTCTTTCATTAGCCAGCAGTGACCAGAAGTATGCAGCAGGACACAGCTGGCATTATTAATGATATTTTAATGCAAGCTATCAAAGTGTCTTAGGACCAAAGCATAAGCCAAAGAGAGTACATTTTTCAGTCAAATACAGACAACTGTAATGGTAATGTAACCATTCTTCTCAACAGGCTTTGCTCAGAAGTTGATGCCAGTGCTGGTGAGGCAGACGTTGAGGGGGAGAGAGGGATCACGTCACATTCCCAGTCATGTTGAGGCTCCACAGACTTTAACGCTTTCCCTTCATCTCAGCATAATCACTTAGTCCCTTTACGCTCATCACAAACACACAGCCTGCCTGCTCGCATTATCATCACAGGGGAAAATCAGTCATGTCAACTCAGCGTACTGTCATTCATCTCCACACATTTTAATTCTTTGCAGCCCAGGCAAGCATTGCAAGACATAAGATGCATGTTGAAGCAGATTTGCATAAGTCATGTTCAGCGCCCGTTTTTATTCTGTCTTTGAAAAACGGTCTCTGTGTCACTGTACGCGCTGATCCCCAGACTCCAGTCTTGACACTTGTTGTCGCTGACTCAGGACTTTATTACCAAATTTGCCCATCACTGTGATGAAAAAATGACCTTGGTGGTGTTTTTAAATCATCTGGTACAGGTAGTTTCCATTGGAGGTGGCCCTGGGGTAGGCATCTCTTCATGTTCATTCCCTGAAGAGCAATCTCAGCCCATGACATCACAGTTTTTCTGTCATCCATTGGTAGGCCACTGGACCATTATCCCATCAGGCTGTCACATGGCCGTGCACATTTGCACAAGCCAGCTGTCAAGGAAAACTTGGGCGTGTTTTCAAAGAAAACAGAGCAATTTTATAATCAATGTGCCTGTGTTTTTTCATGTACACGCTACTGTTCCAAGTGACACCAGCACTGAATTACTTTGTGTGCTGTCAGCAGGAGGAGACGCTAATTGTCTAGTCTCCAGTCAACACTAATTGTTGACATTTGCGTTTAACGTCCATCATCTCTCCCCTCATTAGAAGCACTGACTTAATGGAGACTTGAGACATTTTCCTGAGCACCTGCCATTCCCTCCTCCTCTCTCTCTCTCTCTCACCTCCTCTCCCTCTTTGTGTTTGCGTATAGAATATGTATATTTTAGTCTGTTTAATAATACAGGGTATGTTTCTAGACTAGACTATGCATGATATGGATGTACTTGGAAGGGTTTTTTGAACTCCTTCTGGTTTTATTGTTTTTACCTATTTATTTTATTTATTGTTTATATCACATTGTCATATTGGGGGTCTGTATTCTGATGGTTTCATAGCTTTGTTTTTGTTATTATCTTTTTTTTTTAATCATTGGTCTTCTGTCCCTGTTTAGTTTCTTTTAGACACCTTTGTTCTGGAGTGGTTATTGTTTAATTGGTTCTATAAATACCATTTCTGCAATGTTTAAATAAAGGGGACTCTCTCTCTCTCTGTCTCTCTGTCTCTCTCTCTCTCTCTCTCTCTCTCTCTCTCTCTCTCTCTGTCTCTCTCTCTCTCTCTCTCTCTCTCTCTCTCTCTCACTCTCTCTTCTCTCCCACCTTTCTTTCCTTCTCTTTGGCTCTCACTCTGCATCAAGTGCTGTTGAGGCAGACACAGAGCCCCACTGCCAACTAAGTCCAGTGTCCTGGGTGCCCCACACAGGAGAGAAGAGATCATGAGAGAGGTTCTCCGTCAGAGCACTCAAAGCGTGAATTATGGCCGTGATCCTCCACAGTTCGCAGGAGGACATGGACCTGAGTGACAGCCCAGGGAGCCTTTCATCTCAAATTTCATAAGATGCACTCTGTCATCTCATTGACAGCACGTCTTTATTCTGCTCCTCTCAAACTCCCCGAAAATCCTCTTGCAGTCTCTGCAAGCCACTCCCGAGAAGCAGTGGAAGCTCCAATCATCTGGAGGGCTTTCCGTTGCACTCTGAAGGCTGTTTGAAAGCTCGTTACAAACACTGGAGGGTGAAAAAGACAGTTTCCCCTAACATTATAAAAATTAACTTTAAACCAAACTATGTCTTGTTCATATGCCCTTTTCCACATAAATTTGCATTACAGTTGAACATGGATTGTGCACAATGTGTGTTTTTAAGTAATTATCAGGCCAGCATTGTTCTGTCATCCAAACCTAATTTTCTAACTGAATGATAATGTGATATTTAAGGTTTTACCATGTGAGGGATAAAACGTGGGCCCTCACGGTGCCCCTGTCCCCGATCTACAGAAAGAACTGCAAAGATTTAATGGGGGGTTGGGCTGGGTGTGGGGGCTCTGCTCAGTGTCTCTGCTGTTGTCTGGGAAGGATGGGAAGTGAGGAAGGGAAGAGGGCTAATGGTGTTTGTAATAGGAGGGGTTTCCCTTGAAGTGCGAGACACTGGAAGGGAAATGTCCAGATTTATGGCGAAGGGGACAGCTCGTCGAGTTTCACCACGGAGGTCGACCAGCGGAGAAAGGGAAAGAGTAGCAGTGTAAATCATGCCGTAAGTGTGGGCTGGACACATGCAGTCCTGCACTTGCAGCTCCAAAGACAGATAATCACTGTGTGAAGGAAGAGCACAGAGAAAGAGAGGGGTCCACAGCAAATCAACAAGTAATGCTGGTATTTCCTGAGATCTGGCTGGCAAAGTGTGTACCACTGTTATTAAACCATCTATTTGATGTTCAGTCAACAGCGCAATTGTTCATTCACACCTTGGTGCTCAGTCAGCTAGAAATGTGCTTATTTTTAGCACTTTATTAAAACTAATAAACTTTTGGTTCAGTACAATGGCCAGTGCTAATTTTACTCTAAGAGAATAACATTACATTGCAACTCTCAGAGTTGAATTAACATTCATCATTTTATTGTTTATTTGCAGATTATTGAAAACAATGTACTTAAGGTCAATTAAGGTAAAATAATAGAAAACATATGAATGGAATACCAAGTGATAAATGACGTACAAGAGTATTTCAGTACTCTTAACTAGTTCAATTGAATTGTTCATTTAATCAAGTTTTATTTTTCTGATATTTGTCTTTTGAATTGCCACAGAGCATTTTACCGTAAATTATTTCCATAGTGAAGAATTGAAAATAATAACACCACCAAATTGAGACAAAATGGGAGAACCTGAAGAACAAATATAGACACACTCATACATGTGTGTTCTATTTATAGATATAAAACACTAATTGTCTTATATTTGTGTATAGTCTAATGTTCTGTTAATTTGCTAATGGTATTGGAAGTGAGTGAAAGACAGAGAGAGAGAGTTATTTCTTCACCCCAGTGTTTTGGCAACACTGTCTAATCTTGTGCTAATAATTCAATTTTAAATTGAAAATTGAAATTGTGAGTTGATAGAGTGAGTGAGAAAGTGAGAGCGAGAGCCTGGACACATACAAACTGTCTCTCTCTCCCTCTTACTCTCTCCCTCACACACACACACACCAGCAAAAGATGTCCAGCCCTGTTAGATTAGCCATTTTGTCTTTCAAGCTCCATTGAGCTGATTTCCTCTGTGGGAGATTCGAGGAGTGCTGGGATCGGGCGACAACGGGGAGCGCCTGCTGTATTTAAAGCCGCTCTCCCTTGGATAACGGTCCAGCAAATCCATCTCACGCAGCATCAGCAGTCTGCTGGGGGACTCGCGGCGTGCCCCGTGTGTACACTAGAGCGATGCAGCTCCGCAGGGAGTGTTTACACAGCTGAAGCCCAATAGAGTCATACACACCCCAGCTGCGCAGACAACAATAAGTCACCTCGGATGAACGTGTCGCTCAGCTTAGCGAGCCATGTCACACATGATGGCTCACCATACGTCGCTGGACTCAGACCAAGGGCAAAAAAATAGCAATATGCGCTATTGGCAATCAGTGTCAATGCCTGGTGTTTGGAGGGGTTTCATCATTGCAGATAGGTCTTATTTACCTCTTAGGTAACTGTTAGAGGTGTTACTTTGGAGGATGTGAATGACAAATGTCACTGTGTTCTGACAGATCTCATTCATACATTTGAAATGTATACCTTTATTAATTTGTTTGTACATTCACCAGCTGCATCCATGTCAGTTTACTGAACAAAGCACTGTGCCACTGTTGTGTGCTCCACAGCCCACTAATATACAGCCATACCTTGACTTGTTTATGGCCCTTATCAAAGCATGCCAATTTACAGTTACTATTCTAAGACACTGACTTGTGCCTGGAACGCACTGATTTTAGAAAATTGTGAGCGAGTGTGCAGTGCGTAAATCTGCCACACTTTAATGTATTTTCTAAGCTTTAATCACATCAGCTGTACTCTGGCTGTCCTACTTTGCTGCACCCAGTCAAATACACCAGCTATGCTCTTGACTGCTTTCCTTCCCGGTGCCCCACCGAAGCAGATCAACTGCACTTTAACTGTTCCACTTTCCTGCACCCACTAAAATGCATCAGCTGCACCCCCCCTTTCCCTCCTCCAGATTTCATTCAGTCAGTAACTGCAGTCCATCCTAATCTTGTTCTTCCCTGAAACCCAACAGATTGGAAGCTATCCATCAACCTCCGCTAACGATCTGCTCACTGCAGTCAAACAGACTAAACTTGACAGAGGGGATGACTCACGTGCGTCTACCTCAGCGATAAAAGAAAAGAAAATTGCATCACATGTCCATGGCAGTTGAGATTTATTGTCACATCTGCACACGGCCAGTTTTGGCATTAAATTTCATTCCAATTCAGTATTAAAGAGTAATGTGTCCCTTGTTGTTTTGAGCAATGCCTGGATTTTTACTGACTCTGTGTTTAGACTGAACGTCTGCCTGTGGCAGAATTGAAATGCTGCATGTGTCACCATGGAAGAACTAGTAATGTAATGTTTAATATTGATAGTGGCCGTGAACAGCTAGGGGTTCTAATCTATTATGAAAATGTTTTTTCGACGTGTGGAACATCAGCGGTTCCCCACTGCACTGCTGTGCAGTTCCCTCTGTCTGAGGCTTGAGCCCAGCCCATCCGTCATTTCATCTGCACGCCGTAATCACCAAATAAATCCTCTAAACTCCCGCTCACATAATCAAGTTAAATCTCATACCGCTGGAAAGCCGTTGGTAAGTGACACCACTTGTTTTATGCAGAGCTAATACTCCTCCAATTCTCACCCATGGAGGCTCACAAGATGGAATCTTTTTTACCAGACCTTGTAGTTGCCACCTTGACCTTGCCCCATCCTTTGGTACTCCTGTTTTCCTAGCAGCATAGAATAGAGGCATTGGCATTTGCCATGCTGGTTAGCATATAGTTAACTTGTTTTAAAAGCATTGCCCTTATTGAACTTTAGAAAACGCAGTGACTGGCACTTTGTATTTACAATCTCTCTGTAAGGAGCCATGTTGAGATACATCCTCATTTTTTGAAGGGTATCTTAAAATCAGGTTGAAAAGTACCTTCTAGATCAGTTTCTGCCTACAGTACCAAACTACTGTCAATTTTCTAGATTGCTATTGATCTCAGTTCTGTAATCACCATCTCAAGTGCTTATCCTGGCTCTCCAAAGGCCGGGGTTGAGTCAGGATTGAGGGGAGAAGGAAGCAAGGGATAGACTCCCCTTTTAATTTCTATTTCAAATTCAAAGTGCTTGTTCTAGATAATACAGACTGATACAGTGCATATATTACCAATTAGGAAGTAAGTCTTTTTCTGTTTCTCTCTCTTTCTCTCTCTCTCTCTTCAAACTGAGAGTAAATGCACCCAGTCACCAATAATTCAACAGAAGCTCTTAATTGTGCCTTCCATGCAACGTGACTGCATTGTTTAGCATAGAGGATGTTGACAGACCAATAAAGTTATGTTGCTATATATAGTTTCTCGTGCAGATGGGGTGAGGACAGACGGCCCCTTCAGACATATTCTGAAAAAGGTGAAAGGGCAGACAGCTATTAATCATATCTGAAGAACTGGATTAAATTGCTTGGTCTAGCAGCAGAGGGAAGGCCCAGCAACTGAGGTGCTTTAAAGGAATATGTTGTGTCTGTCTTAGATTACAGCACACAGGCCTAAGGCAAACGTTCGAACAGAATCAGGCCAGAATACAAAGTCTCTTTTTTCCCTCTTTTTTTCCCCTCCTTCAACCATTTAACAATTAGGCCAACATGTTTCTCATTTAGGCTACCTTATATTCCACACCTACTGTGATTTACCTCCTGATAAAGTTGACCAGGTCAGGTTCTTTCTGTATGGGGCAGGAATGGAATAGTTATAATAATTTTCGAAGGTGCAGGTTTCCTGATAGCCCTCTCTGTGAAAGGTGGAATGCATAGCTTTCCCAGTTGGTTGTTTTAACCTGTGACTTTCCCACATTCTCTGGGAGTGGCAGCAGCTCAGTCAGGAGCTACCCAGCGAGTACAGTGTACAGAGAGATTGCAGACAGAAGTGTAACGGAGACAGAGAAGCCTTTCCTGAGCCAAAAATGGGCCCCTTTTCATGGGTTCAAACATAGGTGATCTTCCATTCAGTTTTAATCATATTTCAAAATGGGAATACTAATGCACATTTCAAACAACAATAAAAGTCAAGAAATACTGAGGGCTCCTTAGGTAGTTTGGTCTCTTAAAGAGACAACTTTCGAATACTTTGCTACATGTACTGCAAAGATGGTAACTTCTTCATGAACATGTTACACATTCACTGGTTTTGTTTAGTTCTGTTTAGTTTTAATCACTTTTATTGGAGCTGGTGATGTACACGTTGATCCTCTTAAGGCCATTGAACAATATATTGACTTTACTTTTCAAATGGCAGAAAAATGTAGTAATTTTATCAATATCTATGTTTTTGCAGTATGGATGTGTGGATATTAATCTCTCCAGGCAGGAAAATACAAAGGTAACGGTTAACTGAAATAGTGTACAGATGGAGTCAAACACCCCCAGCACCTTCACATTCAATTGAATTCAATTCAATTCAACTTGATTGTCAATTTGCTGTGCTGGGTGTGGATACACACACGACAAAAAGTACAGTTGATAGGTAGTACGGATTACACATGGTATGTTCACTTCCTTCCCTCTCATTAAACCACATAAGGAAGAGGATAAAGGACTTATCAACAGCTGACAGTTGATATCCAGGACAGAATCCAGGTGGAGATGACCAAACTCGCGTGCTTTTGCTCACCACTTCATTCCATGCCGCTGCGCTTTCTGTGGGGACGTTATTAAACATAGACAAAAAAATCAATAATTCAGAAAGCAGATTAGATGGTTATCAGATCACGCAAGTTTGCTTTACGACTCTCTTCATGAGTGGCTTCGCGCCGAGATTATCCTCGAACGCAGGCGGCCTCTACGCATATCTGCAGATCTGATCCCCTTTGATCCCCCTCAGACTGAGAACTGTTTTTACTGAGAGTAATGAGACCCGAGCTGTCGAGGCCGGGCCTAACTGTAAGGTGCTCTCTCGCTCGGAGGGTGACGGACCAGGGGCTCTCCCTCGCCTCCCCTTGTTCCTCCTCTCCCGCCCCACGCCAGATCTCAGTCTCGCCTGCTTTAAGTTTATTGCACGGTGTCGACAAACGGCTTTGATGTCTAATGCGCCTCGCGCCGCATTAATTATGGATTCCCCCCGGCCCGAACGCAGCGAGCACCTTCAAACGCTCATATAAAGCGCAGGCTGTCTTTTACTAGCCTCCAGAATGGCTTCAGGGCCATATATAGGACAAGAGGGATTTAGAAAAGAAACTTATATAGTAGCAGCTATGACCCTCTGTTGCTATAATATTCAGTGAGATCGCCACAGCTCAGGGGGCATTAAACAGTCACATGTGAAAATGTGTATTTTCATAATGCGATTCCTATATATAGCACTCGTGCGGTGGGGAAACGAGCACTCTGGAATGACAGACATAGTTAGGATTAGGATAAACCGCCGTGCCCAACACAATGGAGAGGAACAATAAAAAAAGAAATGACCCAGTTCTTCTCTCTATTGCTAATATGCCTTATGTAAACTCAGCAACATGTATGTATGTATGTATTTATGTATGTACATATATATGTATATTTTATATATAATGTAATTATTTTGAGAGCGCAAAATAATTACATCTCAAAATAGCGCGTAATTAATTTGAGTGTTATCAAACAATCAACCATTTCGACTCGGCATACCCCTACCGGCTTACAATGAGTATTTTCATTAATCTGGAGAACACCTTGGTGTAGTCACCGAGTCATGGCAACGTACTGATGATACGATTGACTCTAGCACAAGTACATATAATGGTGCAGGATATACAGCGCTGCCCTGATGTTTCATTATCATGCCTCTTTTTAATCCTTGCCTCAAATGCAAAAAATAAAAAAACAGTTTTCTGAAGATTATTAGCAGCCTATCATACCATGATCATACATAATATGTACTGAAATTTCTCATTTTCTGGAGAAGGTCACAAAGTTGTGGAAGGTGTTCACTTGGAAATGTAAAGAACACAGTGAGTCAGAATCATTTGCTTTGCTGATTTCTTAATGCTTATTAATTACAGACTAAATTCTTCCCAGGTTTTATTTTATCACAGGGCACAAAGCCACCTTTCAATGGTCATTAATGTTTTACTGTCACTCTTAATGCCAGCAAAATTTATCCTGCAAAATCTGGCTTCATAATTGACCATTTTTGCTTGCTTTTCTTTTTTCCATGAAAGCAATTACACATTCTGAAAATAAGCTGAAAAGCTTATTTTGCACCTTTAATTTATTTTGTAACTTGGTGTGGCAGAATGCAGTGTGCATGATACCATGTGTGCATTGATGGAAATGTCAAATTTTGTTCACAAATTTACAGTTTGCAGCTCATTGCCAAGTGATGATTGATTTGATCACACTGGTTTTGCCTCTTATCCATAAACAGTTGTAAAGGTCCACCATTTACAAGCTAGAAACACTTGTTAATTACAGAAAGTATTCAGTCTACTATTCAGAGGGTAGCATGAGGTATAGAACAACTACGGGAGATTAAACAAATTATTGTAAATCAGCTCCCACATACTGCATACTGTGTTTTGTTCTATGGTTGATATTAAAGATTAGGAAGTATTAACATAAAAATAATTATTGAAAGGTATTTTAAAAGGATACAGTTCCATAACTGCTGACATGCTTCAGAAAAGTATTTAGCCCACCATATTTTACACGAAAGCATTCCAAAGGAAGGTTTTTGGGCCTTCAAAGAAGAAAAAAACTGTTCAGACACTTATTGTTTACTTAATGAACACCCAAGGGTCAAGAATTCATTCAGGTGTCAGAACAAATGTTAGCTGTGACTAGGAAAGCAAAAGAGTAATTCATAATTTGTGATAGCATGGTTAATAGAGGGAGGGAGGGTTTTGGTTGGTTGGGGGCCTCAACCGCATGGATCAAAAGCTCAGGTGATTAAATTTCTGTACACCAGAAGCAGCAATTGCCCTGTACTTTGGAATGGTGACTGTTCAGCTCAGATGGTGCTGATGCAGATGTAAAAAGATGCATTTGTTATAAAGGACAGGTTATAGCTCTAGGAAAGTTAGAAAAGTCAGAAAGAAAATAATTTAAAAATATGAGTCAATATTGTTTCAGGAATTGTGAAACAATATTGCAGAAATACTGAAATAATTGTTAAAAAAAACCTTATGTATCCAAAATACAATAAATGTATTTGATGTGAATTCAAATATACTGCAAATGATATTTTAATTATTCATTTATGCAAGGTATAAATATGCAAATATTTAACGCTGTAATGTAAATTAAAAAGTAAATCTAACGTAAGGGGTAACACAACAACTGAATTATGCATGTTATCATTTTAATTGTATATAAATGTGTTAAAAAGTGCAAAAAGTGACAATAATTCATGATTTATAATATACCGTAAAACACGATGATATTGAAAATATACGACAGTACTTAAATCTTGGATATTTTATTTCCACAAATAAAAACTGTACGTTTTTGCATAATGTAACAGTAGACTTTTGAAAGAATAGTATATACAAACAAACAGCAGTATGACCTTTTTTGGAGATTTCAGTAAGAAATTAAACAATATAATAACTAGATTTATAGCAACTACCAGTTAAAACGAATTTCTCAGTTTTTGTGTGTCATTGCTGTTATGCTGGCCAGTGGGAGTCCCCCCTGTGAGGGTCCCCTTTGCAGTGTCGTTCCAGTAGTTGGAGTAGTAGATGGAGAAAGAGAGAGAGAGAGAGAGAGAGAGAGAGAGGGAGAGAGAGAGAGAGAGAGAGAGCAGACAGAAGTAGCCAGCTAGTTACGTTAAGTGAATTTTGACACGACAGAACGCGGCGTTTTAGACTGTCACTTTTCTTCTGACTGGATCCCTCTCGTTCGGCTCCAAGAATATCCCCTCGTCTACAGCTTGAAAACTCAAAACACGTTCGCATCAGCTGGCATGAGCTAACCCACCAGACATGGAGACCAAACCTTTCTTGTCACTGGGTAAGTTCTTTCGCTAAAATGTGTTTATGATTATTATTACTGATTTTCATTTGGAGACTACGGTGACTCGTCGAAAACGCTAAGACTGGCACGCCTGCCATCGCAAAAATGATTTAGCAAGCCTGCTATCGGCTGTGGCTTTTTGCTGCCGTCGAAAATAGTGTTTGTGTTAATCAGTTGTCGAACATAAACTCGAGAGAGATTGTACTAAATCACATTATTTGTGAATGTTGGTGGTTAGCACAGTGTGGATTTAAGCTTAGTTTTACTGAAATTATTGTCAGAAAACAAAACTTCAGTGGCGACAGGCTTGTCAGATACGTAGCACATGCCATCGTCTCCTTTTCAGTGGTATCAGAGCTGATGACAGGATACGTTTGATTACAATGTGACAGTTTGTTATTTTTTAAAAAAACATGTTTGGTTACAGTGCAGTCTTCGCACGCACGGGTCAAAAGTGAATTAGCAAATACCAACTGTTTGACTTTATTAAGTGAAACTAATGTGATTATTTTAATTCTGCGAACCAGTGAAATGTAAATTAAACTTTTGTTTCATTATTGGTAGCTGTTGAAGCTATTAATTTTACATTGCTCACCCGTAATATTTAGTGACCGTGCAGCGTGGACGTGCAAATGCTACCCTCGTGTAGATTTAGACATAAGCAGACAGTTGGATTCAGCAGAAATATGACTAAACTAGACATAAATAGGGCATTCGGTGCATTATTGTCTGTCCTGTCACCATATCCGTATCTTACTATGCCTCAGCAAGCGAAATTACAGATTGATAACCCACGCTGGTGATTTCTGTTTAAGCGTAGCGTTGTATAATCCCGTATGCAGGCATGCAAAGTTAAATACTTCTTTCCAAACCGGCCACAGAACAGTATGTACTTTTGTCGACCTGCTTTGTCGTTTTCGTGTCGGCAGGAAAGTCACGCTAAATAATTGCATTTGATGTCTTTCTACCTACTAATTGTACAGCGATGTTAACCTTTGACGCCTTGCAATATCTTGCCATTTTGTTGCAAGAAGTCGAACTCTAGACCACAAACATCAAATTTTGCAAATACTGGTAGGCAGAAAAACGAGAATTGCCCCCTTGAGAAGAAGATGCATTAGGAAAAAGTTTGCAAGTGAAAAATGCGCACAAACAATTGTAAATTAATTGTGAGGTTGAGATGGACTTCTGTCACCAAAGCAGGGTCCCCTGTTTGTGTGTGCGCTGTTTTACCCCGGCAAGGTTTCATGTAATTGTCTACTCATTTAAAAATATTTTAAGTGTTTTTGTCTTTTAGTAATGATCATGTAAATCCCACGAATCGTTCTGTCAGACGTTAAAGCAGATAATATTTGTTGTTTTATTTATATTTCCAGTTGTATGGCCCGCGCAGGTGATATGATCAGTATGATTTGGAGAAAGTTTGAAACCTCGCTACAACATTACCGCGAGTTTGGGTGGTGTGTGGGGGGCGGAGGTTAGGGGTTGAAAGTGATTTGTAAAACCGTCGTTTACACTCTTCCATAAAGTTTTGAAACGAAAGTTTCCCTCTCGGTTGTGGTTGTTTGAATGTTTTTAATCTTACGAAAAATTGCTATCATGTCACGTTGACAGTGTAGGCTACGTATTCATTAATGGCTAATAATAGTAATTGGTCATTAACACGGCAGTCTACAGACTAGTTTACATGGTGCTATTGTAAACTTGCGGTGTTATATTTTCATGGAGAAGAGAAAAACGTTAGTTACCCGTGCCTCTGTTTCAGATTTGAAATGTCTGTTTTAGCCGTACTTGGACGTTACACTAACACGTAAAAGCCCATTTGAAAACTTCAGACTTTGAACAACTAAATTCATCAGAAGATGTGCAGAATTTTACTGTAAAATCAAAGTTGTTGGTTTGTCACTAGTCTTGAATCCATAGTTTTTTCATTCAGGGTGGGGGGCAAACTTCCCACTGTGCCTGCTGAGCTGAAACCGAACAACCCCCTACCCACCCACCGTTCTAAAAAGAAATATTCCAAAACTGCAGGCAGGCTTGTTATTGTGTCTGCTGCCTTTTCACAAAGGAGTCAGGTTACACCTTGACACATATCAACACTGTGGTATGTGGAGGTGTGAGGTGCAAAGAATTATGGGATCCCTGCAGTCTTTCTTATTTTAATTCCAGGATGGTTAATATGGTAACAGTCTTAATATGCTTGACCTTAAAGTATGCATGTCTACAGTACTACAGATGGACAAACAGCCATTACAGACAGACATACTGCAGCAGCCAATGGACAGCAGTGCTTTCCTATGCCTTTGAAGATTTGTTGTAGTGCAGCAGAATAAAAAACATGTGCTTCTTACACTTTTTGTCACAGCTTAATGAAATGTTGGGTAATTCTCTAATGTCACACAGGAAGAGATGTGTGAATAAAATGTGGCGGTCTGTTGGGAGGATGTAAAATCCACAACAGCAATCACTCTACACTTGGCTCACGCAGCTCAATTTTTGTTTTTCAAGACATTAAGATAAGACCTAACATGTGACTGGAGTGTAAGCTGAGATTTTTATCATGCAAGTCTTTATCAAATCAGAACTGTGAGGTTCCAGTAAATTGTGACAGTTTTGTGGAGACCATACTGCACCAGGGTTTTTTTATATGTCAGCCTCCGAAAGGATCAGTAGGACTGACCACGGATACATCTTGCAAACCAGACTATTTGAAAGTCAAACTGGCACACCTTTATGAATGCATGTGGCTGTAATAGCTGTCAGTGTGTCTAGATTGTTCACTTGCAGCAGAAATATGATGGAGTGGATAGGTTAGGAAATCAGTAGGATGTAGGTTCAAATACAAAATATGGGCACAATTGTTGTGCCTGTGACCCAGGTAATTAAGATACATTTCTTATATTTACATTCAGTTGTATGGTTAATTATAGTATATTGTATATATACCCCTCATTAAGGGGACTCACTTAAAGCATACATAACATAATTTAGATGTGGTTAAATCAATTCTCTGTTTGGCATGCATGCATCAGTAAGAGGACAGAATTTTTCTCCTTTTTATCTCCAAGATATAAATAAAGAGGAACAATGTTGTGGGTCAAAAAGGGTTCTCTATCAGATAAATGAGAAAAGCTCTAATGGCTTTCAAGCAGTCAAAATTAGGGGTCCTAATGTTCAGAGCCTATGTCTTAGCTCAAGGACCTGGAGATTGTGTACTGGTTACTACTCACATAGCAAATAGATACTTCTGGGCCCTTTTTATATCCCTGGTATGGAGCTGGACAGAACAAAGCTCAGTAAGTGCTCTGGAGCAGCTCTTGAGCTGCTGTGGGTTTCTGTGGAGCAGAAGCTCCTTCGGTGCACTGTCTGAGATGCAGCGAAAAAGCAACGAGGCTGCTGCCAGTCAAAATCATCGCCCCTCTGACTCCCTAATGGAGCCGCCGGGAATAGCAGGACCAGAAAAGTGCGTTAGCACAGTAAAAAAGCATGAAGCTGTCTGTTTTTATTTTTAAAACACTATGACATTGTTTTTTATTTATTTTTTGAGGGGTTCCATCATTTCAGTTTAAAATGAAAGGGCCAGCTGTACTGGATAGCCTGTGGAATTGTGATTGGATTGAAATTTCCTGAAAAGGAAATAAACCTTTCTTAAGTATTTTGTAGTAAAGTTTGTTATGCTTAGAGGTATTTATTGAAAAGCTGTTCCTTTGAGATTTTCCCACCATTTTCTTTTTGTTGTATTTATTTGTCTCTGTCCTGGTCTCCTCTAGAATTCCAGAAGCTTCCTTTATTGTCTGGTAAACACCCTGTTTCCAATGGGGGGGTTTGTCGCAACAGGAGGTGGCTAACCCCCCTTATCCCCCATTAGAATGTGAATCTCCGTTTCTCATTTAAGACCATGAACTTCAAGGGGGTAGGATGGGGGGTAAGGATGGTCACCTCCTGTTGCTGTAATTCTGGATTCTCAGGGAGAAAGATTTAAACTGGAACAAAGGTAGTGCTAGGAGGTGAGAGGAGGGTGGTTTGGGCAGTGCCATTAAAAGCAGACAAGTTTAGTTTACTGCGCGGCAGTTTTGTTTTTCTAAAGTGATGCTTGGCCCCTTTGTGCAGGTCTGCAGCTGTCATTTTTATTGGCGAAGGTTTATAGAGAAAGTTAATGGCTTAAAGTGACAGCACCCCCACCCGCCCACCCCCTTCGCTCTCCATTCCCAGCCTCCCACATCCTCCAAATCAAAGGCAGTGGCCCCCTTACCCCCAACCCCCCCACCCAACCCTGGAGCAAATGCACTGAAAGACCAACAGACTGAAATGTGCCTGCACACATAGCTGCAAAAAGGATCGGTGTGTCTTTCTAAAGTTAACTGCCGTTACTTGAAATCCAGACAGCCACTCTTAAAAATATTTCTCCTTGCACGCATTAAGCATTTATGCCCTGCTTGTAAGATCAGATGCTCAGATCATGCTGGAAGCTACTCACTTCCATAAGATGAAGGGCACTGCAAGGTTACTTTGCTTTGAAACAGGATCAGAAGGCCAGTTTGGAGCACTCTTTATCATTAGAATATAGCTATTCATGTAATCATTGTTAATTATTTGCACTTTGAGCTGTATGCAAGCAGTACAGCCTTTTGTCGATAAAGGGCAGACTGCACTTTGCACCTTGAACTTTGACCGCGAAGCATGCTGCATCTTGAAAGGGCTCTATTTTGTTGACTTCATTGCTACATAATAGTCTGTCTTGGAAGGCACATAAAAAATTGCAAGAGTTTGTGAATAATATATCTATTCATTTTCATGATTTTGTGTTTCTACACTCTGACAAGTGTATATTTATAAAAACATTGTTGTTCATTAAAAACAGCATATAGAAGAGTATGCAACATCCTTCCTTATTTTCATCTTTATTTTCTGTTAGTCTACACCTCACCAACATTTGGGTGTGTGTCCTGTACATAAGTTTTCACTTTTAAAAATAAAAAATATTTTGTCTTATGGGCAAGACATGTTGTGTGACTATATTAAAAATGTACCCAGGGTTTTTGGTTATATATGCACTGCAGGCATTCGTAAATTTGACTCATAAAAGGGCCTTTTACTTTGAATTAGAATCATAAACTTAATTTACAAGCATAAAAGCAAGCATTTATTGGTGTTTCACAAAGAGGTTAAAAATGACATAAACAAAACAGAAACATAACTCCATGCCACATATATAGCACAGTTGTGTGCTTGTACATCTAACTCAATGTTCAGAAGTGATCATGTCCAGAACCTAATTAATTTCTTGTAAAGGTGATCACACTTAAATCACAGCTAAGCAAACAGTGTATTTTAAATGATCAAAAGAGGCAAACTGATCCTTTTATTACTGAGCAGTACCAGGTGCCCTTGAAGTTCATTGTCCAGCGGTACTTCTGATTTAAGCAAGATTAACGATTTTATTGCCTGTTTACTTTCTTTCAACCATCTGGAAGAGTAACACGTTACAGCAGTCTGCAGCAGCAGCGCATTTCTAAATGCCTGCTCTTATGATGTTCTTCATCTCAGGAGAGTGGAGTATTTGCGGGATGGGAGTGTATGCTGCATGCGTGTGTTAGTGCTTTTGAAGTGAGAGTGCGCTCGGGGGACTTCTCCTGATTTTACTCAGAATTCAAACTGAGGGGGAAGGTCATGTTGCCCTCTAGGCCTGAGATCTTACAGAAGTTTGGACTGGGCCTGAGAGAAGATGCTGAACAGCTCCACCCACGGAATGGCATCCTACGTGCGTCTCCACCCAGCCCATTTCAGACAGTGTGCTTTTACAGAGCTCAGACTGCCAGTTATTACAGATGTGACTGTCTCTGCCAGCACTGTCAAAAGAGCTGCACACCCAGTGCAATTCCTGTCAGTCTTGCACTTTATTGGTTTGGTTTTGAATACATGTATGGTGATGGAAAATTAAAGACTGATATTTCAAACCTTCGACATGAGGTTGTGTCTAGCTTGACAATCAGTAGTATTGAGTATCTGTCTAAATGGCCAATATTGTTACATCCATGTCCAGGCTGAGCTTCGTTTTTAAAAGACAAAGTTGGAATAATAAATGTATTCAAAGGAAACCGCCCCTACAATGGAACACATTTTTCTGAGGTCATGTCTGATGAACCATGTCCAAAACTCTCTCCTGTTTTGACGGCACATTTCTGTGTCTGTCACCTTGAGAGGCGTGAGTCAGCTGTGGGGGAGAATGCGCTTCCCTCAACAGCCTCCCCAGAAACACAGTGGCAGTTCCTGGAAGAGCTGCATGCTGTTGCGGGGGCGGGAGTGGGTGTGGGGGAGGGGGCAGGAAGTGAGGCGGTGATGTGGGCGGGGCCCTGTGGGCAGACGTGTGCTATGGGGTCTTCCTCTGAACCTCATATCTCAGCTTTGAGCCTTCAAGCTGTGTCGTCACCCCCTTGCTGTTGGCTCTGCCTCGCTGGACTGTCAAGCAGGGTGCCTCGACTGGCTCTCCCCCCAGCTCCTTGACACCCTTGGTCCTGGCAGCGCACGGCCCCGAACTGTCACCTCCCAGCAGGCTGGCTTTCTTAAACTCAGTCTGCGGCTCATTTCAAGCATTTCACTTTTACTTTTTCTCTCAGATTCAAAAGACTGATTGGCCATTTAAATAAACCCTGAACAACCACCCTCATCATAATTGCCTGTTAATTTATGTTGGAGTTAGAAGGCATCCCTACCCTTCTGAAAACAACATTTTCAGAAATATTGGACTGGGCAAAAACTGAAGTAAAGTGAGAATGAAATGAAAAATGTATTTTATATTTATGAATGCACATTAAGCACTTTTGCCTTGTTCAACACACTTGGGAACCAATGACAGCTGTCAGTGGCCTCTCAAGAGAGAAGGATGCCGCCTGAAGCACCTTTGTGTTCCGGTTCGCATCACACCGTTAGACCTTGTCTTCTGCGGGGATTCACCTGCCCAGAAGTCCATTCCACCTGTGTAACCCCTCTGACACTAATGCTGTGTTTAAATACCTCTATCACACAGTCAGTCGTACTGCAGCCAGCGTCTGGAGCTGTGAAGCACATGGTGCTGGCTGTGTGGGCCAGGACAGCCAGGGGGAGGTGTCCCAAGTTAAGGAAGTATGCTTGGCAAAGACCACACCAGAGGACAGAAAGCAGTGTTTCCACCTCCTCTCTGCTCTCTCATATTACATTTTTTCTGTGACAACAGAGCAGCTCTAGTGTTGAACCACAATGGACAATGCCATACTGAATTTCAGTTTAAGTAAAGCAATTACTTAATATCAATGCTAAATATAATTTTGATTCATTATTATTCCCCTATTTAGTTCATTGTTAATTTATTTCTGACAAAAATTGAAAGCAAAACCCAGTAGCATATGTTTACATTTGTATTTGAGAGTCAGGGAAAAACGTGATGCAGCAAGATTGAGTCCAGACCTGTGCCTGTCTGGTCTAGACAGCAGTGGACGGGGGGTGTGTCTGTTTGTATTTCACAGCAGCTTGCTAGGATGTGTTTGACTGAGGGTATCTGTGTCTAATCATGTCCTGACTTAGACTGGAGAGCTTAAACACACCAGTCAGATTAAGGGGTCTCGATTGCCATTATGATAAGTCAGATCCATTACAGAGATGACTGAAAAGGTATCTGGAGAGATGATAAGACAGGGGATTAGTAAAGACACTTTAGATAGTGAAAACATGTTTAAAAAAACAGGTTTAGTGTCTTTGAAATGTTGGACTTCCTCTGCATTTTAGACTAAATATGTTGAGTCTAAAATTTGATGTTTGGTTAATAAACCCTCTGCTTTTTCCTGACTGCTCAAGTCTTGGGTAGAAAGTTTACAGATGTACATACTCATGGAAATGTAGTTTCTTGGACATGATTATTAGAAGCAGCCCTTTGTTTAACTGAGTGGCTGACCCAGTAAACAGCTGTGCAGTTAAGGCATTCTATTACTAGGGGCTAATGAGGGTGAAAAGGCCAGAAAAGTAGTCGCAGCATATATGAACATTGTCTGATATGTTCCTGTTCTTGTTTTTTTTAATCACTGAGCTGAGAAAAGAGTGATTTAGTGGCTTACGGATGCCTCCAGTTTGAACGCGTTCCTGCTTAACTCCCAAACCACAGCCAACCGCCCCCCACCCCCATTCTCCCCCCATCCCCCCAGGCTCACTCCAGCACTGAATGAAGTAAGAGCCTTTGTCACCAGGAGTGAAATACTGCATCGGGACGTCTGGTTCCAAATTCTTTCCAGGCTGGAGCAGGAAGGGTGTGAGCAAGCCTCTTACCTGAAAACAACACCCACTACAGTACTTACAGAGAGGGTGTAATACAGGGGGAGTCAGGGTAGTGGGGGAGGGGTCTACCGTGATTGGGCCATGCATGTTACCAATGCCAGCTGCTCAAGTCTCCAGCTCCAATGAGCCCACAGACAGGGCAGAATTGCACACACTTATGTTAGTGGTCCAAAACAAGTATAACGCTGATGGAGATAAGGGCTGAGATGGTTTCATTCTTAACAGGCCTAAGGGTTAATGGTCATGAGATCACAATTTCACAAGAAAGTCTAATGAGAATGGCTCATTCGTGCCTGTCTATGCTTGTCATGAGTGGGTCAAGCACTGTTTCAAGCCTGATTTGAACACTTGTAGGGCTGCTGTTTGTTTTGTGAATTATAGCATGCTGTTCCGCACAATCTCCCTCCGCCCTCTGTCTTGGCTGTGTGTGGCCTCAGTGTGTTGTACAGGATGGGTAGGGAGCTCTTAATTACTTCAGGTAGACAGGAGAACTGTAGTAAAAAGCATTCAGTTGTTTGGTTACTCATTAATGGCTATCTAAACCATAACATTTAATGAATAGCAAATAATGCAGAATTTAAATAGAAAAAGGACTATACTGAAACCTTGTAAATTTGTTAAAGGTGTTTTCACAGTGGGCTGAATTATCATAGGACTCATTGGTTGCTGGATGCTGGTTAGCATCCACTCATCCTTAGCTTTCATTGTTTGTCATGGAAATGTTTGATTGTGGATAGATGCTATCACCACAAACCATCAGTTGACTTTACCAAGTTCATGTTTGGTGTGAGAAATTACAAAATTATTAACAAGTTTTTAGACATATACTTACTTCCATTCTTCCGGAATACCCACAGTGTCAGGATATTGCCTGATTCATAAGGTCAAAAAAGTTAACAACCATCATATTAATAAATGAAAATTCAGTTAATGTTTAAATTTGTGAATTCAAACATGCTTATTTACAAGCAACAAAACATATTAGATATGAAATTCTTTAGCATATTAAACAGGATAATGGAAAACAGAACTGACCCATTATAAAAGCTCGTAATAGTTGCCACGATCACCAGGCGACTTTGCCTGAAAGATGGAAGTTGTTCAGTTCAAGACAATGTCATAGTCTCCACAGGAAAAGATTTTCTGTCAGTGCAGAAATCACTCTTGGGGCATTTCTTAGAAGGTTCTGGTCCTTGTGAAAGAGCTGGTTGCCTTTCCTAACTCTCATGTATTGCTGTGGTGTTTATCATCTTGGTCTCTCTCTCTCTTTCTCTTTATCTCTCTCTCTCTCTGCTTTGAAAGGAAATACAGTCTTGTGACTTCAGCAGCTGTCTGAATAAATTGTCAGCCTAAAAAGCAACAGGGGCGTGTTCCATTACCACTCCTCATGCAGATTGTGGCGAAAGGATGATTATTGTTCACTTTAAAGCATGGCGACATACAATTTCAGTAATGTCTGTGTACTCAGAAGTCATAAAGTTCTCTCGCTCTCTGCTTTCCAGAGATTCAGAGGGCTTCGAACCAAACGGCCCAAGCATAAGCATTTTTTTTTCAGTAAGACTCTAGCAACGTTCATGTTGCCAGCGGCTCTCGGCGCACCACGTGCCCCGCGCATTCTTACTCTGTCCACGGGAACCGCACAGACAAGTTCAAGTGTCACATTAGGAGGGTTTCTTCTGTTTCTGTTTGAAGGCGGGTAATCTGAGAAAGAGCCTTAGTCACTGGAGATGAGATCTGAGATCAGGTGGAAAAAAACCTATAGTTTCAAAGAAGGAAAAAAACTTTTTATAAGATTTTCTTGAGCGTCTGGTCTGAATAAAGGACAGACGCTCTGATTTTTTGCACACTCTGTCTGGGGGATGGAAGGTCAGAGGTCATGGTAAGGTCTTTTATGGTGGGAAGGAAGGCCGTATGCAGGTGGGAAGTGGAAAGAAGCAGAAAAACAAAAGCAGGGAGAGCTGTGGTAAGGCTGTGAGGGGCAGCTGCCAGGATTTAGGGTTCGGTTTTGGCATGGTTTCAGTTTAAGCCAGAATGTGGTGGTTTGGGAGTCTTTTATATTCCCAATCCCACAACATGTATGAAAGGTTCTGAAAACATGGGGTATAAGGAGAGATGTGGTCATGCAAGAGGAGGAAACAGCATTGCTTCCTATCATCAAATACCAAAAGTTATGTTTAGTGCAGAGGATAGGTCATGATGATACATGAAAATAAGAATGATAGTGTAAATCTCTGTGTCTTTCTCCCTTTTCCTTCTTGTTGTTTTTTTATCAAGTGAAAGCTCTAGAGAGTTTATGACTGGATGCATGATGCCAGAAAGCATTGGGTGCTATTGAACTTGCACATTTACTTTATAGGGCTCTGTGTGTGTGTGTGTGTGTGTGTGTGTGTGTGTGTGTGTGTGTGTGTGTGTGTGTGTGTGTGTGTGTGTGTGTGTGTGTGTGTGTGTGTTTCGGTTGTGCGTGTGTTTGTGTGTTTGTGTTTGTGTGTGTGTGTGTGTATGCATGCCTGTGTGTGTGTGTCTGTGGGGGTGCTTTAATAAAGGGAAGGGGTGGAGAAAACGAATCACGGGGCTGGAGGCAGGGGTGTGCTTGGTTTGAGGGGGGATGTGTAAAAGGAAGGGGTGTGGAGAGAGGAAGTCCTGGAGCAGTGTACCAGAAGGGGAAGGGGAACGGGCACATCTGGAGTGCTTCAGCGAATATTTCTCAGACATCTGGAGAAATTTGCTGGAATTTAAGGGTCTCTCCTTTGATTTAGTCTTTTTTTTCTCCTACACTCTCTCTCTTTTGCCCCAAAGTCTGTTTTCAGCATCTTCAAAGTTCCCGGTGGTGGCACTTTAAATAAAGGAGACTCCCATTACATTACAGGTTGAGTCATTCCAGACTTTATTGTGAGCTAAATTGGGCCCATATGAACTGCTACCCCTGTGAAGTCTTGCTAATTAAGTGTCAGTTAAGACAGACCAGTCTCCTGTTGAGCCAGTCTTAGCTGAGCCATGACAGACCCCTTCATAAAACCAGATATTTCAATATTAATATTGCTGAATTAATATTTTATCAAAAGAATTTCAGAAACTGACAGAAAATTAATTTCGATAAGTCTCCACAGTAACAAGAGATGTTCACACTTTGAGGTTTATTATTGTGGATGTGTGTGTTTTAAATGCGTTAGATGATGCCTCCTAGGGCATCTGAATAATGATGATTAGATTCAGATTCGGGCTGGATTACTGCACGTCAGCTCAACCGAGTGGGCTGGAGATTTTTATCTCCAGAGACGGTGAATATGTGAATCCTCTAGATGATAGAGACGTTAATCTCCGGAAAAGTACAGTACAATAAAGACTTGCAGCTCGCTCAGGCCCTAGGCAAAGGAACAACAGTGTCAAGGTAGTAAGTGAAAGAATGCATATGCTAATGACTTCAAAAAACAAGCAAAAGCCGCATTGTTTTATTAGGTGTGGTAGTCATGAAAGTATGCCTACCAACCCTAATCACATTTGTATAAATGCAGCTAGCTGGTGGGTGATTTGGGAAATGGCTGCAGCAGCTGTGACAGTGGTAACCTGATGCGGCCCTGTTTATTAAATTCTTCCTTGATCGTTGAACTTCAACATCACATTGAGGAGGCTCTGTGAAGTCTTCTTTTGGCCTGTCACCACAAACTTATACGTCTGACATTCAAGTTTCAAGTCTGTAAGTTTTTCCCCACGCTAAGCATTTTTAACTCCCAGTTGTACCAAAAATGTGTGTTGCTTCGGCATTGACGCACCTTACAGATAATGTGACTTTAACACTTAGCATTAGCAATGCACAAAAGCGTCTTTCATCAGTCTTAGTAATCATCATCAAGTGCAGTTTTGCCTTTTGCAGCGAAACCTCGTTTTCATTTCCAATTAGGGATTCTTGGGAATGTCTCTGATCCACCTGCTATTCACACGTTACCTCGACTGGTGGAGAGGGGCAAGTTGCCGACAGCGGCGAGCGCCGTGCTGCATGTTAATGCAGGAGTAGCTCTGATCAAAAGGAGGGAAGACGGAGGATAATTTCCCAAGGAGGTGCGCATCACATCTACATCCCTGTGTTGAGGAATGCATTTAGAAGGCCTGTGATCAAGAGAAGCCTAGTGCCTCATAGAGATGCACAAGACTGCTCTGTGAGAAAGCAAAACCCAGGGATAATGTTCAGTGGGGTGTGCTAGCATTTTTAAAACTGCCTTTCCGTGGGTTGCAGATTTTGGTGCGCTGTTGGCATGTTTCAGCTTCACTCATTGTCCTGAGATTTATTCTCAAATGCTTGCTGGTGTAAAATATTAAACAGCAATTGTAAAGTTAAGCCACTCATCATCTCTGGAATGAGCACATCCCAGGAGCCCTTCAGTTACCAAGAGTGTTTGCCACCATAATATATTGCAAAAACAATGTCTCTTTCTCATGATACCGAAGAAATCCTTGTTAATTCAAGTTTTGGAACAATATAGAATATGTACTGTCTTGCAGTTGACCAAACTGGCGAATCAAGGAAGCTTCTTCCCACCTGCCTTGCATTCCCAAGGGGAGGGGGGAGGGGAATACTGAGTGTGCTGGTATTTCACACGGTCAGAGAGAGGGGCGGGTGGTTTTCCGCTGTTGTCACCATCAGGACAAAGTTCAGGGGACCAGGAAGCCAAGAAGCTAGCTGAGACAATTGGCCTCTGGGAAGGACATGGGCGGGTAATCCGTGTTTTCCACCCCCCCCGGCCAAACACTTTCAGGCAGGCACGCAGGCCGACAGTTGGTCTGAGCACTGCAAACACCTCACCACCTCTCATCATCGCCGGCTCCAGCTCAACCGCAGAGCGATAACCTCGAAACACAGCCCAGTCAGCAGCGAGCTTGACTCCAATCGGACTCCCACACCTATTCAGCTCACCTACTACAGCGGAGGCTTGTCTCGGCAGCAGTGTGTGCTCTCATGGATTTTTCATGCTTTTTATTTTAAAAGCTGTTGTGCTTTTGTACAATACATCCCTCAGAACTCTCTCTTCTCTCTCTCTCTGTGGAAAAAGGGGAAAAAATCCAGCGAGTCGGCTAATCGTCTCCCCGCTCTGTCTGAGCACAGAGCTATTTCCTCTGTGTTGCTGTGCAGATGGCCTATATATTTCTGCCTGGCTGCTCAGAGAAGCGGTAGGCAGCAGAGGCTTGCTCTGCAGGACTGTGCTATCTCGAGTGTGTATAGATCCCCCAACCCTTTTCAGCTTTTACATTATTTACTCACTAGCCCTCCCCAACACACACACGGATGCACACACATACAGACACGCACACACGCACACTCGTTTGTATACACATACATTCACATTCAGGCACACAAGGATGTTACTTTATTGCTATGCCCCTCTTTCCTAGAAAGAACATTGGGTGGGTGGGGAATAAGCATATTTAAAAAGGACATCACAGCAACACACTGGGCAGTATAAGGACAGGGCACCCAGCTGGCTTTCTGTTAGAGCTTTATTTTTCTGAGCTGGCCACAGGCTGGGAGTGTCTACGGGAGGCAGAACTTTGGGGGCTGGTGGATCTGCCTGTCTAAACCTCACCTGTCTGGGCAGGGATGTCATTGGAAAGAGGTGCTTGGCTTGAGTCATTAATGTTTTTTGTTTTTGCTGTTTTTTCCAAGCCTCAGGGTTCGCATTTCACCATAAACATGTATGGCACAGCATCACTCCAGCTCAGAGTGATACATGAGCTAAAAGTGCTGTCTTTTCCGAGGAATGCCATCCGGCACGGATTCCAACGGCAAAGTCATTAAAAGACAAAACAGTTGTGTGATCACGCAAGGACAACAAGCTCCAGTGGTGGAGAAGTGAATTCGAGCCACCATCTTTCTGAGTTTTTCCAGGCCATTTTTGTAAATGCCAGGTGGAGTTCAGCGGCATCAAGGTGGTGCTTCTCAGTGCTCCGGCCTCTCCGATCTGAGGGATTTTCAGGCGGTGGAGCAACTAAATGTCAGAGAGTGTAGAGCTCCCCCTCCCACTCCCCCCCCTCCCTCAGACAGGGATGTTCCTCTGTTCCCCCCTGCAGCAGAGACAGTTTGATCCTAATCAGTGAGCTGTCAGCTGATCCAGTGCATATCTCCCGCCAGCTGATCATTGATACAGGGAGCCATTGAGTGACTGACGCCAAATCCCACTGCTCGTCACTCGCACAAAAGGCCTCTATATAGTATGCACACCCATTCTCTTACCAAAAACAGCTATTTTTCACTTTGAGATGAATGTTTATTTGGGGAGTTTCAGAAAATTCATACATTTTTGAAAATTTAATTCTGATAACACATTAACTCTGTGGCCTCTAAAGAGTAGATCTTTAATGGTTGATACATCTGTATGAACAGTCCTCATTTTAACCCTGCTTGAATTGACATACCTGTGTCATTGTCAGAGTTCACTGTTTCAGATTCTGTTATTTCATCTCGTAGAACAAAGGATTAAGAAAAAAGTGAGCAACCGGCCTACAAATGTATACATGCGCATTCTGCAGAATGTGAACATTGATGTATACATTCCACAGAACTGGTTCCATAATGCATTGTGCATTGATGATCAAATTAGCCTCCTGACTCTGTCCAGGGGCTGTTTGACAACTCAGAAACATTGCTTTTTGCTTTGCCATCCAGACCGGTGGCGTTCACATTTCACGAAATGTCAGCTTTCATTAAGTGTAGGTCTTAGTCACAAAGAACACTTATGTTTGCCTTGTTTGTGCTTCACCACTGTTCCCATGTTTATCATTTAATGTTTTTTCAAAGAACATGAAATGTCAGAATAACTAAATTTATTGCCTCAGTTCATGCTTCATGTTATGCATTACACAGACCCTTACAGTCACACATATAATGTATAACCAGTCAAATGTTTTTTTTTTCTTTTGCTGACACCTGAAAAGCTGCTGGTCTTACAAATAATGTTTCTTGTTTCCTGGTAACAGGTTACTCCAAACTCCAAACCTCCACTTAGATGAGATGAAATCGCTTGGCTTTATATATTTTCAAAAAGTACATTGTCCAGATAAAATATATGGAGATGATATTTGAGAGTAAATTATTCTTATATTTAGATGAAATTTAGATTAAAATTATTTTACATTGAAATCAAATATGAGCAATTATATCTAGTTCTATATTTTGTGATATCATATATTTTATGTACATGTACATAATATTTATGTACACACTGTCTAATTTCAGTAATGTGCAAAAAGGTATATTTATATTTATTTTTTCAAATTATATTGAATATAACATTGAAATATGATATATTTCCTTTTAACAAATGTTACATTTCCCTTTAACAAAAAGTCAAAAATTCACACAAGCCTAAATATTCACATCTTATCAAGTTGAAAGTTACTGTTGATGTAAAATCAATCTGTAAATCCTAAATCAAGGGCAGTAGAGATGATTTGGAGACTTGTGCTAGAACACAACTTGTGTGTTGAACATAAATTGGTTGTTTCTAATCTCATCATAATGAACTGCCTGTTTAATTTCGGCTTTTTACCGCTAAGTGTCATTGTCAACCAAAGCAAAACGGAATTGATTTTCCTGCCTAGAGTTAATCCATCCCGGAATGTAATGCAGTGTTGATTTCTTCTGTTCCAAAATTCCAGCAAACATGTGACACATCCATGCATGTTATTCTATCTATAGACAATTTAGAGGCAGAATGCAGAGATAGCCTGGGGTTGCACAATTAGCTGGTGTGTTGTTTTCAGCTGGCTGAGAGGGATAAAGAGGGTGCAATACACTGCAGTGTGTGACATAATTTTTCTCCTTCTAAATAGTAGGTTTTCAGAAACATTTACTGCAGAATTCTTTTTGTCCTCACATTTCTTGAAAACGGGTGTTTTAAGAGCACTATATTAAGGATTTTTATGTGTGCTTAGTTTTAAATGTAATGTTTTTGAGAAATATTCTTCTTGAATAAATTGACCTGTACATATACATTTTTCCATTATTTGTTTTACTTGATGAAATGTGTTGCTCCCCTCTCCCCCTAGTCCTGCTTGGTGCGTATGCACACGGATAAAACTGCAATACAAATGAGAGGGCCTCCTTGAAAGAGGTGCTAAATACAGGCGTCCATTGATAGCTGTGGAACTACGCCAGCTTTTGAGAGCCTGGCCTATCTGTGTGAGTACTATTGTGGCTGAAGTGCTTTGAAGTGACTTGTTGCAGTGTGGCCGCACTCATGTTTAGTCTCGAGACTCTACAGGGCCTTTCGATCGTACCGCTGCCGCAGCAGGTCTCATTCTAGTCCAGCGACATGCCGTGCGTCCGTCACGCAATTGCAGGCATCAGAATCTACAAACTGAAAAAAGAAATGCCTCCTCCCGGTAGCTCTTATCAGGCATCTTGCTGAATCTTTAGTTTCTGCAAAGTTGTTGCAGAGTCGAAATTCCTGGACCAGTGGCCCCTGGGGCTCTTCTCGCTCAGTGGCGTGACCAAACATTCAGTTCCCGATTTGTGTGTTTTTTTCCAAAACTGACCCGTGTGTTTGCAAATAGAACATGTTGCGACACCGGTTACACAGGGCCGACTCAGTGCCCTCACCCAAAGAGCTGAACACTTCACTCCCAAAGAGCCACACACCCCACCCCTTGCACCATGCAGATTCACATTGTGCCTGCTCTCTCACCATATTCCTGCAACCTCTGCATCCCTGCTTCCTGAATCTGCACTGAGAGGAGGAAACTGCCATCTCTCAGACCGCTGATCTGGCTTTCCTTTCATCTCTGTCTTTTTAAGGTTTTCTTTCCGTTTCTTTTTCTTTGTTAAAAAATACACTGGGCCTGCTTGCCACAACACAACAGATAAAACAACAAAAAGAAGCACACCACACTAACTGCTATCGCTTAAAAAAATCATTATTTGTTGTGTAAATGACCACATGCCATTGAAAATTAATCCAGCCTGCAGTCAATCCTCATCATGTGACTTGACCTACTTTTTGTTCCCTCTCTCACTCTCTCATATGCTCTCTCTCATTCACTGCATATAGGCAAGTGTGATGTTTTACTTATCTGTAATATGAGCATGTGTCTTTATTTGGGGCATTAACTGAATTTTTTTAAAAGTGACCTGAGTCTGCATATTGTCAGTTTTAAGCCTGTTCTATACATTCCTGTTTATGCAGAAGGCAGTTTCAGCCAACAGCCTTGTACAGTGTGCAGTTGCTGCTTCATGTCATTTAGACGTGCCCCAGATGACAGTTTCAACCATGAGCTCAGTCTGCAACCTGTCATTTTGTGGGGTTGTCTGTTCATCCACCTCCACTCCAAATTCGCATTAAGCCTTTGATTCCTGCCTTTTTTTAATCAGGCGGAAACTTTTCAGAGAACAGAGAGGTGTATTTGTCACATTTCGTGTGTTCCTCTGTGTGAATGCCTCAGTAGTAAATAAACCCTCAATTGACTTTTTTCTTTTTTTGTGTGTGTTTCGCAAGGTTGCACGCTTTGTTGTGGACACAATGACTTGTTTCTGCGGGCAGCAGAGAGCCCTTAGTCACTCTGCTGTGTTTACACTTCAGGCTGCGTGTCTTTCACATGATCTCCAGGAGTAGGAAGTCGTTGGAGAACAATGCAGAGCCGAGAAACAGGATGCTGGGGCGGGTTTGCGCTCTGAATACCGCTGGCAGGAGTGTCACAGACCGCCTGTTACAACCTGAGTCCTGCATAGCTGCATAGCTGGGGGGACAGCTTTGTGTCTCCATAAGACTGAGGCTTATGGAATCAGGTGTTTATACAGAAGGCTGGCCTCTAGTGAACTCTAGCCCTGCTTTCGACCCCAGAGGAAACTACAAAATTGTGCGGAAGGAGATCTGTGGATCTTAGCTGACAGAGCCTTTCATCTTTGCCAACTAAATGATAATAGCTCTGATTTGAGATGTGCTGGTGTGTGTGTGTGTGTGTGTGTTATGCAATATCTTATTTTTGTGTGTTTAGATGCCTGCGTTTTGGTAATTTATAAATTTTAAAAAAGTTTGTGACACAATAAAAATTCCTCCCTGGCAGGAGCTTCAGATACCCCTATCCAGGTGTCCTCACCATTGGCCATGAAAATAAGAATTGCAGGTTAGGGCAGCCCCCTGCCTCTCCCCTGCACCATTCCCACGGACCCGTCTTGCGCCAGGGGTTGCCCCGGAGACAGGCCCGCCCTCTTTGGCACAGCAGGCAGGGGAAGCTCTGGCTGCCTGGCGGAATGCATGGCATGTAGCCATTCCTGAAGAGCGCTATCAGCCCTCGGTGGGGGTGGAGGGGGTGGGGGCAGCAGGTGAGCACTTCCTTGGCACCCGCCATGGCCCTGTGAGCCCAACTGCCTCCTGGGAAGTCAGAGGGAAAAGGGAAAAAAAAGCTCTGGCTCAGGTGAGTTCCCAGGAAGTTGCGCGTGGGAACACAGGAATGAAGCCCAACTCATCCTCCGAGGCACTGTGCTTCGACTGAGGACTGCTGATAGAGCGAATGTTTCAGGAAACACAGCCCTGGAGCTGTTCACAGTTCAGAAAAATAAAAATGATTGTAAGTGCTGTGACAGGTCAGGAAACAGGACTGTGAAGCTGTTCAGGAGTCAGAACAGTGTTGGAAATTACCAGTGAAGGCAGCAAGGGTATAGAAACTGCCAAATGGGCAAAGGTTTGGGAAAAGAGGTGCAGATCCACGCATGGTTTTAAAAGCAATGGAAAGAATAATGGTTTTAAAGGGCAGATCCAATAATTCAGTTGAAGAGCTAGGCATGAGGACCCCTGCAGAACAGAGTTTTTTTTTTTGTGTATTAAGGACTGGGGGATCAGGTGGTCCATCTATCCAAGGGCATGGCACAAGGGCACTGTGAACGATCCCAGCATGTATGAATGCCCTCTCTTCTTTCATCATGCTTCTGGTGATTGCTGTGTAATTACAGGGCTTAACAGGAATATGATGGGTCTCTGATTGGCTGGTCCAAAATTGGGAACCGCAGGGCCTACTGATTTATTGATCCCTCAGTATCATTGGTGCCTAACTGATCACATTGAACATCAAAGGTCAAGGCAGGGGATTGACTGAGAGGCAGCTGATTGGGTGAGGAGTTTTGAGCAAAATTCTGGACTTTCCAACTTTCACAGTGAAAGTATAGCCTGTAACTGCAGCCAAGAATGGCGTATTCCACACTGAAACAGCAGTCCAAAAGCTGATGTTCTATAATGATGTCCAGAATGTTAAAATATACCTTCAGTTCATGTGCATTTGGAATTGAGCTATTTGATTCTGAGTCACCATCCATCTTTAGAAATTTTTGAAACTGCATTTAAAATTAAGACTTTGGACATGAAATAATAGTCTTTGGTCAGTTTTTTCAGCCTCTGACTCTCCAGGTCATTTTTAGTAACATGCCCATAGCAATGGAAATATGTTCTTATTGCATATTTAGAATGAATAAATAAGTGGTTTCAAACAATGTAAGATGTGGTTCTCCATACTGAAAACCTTCATCCAAGTGACTTGTAAGCACTGCTTACTCACATTTCTCTGTAATCGAGAGCTGGCTTTAGCACTAGGGTTTTTTTTTGTCTTTCATGGAATGCAAATCACAGTCCACATTTGTTTAATTTGCACAACAAACAGAAACATTCAGTTCCCTTAGAACCACATGTGTGCCTTGCATTGTGCGTCCGGCGGTGCTTCTGCTTTACAAAAATGTTTAGAAAACACTACTGTTCATGTATGTTTGTGTGGTGGGGGTGTGGGTGGGGGGTGGGGCTGGGGTGCAGTTAGTGACTTGTGGATCGCATGACAGTAGTCAAATGAGCTGCACAAATGGGCCAGCAGGGAATGTGTTAATGCTACACAAGCGAAATAAAGAAATGATAATACTAATAAGTTGCTTTGTGCATGGTGCTCTGGGCCGCTACTGGAAACTGGGTCAGAGACTGAGGCAGACATTGTTCTGCTGAGAGAGCGGCCAGGCCTGGGAGGATGGAGCCAGACGGGGTGTCACTGCGTGTGTGTGTATGTGTGTGTGAGTGCACGCACATGTGTGTATGTAAGTGTGTGTTTTATGTGAGAGTGTGTTTGTGTTTATGGTGTGTGCAGGGGGTTTACATGTATGTGGTTCTCTTGGGTAGGTTTGTGAATGTGTGCGTGGGCAGGGTGGGGTGTGTGTGGGGGGGGAGTGTATGAGAGTTTGTGTATGAGAGACACTTGAGTGCAAGACAGAGAGAATGATTGTGTGTTGGGGTGTGGTGAGTCCATGTGCGAATCTGGGGGATCAGAGAAAATGAGTGTGAGAGAGAGGGAGTGTCTATATGTGATAGAGAGAGAGAGAGAGAATTTTTGTGTGCATGATTTTGGGTCTGTGTGTGTGTTACACAGTGCTGCAGCTCTGAATGAGAATGATAGAATAATGTGTTGTCATCCTTGGGGAAGAGCTGCGTGTTATTGGTCAGGGTGGAGGTCAGCTGTTTTTATGTGTTTTTTATTAAAAATACTTGACCTACTTTAGCTTTTTGTTTTGTGGGTTGACTGAATAAAATCACAAGCAGAAGCATTCTGGTGGTTTCTTAGGACAGCTCAGATTTCTATGCGATCAGGTGATGCTTATTATTTTTTTGGAAACGAAGACTACTTTCTGCTTTGGGGAACAGTTTTGACCACTGGTTATGTAATTTACTGGTGTAATTTAATCCAACCTATTGCAGTATGACCTTATGCTTATTGGCTAATTGGAATAAGTGTTCATTTTTTGTTACTTGCTCAATATTTTCCTCTCTCACTGAAGAGTATTATGTAACACTTGTGTAACACTTAAGGGAGGATGTAAACTTATTTATAAAAAATATTTTTTGTGTATCAAGACCTTCAATCCTGAGGTTTCGTGTTATCACCGTCATTGCACCATTGAACAGTGTTCGCTCGAAAGTTAGGTCAGGGAAACATTTTGGTCCTGTGATTCATTACAGTAGGGATCCAAAGCTGGATACTGAATTTTAAACGCTTCCTTGTGTCCGTCCCTCGTAAAAGGAACTCTTTTCTCTGTGTCTTCTGAAAGCCTAATCACACAAATTTAATTATGTTGTTTGCCGGAGGAACTTTTAAAGAAGGCAAAGGCAGACTGGCTCTTGTTCCCGTTACCCTGGGAAGCGTGCAGACGCTAACAGAACACATCTTTCAGACTCTTCTCCTAACCTTATTACTGTGCTCGCTGTCCCGCTGTTTGAGCTGTGCTGTGTCTCTCCCCCATCTCATCACTTCCTCTGCCTCTCCTCCCTTTGTCTTCCTGTTGGTTTATCGTTCTCTTCTTCACCACCAGGGAGACAGATTACTTGTAAATTGGCATCATTTCGAAATCTGCACAGCCTGAGACATTTCATCCCCACCCTTGAAACGCAAAAAGCGTTGGGCTCCTCTGATGAGATGAGACCCTCTCTTTGAGTTTCCAGAGCGGGGTGAGTTTGGGTAAGTGCACCTTTTGGGCAACTGCGGCAGCCACAGTGTTCCCAGCTGTCAATCAGTATTAGTTCTGTTTATGAGTACCGTGGCCTGCTACCCACAATTCTGCACTGTGATCTCATCGACCACTGTAGCTTGACGTAAATATTTCAGTAACATTTTCAGTGTGCCAATAAACTCAATGACCCACCCTTAAATGGAACCAAGGATGATTTCTGTGAGAAAATAAAATCCAACGAGAGGGCTTGATTCGACTAACTATGTACAGTGGGGTCCAAAAGTCTGAGACGACTTGTGGAAGAGGTTCTATTTTGCATTCTTTTACAATTTAGTACATTTATTTAGTTAGAAATTATATTAACAATTTGAGTGAAAGGTTGTATCTTTATAAAATGTACATGAAATTCCAGAAAGTTTTAGTTTTCAGTTGTCCCTTTTGCTTTAATTACAGGGTGCACTGGAACTGGTGTTGACTCCACAAGTTTGAGCAAAACCTGATGATACACGTCATCACATGGTCTAAGAGCACAAAACTTTCCTGGCCTTTAAGTGCCCTAGTAAATGCTTGATGGGGTCTGACCTTTTCTACAAAGGGATTGACAGGGTCAGTGTCACACATTTGCTTAAAATTGACATAGACATTGTGCAGAATCTTCAATATTTCTTCCTCATTTTAGATGTCATACTTTTCTTTGTTTTAAATTATTCAAAATCCTAAAACTTTCTGATTATTTCCAGGTTTACATGAAAAAGGTTTGGGAAAAAAAAGGTTTAATGTGGTCACAGACTTTTCGACCCCACTGTATTTGTATATGAGATTTGCAAGGTGTGTGCTTGGTATTTACAACTCAATGCTTTCACCTTTGGTTAGGTGAAATGCCCCCAAAAAATGTGAAGGTCTGTTTAAATTTTCATTCAGAACAATCAGTCTGAAGGTCTAACTGCATCTCAATGTGTTATATAATGTTGTTACCAGCTCCAGTAATTCTACATTTATTTGTTTCAAAAGACTGTTGATGTGATTCTTATTTTTAGAGCATTTCTGTCCTACATAGGCAACAACAGAGGTAACACATCCCAAAGTTCACACCTATTTGATGTGTTTCCATATATCTGTATTAATTTTTTAACTAATCATGCATGTCAATGGCATTTTTAAAATCTCAAATATTGTTGGGCTAGAAATCTGTGAAGCCATACTAGTGTCCAAGGCTGTCAGTAATTCTCTGGGATATTTTATTTTTTGTTTGAATGGTTTTACATGACACACTTGCGGATACAATGAACTGCAAATTACTTACAAAACAGGTTACAGAGAACACGACTTAGTAAAGATGATCTATAATTGAGCAGTTATGGGTGGTATATCTTACAAGGGAGGGGAGAGGTATGTTGGTTGTGATATTAGAAAACTGGCATCTCCTAGGTTTAAGTATTACACAAAATAAACTGTTAGTTTCATTATTGCAATATAAAGTACTAAAATCTAGAGAGAGACAGCAACGGCAGGGACCACAGTTGTGAGAAAAATGACTAACCACAGTATATCATCATTCATTATGGAAAGCTTTGAACCTTGCAATGCACATTGGGGTATTTCAGCATAGTTGCCATTCCCCTCCTATTTTGGAGTGATTGCTGTTGCGATTACAGACAAGATGCAACTGTCCAATTGTTGAGATGCTTAGGGAATGGGACATTGAGAGACTTGCTGCAAGGCTCAGTTTCACAAACACAATTTTGGAGAACTGCATTTGTAAGAAATGCTTGAATATTGAAAAGAATCCCCACTGAAACGGTCTCTCAGGGGACACATCCCATGAAGGAACTTGTGTATGGTGCAGTGATGCTTTGGATGAGTGTGATGTGAGACTTAAAAGAAAGAAGTATTGTAGATATTCTGATGAAATTGCAGGCTTCTATGTAGAATGCAAAATTCAAAATGCTAAGCTAGAGCATTGCAAAAAAAATTTTTTTTCACACCTTTATGGTCGCAGTCTGCTGACAAACAATCAGATACCACAATTGACAGGAGAGAGGCACATTTCTAGAATTGCAAACTTTCACTGAGGCCTCTGTGTTTGCCGCGGTTGAGCAGTGTGGAATGGAGTATACACACCGTCAACCACATTGTAACCAAGTGTGTGGCTGTACTGCACGTGAAAAAACAGGAAATTACAGTTCATCGTCAGTGAAATCACTGAGCTAGCCTTCTGTGCTAACCAGCTAACTTAATTTAAATCTAAAATCCAATGAGCTGTAGGAAGTACTTTTAACAACACAACAACTTGAGTTCCATCTTCCCAATTAACTCTATTGCATTTTACAAGGTAGACATGTTTTCATGACAAATTCTAAAATTAATTAGCAATGTTATTATTAGCAATATTATTAATATTATTAGCAATCATTTTCATGATAATAATGGTGATGTTGGGAAGCATAGCACTATAACACTATATGTTGATTGCAAACATGTCTCTGATCAAGGCTGGAACTCATAGCACATTAAGGGATGTGATCACCACAGGACTTAGGGCCGTGTCTGCCAAGCCTTGCTTTGCTTTCACACAGTCATTATATCAAATACATGCTTTTCTTCTATACTGTTTTTGGGCTTCTTTATTGTGTTAATGCTACTATGCTTTCTTTTCCTCCACAACTTTTTCATGTTATTTGTGGGCTTGTTTTTTTTACCGGATTAATGGCACATACAGCCTGGATAAGCAAATATAGGTAGTTTCTGAAATCAGAACAAAGTTTGTAGGATTCTGGTGAAAACGTTTGTACTACCAGAAGTATAACGGAGGATGGATGCTTCTTGCAATACTGGTTATTATAACTTACTGGCATATATACAGTTACAGCAATAACCATAGCTAACTTATAACTAAGGATTAAAATAGTATGGTGTGTAGTGGGGCTGCCACTAACAACTATTGTCATTATTGTTTAATCTGCTGATTATTTTCTTGATTAATTTATTAATCGTGTGGTGTATAAAACATCAGAAAACAGTGAAAAAATAGCCATTACAGTTTCCTGGAGCACATTAAATGTCTTGTTTTGTCTGAACAATGGACTAACCCCCAAAAAATTCAATTTACTATAATATAAGAAATTTCTCACATTTGAGAACATAGAACCACCAAATGTTTTGCATTTTTGCCCCAAATTTACTTTTACAATTAATTGATTATTAAAATAGTTAGCGATTAATTTCATTTCAATCGACTAATTTATTAATTGATTAATCATTGCAGCTCTAGTATGTGGTATACACGTAAGCCAGTAAGTTCACTTGGTCAAAGACAGTAAGGAGGAAACAGACTATGAATTTTCTTCATTTTACATCCATGGAAATCATACATGGGAATTCCCCTGAAATCATTTTCAAAGCCATAAAACTTGTGAATGGTTTGAATTATCATGTTACTAGGTGATATATCATTATCGTGGTGATTAAATGAGGCCATCCAGCTGTTTCTAACAGACATCTGTGGAAGGATCCTGCAGCTGGAGCTCAGTATATCAGGAAATGAGTTTAGCATTTTCAGAAAACATTTAAAACATAAAATTAAAGCATATAAGAGCATTTACCTTTTTATCATAATTGGTACAGTAGCATGTTGAACAGCTGAGCTTATATCATTTTAACTGATTATATTGTTTTATTTATTAACTAGCTAAGAATGTTCCTACCGTTTAGTAACAGTGATATATTAATTAAAGGTATGAAGAAAATGCTGTAATTTTGTGATTTGTCATTGTAATACATACTCTTGACTGAGTCACCACATTGCCCGGCTAACCTGGCCAGCTGTGTCCTCATGGTAACGTCACATTTAACATCCGCCATTTTGTCAGACAGCAGAAAGTTTCCTTACTCTGCATTTTGGTTAGGAGCATACTGTAGGATAAAAAGGATCATCTTAATTGTATGATTTATAGTTTGGGATTTTTGAATTATGCCTGCTTTATGGTCCATGTTACTTGATCAGTGAACTGTTGCCTCTTTCTGCATTTTTGGCTTGTTTGTATTTTGGCTTGAATTCCTGTTCATGCTTGGAGGACTGTACAGCTGATAATTTGGCTATGTGCAATTTAAACAAATATGAAAATCTACCAGATGACCAGCTGGGAGGTTGATCTGAAAATGCAAAGGAACTTATTAAGTAATGGGCTACATTCTAAAGTAAATGTATTGCATAAAGCACATTTGCTCAATAACTAAGAATGAGAGCAGCTCTGATCATTTCCGTGTTGTATTTCAACAGTTATACAACATTATGATTGTTTGGCATAGCCAAATATTAAAGTTAGTTTTATTTATTGACTGCTTGCACTGCAGTTGCTCAAAATTATCCTCCTCACCAGAGACAAAGTTGTGAGTGTGGAAATTGTTTGTATTGTTACATTTGTGTTTTACATTTACTCATTTAGCCTACATTTGGTTACATTTGGTTGTCACAAAAATCTGGCACACGCATGACAAGTTTCGTGATTCAGTGAAACACATCTTTCCAAGCCACAAATGAAACCTTAGAATGTGGGGTGAGTGGGCAAGGGGGGATTTTATTGAAGTATGTACATTTACAACGAGAAAATACTTAAGCAGGTATATCATGTGGATTATTTCTGATTGAGGTCTTATAAGTTAACTGTAGAGACCATAAAAACTGGTTAAATGACAACAGATGTACATTTTCACTGCTGGAGTCAAATGGAGTAGTTTAGCAGAATTTGTGGTTTAGTCACTGACTAAAGGATCATTCAACACAACAACCATGATGGATTTGTTTGTAGGCAAAGGATGCGTTAAGACATGCAAAAGGGCTTGCTTATACAGTCTTACAATTCTTTGGGCAAATGTCTGAGCTTATAAATGTGGAAAATTTGGGGGAATGGATGAGTGAGTGAATGGGTGAAGGAATAAACAAGTGAGTGAGTAAATGAATAGACTGAGCGTAAGTAGGGCCCATGTACTGCTTTTTATTGGCTGGGGATGTGAGTTTGACAGGAGCCTGAAGCTGCAGGGTGGGCCTCTTCCCTGCCAGCTCCATCAACATGCCCTGCACTGCTCTGCAGAGAAAGAGGGAGAGGGAAAGAGAAAAAAAGCAAGAGAAACTATGAAGAAGGAGGGGTGTAAGAGGAGAGAGTGGCTGGAATAGTCCATGCCAGAGAGGGTGGGGACGAGAGAGAGAAAAAGAAAGAGAGCAGTCAGAGTGCTGACTCTCACAGCAATACAGTTTGAGGAATGGACTCTGAGCTCATGGTTCAACCCCGGGGTCGAAAGTTCCTCCTGCTCACATGTAGGCGAGCGCCTCTCCCTGTCACCCTGTCCCTCCAAAACTAGCGGTCCATCCACTCACATTACTGAGGGGGGAGGTGGAATTTCACAATTATTTTAAGAAGCTGTGGAGCAGGCAAGCCTAAGTTTAGTCTCTACACTCCCCACTTCTCCCTCCCCTTCTCTCTCTCTTCTGCTCTTACGCACATGTGTAGGTCATATATAAGTGTGCAGAAATGAGTTGCTGCTTCAGGAGCACGTGGCAGGTAAAGGTGTTCAGTGGCCATGTCTGGATATGCTCTCTCAATAGACATTGAGAACAAACATCAGAAACGAAGATCAATGTCCCTGCACTGCTGCTTAGTAGAACATTTTACCTTGCTTTTTCCTCATATAGAGTCATGTGCTATTCCCTCTCTTCTTTTAAGTTCTTTTAAGTACTAAAATCCAGCTTTCCCATAGACTTCATTTATGATAAACTTTATTTATGCACTGCTTGTTAGCTTTTGAAGTAGCATGCTGGAACTGTTATCCAACAAACTACAAGTTAAAACAATACATCACTGGGGTGAACAAATGCAAAAATTAAAATAAGTAAAATAAAGCTTTAAAACAAAGACATGAAGAAGAGTCATGTTGGATATAGAGCTAGATCTAGTAAAAATTCCATGGCTGTATGTGTCTTCATCCTTTTGCAGACTTTATCTGTAAACAAGGTAATTGTGAGCATTTGATAGTTTTTCCACATACACAATGAATCTTGTTTTTGTCATTTTAAATACCATGGATCTATTTTCATGAGCAGGTGCAACATGCTATGACTGATTTAAAAAGCACCATGACTGCCACAAAATGTGCAAAGTTATTTTCGTCAACATGCCGGCAGCGTAACAGGAAAAATGCCGAAGCACAAAGCCACTTGTGCCTCTGACGTAGTAAAGGGGCTTAGAAGTGCATTGTTTGGGAGTGTTCTCTGAAAACAAATAGGAGTACCATTAAATTGAAGTATAATAATTGGAGTAAATTAAATTGTAGTATATTCACTCAGCCAGCTGGTGTCATAACATGACTTCAGAGATATTATGGTAAGGCAATAATGGTCAAAATTCCATAATGACACAAATAATTTAATTCCCCACTACCCAGATTAACAGAACCAGGGAAGCCAGGAAAATGTGAGACCTGTGCTGTTTAAATTTATATTCTTTTAATGCTTGGAACATGATGAATGCAGACTATTAACCTTGGCTGAATTTAACATCTCTGTTTTGCTGTTGATCCCAGTAGTATGGAATACATAATTGCAATAAGGTGAATAAGGTGTACCTGCCAACTACTTTTCAAACTGTGCAGCACTCCTTCCTTAATACCACTCACCCTAAATTCACACATAAGCAGAATTTTGCTCCACATTCCGCAAGTGAGAGCACAGAACATAGAACAACGTCACACCTGTAAAAAATCGGCGATTGCAGATCCTTTTGTAACTCGCTAGTGATGCATTATTATATAAGGACAATAAATGTAGCAGACTGTCAAATAATTATCATCAATATATTTAGCTAGCTAGGTAAGATAGGCCCCCATGACCACAACAGATGATGACAAGCAAGTTAGCTAGCACTAGTTAGCTTGATAGGATATCTTATATTTTGTAGGCCGTAAATATTCAAACAATAAAATACATAACGATCAGTGCATGTTCTTTTCTGTCGGTGCTATAGTATGACTTAATATAATTCGATATCATACAATTCAGGGTATCCTTGAACCGTGAGAATGAATGAGTCTGCCTTTTTTTAAGGCAGAGATCTGATGGGAGGAAGTCTTGGGAGTGGTAGTTTGAAGGGGGGATGTACAGTAACGGTGCCAATAAGGAGCTGGAATGGACAGCTGCTCCGCTGCAGTTTCCAGGCTGTTGCTGAGCGGAGCCTGCTTCACCTATATCCTGCTGTCCGTCCAGCAGGGACGGCTGTTCAGGGAGTCCACTGCACGCTGGAGTGCGCACAGCTCCCTCTGAACGATGGCAAAGCCGGCTCGCTGCACTAGCAGGAGGGGGAGATCAGATAATCTCACCCTCCCTCAGCTTTGCCGGCTGCCTCTCAAAGGCTGGGTGGTGGAAGGACCCCCTCCAGTAGCCCTGATATCTCCCAAATTTGAGGAAGAATGCATAAGCACATGAAGAAATGCTTATATTGATCAATCAAATCACTTTATTAAATTAAACAGTCTGTGGTTTATGTGTTTTTTAGTGTGCCTGTTTTATTGGAATAGTGCTCATCATTTTTCAGCATCAAGTGGGTGTGTGGCGGGTGGGGGGACTTTGTATTCTCAGACTAAAATTAGAGCTTAGGTGAGTCATGTTGACTATGGAAATTCATCTGCCTTCATAGCAAGATTCAGCTAACAGCAGCCCCTTGTAACAACAGTGGACCACAAGAGATGTTGCATATTGTATTCATTTTCTGTTGAGCTAACTGGTTTTTTCTGACCATGGTGCTTGTCTTGTCCCATCAGATGACTTGCACCACAGCGGTTTTTTAATTGACCAAATTTAAAACCGATACCTCCTACAGATACACTGGGACACACTGAAGAATCATGGGCCTACGTGACGGAAAGGTTCTGGGTTGGTGGGCATGTAACATGTGACCAGCCAATAGAGACTTTTAATTGGCTGCTTACCATCATTAGCCAGCTTTCAGCACAAGCTAAAGTTACAGGCCAAACAGAGTTCTGTTTGGTAGAGAGACAAGGCATTGATAGGAATAATCAATAATAACTTTTAGATTCTCTCTATGTTTTTTGTCTTTGAGAAAACTCAGAATACAGGAAGAAATCGTTCTTAAACTTTTTAAAGAAAATCAGAACTTCAGGATGAAGATTTGTGTTTAATTTATTTCTTTGTAAATGAGTCCTCATGTACCTAATTGCTCCAGCTGTAATAGATAACTTTAGTAACTTATCTTAAAAATCCCTGGTACATGCACACAAAAATGATTTTTTTTCTTTTAAAAATGTGCTCTTATTTCCTGAAGTGCTTCTTTTGCTTTTTGTGTGGTTTTGTACTGACTCAAACAAAGAACAGAGAGGAGTGTTGGTGTAATAGTTTGAGATGGGCAGTTCATGGTGAGATTGGTCATTGTGGAAGTTATCCAAGAAAACCTCTCCAACAAGAGTTAAAGGAGTGAGAACCCTTCTTCCATAGATAGATGGAATGAAAAAGGTGATATTTTTTCCTCAGGGGCTTTCAAATGTTCCTTTATGACTGTCATATAGGATGAAGTTCTGATGGATTTTCTGTAGGGGTTTAACACATCCAGTGAAAAATACTGTCAGTGCAATAATTGTTTCTAACGAGGCACCGTTTGGTTACGTATTCATTGCGTAAGTGAAATGGAAAAATAAATATCTGCCCCTCGTTGAGTGCAATGAAGATGAACTTGCTGTTCTACAAACACCAGGGAGGGAGACGTGCGAAGTGGAGGGTGTTTGGCAGGGAACTGAAACTGAGGAAGATTATGTTTGAAACGGACACAGGACCTTTGGCTTGTTCCCTGTTAGTTCCCAAGAGAATTTTGGGAGGTTGTTTTCTGGTTGGAGGATCGTAAACTTGAGGCATCGAACCAACCCCCATGACATTGGAAATCCATAGAAATCCTGAAGGGTGAAAGCTGCTTGTCATCCAAGCACTCAGCCAAGTCAGGGTAGAAAACTCTATATGGTGTTCTCAAGGGCACATGTCACACAACATCCATACACACCAAAGCATTTCCTCACAAACAGCCTTTGTAATTGAGGCCATGATGTCCTCGCCGCTAATGTACTGTCTCAAGCCCAGCAGAAAGACAGTTGAAGGTGACCGGCAATGATGTGGTTGCCGTGACAATTGATGGCAGTGCTGTAGGTCCCACTGTTTGCATTGTGAAGGCCCAGGACCTGGGTCGGCGTGGAGGAGACGTTTATGACACTCAAGATGTATGGAGCTCCTCCTCTGAACTTTGACCTTGGGCTTGATCACCACAGTAACGAGATACAAGGGCAAAAGCAGGACGGGACAGCTCCATGAAAGAGAGTGGGGGAGAGAGATTCTTACCACCCCCAATTCGTCATGGGTCTCATAAAGTCTGGCGTTCAAACACAAAGACGTTACCATAACCAATAAAGAAGAGCTGGCGGTACCTCTCAGGCTCCATGCTTCTCTAAAGACTCCATTTCATTAGCACTATACCTTTAACAAGAAAACCCCCAGAATGTTTATATTGCTCAGATGTTCATGGCTGTGGTTGCAATGGTTTTGATTGGCTGCTAGTGGGGGGTGTAAAATTCTTTTCCCCTGAAGCCTCAATGTACTATTATATAAAAAGAATCAGATACAATTCAGAGGGAGGAAAAAAATCAAAGATCAAAATTTCTCTAATCAAGAGTATGTGCAGAGCCAAAGTAATAAAGATGAGTGCCAATAGAAAGCTCTTTAATAAAGAGAAAGGCACACAGAGGATCACATTTTAGTCAGACACAGACAGGAAGACCTGTACATACACGCCTCTGCCAATACCGCATTTTCCTCAATTGGTCCCAGAGGCAGGAGAAAGACTTGATTTGTGTCTTATTGCAAAAAAAGTCTCTTTTGTCCCAAAGAGATTAACATGAAAGCAATTTTTAACCAGAATTATAGGATCCTCAGCAGTAGTTAGCTTGTTTAAACACCGATGGAAATCTTCTTGATGTTAATGCTTAACTAAAAGTTAATTCACTGCATCTTTAGTGGGTAAAAACAGAGGCAATGTGAGCCCAAAACATAGCACAGCCCTAGCTGCATGCTCTCTGTCAGTGATATGCGTGACTCAACATTTCTTCAAATGTCAGTTGGAACTTTAAAGGGTTAGGATCATGTTGCCTTTTTAGCTCCTGCATGACTGTTCTGTGCTCTGCCGTTTTTTATAAATGTTTTAGTCATTGCTGAATTCCAGTATTTGTTTGTTTGTTTGTTTGTTTGTTTTGTTAATACTATTTCTGTTTAATTTGATTTCAGTGACTCTGCTAGAATGATTTTTGCAATTGTTAGATTTCATGCATTTTTGTTTTATTAATTGATCATTTAAATCCACATTTAATCTTTCTTACATTCATTAAATTTACTGTATCAAAAATGGTGGAAAAGTGCTGTTCAGCATCAGGTGTTCTGTAACATCTCCACTTGTCTTCATCATGAGAGTGTGCAACATCCATTAGAAACGGACATTGTTGTGCCTTTTTTTCCCTATTTTACCACCGATCATGCCGATATATGCTGCCATACATGTGAATGCTGCGTGAGATTTGAAACCTAAATAAGAATAAAAACTAATGGAAAATTATAAATACAGTGTGATTGAGTTATTCTGTCTGAAGACCACTTGTTTAGCAGAATAACAGCATTTATTCCTGGTTTCTCAGGCTGGCTTCCGATTTTGGGGGGAGCAGAACATGACCTGGAGCTTCTGCTCATGTGTTAAAACTGTAATGTTCGGTGACATTGCTCAGGGCACTCTAGCTACAGTGGTGTCATTGTCCGCCCTTCACAACTTATTTCATGAGAAATCCACTGTGCTAGCACTGAGGTGATGGCCACTCTGCTGTACTCCAGGGAAAACTAGACGCAAGGCTGGATGGACCTGATTGATCAAGAGCCAGCAAATCTGGTGGTGCTGTGTGTGTGGAGGGTGGGACCACACAGACAGTCACATGATTTTAGTTTGTTTGCTACTGTGTCTGAATAAGCACATTTTCTGCCCTTGCATTCTCTAGCTTTTGATTTTCTAGTCAGACAAGTTATGCATACACACTGTGGCCAAAGTAGACAGTGTAAGGAAAGGACTGTGGCCTTGATGCAATCTGATCCAGTGTGTCTAGTGCTGAGCCCTAAAGAGTGGGTAGCATTTACTCAAAAAAGCCTCATTAAGTTCGTCTTCACAGTGGTCTCTTGTTTTGGAATTATTAACATTTTCTCAACCTGTCTCAGAGATTCTCTTCCCACATCAAATTGTTGAGTCTCCACAATCTTTAAGATGCATGACGAGTACTACTTGAAGAACATAATTTTATAACTGTAGACCAAAGTGTTCATCCATTACTTTGCCTTAGAATTTGATGAAAGTGTATGTTTTTTTCTTAATCACAATGTGGTGAGTAAATGTTTGTGAACTTAGTGAAAAAAAAAACGAAACTGTGAGTTAAAGAAAGGTTTTTATTTAATCGAGGCCTTGTGTATACATTGTTAGTTTTCAATTGTTTCAGTGCCCGATTATGGCCAGATAGTTAGCTGTTAGGCAATGCATATATTTGCCTTTTTGTTTTGATTTTTTTATTTTGTTTGATTTTCTTTCAGACTGTTTATGAAAATCCCAGTTTTCCCAGTGTTCTCCATAGGTGGCTGACTGATAGTGGTATTTGCTGGATTTATGATTTTAATCATATGAAGACATCATTCAAGAATTTGTCTGACAGACTATGCACCCCCATGCACCCAAGCTTGCTCCCCCCCCATCCTGGCTCGCACACACCCCCCTCCTACAAGAACCACAGTAGCCCAGCCAGCTTATCATGGGGAACTAATTCAATATCCCTGCGCCTATTTTAAATGTCATCCGCTGAGCTCATCTGGAGTGACATGTTTTTCATGGTCGAAATAATGGTGCTTTATTGAACAGGGGTTGTCATTGCCCTTACGTTTGATGTTGGCTCAAAACGTAAAGGTCTTCGCGAGGAAAGCAGACAAAAATAGAAGTGAGCAGATACCCCGGTGAACACACATATCCTGTGGAGGGCCTCAGTCTGAGTCTGTGAATCACCGCCTCCTCTGGGCTGGGAACTGGGGCAGCCTCATCTGACTGCAGAGGGAAACTACAGCCAAAGTTCTGCTCCAGAAAGTTTCCCCCTCTTTCCCAAAGCCGTGACTGTGGATGGTCTGCTATGATGTCATAATGATGGCTGTATTCTTCTTTCAATCATTTTACTGGAGAGACAGTGGCATTGAAGTAGGAGGAGCTTCAGAGGGAGGGGCCTCAGAGGGAAGGAACAAGCCTCAGGATTTGTCAGGCAAAAACCTGAAAGGAGAGGGTGCTGTGGCAGTCCTCTGCAGAGAACATGATGTTGCTCAGAGCACACTTCTTCTTTAGGGCTGGCGTGAATTGAGAGTAAAACTTAAAGGACATTTAAATCTGATTTATTTTTTCTTTTTTGTTCCATGTCCTGGAATGACACGGTTTGTGTCAAAGTGCAGGTTGTCGGTTGTGGTGGGGTGAGGGGCTGGGGTGGGTGGGGTGGTGGATCTGCTCAGCATTCAGTTGACCCATTGTGCCAGATAATGGCTTCCCTGTTGAGCATGACCCCTGTGCTCCCTGAAACAGACAGCACGACGGCCTCCCTCCAGGCCTGCTGGCTTGATTTGGCATTTTGCCCATATGGGAACAAGCCCCCCACCAACCCCTGCGCCCCCCACACCCCCTTCACTTCCCAGGCAGTGGCCCCCTTCCTCTCCTCCATCTCTTGGTATGACCAAGTGGCAGACATGGGCACTGAGCTGATGGGCCTTAGGGGAGGAAGGTCAGGGGGACAGGCACAGTCAGATGGGAAAGGTAAATGTAAGAGGTTGGCTGAAGCGGATCATTAAAGGACTGCAGGCATTTGGGTGGTGCGTGAGCAGTACATGGAATGGTGGAGGAACTGAGTTATCGGATGCAATCATAAAATTATGTTCTCTAAGTAGTACTTGTCATGCATCTTAAAGGCCAGATCCTCATCTGGCTTGTTGGCCCTGTCTGGTTAATTTGCATCTCCCAGTCACCTGGGAAACCTGCATTGCCTTCCACCTTCAGAAACTTAATCATCATCCTCCTACACAGTTGAAATTTATTTTTCTGTATTTCCCCACAGGGTTCCTGAAACCCCAGTGTTCGCTAGCATCATCACCCTCCCAGCGAGGAAGACCAGGGGAGGCCTGCACCTGTTTCAGCGGCATGTGCCCACTTCATCAGCGTCGGCTGTCCACAGGTACTGCCTGCTTCTGCCCTCAGGGGACATACAGTCTGCCACCTCACTCTGTGCCATGACCTCAGACCTCCATGGCAAACCCTCCAACACCTCATAGCTGTGACAGTGTAAAAGCACCCCTTGCTTAACGCACTCAGGGGGCCCATATCCAATTGAAAATCCTTAAGAATTCCTGAAAAATGGCAAATGATCAAATATACCACTGTGCTTAAAATATAATAGACACAAAATATATTTGAAGACTTTTTAATTGCCTCAGAATGTAGTTTAACTTTGCCAAAGTAGTCATATAGCCTAAAATACCCTGATTATGACAGGAAAATAAATCCTTGGAAATCATACATTAATCTGTTAAACACCATTGAGAATTCATGAAAAATAGAAATCTGATTTGAATGAGATCTCTGCTGGTTCCCATGCAGATTGATACCTGGTCCCAGGGGATGTACTGTTTTAATGCAGAAGTAGTCATGGGTATTGTAACATGTCACTAACTTCCAAAATTTTACATTGGAACCTATCACTCTACACTGTGCAAAGGATGCTGGGAGTTGGTGAGAGTTTTGTGCGAACACTTCATGCAGTTTCTCAGCTTTCTTATCTTCTATGATTCTACTTGGAACTGTTCGGTGGGTGTGACAAAAAGTAGCTTATCTCACATATCTTTGATCAAACTCACATTATGAAATTATAGAGAAAGTGTGCGTATGCAACTTCATAGTTTGGTTTTGTTTAGTTTGGTGTTGCTTGTACAAAGGCAAGCAAGATGGTACTTGTTCTTCCTCCACACCTACATGTACCCTCTAATCTAGTGCAAAATCTTGCCCCACAGCTAATATTCCTATGACCTGTTTTTGAGATGTTCTTGAGATGTTGTTGAATGTGCAACTCATGACATTAGAGACTTTCTGCACTGTATCAGGCTTTTAGCTTCATCATTTTGAATTCTATGAATTTCAGTGGCATGTAACATGATCATACTTTTTTTGGGTATGCAGAAGTGTAGAGTTTATGTTGCTTTATCTGAGCAATGACATATATACAGAAAAGTGGCATTCAAATGTAAATGACTACAGTATTAACTACCTTGTTTGCACATATGTAGCATCACCTCATAGCAGGCATTGCACAGATCCTCTAATCTTCAGACTAATAATCAGTACGTGCTGTCAGCCCATCCATATTAGGTACAGATCAGTGGGTCTACAAAGAGCCAGCTAAGTGCCAATGCCTGGAGCAAACAGTACACCCAGTTAACGAGCACAGTGTTTAGTAAGGACACTAGATATTTGTCAACATAGAAACAGTGCTCACCATCATCTTAAAGAGTGCACACCAATACTGTGATGATTGCCTGCTTTCATGTAGTCATTGAGTATATACAATTGTTTGAAATGTACACAACCAGTAACACGTGATTCACAGACTCTGCCTGTATGAGGTCAGACACATCCAGATGTGAAGTTTAATCTGTAACATTATGCTATATGATGTTCTTTCATGCATCACCAACCCCTTTAACACTGACATGTAAAAATGCCAATTAGCCAATTTAACAGCTAATCCAAGACACCTTAGATTGAGTGTGAGTGTTATTACCCCCTAACCCCACTGGTGAGCTGCTGCATTTTTCAGGGCACACTTAATACCACCTCGATGATTAACAATAGCAGGCTATCAGATTTGTCTCAAAAAATGGCTATGGGTGTGTTGTCAGTGGATGTGTAGCGCATGTTCAATGCTACAGAATCTTAATATAGTCAGAATTGTATACAGATTTGCCCAAGAGGTGGAGGCCTCGTTCACAAAGCATTGCAGAGCAAGACCTGCCACTCTTCTCCCATGCGGAAATACTTTCATCTGTAAACATGCTTCAACAGAGTCTCAGCCCCCTGCCCCCCTGCTCTCACCCCTCTGTTCCTGTGTCTGCCTCTCTCTGAGTCTTTGTGCGTTGCTGTCTCTGTTTCTGTCGGTTCATATCTGTCTCTACCTGTCTTCTGTCTTGTTTCTTTTTCTACTGTGTCTGTATAGTACTTTGGACTATTTTCTCTCCCAAATTTCCACCGCTCATCTCTCTTTATCTCTTTTTCGGCGTCCTCTATGGCTCTGTGGTCAAACTTACAAATGAAGCTTCCCTGTTTTCCACTGGATTCTAAATTTTTCACTGCAGTGTGAATTCTCACCTCTTAGTATTCACGATACTGGCATTTATTCTGAGTTATATATATGATACACATTCCTTGCAAATCTCTGTCATGCAAAAGCAAACAGAGCAGCCTGGTGTTCCTACCAAAATGTCTTTGTCTTTATGACAGTTATTCTACACTTAAGTTTTATGATCACAATGCATGGTTTGATAAGTGCACCCATGCAATATTGTAGTAACATAATATGCAAGTTGCGGACTGATGCAGTTCACATTTTCCTGTTCAGCGCCCACGTTCCTTAAATAGCAAATGAACTTGTGTCCATTTGAGTGGGTTGGTCATAAGATAAGGTGTGGTCAGGCGCACTGTTGGCATATTGCTGTTTGCGTTAAACTTGACCAGAATTAGGCCGAAAGTCATACTGCAGTTGTTTTATTTTAAAGGCAGCATTTAAAATGTGCACTATTAAAAGGTGTGGAAAAAGTATTGTTTTTCTCTATTTAAATATCACACATATTAAAATGAATTTGTTTTAATAATAAAACATCTTACACTCACATGTCGTAATACTCCAGTTCAGTTAAGTCATATAGAAAGGCATATGACTGGGATGTAACTGTGCTTCATTTTGGATTACAGCATTGAAAAAAATTATATTGTATGCAAGTAAAAAACAGAACATTTTACGTGCTATCTGTGATTAAACTTAAGCCAAAACAATTCTATTTAAAAATCATTTATTGAAGTCATTACTAACAGTATATTTGCCTTATTAGTATACAGTAGTTACAATAGTAATTAGTTTCATTATGTTGCTGTTATGTAGCTGTTGTTTGCTGTGTTTGTAGTTGTAGAACAACTCAAAAGAGATTTCTGCACCTGGATTGTCTTCAGTGACATTTGGGACACTTGACATTTATTAAAAAGTTGTATAAAACTGAGGAGTGTATATGTATATACATATCACAGCATACATGTATATATGCTGTGCACCATAGATACACTAAAATAATTAAAATGTAGCCCACAGACAAATAAATGCTTGCAGTGCCTGGTATAAAATGGCATGCATCAACAAGCAGTATGATTCTTTAGTAATTCTATATGTGGTACTTTTGATAATGCAATATAATATGGTCATAATGGTACAGCACTTCTTGTCCAGTGTGTCCAACATGAATCGAAAACCTCCCTTTGCCTTCACATGAAAAGGGGAGAGTACATAAAGCACTGTTCTATTCATATTCTATTCTTGTTGCACAACTGGGTATACATGAACAAATATCGTTTTATATGTCCCTGTTTCTCTGTCTCCCCACCTTTATTTCTCCATTTTGTTCTCAAATTTATGTAATCCAATTAGAGCTTTTTCTGTATGATAGTATTCAAATAGTTTTGTCACAGCATTCAGTTAACAAAATTAGCAAATAAAAATACACACAAAATGAGCAACAAAAATATGAGTTATTTTGGTGACTTTACACAGTCCTAAATAAACAAACAGTCTCTCACTCTTTTCATGTCTTTTTCATTCCCTCTGTCTCATTGCCTCTGTCTGTTTTTGTCTTTATTTGCTTCTTTTCTTAATAGAATCTGAAGTGTGGTCAGTGATGCCCACATATTTGTCACTTGACCAGCCATTTGGGTGGCCACTGAGGCTAGCCAGGTTGGTTGTAATAAGTTGTTTAATGGCCTTTTATATGTTAAATCTCTGTGTTTCAGACTTATTTTTGAAGTGTGTTCCTAACTCAAATGAGATTAATTTAAGATACAACAACTAGTCTGTCTGCAGTAGTGCAAACCATGTAATCATTTTCCACTAATAGGCACCAAGGATGGCTCTATGGCACAAGCAGAAAATAACCTTGGAAAATGTTTGGTTCAGTTGGACGTACCAAGAATTTATAAATGACAATTTAACTGTGAGCTTTGTACATCCAAGTAAACGTTTTCCCATGAGTTCATTTCATACACTTCCAACAGTACTGGAATTATTAGCAAGTTTCAATTGGATACACATGTAAAATGACAGCTGTGTGATAATAAAAAAAACAGATCACATTCATCGTTGACGGCCTTCATGTGCTTTCTATGTGCATTGACAGGTGACATATAACGGAATGGGTGTGTATAAAGGTGAAGCTATTGCACCTGAGGTAGTGGTGTACTATATACTGTGTGGTTCTGGATGGACATTTCTAACTGTTGAGTCTTAGTCATAGTTGGCAAAGATCTTCTGAATTCTGAGCCAGTTAATAAGCAGGATGGCTGAACCTGAACATACTTTGAGGTTCAGCATAAAGTGAACACCATGGCAAACCCAGTGAAGACAGTCCTTTCACTGTGCACTTTCCAGCAATGAAAAGAAGAAAAAGTGAACAATTCTAAAAATTACTTCAATTATATTTTCAGTAGTCATAGTTAGACATCTAAGCAGTGTGCTAGTAGATGGTTTGCCTCATATTTTAAATAGTGTGGTTATGATTAAAAAAAAATTAGGCCATATTATACATTTTCAGTACCGATTCCAGCTAAATTGAGAAAGCAGCAGTCCTTTTTCAATTACCCTGCATTTTGAAAAGAACAGGAAATAACCTGCTTCACATCCTTCTGGACTCTCTCCACCCATATGTCACTAGTGTTGAACCAATGCGCCCTGGCACGTATTATGAGGAAATATGGTGTTTGGTTTGAAAGATTCAGCAGTGGTGACTCTTTTCCTAAAGTTGGCACAATCTTTGGAGGCCTTTATGCTAACAGCCATCGGGAATCCATATTGGCTTATGTCGATGAGTGAAGGAATGAAAGTGTAATTAAAATGAGTGTTGTCTTATATTTTATAACACACCACACATGCAATATCAATAAGAGTCTGTAAAATCACATTGCGCGATAGAGGCCATTACGTCCTTAGAAAGATGGTAACTGTGGAAACGTTGCGGTTTGGTTATTGGGAGCAGCGGAGGACAGAATAGTTGGAGTTCTCGTAGTTTATAGGGAGAGTAATAACCATGTCTCTAATTATGGAACGTGTAACTGTAAATCTCTCCCACCACATTCAGTGCAGAAGAGAAAGTCTTCCAGTCCCTCCGGTTCTTGGTAGTTAGCAACAGCCACAATGAGATGTTGTTGTTGCAGAGCTGGGCATGCTGGGAAGTCTGGTGAACTTCTGGCTGAGCAGATCCAGCGTCGATCCTCTGAACTCCAGATCTCCCACTGATGTGGTGACGGTTTGGTTTCGTGGTGTTCACATTGTTTGCATTTTAAAAAACGAACCCTCACTGGAGAGACCCGTGAGAAATGTAACATTCAGTCTTTCAAAATTGACTCACAGGCAATCATTTGTTATTTTTCTGTGTGTTGTTTTTTCCCCATTTTCTTTTTTAGCCCCAACAGAAAAAAAAAGTTTTTTGGAAAAGTGCTGTGTGTGAGAGAGAGTTAAAAAACAGGCTTTGAAGGAGCCATACAATGCAAGCCTTGTGCTGTGATTTGGTCTCTTCGAGCAGAGCAGAGCAGAGGAATGGAAAAGATTATCCGCTGGAATGTCTGGGGTGCCCTCAAACAGAGCGCTCCGTGTGACCGGCCAATGGGAGAGCACCGCCGAGCGCTGGGCTAATTTTTTCCTGATGAACGCAGCCGCCTGCTCCATAATGGAGTCTGATTGCCAGCACTGAACGCACATATGGTCCATGTTTTTCACATCCAAATGGCAGACGCCCCTTTAAAGAAACAACTCTGTACAGAATGGAAAAATAATTGTTGGCTTTCCTGTATTATTTTATGAAAGTGGGTATATATATCTGGGATGTATGTGGGTCTGACACTAAGCAGTGGCCTGGCTCTACCATATTGTGTTGGTACTATTTCATCTTCTCACAGGGACTAGCCAGACTCACCAGGTGCAAAGTTTTACTGTAATTAATCACATTGTTTTCATAGCTTTGGTTTAGCTAGCAGTAATTACACTCATAGCTAAACCTTATTACTGCTCTCCATAGTCCATAACTGATTTAATTGTGCTTCCCTTTCCCAACGTCCCTAAGTTATCACATTGCTCTGTAATCCTGCCAATTAATTAGGAATTGATTTATTATCAGTGACCATTTGGAAAAAAAAAAACTTGCTGCAAGCAATGCCAAGGTAAATCCGAGGGTGTAAATCAGTGTGTGTGTGTGTGTGTGCGCGCATGTGTGTGTGTATATGTGTGTGTTCGTGTGTGTGCATTTGTTTTGTCCATGTTCATGTTTTTTTTTGTTCTGCTGTGAGCTGAGAGCTGCCATTGCATGTTGCCTGATCCCGATGGTGGCGCGTGTGTTTTGTTTGCGGGGCCTCACGCTCACATGTGTCGTGCGGCATAACCCCTGCTCCACACACTTCCTGGAGAAGGGTTCAGCGGAGGTGAGGGAGGTCGGAGAGGGGAGCTCGTTAGCTCAGACATGTTCCATGCTCTCCTTTTGATTTGCAGGAGCTGGAATCCCTCCACTCCCTCGGTTTCCCGCCGGGTCATGCGCCAGAGAGGCCGGCGCTGCGCAGTTGATTAGCCGAGTTCTTCATTTTCACAAGCACAGCATCATTGTTACTGCACCACGTGCATTTTAACAGTGTTTTACAACACATTCAGCTTAATAGGTGGAACCACAGAAGACTATTTAAAATTCTTTTATCTGTGTTTACATTCCTAAGTTTGGACTGTTCTTTTTTAATTAAAGTTGGTGGAAAACGGGCACTGTCTTGCACTCTGCAACAGCAGCTGGTGAACGTCAAAGAGTTAATTAGGGATTCATGCAGGGGTCTTTCTCTCCATTTTCATTAGCTTTTTGATAATGTTCTGGCACTGGTCCTAAAACCTAAGAAAAAAGTCATTTTTCTGCCATGATTAGCAAATTCCATATGTCTGAAATATAATAAACGATGGTTTGGGGGACAAGGAGGGGGCGCCGGCTAAGACGCCAAACGATCTTGAAACAGAATGATCTCATCCAGAAATGAGAGCTGTCTTGAACAAAGAGGTAGAGAGTTTCTAATCCCTCTGCCATTGCGCCATGCACGCTGGGGACTGTATTTGAGCCTGAAAATCCAGTGTGATTAATGAACACTGTCCTCTGTTCTTTCTTTCTATTTGTTGTTTGGAAATAGGCAAAATAGTGAGCTCAGCCTAACATTTGAGCACAGATCATCATTGTCATCTTCATACTCTCTTTCGACTTTGTAAAACAGATACATATATTTTCTGCAATGAAAAGCAATTGTTTTCTGTTGAAGATGACAGTTCCATTAATTTTCAAGCACTCAAACAAGCTATTCTTCACTTGGCCTTGGTTTCTGAACACAGCCTTGTCCTTTTGAAGGATGGTAACTTATGTTGAAACATAAAATGAAGAATGTAATAGGTATTATCTTAAGAACCTTTCAAAAAGTAATGCTTCAGACTTAATGTTACTGTATTCATGCGCTATTATATTTCTAATGGTGTAAAGTGTATTTTAGTGACACAGCTTTATAATAGCTCTTATGTTGATTAAACCCTGTGTGAGTCTCTTCCTTACCCCTTTCTCTGGCCCAACAATAAAAAGCAGAGCTCCTGTGATGTCACAAACATGGCATTTGTCTTTCATGTGCAGCTGTTGTTTTGATGCAGTTCGTGACTCCACACTGTCCACGAGTTTTAGGTGAGCGAGTTGGCCAGTGTAACCTTTGAGCCCAAATGCCAATGGCCACCTGTCCCCCTGCTTTTGTTTCTCTGTTCAAAATGTGTACACTTTCATAATGTTCAGTTTTCCACTGCCACACAGAGATAATCGCCATTCTGTTTGTCAGAGGCATTGTCATTGCTCTAATGTGCCATTACAGTCATGGTATGATGGCTTAAGTGAGCCTAAAGCAGACCGTTATTGTATCTGAGTGTAATCTCTTGACAACTTTTGGGTGGTATTAGGGTCTGAATCGTTTGTGCGTGTGTGTTTCTTTGTGTGTGTGTGTGTTTGCTTGCATGCATGACGTATATGTATGTAATTGCACCTCTGCATAAGTGTCCATGTATTTTGTGTGTGAGCATATGTGGTTAACGACTCTCCTCTTTGATTCATGTTTGTGGGCCATGGTTTGCTACGTCCATCTGTACAGTAGATGGGACGGGATTGTAACAGAAGAACATGAAGGAGGCTGGTTTTTGGATGGTGGTGCCCCCCTGCTTGTCTTCCTTTCTGCCTCCCTCTTTCCCGCGGGCCTCTCTTACTTTTGTGCTGACATGTGCCAGATGCATGCAGGAGCAACCGGAAGTGGCTGCAATGTCAACCGAGGTCCTCTCTGTGCGCCCCAGCGACAGCCATCAATCCTGGGTCGGGAGAAATCACAGCAGCTAAGCCTTTGATAGCTCCCTGAGCTTTTAATCCCCCCACAGCACAATCAGAATGAAATGTTAGCTCATTGTCGCGGCTCAAACACCAGGAGACCACGACACCGCCCATCCTCCCACTCGGTGTATCCAAACCCCCAGAGGCACAGTCCAGGATTTTCCCAACCATCTCGCTTCACTTTTGCTCTTTCTGCCTCTCCAGGCATGTCACTGTAGTTGTATTTACTGCAGGTTTACTCACAGGGTCGTGGGGTTTTCAGCATGGACTTTACACAATCAGGGAAACAGCTTTAAATCTCATCTTTCTCCATGTTTTAAAGGGGGAACAGCTGGATTTTTTTTTACTTTGAATTATTATTATGGAAAAGTAGTGGAGGACTTGAAAGCTCATAACTAAGTAAATATGATCTGTGACATCCTTTGTCTCTGGCATGCTGGGATTTGGTCTCTTGGGGGGTGAATGGTTTTAAATCCCTGCTCACCACTAGTCAGTGTTGGTAGTAGGCCACAGCTTGTGTGCCCACATGCTCTCAAAGGGCAACCTACCAGTGTGCCTGTATGGCTGTTGGTGCAGTATGTATAACCAAAGTATCAGTGGAGCAAGAGTCAAAAGCCCAGGATTTTGTGGCTAGAATGGAAAGATTGAAGGGTTGTTGGTTTGAATACCCAAGTGAAAAGATACCACCACTGTGCAGGGTACAGCATTTCCATACCTTCATTAATGCAGCAGCAACAGCTGGTCGCCAAAGATCGAAAGAACAGAACTGCAGGATTTTACCATTTCCACACAAATATATAAAGTAACAATGTGATGTTTTGTGTCCAGGGGCCTTAATGCAGTCAACTGCTGTGTGCTTGAGCTAATGGGCACTGGAGGCAAACGGTATGGAGGGAAGTGAAATTTAATTAGAATAGGAAATTGTTTTATCTGTTAGGAACGGACGGTTACTTAATTTCGTATTTCAGGATCAGAGCAAGAAGAACTAAATATACATCCAAATTTATTAGTGTCGCATGTTAAAATTATTGTTTTTTCTGTTTGCTTACAATAGAAAAATTTGAAGGGCTTAAGTGGTCCATCTGGAATAATCAACAACACAGGAGCCAGAAATTCAACAAAGGCCATTCCAAAGGAAGAGGCCAATTTTGTGTAATTTATTTATTGATTTATTTTCTTGTAGACCTGCACAAGCTGCATTATGAGCTTGAATTACTGTGACTCTGCTTTGTGGAACCTCGTGGAGATGGCTTATCTGTAACTAAGAAACATTTGACTTTGTTTCAGCGCATTCTCAATGTGTCTTTTGGACCCGAAAGAGGGCGTGAAGTCAGTGGGGTTCTATTTGAGCAAGGTGTGTACTGCCAAGTATAACAAAATGTTCTCAATCAGAGTCCTCATTCCCTCCATGCCAATGAGGTCCCACTTCCCAGAAAGCAGGATTCTGGGAATATTGGGGAAAGAAGTGGTTTTGGGATAAAACCACACACCATTTCTAAATTTCTTACCACCACAGATTTAATCAGAAATTCCCTTGGCTCTGGTCTACCCATCAGTATGCAAAGGTGCAAAGGATGAATGCTACTTCAGCGCAATTGTGAAGATTTCAGTAAAAAAGTTTTCAGTTGGCCTGCACAGTGGCTTATCAATGACACAGTTATAGTGTGTGAATGTATCCTGTGGTCTCAGATCAAATTTGAACGATGCCATAACTAGCATTTTAATCCCACGCTATAACTGCAGCCTACGTCCTAGTGGCTATGGTGCTTGACCAGGGCCTGAATGTTTGGCGGTCCAAGCCCCAGAGCAGTGACAATAAGATCAGTGCAGCTGTTGATCCACCAACCCTATGTTGTTCCTGTCCAAAGAGGGAGAGATTCAGTCGGTGGGTATGTTCGTGCCATATTGTTCTCCAGCCTCTCCTGCTGGTCAGTTGAGTGCCTGCAGTCCACCCAACACTGTGCATGTAGTGTCCTCCACTGAGTCATTGCTGTCCAACCTCAGCTTGTGGACTGTGGTGTGAAATGAAGTGGCAGCTGACATCCCCAATTTTAGAGAGCACATCTGTGCTGTCCCAAATTGACTGAGAAGGTTGTAGCAATAGGTATGGCCTGTGAAAAAAGTGACTGAAAGACGTATTCCCTCTTTATGAACCAAGAATGTATCTTTTCCTCACTGCCACATCCTTTCAGTACATTTTTATGTTTCTTTAGACACCCACCTGGGGCCACTAAAATTTGCATTGTAGTTAGTGTGGCATACACTCTAGATTTATGACAGTGTGTATGTTCATAAAAGGAAATCAACATTTGTGTGGTAACAAACTAACAAATTCCCCAATGCTGGCTTCATGTTCATCCTTCACTCCATATATTTGACTGTCATCCTGTTTATTCGCCTGTGTGTGACTGAACGTAGGAGTGGGTTTGACCACTGTGACCAAAGAGCCCAGGTGTCTTTAATGAAGAAGAAGCAAAGTCACTCCAGCCCTGTCGTGATCTGACTTTTCTGTCCTGACGTGGGGAATGTGAAGGGCAACTGGAACCAGTGACCAGCCGATTCTGAGCGCTCCCCCGAGGGGGGTGAGGGGGTGGGGGGCATTGGGCAAGGGGAGTGTCGGTATTTTGATGCTAAAGTGATCAGACACGCTTGGCATTATACCCAGGGAGCAGTGGGGGGAAGGTGGGGGCAACCAGAGCAGACGTTTGATCCGAATGTCACTGAAGCCGATCTCATGGAGAGGAAGGTCAGGAGTGGAGCACCTGCCACCCAGATCGGTCCGACTCAAGAAACCGCAACCTTTTACAGCCCCACCCCCAGACTGTGGGGGGGTGTGTGTGTGTGTGTGTGTGTGTGTGTGTGTGTGTGTGTGTGTGCGTGTCTGTGCATGTGCATGCATGTGTGTTTGTGTATTATTGTGTATGTATTAGTATGTGTGTGAGGGCATTTGTGTGTGAGTATATGTGAAAAGTGATAGATGTGAGTATGTGTGTGTGAGAATGTATGTGAGAGCATGTATGTGCAGGTTTTTGTGTATGTGTTAAGGGATAAATAAATGAGTGTGCAATGTTTGTGTATGTGTTTGTGCGTGTATTTGTGTGTGAGGGTATGTGTGAGAGCTTGCATGTGTTAGCATTCATATGTATGTATGTATTCATATGTATATATTTTATATATTTAACCTTTATTTACGCTCAGGAACCAACATGTATTTTGTTGTTTTGTGGATTAGTGTGCACTTGGGGTGGTGGGGGGGCTTGGTAATAGTTCTGTTGTGGCAGCAGGAAGGATGGACAAAAAGGTCTGCATTGATGACCTTGCAATGTCACAAAATTGCCCATCCATCGCCAACCAACAGAGTGTGCTAATGCGAAGTGAGGCATGATGGGGGATTGGAGGAATATGAGAGAGAACGGCCTCGCCTGCTCCTCATGTGTTTCTCCTTGGAGAGCAGAACAGTGGTGATGCACAGGCTTAATGGATATGTCTTGTTGAGATGCCACAGTTTGGGGAAATGCTGTCGGCACAGACAAAATTAGGCAGCGAATGTATGAGAGCTGCAAGCGGGACAGTGGTGCTGGAAGAACATGCCAGTAACGTGAGAGGATCTCACAGTTCCATTCGAGGGGTTTAAAGTACCAAGTGTCCTATTTCGATGCCCCCCCACTCTCCCCATTTCAGGGACTGAAGGACAGCAGGCGCTCACTGAGGAAGTCTTGCAGAAAGATGACCTTTTAGTTGTACTTGTTTAGTCGATACAGTGCTGGGTTAGAGGCGGGAGGAGGGGCCCACATGACAGGGCCAGCAGATGCCACAGGGGCAGCATGTCTGCAAGTCTGATAAGAGTCATAGACGTGAGCTAATTGGGTTACGTGGCCATTTAATGAACTGTGTGCATGAAACTATGAGGAGTGGGGAAGGGACTGGGCAGGAGGTCAAACTTTTTGTTGTTTTGTTTTCTTAAAGCTTTTAAGTGTGTGTGGTGTGCAAAGTTTGCTAACTTTTATAGTGACCTGGAAAGCTTCTAAAGGGTGCAGGTTAAAATGAATGTCATTCAATGCCATGAAGCAGAGCATGATCCTCCAAAGAGAAAATTTCCCAGCATGAATTAAACAAGATTCCTGTCAGTGTAAAAGAATGTCTTTCATGCAAGTGCAACATTATAAACTTGAGATGGCTTAAAATCAATCTTCTCAAGTGACTGAGGTTTTGCAAAGTTTTTCTCCATCTGTGCCACATCAAGTTGCTGTTGAGAAAGTTGCTAGCTGTTCAGTGGAGCACGGAGGTAGCTCTTCCAGTCCTCTGGAGAGGGAGGGCCATAATGTCAGTTTGCAACCGTGCGGGACGGAGCAACAAAGCCTCCCTAAACGCTTCATTAGCATCATGTGTCTGCTGCTCTCTCTGTCTCCCTGTCTCTCTCTGTCTGTCTCTGTCTCTCTCTCTCTCTCACTCTCTGTGTTTTTATTTACTCTCGTTCTCTCTCCCCTCCCTCTGGCACTTGGTGTATGGTGGAGCTCTCTGAACCGGGAAAGGGTTAATGTTTTGTACGTGACTGTGCCGGAGTGAGCTGAATGATTATGAAACTGCCTGGTGCTTGGAACAGTTTGTCCCTATCTGTTGGCGCTCATCAAGCGAAGATGTCCGACTAGAGGGTAAACAATGGGATTTGGAAAGAGTTTTAACATTGTAAAGAATATATAAATGTTGTTTTTTTATTTGCCAGTGTGTCAGTGAATTGGTCTGTTTACTTTTTGTCTCTGTGGTATTGTGTCTGTGTGTGGGCCAGTGGTTTATGAGATTCATTCAAGCATGTGTATTGTATTTCCAGTACTTCTCAATCAAAAGTGTTAAGCACTATGAAGGTTTGGAAAAATGGTGTCCTGCAGCATACGATGAAGTTAATTGTTATGGGCACCAAGCATTTTTTCTCTTAGCTATGATTAATAGAATTCTTGGTAGCATGTAGTATCTGCAGCAGCTGAAAATGAGTGTTCCTGATAGTTTAACACCTCAGGCCATCTGCCTGGTGGTATCCTGATAGGAAGAGTATCATATGTTTGTGTGTGCATGTGAGAGAGAGAGAGAGAGAGAGAGAAATGATTATACAACATAGAAGGAGCACGCTCGATCGTCGCACGTCACCCGACACTGCTGCAGTTGGAGTTGAATTAATTATTCAAACACACCGCCTCTGATCTTGGCAGACTGCTCGGAGCTCCCCGGGTATAAACAACACCGATCGATAGCGGCACCATCTGGGACCCTGCGGATTGAAATGTATAAATGGTCAGTCAATGCAAACCAGGTCTGCGCTGTGCCTCAACCAATGTGGCTCAACACAATCGCTAAACCATCCTGCCAAAAAAGATAGTTGTTTCCTTTTCTGTCTATTTCATCTTATAGTGATCAGAGTCACTCATCTTCTTTACCACCAGCTCACTCTACCTGTGTCAGTCACCAACAAGCTCTTTGAATACAATGTTTGTTAGCCTACGTGAATCTGACAAAAAAGCTTTTTCCTGACCAAACAAACTAAAACCCCAAAAAGGTAGTGTAGTTATTAAGGAAGCAAAAGTAACTAAATATCAGATCAGTGTTATTTTTGATGTCTTGTTGTTTCAAAGAAAAATCCCATATTTTCATTTTACATACAAATTGCACACAGATATGTGCTCTGAGTATGATTTATGGAACCTTAATGAGTTGAACAAAACTTTCATAAATTACATTTACACCTTAAAACAAATTTAAATTTGTCCAGTTACTTTATGTCAGACACACTCATGCAGTCTATTTCCGCTTCACCTAATTACAATATTGATGGATGACAATTTACTGTACTGTGCTAATCTGTGGGGTTGCTATCAACATCGTAGGCTGTGATTTCATGCCTTGAGCTATACTAAGTCTATATATGTTATTTGTTACATCTTTAAGATCATTTAGATCATCCAGTTTTGTGAACAACTTCCCCCTCACAGAACTGTAAATCAGCAGATATGGAAGACACTGATCGCTGATGGTGGCATCTGCGTCATCTCCGCAGCAAACTGTTTGCATACACCAAGTTTATTTTTAATACAAAACCCATTTTCAGTGAAATCACAGAAATGTTTTTAAGGGCTTGGTAAGTCCTACACATGTAAAAGTGCTAAACAAGTAAAAAAATGGGTGTTTAAAAAATCTTTAAGCAGGGGGCCCATGTAGAAAGCTGATTAAGCAGGTACCCCCATTGGGGGGCCCCATGCCGCCCCCCAGTCCCTCAGGTTGAGGGGGCTCACAGACATCCTGCCGTCTGGCGATACCTGCCGTTTTAACGAGAGCCGAGACTCGGCATGCCAACACTTTAAATCACCATCAATAAAAGTTAAAGACCAGGGAACAGCAAGGCAGAAAACACAATTCACACAGTTCTTTCATTCATAACACCTCTCACTCCTTTTTTTAGACCCAGACTGTCGCAATATATACAGTTAACATTCAAAAAAGCTACACCTTACACTTCCCTGCTGTCAAATGTTTCCCTCTTTTGGTAAGTGCTGAAAATTGTAGCACGTTATGGACAGAAAAATTGACATCATTTGAAAATCTTTTGAAATGGAAAGCAAATTTTTGTGGGGATTTAAATATCCAAAGTGTTTTATGTTCTTTTGCTCTCCCTCACTTTGTCAGAATACCAAAAAGTCACCAAAAAGGAAGGGACTTTTGTCTTTGCAATGATTTGCATTTTACTCTGCTCACTGGTTGTATAGCTTTCTGTCACACTTTCCTCTTCAGTCATCTATTAGTATATCATTCAGTATGTATTATTATTGCCGACAGAAGTAAAACAAAGTGCATATTCATTTAACTGGGCACATATTCAGTGATTTCTGGCACACTTCATCAGTCTGAAAGATGTAGTGGAGTGGGATCTCTGCAGCACAGGATTGGAGGGGTGCTGTGGAGTTAGGCTGAGCATATTTCTAATCCCCACTGTAATGTTTACTCCTCTTGTTCAGTGCACGGATCTCGGAGTAGCATTCTTCAGGAAATGGGGGACTTGGGCCTTCCTGTTTGTGCTGAGAAACCAGGGAAAGGTTTAAAAGTGAGGGGAAATCTGTAGTACACATGCAAAACACACACACACATTTGCCACAAATGTTTTCCACTGTTATCTCACAATTAAGCATAAATATATTTTTTATTTCAATAAACAATACAAATATGATCAACTAATTAATCATTATGATAACCTTTAATTTTATCTAACTGGTAATCTAAAATTTTAAAGAGGGCTAAAGGCCCTCATTAACAAACATTATTTTGGAAGATATTGTTTTGCAATATAAACACACCTCTGTAGATATTTTCCACAGATAATTTGCTGGACATATTTTCTTGAGATTACAGACTCCAGTCTGCAGTGGAGTTTCAACTCAATCAACCCTAATTAAATGAGCCCAGGTGAAAGTAATACAAGCATACGCAGTCATCTGCCCGGATTTTACAGTATAGCTCTTAAACATGCACAAAGAGGGATGTGCTGATGAGAAAGGAATTGATGTGATCATTCTTTTTGACCCATTAAATACATTTCCCCCTATATTTGATTTGAAATCCTTTTTGATTATATCATCACTCTCACATGAGGAAATTCTCATTTCAGTTTCATTTTATTTTTGTGTTGCACAAAAATATATATATATGCTCTATTTATCATATATGGTTTGTAATTTGCTGATATGTGTGGGTGCAACTGACCTTATTTGTGTTGTTGTTGTTCAGTCGCAGCACTTTTTTCAGCAGGAACAGAGCTTTGTATTTCTTGTAGTTTGAGAGGGCCAGGAGTATGTAAGAGACTTTTGTCTTAGTCAAACAACTCTGTGTTCTATAGGCAGGTTTTTCTAGCACAGCTCATAGTCTGGATGTCTTCACTGTGTGGCAGAGTTGCTCGGGACTACAAAGTCAACAAGAGTGGAAAAAAACCTCTTGGCTTTTGATCCTGTCTTTTGTAGATAAAATGACTGCAAATCAGTTTGAAAGACATTAACCTTTGCTCCTGGGTAATTCACGTTTATTTAGCGTTATTGCGTAACGGATTGGTTGAATATACAGTAAGAATTCTGATAATCTGAAGAGAGAAGGAGAGAAAAAAAGGCTGTCGCCTGTATGTTCTTGGGGCTGGGCGGAAAGATGAATTTCCTTCAGATGTTTAAGTCGATTTAATTTGATTTACCCTGGATGGGCGCGTTATTTGTTAAAGAAGATGTTTGAATAAGACAGAAGTGGCATTGTGTGGCCCCACCGGGCCATGAATCAAGCACTCGGCCCGTAGGACACACTCACTGCATGACCTGTTACTCCCCAGTGACCCTAGCCATGCATCATGCTTCTCAGTGGCACGTCAGGGCACAATTGTGATTAGGCACTAATTGCCCCTCTACGGCTGACCGGGAACTCTTCTGTTTATTTATGTGTGTCTGTTTTCCACATGTCCGTGTACTTGCATCTTGCGCAGTATGGATGGTTTTTCATGCAAAAAAAAAACCCACCAGAGGATGGAAAAGTGCCTGCTGTGTTTGTGTTTGTGCCAGAGCTGGTTTGTGAAAAGCCGTTTTGACGACGGCAGTGTGGCACAAAGCATACTCAGTGAAAGACTTTGCGCAGTGGGAGAGGGTGGCAAGGGAGCTACAAGTCAGCACTAGCTATAAGCTACCGCTGGCATCCCAATACTCAGGTGATGAACTGCACTGATTACTGATAGAGACAACTATGCATTTTCAGCCCAAGGGGCTCCCTTCTGTACATGGCTGTGTTTTAGCTGTGAGTCACATCCGACATCCTATCTGTCACTGAATATACAATGAAAGGCATTTTACTACATTTTTCCAAGGATTCACGAAGTATTTAAGGTAACTGATATTTCATAAAAACGCAGCTGTCTTTCAAAATTCTTTTTTAATGTTATTTTCAAAATGTTTATGTAAATAGGAATATTTCCTTACATTGTTTCTTCAAAAGAAAACTTGAAAAGTGAAAAATAAAGAGATGGCTCCCTCATGTCTAGGAGGATAATGTAAACATGTCAAGATTGTAGCAAATTTGCTCAGAAAAAAAAATCAACATCGTATTCACGCAGATGTTTCAAAGTGCCATATCAGACAAAGCCAGCAGTGCAGCACTCCTACCCCCACTCCAGTAAAGGTTTGAGTTAGTGATTAGCTCATGGGTCAGGTTAAGGTTAATTCCAGCCTAAGATTTAACTAACACTACCAAACTCCTAGTTAGGATTAAATTAAATGATTTTGTGGTACTGGCACTTGGCATAGTGACACAGTCCCCTGAAGGGATTCCTCCCGTCACCGCTGCCACTGTCATAATTTGCTTTTAGAAGGTGGGTTTGCATTCTGATTTAATCCTATCCCCAGTCAAATGGAGACCAGTGCGAGGGCTGAACCCATGACCTCCTGGTTCGCAGCTCATTAAGGAGCCCACTGATAGGCCTCTAATCCGTGTGGGATGTGGAGGGTTCTCCCTCCACCTCCACACACACACATACACGCACACATGGAGGCACACACACACACACACACACACACACACTTATAGCTCATAACTTTCCCTGAGGTACTCTTTCACAGGGAGGGGGTAGGGGGGAGCTGGAACATGTGAACACTCGGCAGGGCTGTGAGAATCTGCCGATAAAGGCCCGCGTTATAATCCCTCCTAAAGCTGCTGCAAGGCGAGACCATTATTTCCTGCATACATGGGCGCCGTCCTGGTTAATAATCAATGCTCCATCTCATGCCCATTCAGTAATAACTGCAATGCTATTTGTCATTACCTTGCGTTCTTTGGAGTGCTGATTGGCAGGTCTTGGAACTGAGTGAGAGAAGAAGAGAAAGCAGCTACCTTTTTACATTTTCTCTCTCTCACTCTCTCTCTCTATCTCTCCCTGTCTCCCTCTCACTCTCTCTCTCCCTCCTCTCTCCCTCTCTCCTCTCGGGGTTCCTGCTGGGAAGACAGCATTTGAAACAGTGGTATTTGCTGCTGCTTTAAAATAGATTTGCACTGATTCATTTTGTCTTCTGTTTTCCAAAGGCTTGACTGGAGTTTGGACTGGGAGTTCATCTAGTTTCTGTGCTTTATGAGTCCGACTTCCACGTCTGTAATTGCGGTTATGGGTGATTAAACTCTAGATGCCCCACAGAATTCCCCAGCAAGTAATTACTCAGCATCAGGCCCCATCCTCTCCTTTCTGCCTATAATTGATTCCTATGTGTGCTTCCTTGAAATCAAGCTGATTTAGTGAGCATCGGCAAGCGTTTAGCTCAGGATTTTTCAAAATGGAGCAGACAGAAGCCACAGAAGAAGGATATGTTTGTGTCTGTGTGTGCATGTGTGCATGTATGTATGTGTGTTTGCAAGTGCTCTTGTTCATGTTTATGTAAATGCGTTTGCATGTTTGTGTGTTAATAGGTTTGTGTGCACACCTGTAGGTGTGTTTGTGTGATTCTGTATTTGTATATTTGTGAGCACACATACCTGTGTTTGTGTACACAGGTATGTGTGTATCTATTACATACATTAGTGCTCCTTGCAGCTATGGGAGAAGGGGGCTATTAGCACAGTCACTTTTCAGATTGACTGCCAAGTTAATTGTGTCTTGGTGGGTGGGATGTTTGAAGAGCCCACCATCTTATCTCAGCCAGCAGTGGCTAGCTGCAGGGGATCCACTCTTTCCAACACACCCTGCCCCCTCACCCCCAACCCACCACGACCCAGCCCCTAGAGGGTGTAACCCTACCCCAGTGAACTCCTGAACAGGGTCCAGCAGTGTATGTGGGGGTTGGCAGTAGCCAGTTTCTCTAATGTATGGCCTGATGTTGCCTGGGTCAGCAGCTCTCCTCACCGAGAGGATGTTTTCTCTTGCTCCGTCACGTTCAACACCCCCCCACGCCTTACACCCCAATCCCACAGGAATCACCCAGTTTCCCAGTTTTGATGATAAAGTGTTGATATGATATTTTTGGGAGGTTTTGTTTGTTATGGCAGCATGGTCTCTTTTTTTTGAAAGGAGCTGAACCCCAATAAGGGGGCTGCCTCCTCCCTTCCCACGTCTGTCCCAGCCCTGAAGCTGTGCATTTTTTGCCACGGGGTGGTGGGGGGGGGTGTTTACCCCACAGATCATGTAAGTTCTCCTAAGATGTCCAATACAAACCAGTGAGCCATCTCTCTAGTGCAAGGCAGTGGACACACCTACATCAGGACTGTGTGATAAGTCATTTCTAATGCATTTCTCAGTGAAATCCATAGTGATATAAGAGCGCAGTGATTGAGATGCAAGTTTGTTCATTCACAGACACCAAGGGAGGACAGTGATGTACAGCATACTTTCAGCTTTCCCATGTGGCTGGTTTGGGCTGATTACAATCAAAACATAGTTGTCTATAACCTTCTTGGAAAATCCGAAATTTTTTTTTACTTTTTGTCAGAAATTGTCAAAGTATTACGGAAGTGCTGGCTTTGTCAAGTTCAATTTGGCATAGCTGTTGGGTGTATCTCCTGTAAAAATAAAACATACTAATTTAAATGCATTAGCAACCTTATATTACTGTAGATGATTGAAAGGAAGAGCCAGTTTTGAAAATATGGAAATAATATGTAACAGAATCTGCTGTTCAGCAGGAAATCACAGTCATGTGACTTAATGGAAATAAGGCCTTGCTAAAGGTCTTTTTTTTTTTCTTTTTAAATTGGAGCTTGCTCACTGTGTTTTTTGGCTGCCTGCCTCTGTAATGGAAAATGTGTCAAGTCAGCAGCCACCTTGTTGCTCTGTGTTGATTGCCCTGATGCTGTGGCCTAGGCCTTGGTCCAAGGCCAGGAGCCCTGGTGGTCTTGCATCCACAGAGGAGGATGGTGAGTGGAGGGCAAGAGCAAGAGTCACCCCAGTGCCCACAGACATACTGGAAAGCAGATCCTCATGGTCAATGGGAACTTTAACCCACTCTATATGGTGTCAGCCTCTGCAGCCAATCATGGTTCTAGATTTATGGGCATATACCCCTGAGCCAATGAAAATATCCGTTTCTTAGCCATTTCACTCTGAGCCAATCACAAAACCTGATTCAGTGGCATTTGTTGCTGAGCCAGTCATAACACCCAGCTCATGGGCATTCAGGAGTCAACAAACATAAGTACTAGCCTGAGTTATAAATTTCTTGAGATTCAGTTATGCTTTATGTTGTAGAAAACATTATTCCCTCAGAGATTAGATTGACTCATTGCATCATCTAAAATGACCTTTTTAAATAAAAAATTGAAAGCATAACTTGTTGTTAATTCTGCACAGCCGTCGTGTTGTTGAGGGAGCATGGAAATGTGAGTCACCTTGCTCGCTGGCACTTTAAAGAGCATTTTAAAGTTTTACGTCTTTTGAAAAGAAGGAGCAAAAAAGGATGAAAGCCAACATTATAAAGGATCAGACTCGTAGCTCTGTGCCATCTCGTAAAATAAAAACAACTCCAGAAGGATGTGAGTGTGGTACTCTGGGTAATAAAAGCCAGGCACAGCCAAAATGCCTTTTCATATTTTATCCGGGCTACAGGTTACATGATGTCAGCCGGCTGGCCTGTTTCTGAACAGAGAGCTGAAGGAAAATGTGAAAGTGACTCTTTAAGCTCCCAGTCAGGGCCCCAAGGGAATCGGACCCACCTTCAAATGTACATATCCACTGTAAGAAGGAAAAAAGTAACGGGACAGGCTGGGACACTGTTGCCAGGCTGCTGTTGCCGGGGTGAAGGAAAAGGCTGGTGCACATGATGCATCTCCTTGCAACACTGGCGTTTAAGGTGGTGTTGATCTGAATCTGAGAGGATTCTGTTGGATTACCATGGGGGAGGTTATTTGTTAGACAGCAGGGGAAGCAGCTGTTGTTACACTGTCCATCAGACACAGCACCAAAAATACATAGATGCATGTGGCTCCCCTCCAATCAATCCTCCTTTCCTCCGGTTCTTTGGTCATGAGATCACCTGACATAATGACTCCTGGTCAGCGTCCTACCCCCCCCCCACCCCCTTAAATCCTGGGGGTGTGGGCACATGTTTGTGATTTGTCAGAATAAGATGACCTCAAGCGATCTTGTTTCATTTTGAAATTGCATTGCCCAGCAGCAACGCTTCTAAGAAAAACGACCCCTCCCCCCCTTCCCCAGCATGACCAAAAACATAGAGGGAAGTGCTGCAGCAGTTGTGGCATTGAGCTTAATAACAGATTCTAACTGCATCAAACAATGCTTAGTTTGGCCCTTGGAATATATTCAGAGATTTCCTTTCATCTCTTGAAGTCATTATTAATTTATTTATACTCATTACAACAGACCAAATACAAAGTACAATTGAATTCAAATGTTCAAAAAAGGTATTTCATACAACAAACAACAAAACCCATACACAAAAAACTTTGAAATAATTAGTTGTTGTTTACAGATTAATTGTTGTTTGAACATTTTGTTTTACTTGAGGATACACATACAATAGTGTTTTCAGCGCTGGAAGACTAACTGCCTCACCATCCTCTTTTAAATGCCATTGTATTATCCTTTTATTAAATACGTATAATTTCTGGAATGATATCATTTCTGAAATGAATTATGCAGTGTGCAGTCACTTGCAGAAAGGAAGAGACATAATGCGTTTTTATTGTCACTGCAAAATAGACCAGGGTAAAGCACTATGATTAAATAGACAGGTAGAATTTCTTTTTAAAAATGGTATTAAATTGTCACAAATTGAATAGTATTAAATAATTGATTCTCTGTTCAGACCCTGTTATGTGGGGACATTTATATTATGAAGGTACAGCCTGGTAAACATTTTCAGGCATAGACTTTCAGAGCACTGCTGATGTTAGGCACAGCGTTTCAGTGTTTTACTGATTTCAGTCACAGAATTTCAGTACACCAGTTATTTTGTAATATAAGACAGGACCCACAGACATTCACTGATGACGTCTGAGATGAGTGTCAATACAGCTGGGTTGTGAGCGACCATGGTGGTGTCAGCACTGATGACCTCATTGGTTTGGTGGTTTAATCGCATGGCTGTCATATTTTACAGAGAAAGAGACACAGTACATCTGAGAGGGGTGGTAATTTCAGAGGGAGATTACCTTAAGTACCATAAAAAAATTTCAGAACTTTCATGTCTCCATTACAAAGGTGCAGAGCGTTCGGTATTATGTGACATTTGAGCACATGGTATTTCTCCTGTTGCTCTCCATATTACCTCAACACTCCCACAACCTCACTGTTAGCCTTTTACAGGATGCTTTTTCGTGCCTGTGTCTCTGTCTGTTGTATGTATCCTTTGGTAGAGTTGTCCACATTGTCATAAGACTTGGCCTCCCACATGGACAGTGGCCCTTGCTTTGCTGTCCCTAGGCTCAGGTTCTTCAGCTCTTGGCTAGCACTTCTGTGGTGGAATTTACCCAAAATGGAAGCCAAAGTTTTAGCATGTAGAATTCCCCCTTCTCAAGTCTTAGAGGGACTTTGTAATCTTTCAGGGGGAACACACAGCGCGTTTTTGAAAATGTGGAGCGGGAATTTTTAGCTAGCAATCATGTTTGTTTGTTTTGGAAGCACAGACATGGGTTTAATGTTGTTGTTGTTTGTTTGCAGCTAACTGGAGGGTCGGTGGAAGGCACAGGCCTGACAACCAAACCCTCCCAACCCGCTCCCCCACCGACAGACTCCCCCCGGTAAGGCGCGTGTGTTCCCCCAGCCCACAAGGTCCCTTCCTGCTGCACGTAGACGCATAGTTTCCCAGAGCACCCCCCATCCCTGCCCCCCTCACTGCTCCCAGGGTCCGTAGGACCGCAGCCTCTGTTTTCCGGGGTTAGGAGGCGATGGGGGCGGCTTGGTTTTGGAGTGTTGAGGGAGCCTTTCTGTAACACTGTCCCAAGGTTCAGATGATCTCAGCACTTGCGCTCCGTAAGACAAGACTCTGAGCCTGCAGCACAGTGAATTTAAGAATAATAATCTTTAAAAGAAGAACCCAGAAAAAAGAGATTTCAAAGGCTCATTTCATGGTCAATAAATTCAGACTTAAAGGGTCCCTCTGCTATGTCTTTTTATTTGTTTTTTCTTTAAAACAGCCAAAATGAGAACCAGCTTTTAGGTTTCTCTAACAGATTTGAGAGCTCTTGTTTTCCTACATCACACATAAATCTGGGTTTGTGTTAGAAAGAAATTAACGCCTTTTATGCGTTGTGTTATTACACCCCCATATCCACACACACACACACACACACACACCCATACTCACAATCCAGTGTGTGAAGTAATGGGAAGAGACATCTGCTTTGGGCTGGGGCCAAGAAACCACAGTGTTGAATATACATTGGCATACACACAAATATACACAACACACACACACATGCACACACACACATAAGCACATTTCACAGTGTTTCATGTTAACATGAGCGTGGCTGCTGTGAGTTACCACATTTTACACCGTGAGGCATTGACAAGCCAGCCTCACCAATGCCTCCATTAATTAACATATGTATACAGGCCTGCACATCTCTCTCTGTGCTCTCTGAATAGAAGAACACAGTGCATTCCCTCCCAAAAATAGACTGTAGCCCAGAGGCACAAAAGCACAGTGAATCGAAGTGACAAATTCCTCAACTCGGTGCAGTCGGTGGAATAGCGAGTCTGTTTCGCTCATGGTAATTGTCATAATTAATCACTGCAGCCAACAACTTCATTAGTCTCCGGCTCGAAAATGGTTGCCATCGCCTCGGAAACCCCGCCATCCAGTTTCTCGCTCGCTCCCTCCCTGCCTCCGATTTATGGTCCGTTTAGTTTGGTTAGTTTGTTGTTGTTGATGTTATTTTTGTCTGTGTGAGAACTCCTGCAGCAGAATAAATTGGAGCCATCTTGTACTTGGTGTTCTTTCAATGGGGTGTCCTTCAGGGATGTGCAAACTACAGCCACCAGACAACCAGACTCTCCCTCACCTCATAAATGAGTCCTCTATGTGCCCGAGACCGTGATAGATGGCAAACTAAGCCCCAGTGCAATAGGGATCTCTCCCCTCTGTGATTATTGTGCTTTTTGGCCTCTCAGCCTGTTTTTTTTGTTTTGTGTAAGGAGTGGGACAGTGCGGGTGATGTCATTTAAGCATTTATGTGACCACCCTGTCATGGATAAGACTGAAAGCATTTTTTGGGTCCAAGTGGTTGCATAATGTTTGAAAAGCAAGAAGTAAAGAGGAAGCACAATGCTGAATCAGCTTCCTGGACTGCTGGAGTATCTCTCCCTTTTATAAGCCATTTGTGAGATTCCCTGTTTTAAAGGCAACTTCAGGCAGCAAATGTACTGTTTATTTATTATATGGTCAAAAAAATAAACCTAGAATATGCACTGTCTAATTGAATTCCAAACAGAAATCAGAACCATGAAAATCAGAAGCAATTAGCAATTAAGTTAAAATAAGGAGAAATACAGAATGGATAACACAGAGAACACTGTGAGAAGACAATGAGAAATTGGCAAATTTAATCAGTTTGAAATACTACAGTTGTAAAATCTGATGGTCAACAAATCAGAACAAAATGATGTTTCAACTGAATATAGCCATTTCAGTATCCTTTATGAAATATTAATTTCTTGCAACATTCAAATATTTGTATTTACTTCATTTTATCTCTGTGTCACATGCAGGAAACTTAAACACCATTGATTTTTCCTGTTGTTGCCTCAGTACATGTTGGCTCAGGACTGGGCTGATAGTTCAGTCACATGAACCGCTTTCACTCTAATTTGGAAGGACAGCAGTTTTCCGCCTTGCCAGCTAATCAGAAATGCCATCACTTGAGTGCAGATGCTATTAGCCATAGCCCCTCTGTTATCTCCATGCCATTTTGGAGGCTTCTTTAAAATAACCTTAGAGGTGACCAGTTAATCAAATGAAATTAGGCAGACTATCTGTCTAGCTAAGCATGGTTGCATTTTGTTTCAGTCTGTTCTGTTCTCACAGATTTTGAAGGACATTGTAAGGCTTGTGTGAGAATAATAAGCATTCTGCTAGAGATGAACATATATTTAATGTACACCTAAATTTGCACATTACATGGTGAACTATGGCTATTTTCAGGATTCATTAGTAGCTGGCATTAATTGTGATCAAACAGGTGCAGCTGCAGTTTTGTTGGTGGAAAATTCATAGTTTGCTTGATATTACTGGATCAATAAATTGTAAAGCAATGTGTCAAATGCCCTGAAAGCATGTTGTTGTTTCTGAAGGTGATTTTTTGAAAGTTCCTCCTCCTCCACCCTCTTATGGGAGAATGCTGCTGTGGGCATGGCCTGTATCTAGGCTTGCATGTCTGTGCTTACCAAAAGCCCAGTGGACACTTTCCTGGTTACTTATGGACTAATGATCTCTCAACGTTTAAGTAACTTTGCACTGATAAGACAGTGTCACTGCATTATTGTTGCAACATTGCCGGTTGTGAAGCCTACAGAGTTGCTTTTCCAGCAAGGGAATATAAAAGTGCATCCCGCTAAACATTATTCTGTGGTATCGATGGGGGGCAGAGCTCAGATCGCTTATCTGTCTCACACAAACACCCTTCATGTGTCCAGACATCAAACGGCAGCTTTCAAAGTCCTGACTAAATTCTGAAAAGCGTTCCTTTCAAAGAGCCTGCGAAGCCCCATCTGTTTGTGGGAGCTTTGACTCAATGTTGGCCACTGCTGACAAGGTAATGAAGCTACAGAGCTCTCTGAATAGACATCATTGGGAATGTAATCATCCTCTCAAGGGGCAACGCCACAGGCTCGGCTCGTAATTACATTGTGTCATGTTTGCCTGATTTCTTAGGTCTTGCTGTAATCATGTCCTTTATTGTCTGAGACCAGAGATAAAATAGAAAAACTGGTGTCAGAAACCACAGGGCAGTGTCAGAGATGTGCCTTAGCACTTGAAATGTAAAAATAAATCCCGCTGGACCTGTTTTTAGTTTAATCTGTTGCATTAATGTGTGACAGATGTAATGTCTACCTTTAAAGCACTGCTAGGAAATGTTGTCTCCCAATAACATGATAAATGAGCTTCTGACAGGAAGACAACCTTCTGGGCTCACTGTTGAGAATTATATTGCACATCACATATTAGAAAATTACACACAAAATATATGTTGTTTATTTTTAAGTAAAAATATATTACATTTTTCACAAAGGTAAATTTTGCACTTTCAGCTATACGTTCTTTGTTGCCTAGACATAATTACACATTCATGTGTATACTAGTACAGTTTGTATGTATATTAAGAAATTATATCTTTTTTATGCAGTGTATTTTGATATCTGTAACGTTATGTGCTCCTTACATCAATTGAAAACCCTCCAAAATATGATCGTCTTAATTCACTATGAACAAATAAATCATAATAAAGTATTTTGGCAACAGCTATTACAATTTTGGAACACCCTGGCACTCAACATCCTGCTGTCGGTTTTAATAGCTCATCTTTGCTCTGACAGTGGTAGACTGTGTCAGAATCTGTCCTGATAACATCTCACAGTAAAGGAGAGCAAATTGGCAATCACAGAGGGAGTACTGGATTGGCAGGAGTGCAGCTGTAATGATTGTACTCATAATCTTGAATAGCAACTTATCAGCAGAACACGGTTTCTCTCCTGCCTTTGTAGTGACATTAGTGTAAGCAATTCATTTGCATGTAAATTGGTTCATTCCATACCAAAAAATAAACAATATGAAAGAAAGCAATTAGCACATTGGATGGAGTTAAATCTGCAGTGGAAGTTGTTATCTTCCAATTAATATGAAAACACCAGGAGGTTATGTCAACTCAAACCACCCAACAATGGTATAAATAGGCCACCTAGTAAGGTGGCTTGGGTGGTTTGTTTTATTTAATCCTGCATTTATTTAACAGTGGTTTGTGGGTGGTGTGTGTGTGTGTGCGTGTGTGCGTGCGTGCATGTGTGTGTGTGTGCGTGTGTGTATGCGGGTAAATGCATGTGTGTTTGTGTCTGTGTGTGTGTTAAATAAATAGGTTGATTCAAAGCTTCAGTGCAGGCCTGCCAAACACCCCAAATCAGGACAAGGAGAAACAGTCCCTTTATTTTGTCTGCTGGAGGATTCAGTTACAATAGCAAGTCTCCTGTCAGCTCAGATCTTGTCTCGTCACAAAAAAACTCCTGTGAAAAATTGTTTTTTGAGAGTCCTGTTGCTCTCCACTTTTCAAATATGTGTGAGGGCTGGCAGCTGGGGCCAGGAGGAAATCAGCAGAGGGGTTCGGTCCACATCCCGGGCCCATCCTGGCGCCCGTCCCGCCAGCTGCCGGCACGCTCTGGTGAAGCAGGCCCAGCATTCCTGACCCCCGTGAGCCAGCAGGTGATTCATAGGCCCTGCTCCCCGCTACCGCTCCCTAAATCACACGTGTCCCGTGGAAGAAAATGTTACACTCCCTGCAAAAGTGGAGTGGGGGCTGGGGGAGGGGGGTGCTTTTCCGTAGCTGCACTCTTCTCCCTCGGGCTGGACGTCCCGTTCGGAGACCATCCGTCCGCACTCCCTGCGTTTGTGTAAACACATCAGGCGGCAGTATTTACACAGTACAGTTAAACTGTGTGGACGAGATTAGCCTGTTTATACAAAGGGGAAAGAAAATTTCCTAGATTAATTCGCTCGTCTGCCAATCCATCCGGTACTCATAATAATAAACAGCACATTAGTTTTATCATTAATAGTAAGTGTATTAATAATAATAATAAAAGTAAAATAAATATTTTGAATGTACACATGTGTCATGCTTCCTGCCAAACATTTCATATTTCTAGGAAGAGCAAAATTAAGCTGGATGTCCACTTGTGAATGGAAATATTTCTAGAATATGCATATGTGTATCTGAATTTATTCATATCCACACTGGATTTTCTGGATGTTGTTTTCTCTCACATATGAATAAAATCGCATATCCCAGAGAAATGATAATCATTTGCATTTTATCCTTGAGAAAGCTGGCATTCCGTGGGCGTCAAAACAAGACATCTACTTACAGACATTTTTATGAATATGTACTGCTCATATGCAGCTTCAGAGACATGACAAGAAAGTGAGCAGAGAAACCTTCCGCCTCAACACATGAGTTTTATTATCTGCACTAATTTCACGAATAATTTATGCCTTTTCCGTTAACTGCTAAAGAAATGATGGCTTATTTTCCTAGACCGTCACTAATGGTGGCATCACTCTCGGAGAGCAGGGCTGCCAAGGAAAATCTGAGAGACCATCAGGGCAGCCTTTTGGCACCGTTCCCCTCCCTGTCGAATGTCAAAATCCCCGGGGCCTATAGCACATTTATGTTATTTTGAAAAGCGTGACTTAGTTGGTGGTGGGTGGAGATTGGGCACACGAAGGTGTAGTGTGGATGTAGTCCTCTGATGGTCACATGTATCCAAAGGAAATATGCATCACACAGCACAAAGTAACAGACACTGATTCTCAAGGAAACCAGTCTTTTAATTTCTGTATTCCCACAATACACAGGATTTTAAAAAGAAGCAGCAAACTGACTTTGGCATTTAGCTCAGGTCTCCTCTCCACCTCTCTCCAGGGGAACCCTAAGTTGTTGGAGCTCTGTTGCCACTTTACCCAAATCTCCTCAGTGACGTTTGTACTGTTGAATAATAGAGTTATGTGAGGAGGGGTTGGGCGAGGAGGGAGCGGGTGAGAGGGGGTGGTAATGGAATCTGTTCAGAGTTTTAGCTCCTGTCCAGGAGAGCCTCTTTAATAATGCAGTGCCCCCAGTGACAGTAGCAGTGCCTAAATCACTGAGCTTATGTGGGGGGCTAGAGGAATCCACAGCTACCATGCTGCTTGTGAAGAGCTAACATGTACCCTCCACCCCACCCCAACCCAGAAACCCACCACTCCCCTTAGGAGGTCAGCCCAAACCTTTTACTTGAACATCCAGTAGAATGGCCAGAATGGCCTGGAACACCAATCACCCACTGTGAACTCCACTATATACACATTCATACCTTTTAAATCATGTATCTGCACAGGTAGCAAGGTTCCTCCATTCAGGGCAAGCAGGCACAAACTTGTCAGGGAAATGACTGATGGTCAACTGAGGACAGAGGAATGGTACAGGGCAAAGCTGACTTTAAGCCATGAATCGAGGGACAATGACTTTCTGTTATCAGAGTGTATTGTGGTGGAGAATGTGTCAGTGCGCGAGGAGTGGTTAAGACTGGTCTTATAACCAGAGGGCATCAGATTCCAGTCTCTGGTGGGGCATTGCTGCTGTACCCTTGAGCAAGATACTTAACCTGAAATGCCTTAGTGCGCATCCAGCTGAGGGAATTTAATGTGTCAAATGTAAGCTATGTCACCTTGGATAAGGGTGTCAACTAAGCAAATTTAATGTAATCTTCACTAAATACCTTCATTCCCAGCAGAAAAAAAAAACCTCCAGCATTGTCTAGTGACAATGTTGTGTGCCAAAATAAATATAAAGCCCTATCTTCATAACTTTTAAATGGCACAACCATGCTTCTATGTGCTTTTCAGGTTGATTTCAGTGAAAGGGGGCTGAAATCTCACTTTGTGACAGTGGTCATGCAATTTTAATGTTACCCAGATACAGCTGTGATGCTATTGTGATGTCATGGAGTTTAGTGACAGTAATGAAACGGTACATCTTGTCTCCAGCCCAAGCAGCTACTGTGTCTTTCTATCATTACTGGTGTTTGGGGCTTTCCCATTCAGTAGACTGAAAGAAGCTTGTTCTTCAGGTGGCGGGGTCAGAGGTCACTGCTGTTTGCAACTCATAGACTAGAATAGCAGCAGCCACCCAGTCAGAACCAGACATAAATTGCGACAGATGACACAGTTTGAATTTGAAGCACATGTCTGTGTTTTTCTGGCCTTGTTTTCCATCGCACAGTGCATATTGTAAGTGAACATAGATTCTACATTTAGCACTGACACTTTCAGAGTAACTGATTCTGATGGGATTGTAAAATATTTTATGCATTTTTAGAATTAAATTCCCTTGATTATTGAGCAAATAAGATGTAAAGTATGTGATGCATTAATATTGTTGCATGTGTTGAATTAATGAAATAATTGTGTAAAAATATGCATATATTAAAAAAATATGTGTTTCTGTGCCTGTGTGCGCGTGTGCATGTGTGTGCTTGCATGTGTGTGTGTCGGTGTGCCTACAGCCATTGTTTTGCTTAGTGCACAGGGGTTCTGGGATTGCGCCAGGCACTGGCTGGCACCAGTGGGGGATTATGGAAAGAGAGAATCTCCACACTGCCACAATCTTTTCAGAAAGCTCTGAATCACTGAAGAATGCAGTGGAAACCCATGCCCAGTTTACAACCAGCAGAACAAGGCACACAGCCCAACACACTAATGCAGATATCTACAGGTAACACAGGCACACAGCCCAACACACTAATGCAGATATCTACAGGTAACACAGGCACACAGCCCAACACACTAATGCAGATATCTACAGCTAACACAGGCACACAGTCCAACACACTAATGCAGATATCTACAGCTAACACAGGCACACAGCCCAACACACTAATGCAGATATCTACAGCTAACACAGGCACACAGTCCAACACACTAATGCAGATATCTACAGCTAACACAGGCACACAGCCCAACACACTAATGCAAATATCTACAGCTAACACAGGCACACAGCCCAACACACTAATGCAAATATCTACAGCTAACACAGGTACACAGCCCAACACAGTAATACGGAGATCTGCTGGAGGTGTACAGTTTAATTTAACAAAACTGAAACAGATCAGAGAAGTAGTGACAAAAGAAGGCTGCAATCTTATTGACTAATTGCAATAGTTCAGGTATCCACAGAAATATGAAAATTAATCAGTTTCCAGTGTCACAGTGAACAGGCCACCACTGAGTTGTTCTGTTTTTATAACAGCTGCTCAGTCTAAAGTTCAGAGCAACACTGAAGCTCTCAGCACTATAAATACACTGCCTGTTTATTGGCCTGCATCAGGGCCCGAATATAAAGTGTATGATCTACTATATAGGACACATGCAAATGCAGACACACAAACACACGTATGTACAAGTCTTGTGTACAGACCAAGGCGTGCATAAGATATGTATGTGCATGTGTGCTTGCATGTCAGTAGTTTAACTGGTTTTGCTTTTCTAAATAAATCTCCTGCAGTACGCACTAGTCTGTTTAGCTGTGCTGAGCCCTGTACTCTTGCTTTATCACACACATTAACACACACAAATACACATACTTGTGAAGTGCACTTTGACCTGCACAGTCATATTTTCCTTACTCCTACCAAACTGTCTTTGTGCCTCTTCTGATAAATTCCTGTAAACCATATCCACCCTCAGTAAATATAAAGCCCACCTACACAAGCCATCAGAAGTAAAATTCTTATTTCTGACCATGTCAGGGTTAGGCAGGAATGTTTTGTTGGAGACTTTTGTGGTCTTCTTCTTTCCATACATTGTGAGAGTACAAATATGTGAGTTACTGTATTGGCTTTATTTTCTCAAGGCTGCTTTTAATTAAAAAAAGAAAAAAAATTGAGTAAGGTCTGTAATTCCTGCAGCTGTTTGAATCTAGATTTTGTAGTAATATGTTGTATTTTGTAATAAAAATAAGTGAGTGGAGAGAGATGACCTTTTGTTTTTGTTCTGATTTGTGTGCCTTTGTTTTTATAAGTCACAAAGGAGAGCCTGAGATCTTTCCACAAAAATGTAGAAAAATATTGAAAATAATAATAATAACAATAATAATTATATGGTGCAAATAAAAAAAATCGAGGTATAAGCATTAGCATAGAGTATACAGAAACACATACAATGCATGGATTGACTGCTCAAAAAATTACTTGCACAGTATTTGACCCTGGAGGAAATCTTCTGTTTATTTCAAACAACATACAATGTACAATCGTGAAAAAGGACTTCCACATTCAGTTGACCACAGTATTTGTCTTTACAAATATAGTTTGACAGGTTCAGCAATCACTTTGACTATCTTGCTGAGCTGTGTTTGTGAAGAAAGAAAATATAACATTGCATTTATTTGTATGTCAGACAGGAAAGTGTTGATTGAACCCAGACATTAATAACATATCCTGAGTGCTTTCTCTGTGTTTTCACCCTACATTTCATTCATACGGTAGATAGATAAAAATAACGTGCTCATGGTTTGGGTTAAGGGCTTTAATAGGTTTTAAGGAACTGTCCTCAGAGTGCCGGGTTGGTGGGGATCTGGTGCCACTACTGTGGTGTAGATGGGCAGATGTTCACCCTTATGGCCGCTGCAGTCAGCTCACATTAAGGGCCCGTGAGACAGATGTTTCCTAGAGAGAAAAGGGCCGGGCATGACAAAGGAGGAAAAAAGCCCTGTGCTTTCTTTGATTGCAGCTGAGACCTTCACAGCCCTCTGTGGGCTTACAGGGTACCTGGGGTCACTGTGCAATAAATGCAATCCTTGGATTTTACCATTATCATCTGGCATATGTAACTATAACTTGAGTTTGCTGCTCATTTTAAGCTGTCTGTGAATAGGCAATATCCTGAGTGACTGAATGATAGCCATGCAAATTAGAATCACAAATAAATACAGTATACTGTAGAGCTTCAGTAATCTGAACCCCTCAGGACGGGGGAAGGTTTGGATTATTGAAAGTTCAGGATTACTGAAAACAATGTCAAAATACAATTTAAAGAAGTTTATCCCTTCAATTTAAATAAATTTAGTATGTTACTATAATTGTTGCAGGGTATAAAATGGTTGGTACCTGCAAAAATTTGTTATATATATATATATATTGTATATATATTGTAATATGAAAATCTTATATAAATTTGTGTGGTGAAAGGAGAAACAATGTTTATATTTCAAAGCAGCTGATAGTTATGAACCAAGTAATGTTCTAAATTGAAAGCTAAGAATGCAAACTAAGTGAAGATCTTTTATAAAGGAAGTGATGTTGCGCAGTATATTTTATATTTAATGTATTCATATTCACAACATCATTCATTTTTTTCAGCTGTATGGACTGGTTGAATCACATGGCCTGTATATCTTTTTAAATTAATCCTCAGGAGTGTTGTTGGACATAAGCCAAAAGCGCATACAAAAATTACTCATGTTGAGGTGTTCAATTAATGCTTTGTGTGTCCAACCAATCTCTTTCCCCTAGGTTTTATCTTTGAAAGATTGTAAGTGCTCTTTAAGCGATCTTAGGGTTGCTGTGCCATTTCTTAAAGTAGAAATCACATTTGTTCCCCCAGGTGAGGATTACATCATCTTCCATGCTTCTTAGTATGCAAGTAGGGGGAGTTTTCCTACTATGCGCTGTCTGTGGGTAGTGTCTTCAAGGTTTGTCACTCACTAGGGTTGGACTGGCCACTTTTCACAGGTTCAGTTAGTTAATTCAGACATGTCATAGGTATTAAAAAACCCATATTCTGGTTTACTCTGCCATCTGCAAGGACCTGATACAGGAATTGAACAGACTTTGCTTCCAGTATATTATAATATTTTCTCTAGTTTCCAGAACTCTGGGAGGAAGATATGGGAGGTGGTTTGTAGAGCCATTTGTGGGTAACATTCCTGTTATCACGCCTTTCTGAGCCGCGGAATGCAAGCTGACTTTGTTTGGTGCAGATGATGTAACTGTTCAGAGTAGATTAGATAAACAGAACGTGAATTTAGCAGCGCTGCTGTTTCAGAAGAAGGGCACACTAGCTTTATAGGGGCTGGGGGAGAGATGGGGAGAGGGGTCTTTTTAATAAATGAGGACAATTTCTTTTCAAGTACAGACATTAGTCATGCACTCTGCTGTTGGCAGGCTCAGGCAGCTGTGTGTGGTCCCAGGGTACACTGATGGAGAAGTATTTTTCACTCACCCCCCACCATCACCACTCCCAAAAAACTCGCCGTCTCATGTTTCTCTCAAGCCCCATCCCGAATGTTTAGCGGCGGGTGCGATCACTCGTCTGCAAGTTCACACTCGAGGCAGGTTTGCAAAAACCTCCTCAAAGATTCTGTCTGCAGCTGGGAATGTGCTGGCTGTGTGCATGTGTGTTTGCGCATCTTTTTTGTGTGGGTGTTGATGGGTGGGATTATGTCTGTGTTTGTGTGTGTGTGTGTTCATGTTTGTGCATATGCTCACACATATTTGGTCCTGTGTGTTTTTGTGTGTGCATGCGTGTATATGTTGATGGGTCGGAGTGTGTATGCACTGGCGTTTGCACCTGTGTGTGTCAGTCTGAGCACACAAGCATTAGTTTGTGTTGACTCCTGTCAAAGCAAGACCTCCCCTACAGCCTCATTATCCCATCCAAAACAGCTGCCCCCAGGACAGCATTAAATAGCGTAATGGTTTTGTATTTTCCTTTGAAAAGAAAACGTATTGCCAGCAAAAGCCGCCCTTCTGAAAGCCCTCCCCATACCGGCCGCTTAGCTCTTTTCTTCCCTTGCCGTCTAGTTGTGTAAGCCTGCCTAATTTACTCGTTTGTATCTGTCAGTTGGTTTTTGTGTGCTGCTCTCCTGTCTTCACAAAGCAATCAACAGCCGAAAACAGAGTGCTGGAAGGCGTTCAGGCGGTCGAGTTTTAAACTGTGGATCGGTGTATTCAGCTCACCGGACCACAGCTTTACCTGCCAGCGGCTGGATCCCTGCCATGCTCTCTGAGGCCCGCCACAGTTATGTTTTTGTTTTTTTTACTGCCTTATCTTATCGTATCTGGTGAGCCTATTTATTTTGCCCACGCTGCAGGTAGCACAAATGGCTGGCAAAGCCTGCCACATTTTTTTCCCAGGCAGTTCAGGAAAGCGTTTTGCGCTTTTTGGAGCTCAACAGGTCGGAACAAACCCGCAGGGAGAAATTAAAAAAAAAAACAAGATAGCAACATGCCACAGTGGTAGCAGGGATGGAACAAGCAGCGTTTTTAGTAGCGAGCCATAAATCCCATTTGTTTGATCTTCCTAAGGGGAAAAGGAACACGGTTGCTCTCCTGTAGCATGTGAAGCAGCTGTGTTCTTGGACTTCTGCAAAATTGTAATCTCCCACTGCCATGCGTAACCCTCACTCTTACAAGCATATACAGTGGGGTCCAAAAGTCTGAGACCACATTGACCATTTTTTTTCCAAACCTTTGTCATGTAAACCTGGAAATAATCAGAATCTACAATCAGAATCAGATTCTGCACAATGTCTAGGTCAAATTTAAGCAAACATGTGACACTGATCCTATCAGTCCCTTTGTGGAAAGGTCAGACCCCATGGAACATTTATTGGAAAACTTAAAGGCCAAGAAAGTTTTGTGCACTTGAAGACCATGTGATGACGTTTATCATCAGGCTTTGCTCAAACTTGTGGAGTCAATGCCAGTTCCAGTGCACCCTGTCATTAAAGCAAAGGGACAACTGAAAACTAAAACTTTCTGGAATTTCATGTACATTTTATAAAGATACAACCTTTCACTCAAGTTGTTAATATAATTTGTAACTAAATAAATGTATTAAATTGTAAAATAATGCAAAATAGAAGCTCTTCCACTAGTGGTCTCAGCCTTTTGGACTCAACTGAATACACACACATGTGCTCACACACGCACTTACATGTGCTAGCACACACTAACACTATCTGTCCTCCTTTGCTCTCGCTCCGTCCTGCTCCCCAGCAGCTGTGTCCTTGTCTGGGTGCAGTGGGGGCGGGGGTGGGGCCGGATTAGCGTTGAGTCCTTGTCCATCCATCTATAATCCTGCTCTGTCAGGGTAAGGCCACTCTCTCTTCTTCCCAGGGGACCTCTCCCCCTGCATCCGGTCCGGAGGCATGTCTCCCGGGCCATGGTACCAGTCAGCATCCCTCTTAGTGCAGCACAATGACTGTGACCTCTGAGCCCAGGTCCCTGGAGCCCCTCAGCAAGGTGATGTCACTGTGGTGTCTGCCCTCCAAATGAGGAGACATTTGATGATTTAGGTTTATTGTACGTCCCTCTGTTAGTGCGTGATGACAGATTGCCAACCTTAATTCTATGGCCCTTGATAGCCAGAGCTGTCTCTCGGGTGATGGGAACAGCTTGCTTTATCTGCTGAAATTGAAAGTCAGATGGAGAGGGATTTTCATTGGGGGGTTAGACTTCCTGTTGAGGCAGGGTGAGGAGTGGGGGGTGTGCATTCAACATGTGAGTGGAAATTGTTGCCATGTCCACCACAATATTAATAACAAATGAATTTAGTGAAGAGTACCCTTTTTTCGTTTTCGAAATCCTGGCTTCCTTTCTTCTTGCAAGCGAGCCGAACCATTTGCAGGAAGTGCTCAAGATGAGAGCAGGATGTCGGTCTAAGTGTTTGGCCTGGCCTGCACAGATGCCATGCCGGCCTCTTATTGGCTGAGGGGGAGGGGGTGGCTTCCCTTGTTGAGGAGACACTACTCCTCTCCCACGATGTCCCCTGTACATCCAGCCTTGAGCACACCGTACAGCACTATTAGACTGACGTCAACAGGGACTTATGGACTTATGGAATATATTGAAAGCGGATATTTTCAGCTGTTGTCTGACTGAAGAATAAATCAGTTTTCTTTTGCTTCAGAAGGAAAATGAAAGGGAAACAGGAGGATTTGTTGGAGAGGGATGAGGTGGACTTTTGTCATCATTTGTGCAGCACAGTCCTGTGAAGAATCATTCTTTGCACTGCTTCATAGTGTTACCATGTGGTCTGCAGTGGGCCTTTACACTAATTGTTCCCAAGAAAACAGCTGTTAACCTTTTTATTACTGAAAAAGCATTCACGTGAAATTCTACCTCGCTGTACTGTAGGTTGCCTTGGAAACAAGCTTGTGCATGGTAACGACAAGCTCAAACCTGTGCACTGAAAAGTAGAAGGTTTTGGGCGGGGCCTCACCAGGCCCCAGATCCTGCCCCTATAGTTCCTGCGGAGACAGAACGTGCATGTGAGCAAGTGAAGGGCCACTGAAGGAGAGAGCCAGGGGGGCCAACGCGGGGGCCTGTCAGCAAACCGAGACTGACAGATCTGCTCAGTCCGCAGCCTCCTCCCTCTCGTCCGGAATGATGACAGCTGACAGCGTGACGGGCGGCGGGTTCAAGGCGGTGCATAGAGAGGGGGGAGAGCACACTGAATCAGAAGCTCACCGCTGTCGACCTTGATGCACGGCCCCTCCTGAGGGCCTTGCCGCGGTTTACGAGATCTCCGTCACCCGTCCCTCCCTGCTCCGCCATAAATCCCCACCGATCTGCAGCAGTGAGGCAGGTCTGCTCACCTCTTCCTGCAGAACGAGACCGTCAGTCATGTGTGTACCCTGACATGGCCAGTGTCAAGACTGGGGTCAAGGTTACTGACCGGTGTGTGACAGTGCTGTAGAAGGAAAGTGGGACAGTGCATTGCTCACTCTTGTGTGAGGCAGTCAGAGCAGGGCCAGGACAGGAAAACAGAACTGACTGAGAGACACAAGCTTTGATTAATTCAACATTTGCCCTTATGTTGTAAGTTATTTGTAAGTGAATGTAACTTCTTGCCTGTCACAGTGTATTTTTGTGTGTTTTTAATTGTGACTGAGTGTGAAGAGCAAATGATGAGTGAATCCAGGCCAGTGTGCACAGTGAGTTTGATTTGTGCTTGTCAGCCTCTGCTCATGTGACATGTAATGCTGAGGTGGCAATACAATTGGACTTGCAGTCTGAAGGCTGTAGGTTTCTAACTCTGCTGGGAAACTGTCGTTGTGTCCTTGAGAAGAGGACATATTCCCCAGAATGGAAAATCCACCACCAGTGGAACATGCAAGCCTTGGTGGACTAATAATGTAGTCCTGTGATAGGTATACTAAGGTGTTTAATTATTTCTGTTTGGTCCGTTTCATATGGTAAATAATGCAGTACCATATGTGTGTGTGTGTTCATCTATGTGTGTGTTCGTGTTTGTGTGTTTGTATGTGTGTATGTGCAATTATTTGTTTTTGTTTTGGCATTTCAAGCAAGGGAAACATGTTTGAGTTTCTCAGGCTGCAAAAAAATGAGAACAGAAAGGGAAAGCTTTTCTGGATCTGAAGTTAATGAATTCCCTTTCTCCCTTCCTCCCGGCAGACGTCTCAGGCCATGTGCCATCCTCGCCCCTGGGGTCCCCCACGTCCCACCGGGGGATGCACCCGTCCCTGCTCAGCCCGTCCTCCATGGGGGCCTCGGGGCCCCTGCACTCACCCATCAGCACCCTCAGCTCACCCATCAACGGCCTAGGCTCGCCCTTCTCCGTCATCAGCTCCCCCATGGGGCCCCACTCCATGTCCGTGCCCTCACCAGGGATGGGGTATGGCCCCAGCCTCAGCCCACAGGTAAGGATTCCATCCCCACACACACACACACACACATACACACACACACACACACAAAATCCTGTACACAAATATATACACGTACCATATATGCAATTATGTGCATGCACGTATGTGCACAAACACACACTTGAGCACACACTACACACATACAGAAAAAGTGCATGCAAACACATACTAACAAACAAACTTTGCTGCTTGCAACTTACCTTGTGAAAAAGTCTACATTCTTGTTCCCTTATGCTTCACTTCTGACTCCTAAAAGCCTAGACTTTTTCTTTCTTCTCTCCCTCTTCCTTCTCTCTTTGTTATATAAATAGACACCTGACTCATGTGTTATAAAAAGACTCACAATTAAGACATCAAAGCTACTCGTGTCCCAGTTTTCTTTCAAAGACCAAGACCTGAAAATGAAAATATTCCTAAGGAGGAGACCCCAGTTTTGCAGCCCAAATGAATGATGATTTAAAGACAGCAGTGCCCGCTATGCCATATCCCAGTGACAGACCGTTAGGCATGACGTGGCAGGATATAGCGCAGTTTCAGCAGATTTTAGAGGGTTTTGTGGGACCACAGCAAGGACGTCATATCAGTAACAGGGTTAAAGTCAGGATTACGGGCTCTAGCGGTCCAGCAGAATGCCTTCATGCTTTCCAGGATGTTAGAAAGTGGATTCCCTCCCCCCTTCCTTTTCATGTAATTCTGTTTTAGTCTTATTTTTTATTTTGTGCAAAATGATGGACTAAATCCCATATTATGACTCAGGGGGACATGTGGACTGTTTGCTAGCAACCGTTGCTGTTGATTTCTCTCATTTCTGTTTCTGTGTCCTTACATGCATAAAAATAAGTGGTTTCAAAAAAAGTCTTTATCCTGAGATTTTTTGGAAGACAGACCCTTAACATACCTCTTCTCTGATCTCAGTCTTCATATAGCAGAACTGAGGAAGTTGTGAGGTAAATGTGTGCTAAGATCTGAGCTTGGCCCATCTCAGTTTTGAGCCTTTTGTCGTTTTTGATTGTTCTGTCAAACTGTCTAACTATTGGCCACATCTCTTCCACAGAGATCAGTTAACTCTTAAAGCAGGTCCCCCCAGGCTTGGGAGGAGCAATCACACAAGAACTACAAAGCCACTCCCTACGAATGGGAAATTCCTCCTTTTTCTTCAATTTTCCAGCTTGTGCTCACTCGCTTGCATCCCAGAGAGTCCCAGCCCCCTCTCTCGCCTGTCATCGTCCCAATGTCGGCGGGGAGGTTCAGGGTTAACACGGCGCTGCGCTCCCAGTCACGAGGCGCGGGGTCTCTGATGGAAGGTGATTTGAGTCAGACGGCAGATGCCACTTGCACTTAGGGCTCGGCTCACTGGCTGTTTTCAAACCCAGCCGGGCGGAACGAGGTCGTGGCTCCCCGGCCCTCCATCTTTAACCTCCGAGGTTCGAGTGGGCCCCCCACCAGCACCCCCAAATAAGCCCGTGCATACCCTTACACGCAGACATGAACATGCATGTGCACACATACCCAAACACATACGCATATGCAGACACACATAACCATACATGGACACACATGCTTGAACATACATACATACATACATATGCCCACACACATACATACATGCATACACACACACACATGCTTTCACATGCACAAACCCATATGCACACCCTTATATATTTCCTTCCCCAACTGACAATCAACTATTTATGTAGTATACCTCCCCCTTCTCTGCACAGACAGCTACACCCACAAGCACATAAACTCTAATTCCCACAATACACCCAAACTCATAGAGCCCCTCGCCCACATCATCCCTTGCAGACCCATGTAGCCCCTGCACACCAGTCACCTTCCCCTTCAGTCTGCTGGTGACAGTAATCTGACAGCTAAATGAAACACATCCCGCGCCTCGCCCTTGTCGTTGTTATTGACGTTGCAGAGGGCTGAGAGAGATCAGAATGACATGAGTCATTACACCGAGTCCTCCACTGCTCATCTCTCTCCCATGGCATATGAGGAGATGGAAAGCTGTCCGCCACTTGTCTGAAAAAGTTTTTTTTACCACATGATGCATAAGCCTCTTCACTCCCATCCAAGGCCGGATGCTCACTTTGTCAGGGAAGTGCAACAATAATTGATGTATGGAGTTTTATGCACTTGGATGTTAAGTTAAACATGCTCCCAGGTCTTTATAGCTGCTGTGATGGACAACAGCCCCACTCACATTCACAGGCATGGCTGTCCTGCCACTCTCACAAATCAACACAATATCAGCTCACTGAAATCACATGGTAGTGTTCTCACAGCAGGGACTTATGGGTAATTTGGAGATCTAACACAAAGCCTTCAGCCACAGGGTAGCCAGGCAGCTTGTCTACTTCACATTTTTTAACAAGGTTCTTTTAGACAACGGGTAATTTAGCCAGGCCATGTTTAGACTGACGCTAATTCACTAATGCTGCCGTTTGTGCTGGATGTTGTTTCAGAAGAGAGCAGCATCTACGTCTTTAAAAGCCCACACATGAAGACAGAAAACATTTCCTGAGTACATTTTTTCCCTTTATTCCTTTTTTTTCTTAAAGTGCTTTGCTGTATTATTCCTTTTTTTCACCCTGTTCTGGAATGTTCCCTGAAATATCTCTCAGGGAGTTTGGTCTGAACAAGCGCCAGGCTGCAGCTATTCCACTCAGGATTAATACCGTCATTTTGTATCCCAGCACTGGCCTATGAGTGGATCACAAATCGCCCTGTCTTCCATGGCGAAATATAAGCACATCTGTAAAAGATTACCAAAAGCTGGAACTAATTTTACACTCCAAATGACAATTGACGAGGCTGTCTAGCAGTATTCTGGTAAATAAGATCTTTTTTTTTTGTATTTTTTATTTGACCAGAATCCTATGGGAGAAAACCAAAGATGGTCTTGACACTGACTCCTGTGTCCAATTGCCATTTGGCATTGCAGACACAAAGAAAATGTCAACTCATATAAAGTTGGCGTTGGAGTGCTGTGAAAGTACACGTTGATGTGAAAAATGTGCATATAAAAGTGTTATTTAACAAGAGAAGGAGTACACAGTAGACTTTGGTATGTGATGTCATGTCCTTTTCTCATTTTATATTATTCCTTCTGATCGGTTACTAGGAAGTAATTATATGACTGTTTATATAATAAGCTCATTGAAATTACTGAACAGAACAAACATTTCCAAATGAGCAATGGTAGTGTCTGATAACATATTGTCCCCAAACGGGCTGTCATGTACCACCCAGGTGGGTAACATACTGCTCTCTCTCCACCCTGCTGTTCTGTAAATGTTTTTTGTGTTATGACCTATTATTATTATTATTATTATTATTATTATTATATAATAGCTTGGTGATTTTTTGTTGAGTACAGCAGGGCAAACTTCCCATTTTTACCATTCAGTCCTCTTCTTTTCTGAATTTTTCCCTGCTTCAGACATCTTTCACAAGGCTATGCTCCAGTTCATGTTATGGATATTGTGAGGGATGTAGTTACGTTTCACCAGAACCTGTTTCCTTTACTCTTTTCCCCCTCCAAGCACACACCTGGTTTTGGGGAAAGTTGAGGGGTGCCCCAAGTTGCGCGTGTATTCACAGCCGAGAGCAGAACTCGCCCACTTGCTTCGCCAGGTGTTTGCCTTTGAAGTCCACCCCAGTCTTTGATCACTTGCGTTTATCTTGTCACTGTTGGCTCTCAGGAATGCACAAGTACTTAGCTCATGATTTACATTGCCAGAGATATATCTTCAAACATTCTGTAACAAATTCTGTCAAAAGTGTCTCAGTTATAAAGTTTGAAAGATAGCCCAAAAAACTGTCAAAGGAGGATTTTGTGTAGTCTGCAATTTAAGAAAGACCATAGCACATCCTTTGTTGTTGAGGCCTTTGTAGGACAGAATTCTCTTCCACGTTTTGAGAACAAATTAAAACTTAATCAAATGCTCAAAGACGTTGAAAAGGGCTCCAACAATAAAACTAGAGGAGTGGTAATAAGGGTTTACTGCCAAGTCTGTGTGTCACAAATGGAAAGAAGTGGGGCCATTAAATCACACTGGGTGGATTTGTGTCTATATGTGTGCAGGGGGGACATGCCCCACCCCCAGTTTCCTTTTAAGTTTCCCTAATTTGGCTGCTTAAGGGAATGTGTAGTATTTTAAACCACAGAATGAAACCTTTTGGGCCGAATCATCAGCTGCTCCAAATGGACTTGGGACTGCAACATGTCCGTTTTTCTGGCCCGACTCATTACGCGCAGTGGAGCGGGTGACCCTTGACCCCTGCGGTGGCACCTGTGAACTTGGTCAGCCACATGGCCTCAGGGGTCTCTATTACTCACCCAAATGAGCTTAACAGGTCTTCGTTTTTGGGGGTGGGGGAGCGAGTGGGAGGGGATTGGGGCTGTTATAGCCACTTTGGGACCATGTGTTGGACGTTAAAAGAGTAAATCATAAAATCTCACCAAAAGGGTCCCCTTGAATTCACTCCCAGCCCTGTTTTAGAATTTTCCAAGGGCACCCGTCACTTGGGAAAAACAACCAGACCTAGAACAGGCCCAAGCAGTCATCCAGACAGAGTTCTCGATATGTGGCCTGGGGTTTCGAACGTCGTTTTTCTTCTGAAGGGAAGTTACTTTTTTTCTTCAGAGGAAAAGATCTGACCCAGGTTTCTATATGAGTTTCTGCAAATCCCACCCTGCCAGCCCCCCGCCCCCTGACAGGAATCTGCTCTCAAAAACGCTGGTCGAACTGAGCAATGTTCCCAGCTCCCTGCAACAAGAGGGGAAATAGGAGAGGGTGCTGGGAACAAGCTGCAGCCTTGACTCTGACTGTTTCAAACAGGCTTAATTAAGAAAACCTGGCTGTTTTGTTATTTCATATTCAGATGTGATCTGGGGGTTGCGGGAAGGAAGAAGGAGAAGAAAAGAACAAAAAGCAAACTGGCTGATCGTGTTTCAAAAAAAGATTCTTTCAGCATTCCACTTTCGACTCTGGTGGTGTTTAACTCTAGAAGCCCTGGTCATTTTTATTGCATGAGACTTGCTGTTCTTTCTCACTGAGTATTTATGATGAAAGCTTTGGGACTCTAATTATGTTTAGTAACACAGCATGTATGTAGTGTTTCGCTGACCATGTGTTCCCCGCTGTTCTTGCCAGTTCACAAGAATACTGCAATAATAAGGCATTACTTGTACAGTGTCTTAACCACTGATAGCTGAAGTGTATGTATTATTATACACCAATGAGATGTTTACCCAGTTATGATGCTTAGTTAATGAACATTTTTCAGCTTTCACATAAATGCAACCAATCAATCAATCAGTCTTGCAGCCATTTGTCCCCACACTGCAGAGGCAGAAGCACTGAATTTTTACATCCCACTGACAAATCCCAGGAGGTCTCTGGAGCTCATTAATGAACTTCACATTATAATTGTGGGACAAAGACAGACACAATAGCCATCATGATCAATATATTGAAGCAACCCTTTATTTTTGGGTCGAGGGTGGAACAGCAGTAGTGGTGCATTAACTGTGGACTAGGTTGGTAGCGGATATGAATTGAAATGTAGAACTAGGTCACCACAAATTATTGCACACTGTCTACAGATTTTTATGGTTTACAGCTTTCTGCCACATTTGTAAAGACACACCACAATGACCATTACTGCACATTAAAGCAAACCCAAGGTTGACTGTGGAACTTCTGCAAAATAGTGTTACCTACAAGCAAACAAACTTGTCAAAGAAGCGAAATTCTTGTTGCGTCCTCTTTCTGGAAGAAGACTACAGAAATGATGTCCTGCAGCTCTAGTACACAGTTGTAGGAATAAAAAATGAATGCATTTTAACTGCCTTTGACATTTGAATAAATGAAGATGTATGGGTTTGGATATACTTTATCAGTGAAAAGTTAATTTGGTGTTCAGCTCTGACATTATCCCTGGCAGATTTAAGTGCTGACCTGCTGTTGACAATGCAGAGCAACTCCGTCCATTCGAAACCCGCCTACTCAGCATGCTGTCTGGGGGCCGCTGAGACAAGGCACTGCCCGTGATGAAAAACAACTTTTAAATATATAATTCTGTCTTACACATGTCCAACACCTTAAATCCCTGTAGAAAACAGCTGCCTAAATCCTGAGCGCTTTGCTTGCATAACCGATAATGATTTTTCTATCCGTCATTAAAAGAGATGTGTGAGCATTTTTTCTTCTTCCTCTAGATGCATCACAGCTTTGCATTCAGTGAGTACAATTTTCACACGTGAACAAATGGTTGTGTGTTTGAAAGAAGACTGAGGCTGTTTAGTAAAAATAGGCCTTACCCCCTGTGGGGGATAAACTACAAGGATTTGTGCATCTGACCCAATGCATCTCATATAGGATTACCCCTTATTCTCCAACAGGCATCTAACTACAATGTTTAATCCCCTTAACAAAAATAACATTTTAATAATGTAGTGCTATAATTTGTAGCTTCCACAATAAGTGTGTAGAGGATAATGAAATTAATGAAGTAAATGTAGAATGAAGCAATGTAAACTTTTCCTTAAATAATTTGCCTTGAGTAGGGCACAAAGCTGTATTGCTGCTCATGTTCTTGGACTCAGCCTATACTTAAACTGAAACAGTCATCAAAACCACTGATAAAAACAATCACAAAACCATGGCATGTCTTCTGTTAGAATTTTTTTGTCCTCTTAAAATGTACAAAAGCTTCTAATAGCAGCAGGTTTTTTTAATGGGATTAGCAGGCGCTTAAACACTTTTGATGTCAGCCCAAGACCATGGTGAATTTTGTTTGTGCTCAGTGAATTGTGAAGCAGAGGATTGTGGGTAGTTCTGTGCTGGAATTTCCCCTCTCTGTGGCACGTGATTGAATGCCCCTCCACAAAAACAATTGCCTCCTTATAGCAGCAGTCCCTCCAGCTGTAGGCTCTCATCAGCTGTCCTGTTTTAGCACGTCTTTAACACTCCCCATCTGGGAGCGCATACAGATCCCGACAGTGAACTAATCTCTCTCCAGCCCTAAATCCTCTGCCTCGCTAAATATGACCACAGAACGAGCGATGGGAACGGTCCGCCAGCTGCCCCGTCACAGTCATCACCAATGTGGCGGCCCTGGGAATGGCGCAAAGTACAGTGAGGAAAATGGGCACTCAGCAGAACAGAGCAGAACACAACAGAACAGGAACAGGGTCCGCATGACCCTGCTGCAGGCAGACCATCACACCGACGTACTTCCTGTAATTTCATTATTTTTCCCTCCTCCACTTGAGGGCATCCACAGGCACATATGTTGAGGCTTTGTGTTAATAATGGTCTATTTTAATAATGGTCTAAATGATCTACCAAGGGGTGGGGGATGAGCAGAGGAGGGTGTTTAGAGAAGGGGTGCCCAGAAAAGCAGGTACTGCTGCTCCATGCAGCTGTTTGTCCTGTATCCTCTGTGTGGCTGGTAGCTGCTGTGTACAGGGTAATTACTGTGGATGCTCTTGTTACTATGTAGTGCATCACTGCTGTGTGGTGTGTGGCTGCTGTCTGGCATGAAACTGCTCTGTACAGTGTAATTATTCTGTAGTTCCTGTGGAGGATGTAGTTGCTGTGTAGCTTCTTGCAGCCATGAAGTGTGGAGCAACATTGTGGCATGCAGCTGCTGTCATGGAAATGTGATCGTGTATGCAGTATGTCCGTTTGAGGTAATATCTAGTAGTGTAAGTTCCAAATAGAGTGTCAAAAACACCTTCAGTTCCTGGGTCAGTGGCTATAATCAGGCAACATCATTTTTTTAAAAATTCAAATGCTTATGCTGTCAGAAACCCAACCATTGTGGAAAGAATGTATCTATAGATATCTACAACAAAGTTAGACACAGAAGCTATTGTCATATCATTCTTTCACACGGGCAAAGGAAACACAGAGATAAGGATGCGTTAAAGAGGATGTTCTTGGCTTGAGGTGGAGCTCTGGGGTCAGAGTTCAGCAGTGTTATCAGATCAGGAAATAAAACTGTGCCATTTTTGTGGAGCCTTGGGGCCTGGCACTGATGACCTCCATTAGATAAAGAGGCCCCTGCATCAGTGTATGATTCCACAGCACATGAAGAGCTGATTGCCACTGACCTGCCCTACACTGGCCCTGTCCTCTCACAACGCCTTGTTTGAGAGGACCTACATAATGGTCAGCACAAACCACCATAAACATTTGTTACCTCTGGTGCTGGCTGTCGTAAGCAGTCAAGTAATCTTATCAACACCGACTTATGTCAAATTATATGCATTGTTATGGAATTTGGTATGTTTTTATGTAAGCTTTTTATATGAGTTTTGAGATAATGTGTTACTGAACAGCTCACCAGAGAGAATTGGTTAGGGCACATGACTTATGACCAGAAAGGCTTGAGTTGGAGACATTAGCATTGGACACTTCAGCAAGACTCCTACACCATTGTCTTTTGTTACGTAGTTTCAACAAATTTGGGTACAGATGGCTGTTAATATGGATGTCTCCCTGAACTAAGAGCCCTGAAAAAGCACAGGGACCAGGGGATCCAGACCCATCTTTCCTAGGACTACAGCTGACAGAGACAACAGCTCCAAATAAAAGCATGGATTTGTAATAATAAAAGTGCAGATCCTACATAGGGGGTGGAGGGCGGGCTGAAGAGCGCACACAGTGTTTGAAGATCGCGCCAGGGCCCTCAGAGTGTTGTGCAATCTTACATGTGTGCCTATAAAAGCAGAGCCCTCAATACAGAGAATTCTCTCCCTCAGAACAGTGGCCAAGGGGCTGGAAGACAATGCGCCTGCTTTTTAAATCACTGCAGGATCCTGGGAGCACACACTCACTCTTATTCAGCTGGCTGGTGTTGGATATTTCATTCCGCGAGTGCTTTCATTCAGTGGCCTCTTGCCGCCATGTTTGAGCACTGAGGATTCCAGTTCATATCATTGGTGGATCCCACATTTCCCACACTGGGCAGGGTCATTCTCCCCTCACAACACTGTACTCCCCTCAACACACACACACACACACACACACGTAAGCCCTGAGGAGAAACCCACGAGAGGGCTACATGCCATGGCCTCGACACCCGATTCGAGAAATGGGCGCATTACTAGGGGAGAACGATTCTATTTCCAGGCACAGGGTTGAGCTCCTCTAATCTAACCCCATTCCGCCGACTCAAATGGAGTGAGGGTCCCGCCCGTGGACAGAGTCCCGGGACAGATTGAGTTGCAGGTTCACTGAAAATAGATGTACAGATGATGGGCCCTATCCATAAGGCGGCCATTTGATTTGATGAAGGAAATCTTGCTTGTGGAAAAATTAGTATCTCTTTGGGGTCGTACATGCAAGAACATCTAGCTCAGAAAGGCAGTGAACAGTGGTAAGACTGTCTTGTATGTTGGGAGTCTGTGATGTAGCGTGTTGAATGTGTGGGTGTGTGTGGGGGTGTGGACATACGTGTATGTTTTGTGTCTGTGACTCCATCTTAAAAGCAAGCTTGTTTCCTTAAAAACCTTGACTAGCCTCTGAAGTAAAGTAGTGCGTTACCAGATTATGTCAAAGCACATTATCGTTTACTGTCTCCTAATGTTTCTTTCATTAAAGCACAATAAAATGTATTGTTTTGCTTTCTCTAGCTTCAAGTGCTTCCTTTATAACTAAGGGTAATGATTGTAATCTACAAAATATAGATTCTGAGCTTCCTGAAAGAAGTGCTGCAATCAAGTGTTCATCCAGTGTTATTTGTAACTGAAAAATAATTACAAGGATATTGAGTTTTTACTGAATAATCTGAAGAAACAAGCTTAACTTTGAGATTCTGATTGCCAGAAATTTCCTTAATTATCTCAAAATATTTGTTCTCCTGGACACAGTATGTGTGTTTTAGTTTCAGATGTAAGGCTGAACTGTTGAACTTTGTGGAACTCCTTGTTTCCCTTCATTAGGGCATTAGGCATGAGTACATTTCATACATGTGTGTGTGCTTGCAGGTTTATGTGCTCTGTGTAGATGCCAGGAAATCCTTTTCCTCACCCTGAGCAAATATGTTCGTATTACTCTCTGAGTGTATGATGGTGTATTTCATCAGGATTATTTTGTCAATTTAAGATTCATTGATTCAGTTCTGTTACTCATCATGTATATATAATGGATGAATATGTACATATATAAAAAAATGAACTGAAGGTGAATGGATGAATTGTCTTTATGACTGAGGAGGATGTCTTCTGTTTCCAGGGGTGGTAGGGGGAAATTTAGACCCTATGCTTTCAAGTAACACCACAAATATCTCTTTTAAAGAAAAATAAGCCCATTGATATGTTCAAAACAGATTTATATTAGCTTTGCTGGGACAGAATGAAGAATGTATAAAGTTTACGTTTTCAGATGGGAGGCAGAGTGTCGGGGAGGCAACAGAAATTATTCTGTGACATAATGTGATAATGGTGTAAGATGGAGCTCCACATTACAGTATGGATTATACAGACTAACCAGATGATCAACTCCTGCATACCTTTCATGCTCCCTCCCACCTGACACAAGATTCAGAACAGGAGTGTCCAGTTAACACTGTGGATATATGTGATTTTACAGAACACTGATTGCCACAGTTTTGTTTTTTGCCTCACCCCTTAAAGAATATTCATAGGATGACATAAATTGGAATAGCTTTGAAAATAGGACGTCAGACAGAATATTCAGCATTAACAGCATGTCTCTGAGTATCTGAGTGGGTATTTAGAATCTGTGAACAGCACCGAAAAGGAAATTGTGATGACACTGACCCTTGGCCTCAAGGTCTGTGACCTGGTCAAACTGTGTCTCTGAATGTCAGTGTGATATTCTCACTGTGTCAGTTACAAGTAGATCACTCTTTACAGGAAAGGAGAGTTAACCAGTCTGCTTATTCAACCCTCATTTCTGAGAACAGTTTAAGATAACGTTGCATTTTTGTGCTTTAACCAAGTCTCAGTTCACTTTGGGTCTCCTTCTCTTTTACTTGCATGTTGGAAGACAAAATTTAGCACACATACACAGAGCAACCGCCTTGATACTTACTTGTTCGTTTTTAATATGGACTGAAGAGAATGTGAGACCCACCCTTCGCACAGGGATATTTTGTTATGAAAGAAGCTTGGCATTTTGCCTTAGGTATCTATTTTTGAGACTTACAACAGTGAGTTAGACAGGACTGATTCGATATTCTCATTAAGGCAATTTGGGTCAGGTGTGCTTACGCAGCTGTCCATCTGCCACAGATCTAAGATCTCTCCCTCTCTCTCTCTCTCTCTCTCTCTCTCTCTCTCTCTCTCTCTCTACCTGTGAGGCAGTGTCTCTGTGGCAATAAGAGTCACACGGCACTTTCCACACCAGACTGACGCAAACAGAGGCTCTAAAATTAGTCCGTCTGCACTTCCTTTGTGTTGGGCTGTGGTTATCCGGGGACATGGACCATGGACATCTCCGCCATACAGGCCTGCCTAAGGGCTGTGCCAGGTCTGTGCAATGCCCAAACATCAAAAAAAAAAAATACTACAGGCATTCACCTTCAGTCAAAAGTGCCCCCAAAATAGCAACCAAGACTAAGATGATGGCTTGTGTAATGGAAGAATAAATATCAAAAAACAGATGTCCAATCGAGTTTGAGAGGACTGGGTTAGGGAGGCAAAAGCACCAGATTCTACAAAGAAAACATAAAAGTATCCTGAAAGCATCTGCATTGTGAGGTTCTGATTCTTAAATATCCTGGGTAAATGTGTAGCACACAGTCTTATTTTACTGGAATGGTTTCTTTCAAACCTGTACAGCTATCTTGTGTGGACATGTTTTTGTTTCGTTTGAGCTCACGTAGATCATGTACCTGAAGGATAATTGCAGAGGAGCAGTCCCTCACTAGAGTGTCATTGTACCGGGATCTGTACATGCACTAGAGTATGGAATTAGGAAGGAAAATGGCAGGCTTGATTATTCTGTCCTTTGCAGTTCACCAGTTGCAAATTCTGATTATTCTGTTTGTATAACAGGAACAGATCTTAGATCAGTTTCAGTCCCTGTACTCTGAATACTGTAAACACTGATAAACTTTCCTCAAGGCTCTACCATCAGTCTCAATGTCTTTTCCTTCCAGTCACGAACAGGTATTGTCATGTCCTGTCACCTGACAGGTCAGGCTCTTGTGTGTGTTACTGGGACTGACTTACCAAGGCATTACCCCTGGCAAATGCATCCACTGTTTCATGGTGAATAATAGGGTGACCACAGTTTTATGACATGGCAACAGTTTTACATTCAGATGTTTTACATCCCTGTGTTTGTGGAGCCATACAGGTCTTGTTGTGTGAGATCAGCTCTGTAATTCGATACTTTGTTCGGATTCCTAGACAGAAGGCTCATGCCTCTTTGTGCTTTGAGGCTAATAAACAGTAAATATGGAAATTATGCCTAAAAAGTAGTTTTTTTTGCAAGTCAAACTATATAAAAACCAAATGCATGCCTATAACCTATAAACATTTCAGGCAACAGTGAAAGCACAGACTGTGGATTGAATCCTATGTTAGCATTGGCGCTTTCAATAAATAAATAAATAAAAATGGCTCCATCTGTATTTTCTGTCCTGTTAAATTTTTCATTGGTACGGTACGAGGGCTGAGCGTTTGAAAAAACAAACACTGTTAGTGGTCTTTTTTTACATTTTGGGTTGGTTGCAGCCTTAGCCCAGTGTGAGAGGGAGAGTACAGTGACACTATTCCTGCTGTTGTCTTATTGTATTGGAGGTGAGGAATGAGCCACTTTTCAAAAAGGCCCAATGTAGCTCTGCCTTCAAACTCTCCAGTCACACTCAGCTGCACTTAAAACCAGACAATGTTTTTCAGTGTGGTTTTGCTCCTTTTGGAGATGTACATGACTCTTTGACTGGCATAAAGAGCACGAGTGCGTTTGACAAAGTTAGTCCTGTAAGGGTTATCATGATCTATTTCTGGAACCTGGAGAGAGAGTGGGTCGAACCCTACCACTGTCTGTCTGTACAGAATGTATTAAAGTTCTCAGCCCTGGCCTCTGCTCTTCTCTTTTCGCTCTCTCTCTTTCTCTCGCTCTCTGTCTGTGTTTTCTGGGTTCTAGCCTTAGCTGTAGATCCTCTGTCCATCTGTCTGTCAGTGTTATGGCTCTGTGCCCCCAGTTTAATCGGTCTGTCTGTCTGTCTGTCTGTCCATGTTGCAGCTGAACTCCCCCATGAACTCAGTTAGCAGTTCGGAAGACATAAAACCGCCGCTGGGTCTGAACGGGGTGATGAAGGCTCCTGCCCAGCCCTCAGGCACCGCACTCTCCCTCACCAAGCACATCTGTGCCATCTGTGGAGACCGATCTTCAGGTAAACCCAGTCGTATTCTCCAACCCTGTTCTGTGCTGTCTGCCTCTCCCTGTTTTAGGCTCTGTGCCCTTTTCTGCTTGGGTCAGTCTGTTTGTGTAGTTGTTCTCTGGGTTCTTGAGCATTGAGCACTGATCTATTATATCTGATCATTGTCCTGCTGCCCCACCCACAGTCCCACCCCAAACTCCATTTGGTGACTAATCATCACGAAGGAGGAAGGAAATCGCATGATGCTTAAAGAAGCCCACCAAGGAGTCTGCTAGTCTGACTAGAAGATTTTAACCTGTATTACCACAGATTTTTTTCACCCTCAGAGATTGAGCAACATCTAACAGCAAGCAGAAATATTGTTTTCCCTTTTATTTTTGTTTCTTGCATAACATCATTTGCTGTTGCTGAATGAAAACTGAGTCACTCATTATGGAAATGATTGGGGCTCTCTCAAGCCTGTGTATGTCAGATTCCCTTTCACAGACAGCCTGCCTCTCCTCAGGTAAACACTACGGCGTATACAGCTGTGAGGGCTGCAAGGGCTTCTTCAAGAGGACCGTGAGGAAGGACCTGACCTACACCTGCCGTGACAACAAGGACTGTATGATTGACAAGCGTCAGCGCAATCGCTGCCAGTATTGCCGCTACCAGAAGTGTCTCGCGATGGGGATGAAGAGAGAAGGTATGGCTCCTGTGGACAGATTCCCACCTTGCACTGTGGGTCCAAATTCAGTGAGATGCAGGGATAGAGGTCTGCAGTCAATCAACATTTTTCTGTACATGTTGCTGTATAGTCAAGTGTAAGTTAATTTTGAAGGTAACTTTGGTAATCACTGAGCACACCAAATTGAGTTACTACAGAAAAAAATGAGGAAATACATTAATGTGCATTTATGTTCAAGTTCAATGTTGATTGAATACAGAATATAATCGTGGCTTACTCTACACAGGGACCTTGGTGTGAATTCTGAAAATTTTGGGCTCACTGTTTGAAAATAGCCAGATAAGCACCTTCAAGTTTTTGAGAGCCCCAGCAGCTTGCGTGCTTTACCTGAAATTTGGTTTAGCTTCCGAACTCCAAAGACTTATCAATGACCCTGTTTTTGTCTGAGGCTCTTTATGCCCAGAGAGCACATTGTTATTTAAAAAGGCATAACACAACACAACACGTACTTCCTAAAACACACCTTCCTGTGGCCAATTTCCACTTCCTACCCCCCGTACAGTACACATCCCCAGGACGTGTACAGAGAAAGTCACTTCCTGTCCATTCCTGGTCCTGAGGTGTGAGGGCCCTCCCACAAGCTCCAAAGTGCACAGGCAGCCAGCCAGCAGATGACCAGAAACAGGCCACTATCAGGAAGAGCTCAAAGCAGCTATGATTTATAGAGGCCCTTGACCTCCATTAGACTGGTCTCTCTGTGAGGATCATGTTATGAAAAAAGCCCCACCCCCAGTAATTCCCCCCCATACATGCACATGGAGTCCCTCCCTGTAAGAGAAAGCTAGAAGACGGAGAACAAGACAAAACAAAGGCAATTAGAGACCTAAGAAAATACAGTATAAATGTTGTCTTTTCTCAAGACCAGAGTCTGCACTGACCTCTGTGAGACCCTTTTACGCTAATTCATATTATCACAGTCCCCGGCCCCCGTTCAGCAATATTGCCATTCACTGCATTTCACTTTATTCCTTGTCATATAAGCCCCCATACCCCAGGGCCTCTGGGCACAATGCATGAGTAGCTGAAATCTGAGCGAATCGACAGAAAAACAGGATTAAATGAATTTATGCTCTCCCCCTCTTGAAGGAAATAAAGCTAACGTGATTTCCCTCAGTGATTTCGTCCCTCTTCACCTCTCTCTGACTTTTTGCGAAGTGTCCTACCCTTCAGTTGACCTCCCAAAGCCAGACAGCGGTTTTCTCTTGAATGTGGGGCCCCCTTCTTCCTCTCCCATTCTTCCCAGAATCCCCTCTGTGATTCAGCACTCCCACATCAGAAAACCAAAAATGTCAAGGTTTTCTTTTTTCACAGATGGAGAGATGAGAATGTGAAAAAAGAGGAGAGTGAACAGAGAGGGGGAAAGAAAGGGGAGGGGGATGGAGGGCTATGGCAAACCACGGAGGGCGGAAGTGTGGTTTCTGCTGCTCAGCCGCAACGAGTTCCCGGCGCCCGGCACAAAACTGTCTGCGCTGTGCACAAACCACTTCCTGTATCTCCATGCTGACAGCGGCGGCCATCAGACTGTTAAAAGTGTCAAAACAAGGACTGTTTCCAGTGTATGGCAGATTGTAATATTTACAAAACAAATAGTTCAGTCATATTGAGTAAATTAGTTAAATATTAACTCATTAATATTTACTAAATAATAAATATTAACTTTATATTAAGCAGGCATTAACTACTATGTACTTATATGGTAGTAGGTACAGTGCAAGTACAGTGTAACACATTTATAGGTATAAGGTACTAACTGGTGTAACAAAGGGTGTTGTGGTTACACAAGCACAAAACCCTTTGTTACAGCTGTTAGTACCTTGTACCTAATTATACAGAATAGTATTATTCTTCTGCATTATTATACTGTATATATAATTATTCTGTATAGTTAGTCTGTATACAATGCTCATACTGCAGTGTAACAGACACGTTATTGAGGAACCATGGTAATTATTGAGATAATAAAAGTTGACCAAAATTCAGATTGACTCCCCATTGAACCAAAGATGATGCAATGTTTTGTTTTTCTTTACATTTAATTTCACTTTATGATCATACTCAATCATTGTATTAATAGCTCAGTGGTGACACATACTGACAGGTTATATAGGCACAGAAGAGGAATGTTAGTTTATGGGCAGGTTTGGGCCAGTTCATCTAGGACATGAGGTTTTGGAGGCAGTTTTGGGTGTTGGGGCTGTAGTGCTATCAATGAGGGGTCCCATGTTTGCCAAGATCGTGACCGGAACCAGTTTTGTTAAACTCAGCCGTTCAGGAGGAGCGCCAACGGGCAAAGGACCGGAACGAAAATGAGGTGGAGTCCACCAGCAACGCAAATGAGGACATGCCTGTGGAGAAGATCCTGGAGGCAGAGCTGGCTGTGGAGCCCAAGACAGAGACCTACATTGAGACCAACCTGGGCATGCCCTCTAGCTCAGTGAGTAAACTCCCATCCCCCCCAAGCACATACCCAATCACACAACCTCATTTCCTGTCACAAGCCTTCACTTCCTGGACCCATTTGGCAGCAGCATTCTGTGTGTAGCTGTTTTATGTGACTTCAACTATGTTGATGTAAGATTAATGATGATTACCAGGAATGATCTGTTCCTCCTGTTTTCTCTTGCTTTTAAGGAAAACACCATTTTTTTATATTTACTGTTAGCTTGAGTTGAATCGTCCTTAGTAATGTGCTACACCCAGGTGCCTGACTCTATGAGCTGCAATGAGGTGACAGGCAGTATCTGTGGTGCATTTGCTGCTAAGGCTGTGGCTTTTCCAGGTGATGGGGAGGTGTGTGTGCATTATCCTGATTTCTGGACAGAAGGGGGGCAAGATTTATAGTTGCACGTCAGAGGCACAAGTGAATGGTGATCTATCATGTGGCTGACTCTGCAGTATGGTAAATTCACCATTCTGAGTACAATGTCTGTAAAACCCCAGCAATCCATGCCATGTTCTTACATGTCTGGCAGAACAAGATCTCCATGGCTGAGGCAGTCAGTGTAACATACAATGGAATCTGAGCACAGATCTGTTTTTAAGGGGTGTTTTTTTGTGTAAAGGGAGCTTTTCTTTGTGGCATTTAGTTCTTCATGGCCCTGACACCTGCTGGTGGATAGTGGGAATGCAGCCTCCATATGCATCATAAACTGAAGTAGTTTGCACATTAGTGCCAGTTCCAAAGCCAGTCTGCCTGCTTATTCATTAACAGAGACACATCAACTGTATTTTTAATTTTTGGAACATATGACATAGTCGCACTTCTAACATCATGAACTCTCAGGAGTATATTATCCTGCAGCAGAAGTTTGTGTGTGTGCGTGTTTGTGTGTGCATGTGGTGTCTCTGAGTCCATCTTTGTGTGTGCATTATGTGCATGCATTGATGTGTGCAAGTTTGTTGTTTACGTATATTTGTACACAAATTTGCATACATGTGTATGTTTGCTATATGTGTCTCTGTCAGTGTGTGTATATGTGTGATGGGGGTGTGTATATATATATATATGTGTGTGTGTGTGTGTGTGTGTGTGTGCGTGTTTGTGCTTGTATGTACATGAATTTGTGTGTTTTTCTAAGACTGGATGTGGGCAGACAGATTTTCGGGAACGTGTCTGCAGGGAAGTGAAATCTCCTGGAAGTGAATTTGGAAATCCGACGGCTGCCATGTGAGTAAATGGCAGCTATTTTAGGGAGATGGAAACACACAGTACATGGCGAGAGCTGACGTTAGGGGAGACCCAGGGGAGCGGCTGCCAGCACTGACACACTAAAGCACTCTGTTCCTGTGCTGGCCCATCTCTCTGGCAGGGTGTTCACCCAGCAGGGGGCGCTGAAGCAGTGGGTGGGGGGCCGGAGATGTCTGGACAGCGCTGAAAAAGCTCAGACACCCAGCGTATATACCACAAGTCAGGGTTATTCTAGTGCCTCCAGTTACCTCACTGTTACCACATAAACAATTTGTCAAGTAATTACATTTGTCTGTGTCCATCTAGGGCTGTCTGTGACTGGCATACCACATTACTCAGCTGCAGTCCAGTGATGGTCACTCAAGCTGTCTACTTTATGAGAGGAGAAAAGTGCTGTAAAAATGAAATGAAACAGGAGAAAGAGACAGAGAAGAAGAGAGATGTTAACAGGCTTTATCTCTGTCAGCCCTCAGTCTGTTCCCTTTAGCTGCCCAACCCACAAAAGAAAATGAATGTGATGAAAAGGAGAGGGCAGGTTTGGCCGTGCCAGAAGCCTTTCTCCAAGGGGCAGGTGAGGCTGTTTTGAACACATCAAGGTGACCGACACAGCAGCTTTCCGTCCGCAGTGGGCAGGCAGTGAGGCAGAAAGTGCATTGTTTGTCTGATTATTTGCATTCTGGTTTGCTGCTTCCTGTTGTCAGAATGCATACTTTTTCTTGGGCTTAAGTCTTTTTAGACAATCTTCTAACAGTACTAACAGTCACTTGGGTATTTGGCATTCAGTTGATGTTTCTTTGAATCAAATCATGTTACAACATTACATAGCTTCTCCATCTCCCTACTATCAAGTCTCTTGTGTCCAGTGCTCACGCTTTGGTGGTAGTATGTGTTGGTGGTAGCCATGCCAGTAAAACTGAATATGAGTTTGAATCAGTTAAGTCAGAGCTTGCTGTGGGAGCTTAGTATTGGGAAGACGCAGAGCGGTGTGAGTGATTAAGTCCTCATCCTAGCCTTGTCCCGGGGGTCCTGGCTTCTTTAGGATCCACGGCCCCGTGTGATAATTAATCACAGTGTCTCAGCTGGTGAGTGCTTTTCATGAATAGTCTGGCACTGTTGCTTAATAGCCTGGGTTTGGCCAAGCTGAATAAAGTGTATTTATCTCATAGTGACCTAGAACAGGAGTTAAGCAGGCGTTAGTAACGTGCTTCGAGTCAGACAAATAAGGGCCTTCTTTTTAGAAAGAAACAGCTCTCTCTCTCTCTCTCTCTCTCTCACTCCCTCTCTCTGTCTTAAATGGAAGCCTAGGAAGGCACACAAAAGCCAAATAATAACCAATTTGGCTAGTCATATCTTAAACATTTTTCATAGAAATGTTCAGTTCGATCTTGGCAAGGACAGTGAAAGGCCATTCACCCAACAGAATTCAAAAACGGAAGAATGAAAGGAGAAGGGAAAGTAGAAAGAAAATATATGATGGTCACATGAAAAAGGAGGTTATTCACCCTGAATAACCCCTTGACCTTCATGAGGCTTCCTAAGGCCTCTACATGAGGCCTAAACTCCCCTGGGCTGTTATTTTTATATGAATTGTGATTTTCTGTCAAATATTTGTTTGTAGTTGTGTTTTTTGTGGAACTGCAGAGAGCGTAGTTCCGTTTGATATAATTTTAATGTTGATTGTTTCTTTTTTGGCATGGCATGAGAATCTTGCCAAAACAAAGGAGAAAAAGAGCAACTTGTACTTCATTGCTCAACTATGTATAGGAGAGTAAGTATATTCAGGATATTAAGAAATAATAACAGTAATAAGATGGAGGAAGAGGTCAAGAATTTGATGGCAGTGTTATGATGATGTTGTTGATGATGATGATGATGATTATTATTATTATTATTATTATTATTAGCAGTAATTCTGAGCAGTAAAGTAATGGTAAGTTTAAATATAAACAGAGGAGGGGCTGGACTGAGGTTTCTGTTGGTTGTTTTTTTAGCTGTCCAGTATAACTAACTGTTGAATGAAGCTGTTGAGATTTTGTTTCCCCCTCAACATTTTTTGTAACAGCACTGATAGGAGATTTTAATTAGAGCATAAAATCACATCCATTTATTCATGGGGCATGAAGGATACATCTCTGCATTGCCTGTGCACTGCAAGTAGATATTTTTCTTAATTGTCATGCAGCTATAATGCTATTTAAATAAGACATGAAGAATTAAGAGACAGTCTTTCCTTTGCTCCACAAGTGATAAAAATTTTATAGAATGGCATGCCAGTAAGGCTTTTTGATGAGAAAGTGGAATGGGTATCTCTGTTCTTAATAATGCAGGCCGATTCTTTAAATTCCATGGAGCAAAACAGCAGCTGTTTGTGAGAGTATAGCAGAACTGAATTTCAAAGCCTCTTTCTCAAACGGGATCTGTCTCACACCCCCCATCCCCCTACATCCCTCAAGGGGCTGTTTTTCTCAGATTCCGTGTGTTTATGAACTAATCATGAGCATTGTGACAGCACTATTCTCCCTCCCTGTTTTTTTCTGAAACATTTCACCCCAAAAAGCAGCTCAACAGCCCTGTTTTTTGATGTTCAATTTGTGCTGATCCACTTAGGCGCGAATATAAAAAAGCTTATTGAGGTTCCTGAATAAAAGAAACCATCCACGGTATCTGGTAATGGGGCACCAGTTTCCTGTGCTGCGTGGTCCATGTAGGATTTGATATTAATAATGTTGTGGGTGATTTGTGATCAGTGGGCACATAGCATGCCGAGAGAGAAAGGAGGTCAGTGTAAACAGTTTAGAGGAGCAATGCATCATTCATGAGTGCCGGCATGTTGACGAGAACTCTGGGAGTTGTATTCTGTTGAGAAGACGGCTGGATGCCCATGTTCAGCACGCCTTTGTTTTCCATTTGTTTAATTGTTTTGTGAATGAACAAGCAGGTTTGTTTATCTGTTCCAAGTACAATGTGCTCTTTCATTGTGGAGATTGTTGCTCTTTGCTCCTCAGTTTTTCTGGAAATCCTAGTCTGAAATATTGATTTTTCTTTTCTTATTTTCCTCTTTCTTCCCAGAGATTTAAGAGATTTATGTGACTGACTGGACCACTGACTCAAAAGTCACACAATCTTCCTCATCAAGTGTCTGTCTGTGATTCAAACAGATGGAAACTTGTGTAGTTTGAAGATTTGTGTGTCCCTTGTAGGGCGATTTGCTGAAAAGTGGGTAAACTCTCCATGTCTCTGTCTGATCTTCTCTGGGGTACTTTACTTGACACTCAGATCCTTGGCGATCCACTATATCACTGAGTGTAAGATGCTGAGAGTGTTTTGTTTCCTGAGTTCACACTCACTCAATGTCAGTCTGCCAGGCTGGTATGCTGATCTGTGCTGAGCCAATGAGAAGGCAGGGTGGGGATTGGCCTCAGGCCTTTTGATTGAGACAAGCATTTCTGCAAGTTTCGGGTTATGGGAGAAAGTGAGCATCTCAGGTTTGTGGAGAGATTACCCATGGTATGACAGATTGCAGGTGGTCATTTTTACCAGGTTTGACCAGCAGATTTTCATATAATTAAACCTTGTCAACAACTTATGTTTGTTTGCACTATTAGCAACCAACCAGTTATTTAATGAGTGTCTTTAACTTGGTGAAGTGGTGGCAAAGAATATCAAAGGGGTCCATTTTCCATTCCATTCACTTCTATTCACTAATGCTTCGGATGTATATCTCATCTACCTTCCCTTTTATCCCTTTTATCTGATCAAATAGAAGGACACATATTCATCTCCATGGTCCAAGAGTAGGCAAGCCCATCCCCTTGGCTCTCACTGTATTATATGAATGCATGTTGGTCTTGATGGCACACTATACTAGGTATATTTTCATGTTCAAGTTTACCTGATGTCTTGCAGTCTCCATGGAAACGTGTTTAAAGGATGTTATATGCCACTGTATCTGTTTGGATTGCTTGAAATGAGACAAATGAATAGCAGCGGTAAATGTGCTTTGCTTTATTTGCACAAGAGATAGGGAAAAAGATAATGAATCCACTGTTCCCATTACTACCCACTAAGGAAAGCCCTGCATTATCAGAGAAAGCCCTTTGAAATCTCCCCCAAGTAGTACGCCCCCAACCCCCACTCCCAAGCCTGAGCCGAGTCCCAAGAACATGGATAACAGCTTTCTGTCCATGTGCGTTTCCTTCAGGAAATGCTTCAGAAGGCTCATTTTTCTCCTTCTCTGCAGGTATTTCCTCTCCAAGCCAAGGCAGAATCACAGTTTGTTTTGCCTTCCTGTCCTTTCCCTCTCAGAGAGAATTTTTCATGTCTCCTGGTTTGTTTTGGGCCAAGCTGATGGGGAAAAATGGAGGAGGAGCTTGTTTAATGGGCAGGGTCTGTAGCTTGACTCAAACCAGGGTTGCCAGGTTGAATTTAAGGTATCAGGCTGAGGAAGCCAAAATAATGATGATACATGGCTGCTATGAAGTCAAAATCATGAATACATGTGGTAGCTCTAATGCTTCACTTATGGGATTCAGCTTTCTTCACTGTAACTTATACACTATATGTGACTATACATCAGTAAAATTCCAATTATCAGTCAGTGTTGGAAGACTGTATATTTCTGTCTAGATACTTTGTTTTACTTTGAATATTTCAGTCTGCTAGTAATCCAGATATATATTTTGTGGTTGTGAATTAATGCACCATTAAAAAAAAAAAACATCTCACATAAGATAAATAATTTTTAAGCTGAAGAAGAGTTGATGACCACACTCACCTGTATAGCTGGAAAGCATAGTCAAAGATAACAAATATGAAGGACAAATCCTTTTCATCTCCTTTCCTCTTTGCATCTTGTGTAAATTATTAATTCATGCTAAACATTACATCGTTAACTCATTATTTTGTAAAAAAAAATTAACTCATGGCTTTGTATTCCTCAGTTTTTATAACAGCTACATAATTTATGTAATTCTTCTCTGAAATCACTTGAATCATGTTTCACTGTCATTGAAAACATATCATTTTCTTAATTACATTGACATAAGGATTGTTGCTTAGAATTATAATCTACTCGTTATTCAGAATCAAGGGTTCTGTGAAATTTGATTATGATTGTTTTGTTTAATATTGGATTTTTCTTGTGTTGGTCTCATTAGAATGATTCTCAGGAGAAATGCCAAAAATGCAAGCTGGCTTTTCAGTGAGTGACAACGGTGGCAGTTTGGCTGATAGAGCAAAATCAGGCAGCCCTGAACCCATCTTTGTGTGAGAAAATCAGCTGCCGTTGATGCTTAACATCGCGATGGTTTTGGTGTTGTAGAGCACTATGCAGCACTGCACAGCTACCCCACCGTAGTTTATGGTCCAGCTGTTGTTTTCCTGGTTTTTTTTTGCTCTTTCCATCTCTCTTTAATCACTGTGGATCGATGTCTTGAAGAGAGCAGTTTGTCTTGTGTTTGAAGTCTACTTGAAAAAGGAATGAACGAGAGTTGTATTGATGGAGTTATCAGTGGCCCCCATTTTACTTGTATATCAAACAGCCTGGCATAATCCCCAGCATCCTTCAGTTTCTCGTCATGCTCCTGTCGATATATTTCCCCACTGTGGTCTTTGATAACCCTCCCTCTCCCCCCTCTCTCTTTCTCTCCCCCCAGCCGAACGATCCAGTCACCAACATTTGCCAAGCAGCAGACAAGCAGCTCTTCACCCTGGTGGAGTGGGCCAAGAGGATCCCACACTTCTCAGAGTTGCCCCTGGATGACCAGGTCATCCTGCTACGAGCAGGTGGGCCTGCCTTCTAATCTACCTACCCACAACTCGCAAAAACATGCCTGACCCTTACTCTCAAGCTTCTTGATGAGGGTACAATCAACAGTTGTCCTTAACTTTCACTCTCAGAAAAACAACCAATTTATTTTTTCTTCAATGTTATGAATGAAAAACATGTTACATGCATTTAATTGTGAATCAAAATTAAGAATTAGTTGATTTAGTCCAGGCTGTTGTACAGATAGATGTAATAGACTTAAATGCATGGTACAGATGACTTGAAACATTCTGTGCCATATTTTAGGATCATTGCTGGACTCATTCTGTACAATATGATATTTCCAGTCATGACTCCCAGCCTCGGCCAGCACTGGCACACTAAGTATTTGATTCTTATCCATGGGGGTGTATTGCTACATTGAGGACTAGTCCATTAGTTGGTTGTGCCATCCTAGAGGTGCAAAACAACACCTTCTTAAAATACTATAGTAATTCCTAGGATGTACTACAGTATTTTTTTCAGTATTTTCAAAGTGGATGGCTGGTATGAAAATACTGGTGGTGGTCTCACTGTCCTTTCTTTTTCATAAGCATTCAGATTTCTGAATTTACCTTGCTTGCATTCATTTACAAAGATTTACAAAGAATTACCAATTGATGGTAATTGTAATGACATTACTATGGAAAGCAAGTGTTCTTCTTTCACACACGGCAAAATGATTTTCTGTCTCTCCTGAGCAGTTGAGAAACCAAGAAACTAAAGTATTTCTATACTCTGCTGGAGTTCCCAAAAGTGCTCATGAGTTTAGCGATGTGAGCAGTGAGTCAGCTAATTATGAACCATTTCTTATGAAAATGTGATGTGTGCTTCTGTGTGTGCAGGCACCCAGGGAGGAAATGATAAATGTGACAAGAAGGCCTTTGTAAAAACCATGAAATCTTTGTAACCTCTGACCACAATTTCATACTGTGGAGTGAATGTTTTTTTTTATTTTTGTTGTGATTTAATGTTTTTTAACTGAACTTGGATACTGAAGTTCTCAAGCATCTCTTATTTGTCCTTGCACTGCCAAAGATAATCCAGTGGTAATGTGTTATACAGTTTCATATGTGGCCTTATATCCTAAGAATGGTGATTGTAAAATCGCTTCAGAGTAAAACATCATGTGTTTTCACAAGAGCTCCCAGTCTCTATTAGTATCCAGTTTAGTCCTGCTGTCACTCAGATGAAAGCATCACTGCTTTACCAGGAAACTCTGGGGAAAAGGGAGGGTGTTGCTAGGCAGAATAGTTAAAAGAGCCCTGTCAGTCAAAAACCTTTTGCCTACATCTCCACGGATACAGCAAGCCTGACTGCCTTAGCTCCACCTCCATCGCCTTTCCATGCTATACCTTTAACTGAGATAGTGAACAGCTCTGTTGAGCTGTAACAGACTTATTGTGCATAGGCTTGTGCTGTGAGAAAGAAGTTTTTTGCATGATTTAAAGGATTACCTGGAGCCAAATATGCAAATATTTTACTTGCAGAATGTAACCGTATAATTAAGGATGAGGATTTGAAATATTACACTTAAAACAGATGAATGTTGGCTCTTCATGAATGTTATTGTTTAAAATTTGTGCTTATACATTTACAGAGTCATTGTAATTCTACACATATCAAATAATTTTACCCTCCTGCTGGGATAAAATACTGTTTAATCACATAGCTTGATAAAATTAAAGCCATATCATGTTGTGTCATATTGTGATTTGCCCACAGCAAGATTTTTTTGTTGTTTTTTTAACATGAAATGCAGTGTGATTAAACAATATTGGATCATACTAAAAGAAATATTGTTCATCACAGCGGGTGCTGTAATTGATTCCAATCAAATATTGTCATAGTTAATTATGTGTAACCCTGATGAGAGTATAATAAGGACATAATTGCAGCTGTTGTACTGTGCTCTGTTGAAGAGCTGTTAGAATATGAACACAGAGGCAGTTATTAGTAGGATCTCCATCTCTCTCCTTCTTTGCTCTCTATTTCAGACATGCTTTTTGGCAGGAAATACGTAGGTAGGAATTTCCAAAGCATAAAGGAATACAATTAAACACAAGCACCGTAAATACACGAAGGTATCACACACAGGGATGGCTGTGGCATCAACACAAAATACTAATAATATTAATGTTGCTACTAATGATACATATGGTGATAATGATAGTAACAGTGTTGATGACACTAAAGATAATTACATTGCTATTGCTATGACATTTGATGGTCACTCGATGTCCCTCGGGTATTAGAGTACTGAAATTTGAGCATAATGGTCCTTCTTCTACAAGAATACCAAATTTTCCTTTTTTGGTGATAGAGGAGAAGTTAGGTGTTATTGTAGCTAGCTGATTAAAGAATATGTTTCTCATGTATGAATATTTTTCACAATAAAGGAGTAACTGAATCTCTTTCTCAATCTCTCATGTCTTGCAGTGGCTACATATACATTGCTCTTTTGGTAATCATGTTTATTAGTGTCTTCTTTTTCTCTCTCACTCTTGATATTTTTTCTGTTTCTGTTCTCTAGGGTGGAATGAGCTGCTCATTGCCTCATTCTCGCATCGCTCAATAGCAGTGAAAGACGGGATCCTCCTTGCCACAGGGCTTCACGTTCACCGTAACAGTGCCCATAGTGCTGGGGTGGGGGCTATCTTTGACAGGTTAGTGATCCTCACTCTGTTTGTATTTCATTTCATACAAGCTTTTATACAAAGACTGCCTAGGGCTGTGCACCAGATTAATCTATAATTCACCTTCACATACAGAAGAGTAGACAAAATAATGGAAACATCATTCTGTTGTATGTTTTGTTTAGACCATTTGAAACCTCAGATCTGTTATGTCTCTCATTGTTCTTTAGAATTTCTTATAGTGTACATTTTTAAATGTTTTATGTAGGAGAAACATTCAGGTAATTACAATGAGGTTAATATGCAATATAGACTCATTTTTAATTGTGATTTACTTGAAAACACAAGTCCTTTTTAATTTGTTGTTTACATTATTTTGTCAAGTTTTAAGGTGTTCTTGGAAAAAGTCAACAAATCTTTTGAAAACGAACCCCAGGGATAGCATTCAGCTGGATATAACAAGTCATCGGCCGGCACAAGGTCGATTTAAAAACGTTTTGCCATGAGCATGCTAAGGGTTTCCCTCAGCTAGGGGCTTTTAAAGCGGCCCATGGAAATGGTACGACTAATTACATCAGGACAAAAGGTCTTCCCAGGGGGCTTTGCTTCGGCATGTATCCACTCTTCCTCATCTCACCACTAAGCTTGAGTCATGTGTTCAGCAGAGTTCTCCCCCAAGTCAGACCAAAGCATGAAAGGCTTAGATGTCCTTATCTGAGCACAGATACTTTCTGTCCTTCACAATGAAGTTTGAGCACAGTGATTTAAATATTTCTCCCGCATTTCAACAAATGGGGATTTCATCTGGGCCTTAAAATGAGAGGCATAAAGATGAAAAGTTGCGATAATGTGCCTTTATCCAGCCCTCTTGGGATAGCGGTGTCAGACAGTTATTCCAAGTAAAGATGACGGAAGACATTAAGGCTGAGATATTTTTTTATTTGCGGCACCAGTTCTTCAGGGCAAATTGAATTAATCACCGTCCCAGCAAGAGTCTAGCCTGGGAGCCCCAATGATGTCACCCACTGAAAACCTTCAGAACAGGCAGCAGGGACATTATGTGGTGTGACATAAAATAACAATAATCATAGTAACCTTATTTGTTCTGCACTTTTCTTGCTGGTGTTCAAGTCATTGTCGTAGATTTTAAAACATAGCAAAACAAAAATGACACAGGTCAAAAGGTACAAATGTAGATAAGCAATTATTAAAGTACAGAAGACTACGAAAGTAATAATCAAACAACAATAAAAAGAGTGAACGAACAATAAAAAAAGAACTGAGGTAAAAGGTTGAACACAAGAGTAATTATGCTTGGAAGAGCAGAACAAGATGTAGGGAGTAGGAATGGCAAATTTGAGTATATGGTTTTGAAACCAGAAAGTGGAGATTCTGTGTTTTACCTTTGGGCAAAGTTAACCTGAATTTCTTTGGTAAATGTGTAGTTGTATAAATAGACTTTATGTGCTGGATTATAATTTGCCCTTGATGAGGGGAATCTGTGGGGCAAATAAATAATGTAAAACCATCTGTGTGCAAATTTCAGTGTTGTATTTCATTGCCAGGCCAGGGGCAAGCACAGATGGAAAACTAAGATGCAGTGTTTTACAGAGGTGCTCATGGGAGATGAAGTCCAGAGCTCATGTGAAAATCAACCTTCAACTATAGAGTTCATTTCTCATAAATACAGCAGCAAAATGTTGCTCACTGTTTCCCCATATCACTCACCCTCTCTTGTTTGTGTGCTGTTTTGTATCATATACAAGTAGTAGCAGGGCAGAACTAAGACATACAGTTTTGTAGAGAGATGAGCATTTGCTGGAATTTTTAATCAGCTGCCTCTTTGTGCAGAGTGCTGACAGAGCTGGTTTCTAAGATGCGAGACATGCAGATGGACAAAACGGAGCTGGGGTGCCTTCGAGCCATTGTCCTCTTCAACCCAGGTACCTTCCTACCACAAACACGCACACACATATGTACACATGTGCACACACGCAGCCTGACATGCACATAAAATAATGCACACGTACGTACATGTAAACTCAAAAAGACGCGCATACACACTCCCATCTACCCATACCCACTTCACATTCAGATACCCCACATGACAGGACAAGACAGATAGGGGTAGGGAAAGAGAGTCCTCTAACTGTCATGTCAGGAAGCCCTTGTGAAATAAAGTAAAAATAGTAAGGTTAACATTGTTACGCAGCTAAACCACCACACCCTGGTACCACACAGAGGCTCTGTATGTCAGAAGCCCCTGCCAAGTTCCCAGAAGACAGGACCCTTCACTGAAAGGCACACTGTGGTGACGCACTTTCCCAGAGCTGCAACCGCAACCCTCTGTGCCTTTTATGATCACGCTTTTGTGATTAATCGATTTTCAGCAGCCCAAATTAGAAGGCTTTCTCTGAGCGAGACATCCAGAGGTCTGCACATTGAGGAGCTGAGGCAGAAGTGAAATACTTGTCTGGCTCAATGCATTTGAGAGCATAACTTTTCCACCATTTCACTTGTGAACCACACCTTCTCTGTCATGGTTTTGCAGTAGAGGCTGTTATTTATTTGTTTATTTATTTATTTTTACTAGTTACTCATCTGCCAGAAGTGGGTCAGACTTGTAATGCTAATGTCAGAAATGTAAAGTACCCTTCAGATATCATTACAACCTGTGGCATACAGCTCCCTAAATGGCAATGGCATGATCTAATGTATGCTTGCTTGAAGGTAGTGGGTGGAGTGCTTTGTGGAACCACTTGATTTCAATGTGCATTTCTGTGCTCAGGGCAACAGAAGCTGTCAAGCCATGTGTTACCTTTAAACCCCCCTCCCTCAGACATCAGTGTTAATACATCATGCAATATGTGGCAGAAAAGACCAGAATTTCAGCAGTGGCATCATTTCTGTCGCGTTGGCACACCTCAGCACCCAAACATGTCGCTCCTGAAATCCCATGAGCACACTGCATCCCTCTCGTAAGAATGAGTCACTCTCAATTAAAGAATGCACAGGGGAAACGAATATGGTCCTTAAAGAACTCTCTGAATCCAGTTAATCAGGCCGCACCAGACGTGTCCCCTAGAGCTCATTGTAAGAAACCGTGGTGTTAGACAGTTGTTCACTGTATAGACCTGGCCTCGAGCTCAGATGTCATGTTGCGTGAAATGAATAACCAGCTTTTTATTCCACCTGCATAGACTCCAAAGGCTTGTCAAACCCAGGTGAGGTGGAAGCACTGAGGGAGAAGGTGTATGCCTCTCTGGAGGCCTACTGTAAACAGAAGTACCCAGACCAGCCCGGGAGGTAAGACTCATGGCATTACAGCAGAACAGAACAGCTCTGTTTTTCATGACAATACCCTCTTAAGAGCATTGAATTAAAACTATTGTTATTGTTATGGTTATGGTTATTATGATTATCATTATTATTATTATTATTATTATTCGTAATGCTTAAGGTTCGATTGTTCCATCTCTAATGAGCAGCTGGGTCAGAGTTTGGTTTTTGGTAGTCTATTTACAGTAACAACAGGCTCCAGACTTCAGATTTGGGAGTCAGGTTTTCTCCTTTTATACCGAGTATACGCTTATCTGTGATTGGTTACAAAGATGTCACAGGCCAGGTCTGGGCCAGTTCAGGGGAGGGCATGCTGTGTTCAAGGACAAGAGGAAAACTGCCTCAGTATTGTATTTCTCTCTCATGAAGCCAGGGATCCTCCTGCTCACACCTGTCTTTGTTTGTTGTGTCTGGAGCAGGTTTGCCAAACTGTTACTGCGGCTCCCGGCCCTGCGCTCCATCGGGCTCAAGTGTCTGGAACATCTTTTCTTCTTCAAGCTAATAGGAGACACACCCATCGACACCTTCCTCATGGAAATGCTGGAAGCGCCACACCAAATGACATAATAGGGTGTGGCCTATAGCACCGCCCTCTCTTTTTCCCCTGGGAAGGCAGGAGCTGCCCCTCCTCAACACAGACTGATGACATCATCTGATTGACAGTGACATGGAAAGCACGCAGCAAACTCCTCTCTTCATTTCTTCATGTGTTTCAAAAACAAGTCGAGTTCATTATGTCTATGGGTTTGTTTTATACTTTGTATAAATATATAAATGTATAGCTCATGAAAAAAGAGAACAATGGACTGAAATGCAACAGACAGAAGACAAAATATATCAAGCCATTGTTTTGTTTTTTAGGTAAAAAAAAAAGTTTATGGAAGCAGATTTAAGGCATTGATATATTTGCAGATATATTGTATGCAGCAATTTCATTCATAGGATAGTCAGTGTTGTATGGGACAATCATGGTGCTTTATGGGGGTAATATGGAACAGGTGCATCTGTCTCATTCTGAGCAGTGTGGTCTCACATCCAGGAGCTGGAAGAAGACTATTTATACCTGGGAGTGTGGAAGGGTGTGGGACAGGCGTATGTCAAAATGCTTGTCTCCTCTGTTTGGGAACAGAAACCCAGCATTTGTAGGATGCAAACTTTACACTCTGCCTTTCCCTCATGGGGAGGGTTTTTAATAGAGCCTGATGGAGGTTTACTGTGGCAAATTTGTGGGTGTTTTACCATGTTGAAAACATACCTGTGATCCACGGTGTTCTCCAGTACATCCCATAACACATTTTAAAGTGGGAGATCTGTTTCTCCTCCTTACTTGTTTGAAAATGTGCAGAGGATGAGGACTCCTGTCAATAGTACCACATACCCATCACACCGTGACTGTGACCTCCTGACCTCCAAACCCCTCCCTCTGCAACCCTACCTGCCTCTACACAGCCAGGGTGTCCTGCAAGGGACAGCCTCGCAACAGCATAACTTATTACAGTATAATATAACCAGATTCAGTATTCATGGTATTCATTTTTACAACTGTGCAATCCCTTCCCTCTTATTTATCCACAATTCAGTTCAGTTCAGTTCAGTGATGTCTCTGCTGAGCAGTTATTGGGAGACGTACAGTACTTGTTCAGTACAATCTTTGCTTAAATGGAGGAATAGTATGTTCTCTTATTCTTGGCACTTAACTTTTCATTCACAAGCAAAAGGCTCCACCATCCTGGGTTCACCTCGGTGAAGGGATTTGGCTGAGCCGAGTTTGGATCAGGAGCACTTGGCTTCATATTGGAGTAAGATGGCGGACCAGTTTGTTCCTCCTGGGTTACAGGGAATTCACAGTGGGCACTTCCTCCAGAAAAAAACATGGTGTCGTTTTAAAAGAGTTTTAATATTTTTCAGAAAAAAATCTATCTATAATGTGTCCCTACTCTGCTCTGTTTTATTTTTTCTTTTCTGCTGCTGCTGTAAAACTATGCATCTAGCATTTCCAAAGATTGTCGACAGTGAGGTTTTAATCTGACAATGCCAGGCTGGAGAGTCTTTACATTGTGAACATTGGAAAGAGGCAGGACACAGCGGCAGGGTCTGACTGGTGTGACCAGTGGAATCTAGAGCCAATGGGAAAGCTGTTACTTCCCTCTGCTGGAAGAAATACAGCATTGCAACGCTACTTGAATTTAGTATTTAATCAGAGAAATGGCACTTTTACAAAACAATGTCAAAGGGTTTTTTCAGTCAGATGCTAAAATTAATTTTAAACATCATTTAGGATGGAAAAATTGCAATAATCTGAAGTAGAATTGGTCATTCAAAATTAGTTTGATTACATGCACTTGCCTCTCTGCATCATAGACAATTATTTTATTGCAGTTAGCATTTAGACAAATTCTGCTGGCTTTTAGCCATTTCAGACTTAACAGTATTCGCACCCAGTGAAACTGACAGCGCTCACCAGGCTGAGAATGTTACGGGTTTGTTGATGAAACAGCTTTGCTTTATGAAGTGGATTGTGAGGAATGGGGAGTCTGAAGTCCTTTTTGTCTTTGCGAGATGTATCACCACCAATTCACAATGTATTCCATTTGGAACAGGGTAATTCCAGTCCTCTTAGGCCAGAGTGGGACCGGATTGTTTGTCTCTGGTCTCTTTACTGACATATCTTGTGCAGCCCAAAGATTGATTCAGTTTGACTGCAATGTGGTTTGTCTTCAAACAATAACAAATAATACAAGAAATAACAAATATTAACTCACTGTCTTGTTTCTCTTTAACACAGACAGCTGCTGAAATTCACAACAAATGTGTTGGGACAAATCTCAAAATTTGCCAAATTTAATTCTCCAAGGACAATGACAAACCTTATTGTGGCTTGATTAACTACACTAATGTGGGTAATATTTTACTGAAGAAGAGCAAAAACCAGCATCCTTTGGGTGCCCTGAGAACCAGGGACATACCAATTTTACAAGTTTTAACTGAAATTAGAACAAAGTTTGATCTCAGAGACTACATGACTCTCCCATATCTCAGTGAATGAGTTCACTCTGCAATTTATACTCAACCATTTTATGAAATCAGCTGTGTAGACCTCTGAAAATGGCACCTTTTTAAAACTCTTACATGGGATTTTTTTTCTGCAATGTATCGTTATCTGTGAACTGATTCTCTAATATCCATGATCTGTTTCATGCTTCTGTTTCAGCAGATTTTCAGATTAGATTTTTCTGAGATCCCTCTCCCTCATCCCCTGCCCTGTTAATGAAAGCCATATGCAGGTATATACAGTCATGGCGGTGAAGGGACTCTCTCCTGCAAGAAATAGACTTGAAAATCTATACAGAAATGGGTCCTCTGAATGAATACATAATTACATAGATATTAATGCATAATGCTTTATATATACCATAAAGCTATATTTTGTGTATATGTACATGTATGTATATTTATACATAAATCTCTTAAATGTTACTGGTTAATTCTAGAAAAGGCAAAATCTGTAATTAAATTAAGGCTGGGGCAGGCCAGATAAATGCATAGTAGTGTAAGTATTCAGAGCCATCCAGATGTTTCATTTTTTCACTAGTCTTTCTCACTCCTTTGAAGCCTTTGAGTTTGGCCTTGATGTGTCTGTTCCAAAAATCAGCCAGCCAACATTCTACCAGCAGCTCTGAGCACTATGAATAATCACACCAGCTTCTGAGAGGTTTTCAGTGAACCTTTCTCTCAAACCTCTGGATACAGCAGTGGCCTGGTAGATCTATCTAGATATACATACATATGTGCAAATATATGTGTGTATAAAAAAGTACATGTAAGCAAATTCCCAAAATATACTTGTTGCTTAGCTACTTGTGTGTGCTACAACTATATCAGGACTAGCTGAGTTTCCAACACAATCACTGCTTTAGCTGTGTCTGTTTAGCGATAGCAAAATGTCAAAGGATACATCTAATGAAAAAAAATCTATTTTTGTACAAATGTAATTTGATCCCTTGCTTATATGTTCTTATCTTTCCTGCTGTGGGCTGTTGTATACATTATTTGTGTAAATGTTGATTTTAAACAAAAAAAAAAACCTTCAAAAATGTGGGGGTAGAACGGGGTAGGAAAAAGAGGGGGTTTGGTTGTTGACGGGTTATACCCCTTAACTTTCTCCTGTACTTTTCCCTCCTGTTCTTGCTCTGTCATTTGAAGATGGGGGTTTTTGTCTTTATATTTTTTGCCTATTTTTAAAAGAAAATGAAAAAAAAATCATCTGTTCTTTGTGGGTTGTTCTCTGATGTTCTATCTTTCATGAAAAGAAAAAGATTAATAAAAAATCTAAAAGATGGTTGTGGTGTGAATTGTCCGTTGCCACTGAACAGCTTCATCAGAGGTAGGGAGCCCTGGACAGTGCTCTTTTCTGAGTTTCATGAAAACTTCTGCACTTAAATGTAATTGCAAGCTTAATCATTCATGCGATCTCATATTTGAGCTACTTTATTGTTAAATTTATTTGTGAATATATGCTGAATGGCATGTATTTGTGTCATTGAATTGAAACTGTAGTCAATGAGTAAACCAACATTTACATACAAATAACTGAAACAGCATAATTGAAAGAAACAAAAACCTGACACACCAGTGCTCCAGGAGGATTCTCTTGGCCTGGTCTTGAAGATTAATAGTTAGCTCCCTTGCCTGCAGTAGAGCTACTCAACTCTTGTCCTGGAACAGTGTTGTACTGACAAGCATTGTACCGACACGACTGCCACATACTTAACCAGTGTACTGTTACCTGACCAACCATTATGAATTATCATTGTTAATTCCAGCTGCACCTGTCAGTCCATATTGACTAGACTGGGTTCAAGTTAATTCCAGGTGCTCCATTTTCATAGTCATCAGTGACATCGCACACAGGTACAGGTAAAAAAAAAATCATTTTATTGAATCACAGGTTATAACTGTCAAAATGCATTTTCACAAAATCCAGAGCAGTTAAATGCTGATACAGATAGGATTCTCATGCAGCCCTTGATGAACACTGCAGTGTGCTGAAGTTCCTTTGAAGCCAGAAGATTTACGTCAAATGAAAGGTTTCAAATGCTTCCAAGTTTTAACACCCAAGCCAACCCTTCTCTGAAAAAAGCAGGAAAACAATTCGTACTATGTACCACTGACTAAAGAATACATAAATTTATAACACTGAAGAAAAGGCTATAATATTGCTTGTATTTGATACATAAGCAGGGGTTTTATGCATATTTACAGATAATCTGAGAAAGGTTTGAAGATCTGATAAATGTATTTTTTCCACCAGATTACTCCTGTCTTCGAACAACCTCAACATATCATTAATTCAACCTCAATCCTCAGAGAGCAAAATTAGAGTAACTTCAATAAGTCATGACAGAGTACCATGTAATGAGTGAGTAACCTTATGAAGCAACAAGGAACAACTGGAACACTTTAATCAGTCCTGTTGTTTCGGCAGTGTAATTTGCCTATTAAAATGGTCTCTCAGATCTGAATTTACAAATAATATTCCTATGAAATACATGCAGGGACAAAACACAGGACGAATTGTAGGACATTTTAAATGTAAATCTTTTAGGTGACTGAGTGATAAATTATGATCCTACTGGTTTGATCCTCTTAAGTATTTGATCTAGAAGAAATTGCCAAAAAACCTTGGGTCTACAAATAGTGGGAAAAAACCTACAAGTCCATAATCAGGTCCTTGACTGACAAATGAGATCAGCAGCTCAGAAAAGATATAAAACAAAAACACAGTATGTTCTTGCTGCTTATACTACTTAGAAGCACTTTTACAGCAAGGCAAACTTGTACAGTGTTGAAATTTGCACTATTACCTCATGCAAGGTATTTTCTCCCCACCACAAATTCCAGCTGGACTGACTCCTCAGTACACCCATATATATACTTATAAAAGGTAAGTGAAATGGTGATGAATCACTGTGCCAAACTAGCTGGAAAAGTAATACCCCTTAATTGGCTTAGCAACTTTCTGAACAGGACAGCAAGGGCTCATCTGCACTATATACAGGAACATATATCACGGCACAATGGAAATCATTTTATGAGGAAATAAGAAAATCAACTTTCATGGTGCTCTGAATTGAAATATTAGTGACATCTTTTTTTTTGGACATGGATCATTTTAAACTATAGGATGTAGCATATAACTAAAACATGGGCCTTTCAGGGGCAAGCTGTAACTTTGTCGAGGCACTGTTATGGTGACACAGTGGAGATACAGATGCAGAGATGAGATACTGGCACCACAAGAGAAAAATAAACCTGTAAATTGCATGGCCGAATACAGAAATAATTTTTTTTTTTTTTTAAATCATCAAAAATATATCACCTGCAATACAACAAACAGCTCTGTGAAAGCAAAGCATGTTACTACAAAACAACACAAGCATGTATCCCAAATGGATAGGTTAACTGAACTCTACATACAAAGTGGTTAATTATGCACTCACAAACAACAATGAAAAAATACTTGCAAAGCTGCCATGGTGTGAAAGTTCTGGAGTCCTGATTGATAATTCTTACATTAAGGAAATTGCAATAACTATTTTATCATCATTTATTGGAAGCCATTTGATGTACTTCATTGTTATGAATTAACCTTCATATTTAAGTTTCTATCTATATCTAAATTTCAAATGGGCATTCAAAATCAGTAAATACTGGAAAAGGAAAACAGGGAAAGCGTACAGATATGCAATTCCTCAGAATGTTGCTACTTCCGTATTTGGCTGCATAGCCTGTAGTGCATAATATAGTCAATGGCTTACAGGCAAAATTCACTTGCAGTGATGCTTCTATGAACCTGAGTGGTACAGCAGTCATTCTGGAGGCCAAATGAAAATTCCTAAAGGGAGAAGCTTTAAAAAAAATTAAAAATCATCATATGGATGAAGTTGCATGATTGGCTCAAAGATCTAAGCCAATAAAAAGCCTTTAGACTGGTTGATATAGATGGGTCACTATTACAGGGTTCAAGAAGCCTCAACAACTCATCCATGAGTCATTGCTCTCAAATCAGGCATCATATGTGCTGAAATGTCAAGCAATTCCACAATTAGGCAACAGACAATATTCCAAATTGCGCAGCACTATTTTTGGGATTCCCAAACAAATATTAGTAAAATGTATCAAATATCCTTCAAAAGACTAACAGCTGATTACGGTTGAAGTTACTGTGGCAAACATGTTTGACTTTTCAATACAATCTTGGCTGGAGGAACAAGCAGAAAATACATGAGCTAATAGATGACATGCAGATTTCTTCCTTAAAATGGATTCATTAAACAAAAATGGGTTAAAAAGTAGTAGACGAAGCCAAAAAGTAGTAATGAGGAAATATATGAAAAGAGAAAAAGGTGAGACACGAAATGACAGAAGTCATAATGGTCATAAAACTGACCATTTATAGAGGACTAAGGGGATGACTAAAAATGGGGGAGACACAGGACACCTGCTATGGCTGCCATTTCAGCAAAATTCAGTTTCAGTTGATACATGTATGTTCATATATACTTAAAACAGGTTTAAAATGTTTATTTTTATGACCAAGGCCAAGTAAGAAATTATCATAAGCCCATTCTAAAGCATTTTATGCAGTTATGTGAATTAACTAGTCATCTGGCTTGGATGGTACACTGTTTGGCACTGTCAAGTGCTACCTTCAAGTATCTTTTGTCTGGTGACTTTTGAAATTGACACCTTGATGGCACTCGGTGATCCTTTTGAATGACGTAGAATTGATGTTTGCTGTCACTGACTGACTGCTGATGGAAAAAGCAAGTAAAATTTCATGCAATAATAATCGGCCACAAGGCTGCAAAGTTGTGCTTTTTCTGACAATCCTTTCAAGGCAATGAGGTCAAACATATGGGGAGGAATTCCCATAAACATGTCATTATTCCCACAATTCTGCACACTTGCCTGACAATCAGACGGATGCTCTGAATGGTTATAATCTATGACCTATGTAAATACAGAATATCTAAACACAGGAATCAACAACCATTCACTGATTTAAAAAAAAAATGACTCAAGCTTTTATGAAATCATTAGAAATGCTTGGTAAAATTGCTTGGTATTTTTTAGACACAACAGATAACCACAGGGGACAGCCCAGAATCAGGACAGACCAGGTTACGGGAGGGAGAACAACACATTTTTTTACATTTGTGACATGGTATTTCCATGTACTTCACAGCAAGGTGGCTATAGCTTAGAGACAGACAGAAAGCAGATGCCTTTGAAAAAGAATCCACACCCACCACAACCCAGAACAGCTAAAAACTCAACGATGCGAGAGAAATTTATGAGGGAGGGAAAAATGATCAAAAAGCTGGCTTCATAGCATTTATCAGCCAATGGAAACCAATGTTCTGCTGAGCCAAGCCTCCTCAAGTCACTGACATAAAATTCCTGCAAAATAACCATACATTGGTGACTAAATACTATTTGAGTAGCGAGTGTACACAGAGTTCTCCAGTATGTGAAAGGAGCTGCACATCCTCAAGAAATAAGCTGCACTTGTGTGAAAATGTACAAATGACAAACAAGCACTTTCATACAGGAAACAGAAAGACTCAAATCTCAGGTAAACTCAGAATATATCAAGGCTCAAACTCAAGACTTAAGCTCAAGGTCAAAACCTAAAACTCTGGACTGTGCAGGGGTGTTTGCCAAAGAGGCAAATGATGCTCTAATGTGAGATATGAAAGCAGGCCTGAACATAGATTTTCTGGTATTAGTGCTAGTACAAAGCTAGCCAGGTTAGCACTGGTTATACCAACATGGCATCCTAATGGCAGCCCTTTGGGAGTCTGACAGATGCACAAACATGACGATTCAAAGGCTCTGCCTCATTTAGGCCTTTGAAAGACAGCTACAGGGTTTTAATCGGGCACCTAAACCCAGGGATGGCATTCCATTAAATGTATTTCTCAATATTGTTGCATATCTTAATGTTCTTGCTTTTTATCTCCAGCTCATTGCTTTCAACACTTTCATATTAATCATTTTCCCCTCGAAGCAAGTAAAATTTTTCAAGCTGTGCATGACAAATTACAACTATAAACTGAATAGCAAAAAATGGTTTAAAGAACAGCCCTTAGTGCCATAAACTAAAAGACAACACAACTGAGCTTCATACAAAGTGAAAAACCACCCTGTCCTTAACATTAAAATTACATCCAGGGAAATAGATCTTCCACTTGGGTAAAGGCAATCTTGGTCTTTGTCAATGCTACAGCAGTTTTGCATTAGCCGGCTATAAAATGTAATACAATAATTTAGTTCAATGTATTAACTCCAATTTCAAGTTTTCTGAAGATGTATTTTAACATTATTTGTTCTGGGGCTGCCCATCCTGTCATACACCTGAAACACTTTTCTGATAAAGAGGAGAAACACTGAGTAAAATAAGTGGGTACAGGGAAACACTGACACTGCATTGCAAAAATCTATTCATTGCTAAAGCACTTTTAAGACAAAGCAGTTCCACTTCCAGCAAGAGATTGTGTATAGCTAGCATTCTTTCAATGAATCAAAATACAAACATCCAATTCACACAGTTTAAATAAGACCATAATGACGAGGTGAACCGAGAGATGGTGAGAGATTGAGAGTGCTCGGGTGCAACTGACAGAAGAATGCGCAGTGGAGAGGGTAATTGTGATTTTTTTCGTGAGGATTGTGGGAGGGCTGTGACCATGTTCTGGACTTGTGTTCTTGCTGTTCTTCTTTCCTGGCCCAATCCCCATTGCATTGGGGGTTGTGGTTCAAATGTGATCTTTCAGGCAAAAAGTTCACCGTTCAGAAAAAAGGAAAGGGGTAATACAAAATGAAATAAAATACAAGGTCTTGGGCTTAGCAGTCGCTCTTCCACAGTTTGATGGTTTTGTCATTTTCTAGCGCTGCCGAGGCAATAATGTTTTCTGTGGGATGGCAGGCCGTGGAGATCACAACATCTACAGAGAAAAGACCAGTGACAAAAAAAAGTTAATTTAGAGACCTTTATCCACAGGCAAACTTTCACTGTTCATCAAAGTCACTACAGTGTGCAACAGAATCTACATGTATTCGGTTTCCATTTGTACATACATATGTCTGGTTAAGGTAATTTAATTGCAGATGAACAGACAGTCCCAATGGCCAATGACTGCAGCCCAGACCATGCTCAATTCCCTGTCATGCCCACCCTTACCCGTATGACCTTGTAGTTTCTGTACAATCTCCTTGGTCTGAAGGTTCCAGATGTACACCATGTTGTCCTCTGAACCCGAGACGATCCACTAGGAGATGAGATGGACAGAGAGGGACATCACACAGTGCAGAGTGCGCACCTATAGCCTACGGCCTTCTGAAACCAGAAGACTGTTGCCCCAGTAACTGCCTGTGCTTAGCTCCTGGAGCAATAAAGGGTACAAAGACAACCTAAAGTGCATTGATACATAAAAACAACATAATCAACTACAACAGAAACAAGAAACAATGATAATAATTGAGTCATTTGAGCTCTATAACCCATTGAACAAGTTCATACCGATTTATTTCTAAAAACAAAGAATGCCTGAGTAAAAATCCAATTTACAAAAAAAGTTTAATATAGATATATGCTGTATAAATAACATTTACACATAACACAGTCCACTGCTCTAATCATTTATAATGAAAAACAATAATTAATCCACTTACCTTACCACCAGTAACAGAGAAATTTGCAAATACACAGTACTTCTCATTTTTGTGGCCAGTATAGGTTTTCAAGCACTAGAAAGAGAAAAAACACATAAAACAAGAAAGGCATGTTGAAGACAAACAGGAAGGCTAAGCAATGATAAGTGACTCAACCATACTATCATTTTGCTTTATGATTATAGAATATTATATATTCCGAACAATTTAAAAAATAGACAGGATTCTTACCTTTCCTTTGCTATAGTCCCAAAGTTTCAAGGTGCTGGACAAAACAAAGGTCAAACAGTTAGCTGACTTGTAGCGTATTTGCTACAGGAGTCAACAATTTGTAACAACAAGGGAATTGGAGAGCTGATTTCTGGAAGAAAATATAACATTAACAGTAGAATAAAAGAAAAAAGCTTTTGTGGCTTGTTAAAATGTAAGGGTTAAGTTACATGCATCCCTTCCTTCTTTGAGAAAACATGTGTTTAGGATTTAGAGGTGTGCTTGTCACTCACTTGTCCAGCGTGGCAGCCAGGATGTACTTGCCATTGGGAGAGAACTTTACAAAGGACACTGGAGGGTTGTCATCATCTACCGAGGACATAATGATTGTTTAGATATGAGAATTGCTCTTGTTCCATCAAGGGGGTTTGCCCTGCTATTGACAATTATGGCTCTGTAACAATAATGGGAAGAAAACAGCTGCCTAATGACAGCCAAAGTACAGACTGTGCCGGTACACTACTGCAAGCCTGCTTTTTATTATTAGATTGTGCAGACCATGCAGACAAACACTCCATACTCCAGGAAAACAAGGTCAAATATTCAGGTTGCCTACCACTGCAAATAGTCTACCACAGCTAATAGTTTTTTTAATCATACACATTGTAGTAACTACGCATATGTATGTAAAGTGCAGAATCCATGCAGTGCAAAAACACTGCTGATAGAGAGTTGTATTAAAAATTTAGATGCAGATACAACTCTCTATCAGTAGTGTTTTAACATTGCATATACTATGTACTTTACATATATATGTATAGTTACTACAATATGTATGATGAAAAAAATCCTGTCACTTTAGCATTCATATCTTTTATCTTAAGTCTCTTCTAACTTATGAGGGGTACCCTCAATTTTGGCCCTTTTTTGGCACTGAAATGTACTGCCATTTTTGAAAATCCATCACTGACAGACATATAGCCATACATACAGCCAATCAGCACTCAAACAATGGTTCACGCAGTTTAACATAACATAAATAAACAAACATTCAACTATCTTCAATTAAAGCTGTCCTTTATGTATGCCACACCGCTTATATGCCAAAACATAAAAATAGCAAGTAAGCTTTGAATATAATCATAAAAACTACAACAGTAAGAATTATATCTGTGCTTACCAATGAGTGTTTTGAGACATTGTCCTGATGCGGTGTCCCAGATTCGACTGTAAACAGAAAAAGAACTATATTTCTGGTTGGGATTATTCACACAAGTAAGATCTGGTTTGTCAGTGTCTACTTAACAAAATCAGTGGTACTTCATATCCAAAATAGGAAATGATAAACAAGAATACATACGTAAGATATCTCACACTGATTTAGTAAAATTATGTAATAAATTGCAGAGATCTAAGGTGTGTGTGTGTGTATATATATAATTCCCTATTGTCTGAAACTTCATAAATGAATTAATGGCAGTCCCCTCACCAGAGCCCGTCATAACTGCTGGACACAATGAGAGAGCCATCTCTGTTGAAATGGACCTGGAAAAGGAAAGGGGGGAGAGCTGGTATTACTCTCTGAGCAGCAGACTGTAGTCACACAGGTTATTCATATATTCTCTGTGTTGCTTCAGTCCTCTCTAATCCTTTATCCTATAAGCTTCCAGCTGGTAATAGGGAATTGCATTAAATTAATTCATCAATATTTATGAAGAGGCATGCTCAAGAACAGAACATCCACCATCACCAACACATCTCTTGGTCATGCCCCCCTAATAAAGACCAAACGACAACATAACTCCCAATAGACTGTTTTAAATTATGTATGTTCTACGTGCAGCCCTTGATATATAGAGAAAACACTTCAAGACTTCAAGTATGTAATAGGGCAGTTCTGTATGACTATATGACATGACTGATTAACAAAATCATTCTCAGAATTAACATTACAAAAGTAAGATGCCACAGAAAAGCAATCCCTATAACACCTCATATGTGTGTATATATATATATATATATATATGTATTTTTTTGTATATTCATAGAGAGAGATGGAGGGAGAATGAAGAGGCTAACCGCTGAAACAGGATCAGAGTGGGCTGGCAGGGTCTTCAGGCACTTCCCTGTTTTCACATCCCATATACGAACGCTCTCATCAAACTGCCATGAAATCAGTAAATGATCAACATTTCTCAAATACAGGGAGGTATGGAGGACAATTGTGCTTGCAATACATAAATCTGCTGCTTCTACTTTCAGGCTTTGCTTCTGTGCTACTGGCTCAAAGCAGAGAAAAAGCAGAGATAAGAGCCTGCTGGGCCACGCTCTTATCTACTGGTACTTGGTAAAGCTACACATCGTTCTCCAAATATTCATTATTATTACAGTCAATTTTCACACCAAAATAAACAAATCACTGTAAGTTTCTTTTAAGACAATTTTGTGGGTTTACATAATCTGTAATACTAGTGCTTCTTTTGTTTTCATATGAAAAAGGAAGATGATGTTAGATCAGATGACATCAAAGAGGGCATCATCTGACTACGTTTGAACTGTGATGCTATGCTTGAAAGTGGACTCACCGATCCAGAAACGATGAGGTTGGACTGAGGGTTGAAATTACAGCAAAAGACGTAGTTGCTGTGGCCCTTCAATGTTTTCAGACATTTTCCCTGTGATGCAAAAACAGACTTATTTTTAGTACAAATCAAACAAATCCACATGGAGGAAGGATGTCATAAACAGAAGACTAATTCCCCCTAATAGCTGTTAGACTCCGACATAAAGCAGACATTAAGCTCATGCAGCATACAGCATGGCAGTTACCATGGTAATCCAGCAATCCACTGTTTTTACCCAGCTGTTACCATGGGGATGGTGTGAGAATAGGCAAACCAGGAGGCTTAATTTAAAGCTTTTATATATTAATGTTACCAGAGTTCATTCAGTTTATTTCCCAGCAGCCCAAACACCTCATAATGTCATAAACAAATATAATTAATCATGGTTGCCAAATGAGAAAGGTACTTTGATGTCAACATTAGATTGTTGTTGGCAAAGTGCCCTCTTTCCATTTTAACCAGCTCACCGAGCTAACATCCCAGATCTTAAGTGTCTTGTCGTCTGATGCAGAAACCAGGAGGTTGGAGTCTGACGACCAAGCCACGTCTGAGATCCCCTGAGAAGCACAGGTGGGAGAGGAAAAAAAGTATGAGGAATGGAACGGGTGTTACTCTCTATGCCTTCAACTTGTCTCACCAGTTACTGGCTTAGACATGTCACGTGGTACATATGAACCATTGAAAACAGTAAATCAGCAACATGTGGGAGAAGAAAACAAATAAACCCATGCGTGCTCACATCTATATCCAAAAACAAACAAACCCAGGACTGATTTCACCAGCTGACCTGTCACCATCTGAACAAACAACATTCCATCCAAAACTTGATAAAACTCTTATAAAACCCACAACAAAATTTCACGATTTAAACTCTAATCATCAATTTACTTCCTTAACCAATAGAAAAAACAAGAAAAGCGTTACCAATGTGCTACAATGGAAACAAATAATAGACATTTAAAAAGGTAAATGGAATAACAAGCTAAACCAACTCACCAGTTTGTGTCCTGACACTGTTTTCTCAAATTTGCCATCATATGCCCCCCATATTTTAATGAGTTTGTCAGCAGCTGTAAGAATGAGAAACCAAAGACCACATTTGTTACACACAACACATTTCAAGTATGCATATATCCATTTTATTCAGTGCTTAATTCTTCAAATCATTTAATTAAAAATTAATTATATTCATCATATTTAACTCAACTGACTTATTTCTTATTTCATTTTAATTATTTTTTTTATTAAAACTGTAGTTATTTCTCCCTCCATATCCCCACTACAGAAGATAAACACCATTGTCTGATGACATGATGTACAGAGAAATACAGGTATCAGTAACTGCACTCCCTGAGGATGCTGGATTGAGCAAGTTGCCCCAGAGGGAGGTGATCATTCCTCCAGGGAGTTAAGGTACCTCAAATAACATATACAGCATACATTTTAAACACACATTCCCCACTCTATGGTATTAGTTCTTTGCTGCTCCCTGCAGCATGCCTTTAGCTGACAGACAAAGGTGGAGTGATTTGACAACTGACCATTCAAACTTGGGGAATAACGCAGATGTGGATGCAAAAAAAATATTTGAAAATTATTTTAAATGTTGGAAGGCTGTTGGTTTGACCCTTTGAGGACAAGAGTCCTGGTATTTGTGGTGAAATGGCTACATTTCCAGTCCAACACAAATACCTTTTCATATAGAAGATCACACTTGTTTTTGTGCAACAGCTACTCACATGAGCTGGCTAGCCACTCTCCACTTGGACTGAACTTGACAGAGGATACAGCTTTTGTGTGGCCAGCTAGCGTGAACTTCAGCGTATAGTTGGGCTTCACTGGTGCTGACTGCAAGACAAGATGAATATACAGGGTACACCATTTTATTGTCTGATTATCATGTCTTGATAGTCTCTTAACTCAGAAACTCAAATGCAAAACTTCCCCTCAGAGGTAGGATATAAATCAAACATGTGACAACTTGTGCCTTTAGCACTGGTTTGGCTGTACATGAGTTAAAACTTCAGCAATGCTGACAAAAAAAACATTCACCTTTCAAAAATCCCTGTGAACACTGAGCTGTATTTCCGTTTTGAAGAAAATGTCAAATAAGGTGTGATCATACAAGCATTTCCCACTTTAAAACTTCTACTTTTGAGGGCTGAACCTTAGTTTCTCAGACAAACCCATGCTTTCTGGCTTTCTAAATTTGTCCTGAAATAATATTTTATGTCTAGAAATATCAGAGTGATGTCAGGATTTTAGATTCAAGTAAAATGTATGTGGCTTGTCTTATAGGAATACTACAATGCAAAAAAAATACTCTGTAGGGCTGCAAAAATGTATACATTTTAATTATGAACTTGGGAAAATAGTTGGTGTCCTGGACTCAGGACTTGCACTTTAAGACTTTAATGCCTACATCCTAATCAAAATTAGAAATGTCCTGTAATAGCAAAAGTCCTAAATATTGTCCTGAAATTACATAAAATGGGATTTTTGAGTTAAGATGTCTCTGCAATGAAGTCCCTAAACTGTAGTCTAAGTTGCTTTTTAGAACTCTTCAAGATAGCAATACCAAAGTAATGATAATTTATTTAGCTAACCCATTTTAAAATGACTTTCACCTTTGTGTGATTACCTACTTGCATTTTTAGGTTTCTTTTTAGATATTTCACTGAATGTTTTGCAGACAGACTGAAGGCACAGAAAACTGGCAACAACTCACTAAACACTAGCAGCTTAAAATGTCAAAATTATTAAACCATTTTACAGGCATGTTCTGACTCTCTTCAAAAAGGGTCAGTCTGCAGTTATGGTCATCACTACCTTGGTCTGGCTGGCAGAGGTAGATGATGCAGACTGTGATTTGGCAGCGTCTGTTTCAGGTTTCTTCTCCTCTGTTGCCATGGTGACGCCACTGGTGAATCAGACTGCAGGAGTAGTTACTGCCACTGTCAGACTATGGAACAAGCACAATAACTCATGAAACAGCATTACAAAATTGGCCATTGTCTATTGATTAAAAAAAAAAAAACTCGACCACCCATGTTTATTGTGTGTAATTCTGAATCAAAGCCATTCTAGCTTGCATAGTCTAAATCTTCAGCTGGATGGCATTTAATGAGCCTTTTATTTAGAGTAAAACCCAGCATCTTTTTTGGATATCATCCTCAGTTGTCCATGCCAAAGGCCATGAATTCCTGAGTTCAAAGAATTCCTGAGATGTGGCTGACTGTTTACTTAAGGTAAATATGGGAAAGTAATGTATTTCTGTAACAGCATGGGCAATGGCAAAACAAAAAGGAGGAGCACAAGGGTACCTTGATCTTGATAAGGCCTGGCAACTCCTAGGATGTATGTAAAAGGCAATGTCACAGATAGCTTTGCAAAGGGATGGTGTGAGATGGTGTCCAGAGCCAAACACTATTTTGCCAGTTTCACCCTTTTTAAGTGTATGGTACAGTACCATACTGATTAAAATGGGTTCAGTATGGGACAAAACTAGCACCCTTGCACTTTCAATTGCCTAAGCAGATGTCCCATTTGCCTGTGAGGTGAACACAGGACTGTGACTAAAACAATAAAGACAACAGTAACAAAAACACTGACAGTGAACAAGGAAATTACAAACCTCTGTCTCTACCAGTTAGGCTTTCTATGTAATGTTTTATGTCACCTAATGCATCCCAGGTTCCCCAGGTCATCATTAACAGGCTACTACCTCACTAATGTGTTTGAAAGCAGTGTATCAGCACAGTCTTGTACTTTGTACGTTTCTTTGAAATATGCTCCCAACACACAAGGTCCTACAACATATTCTCTGTTCAATCCAATGTATTTGTTTTGTGGATATTTCTGGTTCATTTTTTAACACCTTCTACTTCATTAGGATTTTTTTTCCCAAGTTTTTCAAATAAGGCCCATCTCTTTCAGTTTATGATATTTTACCCTGAATTTTAACAATGCACATATTTTATACAAATAACATGGACTGACTCAAGCAAACAGAAGTTCCTCTGAGAATCTCTGAGAAGCTATATCCTTATTTGACATGTTTACAATTGACTAAAAGCACAAACATCATTCTTCTTGTATCTACTAGTTTGTAAAATAACATGTGTTGCAAATACTTGCAGACAGATTCCAATGAAATGATCATGAAAATGTGACAGTTAATTATCAACAATATTAATTCTAGATGCTACCAAACCATTTTGTTTTAGGAAAACCAGCCATTACCATCTTTCAAAACTGGGAATTTCTTACCACTGCTGAAGCGGCATAATTAAGATGAGGGACTTCTGGAAAATGATTTGGATGCATGTTTGACTCACCGTTAAATTACGAAGAACTAAATATAATTATTAGGCCAATTGTACTTCATTAAATCTCTTCAAATGGTCACTGGCCTGGTGAGTATGAGTAACTATTCAGTGCTCAAAGACCAAATGTACATGTTTATATGACTTTAGAATAAAGCTGAATAAATTAAGTTAACATTTAGGCCTACACTGTGACCTCAGTTTGTAGCTGAGGGGTCAAGTTTCATCGTAGAAAGGAATTCATTTGAGCAGCTTCAGCGTTTTTACGTTTTTAGACACAAACTCAACACCTGGATCTGCCAATTACCTTAATTTACACACATCATAATAAATATTTTTCATTACTACAAATATATGCAGCAACATTATCTATGTAACAGATATGTTGAGGTAGCTATTAAATACAACAAACGCGTTGACACGCCACCAGCTTAGATGAAGCGAGCATCCTAGCTACACATTAGCCTCACTCATCAGGCTCATAACGAGATACGTTCATCACTCGTTGCCAGAAATTGAACGTATGCAGTCCAGACCAGGGCTCAGACACAGCTATCGCTAACCAAAACAAGCTGCACTAGCAGCGTAACAAATTATTGAGAATAAAAACACGAGTAGGATATCATCTGCAATTAAACTCATACTTATTTCTTGGCAGGTTGCACCAATGCGCCAACACAGCGAGTTGAAAGAATCGGTTTTCTTTACCTCAATCAGTTAGTCGACCATAACTAGCAAACTACAGTCAATTTATATTGTTCGCTAGCTACCTAGCAAGCTAGCATATGACATCATCATCCCTCTGGGTGCTGGATTTGGATGCAATGGTCGCCACAAATGTATTGGTTAAAATCAAGGCCACGGCAAGAAATTGATTAGTTTACATTGAGAGACGAGTCACTTCGCTGAAATAAACGTGCGTTTCGATAAATTATCATGAACTAGCGAGGCCTGGTGCGACCAAATGCTAATAAGATAGCCAGCAGGCTTATGGTCAGCAAGGGCAGCATCCCTAACCCTATGTAACTGACCAGACCAGGCATATTTCCCGGTTTAGTGCTAGCTAGCTAGCCGCTAGGTTAACTAGACAGCGTTATATATTTAAACTTCATAACCAACTGAACAATTTCGTTACCCAATAACGTTAAGTCTGCTGCAGCATTCTGTTTTTTCCCAAATCCATATCCCATCCCCCAACTTGGTAAGTCAATTTCATGCTTGATCTTTTTTCTTTCTTTTTTACACATGCAGTGCACTGACTTGCTAGCCAGCTAGCCGCTCCAAACAATAAAAGCCACAGCTACTCACGGTCTGTGTACAAGTGAAACGTCGTGTTGCGTTTTTCCAAAAGCACCGGGCGAAACGGTGTTGTGAATAATGTTGTTTGTATAATAAACTAAATAGTATGCGTCTTTTCTTTCGGTATTAAGCTAGCTAGCAGTGAAAGGATACATCTGCTAAGGGGCTCAGGCGGGGAATGTGGCAACTGCAAGATACTGCGCATGTGTGATCCGATACGTACATGCTGCTTGCTGGCTTGTCTCTGGAAGAATCAGAGTATGAAAAGACTGGAGGGGCAAGGTCTAACAATGACGTCTAGAATTGGACTGGCTATGGCTCCTATACGACATAAAACTGTACATGAATATTCTTACATAATCTATAGTATGAAGCACCATTCATACTTTTTTTGTACTGACACGTCTGAAAATAGTATAATTTTGAATAGAGACTGGACGAGAAAGAGCAATAATTTGAGTGATGTAACTACATGTTCAAAAAGTCCATACCTGTAGGACTAGTTTACATTACTTACCCATATCGTTACCCACATTCTTTATTAACCTTATCAACTACAACTGCTGTATTTAATTTCCTTAATTTTGAAAATGATACCAAAACTGCAACTCTACGTCTCCTCAAACACACTCCAAAATTTCATGACTATTAAATATCATACTCTGATTTACACGTGCCTAAAATGTGTAGTGCTTCATGTTTTTTTTCCTTTCGAGGAGATTTGACTTATTCTTCCGAGCAGGGGCTCTCCTGCTTTAGTAATCCACTGAACAGAAAGTACACTGAACGGTATCGGTCAAAGAGACATCCTACTTATCCCAATAGTGGTAAAAATCAATATTTGGTCAATGGACCTTATCAGGTTAATTGTAACTTTATTGTACAACTCTCTTAGCATTTATACTTCCATGCAAGACCAAACATGTCTGCTTCCATACATACATACTGTATGCATGTCACACGTCTAGCTTGGAAAACTGAAATAAAAACAGATAATTAACAGTCCAACCATGTGGACACATTGATGTAACCAGTGAAGGGACACACACCATGATAGGTTTTGAGGTTTATTTATGAAAAACAAAAGTAGCCTGGCGTGCCGGAAACCCCAGGATAGCATTTACATCTGTTATTAGCTTCTAATTCCTCTCCCACATCCCTCCACAAACCCAACCCCCCACCCACCAACCCCAACCCCCAGGCCCGTATTGCAATAAACAAGCCTAAAACTACATTACATTGAATCCTTGACTTTCTCAATGTCTGACATTTACAGGAAGATACTATAAACAGCTCAAAAAAAAAGTATAAGAAAAGTTACATTAAACCTGCATGCACATCATACATAAAAAGTAAAATTGTTTTTTTCTTTTTCAATATAAAATGAACTATTATATTTTGACAGGGGTCTAAAAATGAACTAAAAGTGGCGAATATATATATATATTTATATATATCATTATTTTCTATTATTCAACTCTAGTGACTTCATTCAAAGGACAACTCATCAGGTGTGTTATACATCAGAAAGTATTTAAGTGGAGAGCTTTTCATTAGAGGAGATGTTTTGAAGTTCAGTGCTGCTAACTTGTTACCATCACAACAGTTTACCATACACCCCGGCACCTTGAGCATTTTTTATGTAAATTTAGCTATGATTACAAGCAACCTGATTCAGCAAAAAAAAAAATTAAAAGTAATCATAATTAAGGTGGTGTATTTATAAGTCATATCAGACATTTATTTGAAAAAGACAACTACATTCAGAAATTATGAGGAAGACTCAGTGATATTACCTTGTCATGACTGGCAACTGATTTGCTCTCATGTTTGTCATAACAGCAAAAACCACAATGTAGTCAATGTATATGCACTTCCTGTCAGAAAGATCCCTGAACAGTCAGGGTATAGCCATTACTCTAATTAAACATCCCAGTCATTTGTAACATCAGACACATCTATGCTACCAGTATCACATCGATCATTTAAGAAATGAACACTGCTTTCAATCAGCTAATATTTTGGCTGTTCCCTCTTCAGTAAAGCAAACAGTTGAGAAATACAATTTACAAAGCAAGAGAAACAAATCATTCAGAGCCTCATACATTCACAAATGAGATTTGTAGATTTACACATGGTTAAGGTTCAACAAATACCTTCTCACCCACCCTCACCCACTCACACCCACTCACTCACACACACACACACCCACCCACCCTCACACACTCTCTCAAACACACACACACACACAATCAAATGATTATTAAATGATAATGTATGTCAAAGGATAGTTATGAGTATTCAGGCAATAAAAACACAGGATAATGGAAGCTAACCGTTTCAAAGCAACACAGGTAATGTGTCAAACATACCATACAATTCTCAGTCTTGAACACTGTAAATTAGGCAGAATTTTTCTGGAAATTGGAAAACACCACCTCAGTGATACAAGTCAAAGCTGTTTTTCTCCCATAAAAAAATTGTGACAATGCTCTTCTCTGGTAACATGCAAACATCTGGCTGAATGGGGTCATGCTTACATGTATTTAAGCAGATATGCTGCATAGTTTTATAACTAGATATCTTGGGATGCACCCTTCTGAACATATCCATGAATAGACCCCAGACAGGTCAAATATATTCTAATACACCGAGGGGAATTTTCTACATGCCACTGAAATGACGTTTACACAGCCACTAAACCATTTAAAAAATAAAAAAACATGGTCAAAACAAATAGGTCAAATACTTATGTGAACTGTTGATGGGAAAAAACGATAATCACCACGAAATAAACAGCATCCCAAACGCACAGGGTGGACACAAATGATTTTCTTCTTTTCCCTTTTCCTTTGTTAATCATATGAGGGCACTTGAACCTCCCCAAAACAGTCAAATTTATTATTTTGGGAGGAAATATAGTTTTGATGGCCACTGACCAACTAACAATAACACTGTTGAAACTCCCATGGAAGCACCAAAACTAGTTGGGTGGATGTCTGTATGGTACCTGTTTGAAAAGGAAGTTTTCACATTGTGTGGTAAAATGCCAAGTACATTTTGCTTGTTCAATTAACATAACCACATTCTTTTTAAAGATGTCAAATAAATTAAAAAGGGTATTTAGATATACATAAATATACACATGGTCAGATGATTGAGGAATGTGATAAGGGTGCAAAGGCAATTGGCCAGTTGATATATGGGTGGTGCTCCAAGGTAGTTCTTTTGGTTCTTTATGTCTCCTGAAGGTTTGAGCTCAGATGGCGCTGCCAATGACGATTCTTCCTCTGAAATACAGCCACGTTTGCTGGGTCACTTTAAGACTCAGACGCTGTATTGAGCAACCGTTTTCATGATGAATTCAACAGGCAAGGCCTTTTGAATTAAAAAAAAAAATGAAAAACAAAACCCACAATCTCCTCTTGTTTTCATTTATCCATTTAGAAAAAAATCTGGTTTGTTTAGACATTTTGCTCTCTTGATTTCAGACAGCTCCCTTTGAAAGCCAGAGAAATACACCTTGAACCTGTCAAGTCAACTAAGTTTCCTCACTTTTTTTTTCATTTTTTCCACCAAGCGTTTATTTAAAAACTTTAAAATGCTCTCCGACATGGTGTTTTTTATTGTATTGTCATAAAAAACATAAGTCTTAGAAGAGAAATAATCATAACTGCATACAATGTTTGTTTAAAAACCAACAAAAATAAAAATAAAAAAATAAAAAGAAGCAGCTCCTGGCATGGCTGGAGCCGGGTTTTTAGTCGGAGTCACTGCTGTCAGAGCTGGAACCGCTAGAGCTGCTGCTGCCTGTGTCTGATGAACTGCTGCTGCCGCTGAGCCGAGAGGGTCCACCTGCTGGCGCTGATCCACCCTTCTCTGCTGGGGGGCGGGGGGGGGGGGGGAAGGGACAGAGCTGTCAGAGCACTCGTGGAAAAAGTATCAATTGTTCCTGCAGACTAGTGTGACCACAGCCTATGGACAAGCAACCCTGTCAACTTCACCATACATACATGCTATATTTATCACACTTACTCATGAATGCCTTCATATTCAAACATTTCTCCACCCTGCATAAACTGCGACTTACACTCCCCCAGTTATTCAGTTATTCACGTAAAAGAAAGCACACAGAAGATGATCTAGACTTCGACTACGCCCTCAATCAAATGTGTATGTAAATTTTCGATATTGCAGAAATACCGGTCAAGAAGCCGGCTTTGGGTGATAACGAATGTGAACATTAAGACTTACAGGCTTAGATGGGCTGAATTGTCAGTTCCCATCATTACAATTATGATATACAGCATTCCCGCTAAACCTCTGGTGCTTTAGGTTTGCAGTCAAAGAGGCCATATACTTTTACTGATTTCACAATATAGTAACACATTTTAAGACTGGAGCTTAGTTGTTAAAAATACAAAGTACACAAGTACATTTGCAGGGACATTTAATTCAACTTGCAGTAACAAATAATTTGCTAACTATGTGAAGAGATATCTTGAAGTTTAGTTTAGTTTAAAAGTAGGTGAATGTCCTTGAAATTTCCAGGCATTATTAATTATTTACCTGTTAATGATTTTATAAGTCTTATGTAACCTGTCCCGCCACCATTTAAACGAGAGATGTGCCAGGACAGAAGAGAGACATGCAAACAGAGACGCGAACGTCGGAAGAGAGGCAGACTATGAAACGAAAGATGAACAGAAGGAGGCCCCCTGCTTAGCAGTAAGAGACAGTCACACCTTCCCACCAGCACGTCTGAATTCCTACACTACCAAAAACAAAGCTAATCAGACAAGATTGTCTCAATTTGAAAAGTTCATCTCGGCCTGTGTCTGAGTTACTTCAAGCAGACATCTATGGAATAGTGAAAGCAATCTGAAAATGGGCATCATACCAAACATCTATAAACTAACCAATGACTTCAAAGTGTCCTGATTATGGTTTATTAGGAATGTTAATGAAGGAGTTGTACCTAAAACACATCCATAACTAGATAGCTTCCAATGCAGACAGCACTGAAAACCTCTTACAATAAGAGGAAAAGGTATGAACACAGGAAATGAACATGTACAAGTAAACTACAGCTTCCTGCTAGTCACTTCTTTCTTTCTACATGACTTCAGATTACAATAATGATGATTAGGGGCTAAATGATGAGGAGGAAAAAAAAAAAAACACCAAAATTTTTTTTTTTTTTTTTTTAAAAATCCAAAAAGTTGAAAGCTGGTACAGCAGTCTAAATATCTTAAGACTCAATCCAGGAGATCAACCAATGACGAAGAAGTGAAAAATATACAAAAAAAAAAAAAAAAAAAACTGAGAGACATCAGCTGGAGTCCATCATATGGGCCACTGGCCTTATATCCCTGTCTAACCTCTCTTTTTCCGCAACACGCTGAGCGATGTCCACCCCGAAAACACGGGTACCTTTTTTGGGTGGTTTCTTGTTGTTGTTCAGCTGCCCACTGACGTCCTGCAGTCTTTTTTCTAACTCTTTCTTCTTCTCCTGAGCCAGTTCCTCCTTAGACTTGGCGCCCTTTTTCCCTGTGCCCGCTGCGGGAGACACAGAGCGGCGCACCGTCAGCACAGCGCTACCGCTCGGACCCCGCTGCTGCGGCAACAAGGAACTCACAGTATCTTGCCTGCTCCTTGCATTAATTGTTTCTTTGCTATCATTTTTTCCATTCATTTTCAAAAAGGAATTTATCAATAGATAATTTGGCAAAATGGTTTTTGAAAAATTAAGCACTGGAATGGTTTTCAGCTGTATTCCATGTGCTGCTGCCTTGGGTCCGAGTCGGTGCCAGCTTCTAGTACAATCGAAGGTCAAACAAAGCACAAAACGTATAGCTCTAGCAAAAATATATATGTATGAAATGAAAAAGGAAGCACACTAAAGATAAATATCCAACAGACGTGCACAGGGTATAAAAGAATGGGTGGACTCAAACGCAAAAAGTGGGGGGAAACATCTCTGGAGATTCTAGTATCTAAAGCTAAAGGAGATGAAGAGGAAGAGAAAGTAAAGGAATGAGAGAAAGAAATGGCTGGAGGATGATGAAATGCCTCCCAGAAGCAAAGCAGAGCATTTTTTTCATTGTGTAAGGCTGGGAAGGCTAGTGTGGCCTGGCGAAGAGGGAGGAACAGGGTCTGGGTGGGGCCTATACACTTACGTAGCGGCTTCCGCTGCTTCTTCTGTAAACAGGACTTGACATATCTCTCCAACTCACGGAGCGTGGAAGGCTTGAGTGTCTCAAAGTCGATTTCAATCTCGTCGGGGTTGGAATCACGCAATGAGGGCTCGCGGGATTGGATGATGTGGACGACTCGGCCCAGCTTCTCTCCTGGCAGCCGGTTGATGTCCAGGCTCAGTTGTCGCTTCTCATCGTATGTCATGGGCAGAGAGTCCTCCTCCTCTGACTCATAGCCCGCTCCTTTGCCCCCCTTCTTTGGTTGCCTATGAAGTTTGGAGAGGAGAGATGAATTATGTTGCATTAACACAATGGAAGATAATAAATGGCAGATGGCACTTTGAATTTGTGATTGTTTACAATGAGTACAATGGAAAATTCCATTCAGGAATTGTGGCTACAGACAGTACCTGCCTCCAAAATATGTATTTTTTATTCTTAACTTGTAAGGTCTACCATCACAGAGTAGCTACACCAGATGCTGATTCCCTGAGAAGAACATAAGTTGGAATCAATCACTTTACACCATCACCTATCAACAAATAAAGTCGTGTCATGATGTTTTGCCTATTTTACCACCTATCTTCCATCATGCAAGTGAAAGTTGCATTAGTGACATGGTCATTCCTGGACAGTATTAAGAGGGTTAACTGAATTTCAGGATAACTCAAAGAGAGTCTGTGGCCAGTCCAGGACTGACCAAGACAGCATCTCAAACTGAAGGTTCTGCTCAGGAAACTTGCAGTCCCAGCAGGGCTGAGACAGCCTTGAAGCAGGGTGGTGGTACAGCTGCAGTACCTGGTGGTGGCTGTGACAGTGCTGTTGGCTTTCCGGGCTGGAGGCTTCTTCTGCTGGGCCTGCTTTGCTGGTTGTGTGGACTGTTTAGGCTTCTTGTCATCCTCTGCCTTGGTCTTGTGCTTCTCTTTATCCTTCTCTTTCTCCTTTTTCTTCTTCTCTTTTTCCTTCTTTTCCTTCTTCTTCTTTGGTTTACTTACCGGGGCCTGTGACAAAGCTGCCAGCTGCTCGTGAACTGCCTTCAGCTGGGGAGAGAGTTGGGAGAGCGAGGTTAGCTTTCAGCACATAGGACTTGTTTACAGATGGGAAGAGCAAGAGGTTGGAGTAATTGGCTGGGGGTATTTAAAGAAACGGATACAATTCAATCAGTTAGTGTGAAATAATGGAATAAAGCTACAATTGGTTTTTAGGTGTTCCATTCCATATATATCACAATCTTATCTCAAACTTGTATATAACAGTTCACTGGCACTGAGCTGCAGGGTTTTACTGCAGGGCAATACTCCCATTGCTTACCTAGTGCTTTACTGGCTTTATCACACAAGGCAAACTTTAAGGCATTAAAGCGGTAACTAACATTTTGGCAATTAAACCCTTTTACTCTTGTCTAGAGTAAAGCAACGCGCCAGCACCACTGTCATTTGTGTGTGCACAATATGCAGGCATTTTCATAATCTAGGTTAAAGTGTATTAGCACGATGACTGGAGGTCTGTGTAAAGTTCCGGGTTTGGTGTGTTGCTGCTTTCAACAGAGGAAATACAGTTTTGAGTAATTTCAAAGCTGGTGGTTTAGCACTTTGGTTTTAAAAGGGCTATTTATACTATTTATACATATATTTATTGCATGAATAAATAAAATATTTTTTTGTAGAACCTGTTGTAATACATGCCATTTACCTAGAAGATAAAGCTTACTGATATAAAGCTGCTTGCAGCATCTCACAGTAGTGATATTGTCTCACTGTATGAAGCTGATGGACTCATGATTATTTGTAAAATGTTGACACTATAAATGAGTTACCATCAAGCTCAGGGGTTGCTAGATGGTGCATTTCCACACTTGAGAGAAACTCTGTACCATTCCTAGAACTTCCAGTCATTGTGCTTAACCACTAAGCATTATTCATTAGGCTTTTAACACTGCATGCACAGAAATGAAAATGATACCACTGGTTTGCTCTACTCTGGGTAAGTATACAAAAGGGATTCATTGCCAAAATGTCAAATTATCCTTCCACTTAACACTTAATTGTCCACTGATCACTTCATATTCCATTCATACATCAAATTTATTCCAGCCATGCTTTGAAAATAGCAAGATTACCAGCACAGCAAATTGACAATCAAAACCCTCTACATTATAAAAATTGAAATTAAAATTCCACCATTTACCAAGACCACATGTCCCCATTGAAAAACAGAAAGTGCAAGTACAGAGAAAATCAAAAGTGACTTGTTCGGCCACTTTTTAGTGTTGAATTCTAAGAGAAATAAACTGATCAGAGATTTAAAAAAAAAAATGCATTCATTATTCAAAAATGAAAGGCAATGGCCAGGCCCTGGAAAACCAGAAATTATTCTGCACTTGGTAAGCAATCCAAAAGGTCTTTTTTAAATCTTTGAGACACTGCATAGTAATTAGTGAAGTGAAAGAAAAGAGAGGGGAAGAGACCTTTAAGAGATTGCACTGCCAGAGATGATTATAAAGCATGGCTAAGATTAGGAAATGATCAAACAAACCCAAACTCGAGACAAAAAAAAAAAAAAACAATCACACTTCTGGCTGTCCATTCCACTGATAAACCAGCTGCACCAATCAATGACACTGAGAGGAACTGGGAGGGCAGAGGGAAAGGAGATGGGTGGGTCTGATTGCACACCACCCGCAAAATCTTTGAGGGAAAAGAAACGAGACAAAAGCTCCTCTGCACCCAAAAGCCCCTGCACCACTGCTACAATCGCAACCCTCTACCGCTTGCCCCAAAAAGAGGGGAGGGGGGGCAACAAAACAACGCTCAGACCAATGAGAAGTTAGTGGGGACCGGGAAGGAAAAGGTAAATCACCTGAAAACGCTTGGCGCACCCGTTTTTTTTCCCCTCCCTGTTACCCTTGGGGCGCTCCACAGAGATTCGCTGGTAAAAAAGCCAAAGTGAAATCAGGGGACAAGATAGAATACTCCAAAGATCATGTGAAAATGTCAAAATGTTAGGACAAACTACTTCATAACAAGATCAACTGTATTGTAATACTACTATAAACACAGCTATTGAGATTTTTAAAAAATATATAGATTTTACAAGTGCTGCATGCAAGCCATATTTGCCAGCAGATGCCTAAATGTGCAGTATTTCAGGCGGTAGAGGGTTATCGTTCAGTCTTATCAGTGGGGGGAGGGGAATTAAGAATGCACTCGGATAAGCAGTAGTTTGAATGGCTATAGTGCTAAAGGGAGGAGCCTGAATACAGTGCTAATTGGAGAGGAACCATGTGACAGCTATACTCCCTATTGCCCCTCCCTTCAAACTCAGGGCTTGGTAAAGCAGTGTGAGGCTTGCGTGGCTGTGGTGTGAGGGGAGGAGGGGGCCTGAGTGCTGAGAGGGGGTTGGCCAGAGGACAGCTCTGCCTCCTCAGCCCTCGGGTAGTTCGGACCTGGGTCCTAGTTTCTGAAACCCACCTGTTCCGAACCCACCTGTTCCTGCAGCTCCGCAAGCCGGGTGGCTCGCTCCTCCTCGGAGTCGGAGCTGTCGGAGCTGGAGGTGTCGCCACTGCTCTCGCTGCTCTCCGTACTTTTGCTCACCACACCCCCAGCAGGGGGGGCCAGGGGCAGGCTGGGCTCCGCTGGCTCATCAGGCATCTTGGCAAAGCGCATTTCAAATACATCCTAAGAGAAAGAGAAGTATTGCAGGCATGTAGGTTAACATTTCGTTTATGTTATTACTGTTCCAGCAAATTTATGTTATTTTATATTTATCATATTATTGTCATTCCAATACAGCCAATAGAGCTGGACTGAGTGAGATGACTGGTAAACTTAGAGAGGGCCACACAACTTTCCAACAGTTAGCCATTCATTCAGAGCTCTGAAGAACAATTAAAAACATGGGAAACAACTAGAGAGTGAAATTCAGACCCACCTGGAGTTTCCTGGCCATGGCAACAACTTCATGATCAGGTGGGTTGTACTTGTAACAGTTTGAGAACATTAGTCGAACATCTGCCGCAAAGCTTTGTGCGTCCAGATATTCCCGCTCGTCCATCTTTTTCTGCGAATGGCAATACCGCTTAAGTCAATCCGACAACTTGAGTGACAGCACAGAATACATCAGAGACTGAGCACCAATGGATGTTTGTTGATAATAGTTGCCTAAAAAGTTGAGTGAAAATAAAGGCATAAAGCAAGGGACCTACTTTGACTGTGCTGAGGTCCATGGGGTGCTTGATGATCTCATGGTAGTCATGTAGCTCTAGTGCCTCAGCATCCACAGGTTTGTAGAAGGGCCAGGCATATGCGGCATGCTTCTTGGAAAGCATCTCCTTCAGAATGCTGTCACAGTACCGTAGGTGCTCGGTTAGCCTGCCCTTCTTGCCGCCATGCTGTGGGATCTCGCCATCCTCCAAGTCCTTTTTGGGCGGCTTAATGGGACGGCCTGTGCTCTCCCGCCTTGACGTGATCTTGCCCTGCTTGGCCTCCAGGGTGGGGGACTCACTCCGGCTGGCTGTGATTGCGGAGGTTGTGGGAGTCGTGGTGTCTGCTTTCCGCTTCACACCCTTCTTCTGTGTACAATAAAACAGACATGAACACAGTTTTCACATATTAAGATCAGTGGTTCTGCTATAATAAATCATATTCTGTCAAGGTGATGGATGGGTTTGAAAACATTTGGTCTGTCTTTTTTATGTGTCAACAGTACTCATTTTATTATTTCATCGTTTGTGTTCTACGTGTTTCTGCATTATAACATTTGAACAATGTTACAATGTTACATTATAACATGCCATTTTGAGTCAATTTCCAGCCAATGATGCAATGTTTTCAATCGAACAGGAGGACAGGCTTACTTTGACAACAGGCTGTGCGGTAGGGACAACAGGCATCATGGGCTGGGCCGTGGGTGCAGCCTGAACTGTGGGGACGTTAGGGGTGATGGTTGGCACTTGAGTGGCAGCGATGACTGGTGTCTGTGATACTGGGGGGGTGGTGCTCGAGAAGGACGAAGGTGGAGAGGCAGAAGACACAGCCGGCTCTTGCTGACCTCCTAGAAGAGTGGACACATGACAGAGACAACCAATCAGACTATTCACTGAAAAGGGAACACAGCTGTGCCAACAAAAGACATGATGGCACAAGGCCCTAAAAGACAAGTCTTTTCAGAAGTGTTTCAGAATAGTAGTGTAGATCTTATTTTATCAAATTTTATTACATTTTCTTCTGCTGTAATCTTGTGATAGTTTTTGCATTAAAACCTGTTATTTATCTCTTACGGAACACTCTGAATTTCAAGTATGAAAATTCATTGAAAGAATTTATGCATGGTATATAAAGAAAGCTATGGATACGAGTTAACATTAATGTTCTCTGGTGCAGTAAAGTTCAGGGGATTTCTCTGGAAAGGACAAACAAGCTAACACTCTCTCTACTGTTGCCAAATGAAAGCACTTTATTGCCAAAATGTTCCAGTATCCCTTTAATCCAAAGAGCCTTACAATACCACAAGGTTAAAATTTCTATATTTGCATTGCCAACAAGCCTACATGCTGCTGAATAGCCACTTGATCCACTGCACAAACAACCAATTTCCTGGAACTATGTGATGCAGGGCACACTGGAGTGGGTCATGGGGACTCACCTATGCCAGGAGGCCCACCTGGTTTCCGTCCCTTGCCCTTGGGAGCAGGCGGCAGAAGCTCCACCTCCTCCTGGGGCATCAGAGCAACTTTCTGGAGGAAAATCTTCTCCAAAGCCTGTGCCATCAGAACAATATCATCTGTGGGCTGGGGTTAGAGAGGAGGGTGGGAGGTTGAGACCAAAAGATACAGTCAGGTACATGTTTGTTAATTACACCAACACAGTATCCCAAAGAAAAGTACTGCCATCGTTTTAATTAATATCAACACATTTTTATTAGGCACATTAAGCATGCGTAAGTTCATCTGAAAGTCACTCTTGCATGCCCTGGGACTTGCCTTGTTGTAGATGTAACAGTTGGTGAACATGGTGTTGAAATCCTGCATGCATTCACTGGCACTCCAGTAATAATTGTTCTCCAGTCTCTTCTTAATGGTTCCCATATCCATAGGGTTTTTGATTATTTTGTGGTAATCCTGTAGAACAACAAAAAGGGTGGTCAGAACTTAATATTAGTCAGAGTAGCTACTCTGCAGTATCTAAAGCATTTATACAGGGTCAGATAAACGTCTCCAGCTCGTTCACTGTAATCTTATGATCTTTTCCAAAAGTCAAAAACAAATGTCAAGTCCAAAACCCATGAAAAAACAAAACTAAATGTAAAAAAAAATAAAAAATACTATTGTTAATAAACTTGCATTATCTGTCCAAGCAAGTGACCTCAATGGTATAAACCAAATGGAAAGGAGGTAAGCTTCCTGTACCTGATAGTTAAAAAAAAAAACTAAAAGATACCAAAAATAAAAAACACTCTCAAATTGACTTTTTTTTTTACTCACTGGAAGACTTAATTTGATGGCATCGACTGGCTGGTAAAAGGGCCAGGCAAACTGGTGCCTCCACAGTGTTTTCACCACCACATTCTGCATGTACTGCAGCTGGTTAGTCTTCCTGCCAGGCTTGTTGGGGTTAGTGACCTCAGGAGGTGGGGGGTTGACACCCGGAGGCGGGGCCTGGATGGTGGCAGTAACTGCAGACATGGTTTGTAGGGTCAGGGGAAAGAGGGCCTGCTGCCGATCTCAGTCTGTGGGGATGGGGGAGAGAGGGATGGGGGAGGGGAGGGGCTGCGTGCTGTCTCTCTTCAGTGAGTGGCGTGTTCCTCTTTCAGCTCAGTCCTCCACTGGGGGTGCCTGTATCCCATCTCAGGGCCTGACCTCGTGACCTCTGAAGAGACAAAACAGGACATCATGGTTTCAGAAACATAAAAAGGAAACAATGACATGAGGGAAAATCAGCTCCCATTATATCATTACTTCACCCCAGTGGTAACATCTGATGGGGTGTTACCAGACACATGACTGATTCTTTGATCAACCAATCATTTCAGTGACACACCTCTGACCTATAAATCAAGCCTTGAAGTTCTGTATAATAAACACCTTGGGAAAATTCCACTAAAAAAATATTTTTAAAAAAATGTATAATTTTATTTATTGGCTACATTCTTTTTCAACAGAAATCCTTTTTGTTGGCTCTTCAATTAGTAATCAAACAACGTCAGAGGTAGCATACCCAGGTGCCAAGTAACAAGTAGTCTAGATTGTATTTCCTTTATGGAGTCAATAACATTTGATATATAATGTATAAAAACAAACATACTTTCTTTGGAATGTTTCTTCAACTTTGAGTTGTAAACTGTAATTGGTTAGGAAGAATACTCTCAAAAAAACTGAGGACACCAGAGTATAAGCTATCCTGACAGTCTGATGTACACAACTAGATTGCTGCACTTGATTTCTGTAGAGGGGGGTTTTGGCAATCATATTTATTGAACAAAACCTTAAAAAGAAAACAGAAAATCCAAACCACAGAAAATAAACAACCAGGGGTTTGGTTTGTTTTTTATTAGTTAAGAAGTTCAACTCTCTTGTCCCATTGCACTTGCCGCTGAGCTGAAAACACTTAAACCGTTATATTCAGTATTACAAATGACACCATTAGCATTGGTTTGATTTTATATTAACTGCATCTGTCTATTCTATAACAAACAGGTATGGCACTCAAATGGCGTTTGAATAAAAAAAAATAGCAGCAATAATTGTGTTGTGTAATCCACAGCACAAGAGGTATTGGGACTTAATGATAATGCTGCTTAGACCATAAAAAAATCTGGACTATGTTGGTGCCGGCTGTGTTGTTCCTCGACATTAATTCCACAGCAAGGTAAGGTTCTGGTCAACGGGGTGTCCCCGTTTGTCTAACTTTGAACAGTAAGGGTAAATTCAGGAGAGAGTAGGGAAGTAGGGGACAGACTTTTGGAATACATGTAAGGAAGGTTTAAAAAAATGATGCAGTCATTTGAAATGAAAAGAAAATTTGTTTAAAAATAAAAAACATTGGCCACACGTTTTACTACAGTAAAATTGCCAGCTACAAATAATTGAAATGTCGGTATACGACAAAATCGATTTTCAGCTATTCTCAATGTGTGTAAAATGCAATTCTCGAACCTCAATCACCCTACTATACTCTGAATAGTTTAGGGAAAATAGATCCGAAAATATATACTACATTGTTACTATCGTTACATTGTTTGGCTGTCTTAAATTATATTAGATTACTCCAGTTTGTAAATGCGAATAAAATATCAAGTTGTCTAAAACATGGTACAAGAAAAACTAATGCTGAACTATGGTTTTGAATACAACTCTTGCGTTAGCCAATTTATTTTACAACGACCGACATCCACCAGCCAATATCACAGCGAGCAGGCTAGTTAGACATCAGCACTGCCCAACTTTGTTCAGCAGCTGGTCTGAACGTTTGTTCCGAGATATTAGTGCTGTAAACAAGGGACTACTTTCATTTTACATAGCTATCAATCTAGATCCAATGTAATATGGCCTGCATGTGTTGTACAGGAAAAAGTAATATAATCCCGCGCAAGGTCCACAATCAATGACATTTCAGAGCTAACTTACAACGAAAACCTCCAACCGACTAATTACGGTACCTTGCCTGTAACACAGTGAATTATGAACTGAGGCGCAAGTTGCCAAACCTAATTTTCGCAGCCAACGACTTAAAAACTACGCAAGAATACTGTTAGCCAACTGCAGCATAAAGATAGATAACTAGCAAGCTAGCAAACACTGCTACCCGCAAAGCGGGACAGCTAGCAAGCTAGCCAGCTAACGTTAATAAAAAGTGATCAAAATCCACTTTGGTCTTCACATCAACATATTCAGTAACCATAAATAATTCGCCAACACCGTCCACAGCTCCCCTGTCCAGTGGTTAGTTATACCTCAGTTTATATTATTTCCCGCGTGTACGGCATAGGAACGACTCAGACTGTGAGATGCGCGCAAAAGCTCGGTTCCTATTCTTTTTTTAAACAGACTATCCACACATTCTCCTAAAAGATGGCGGGCAGAGGATAGCTTGCCTGCTAGCGTGAATTGCAGTCGAATTAGCTAGCTGCACCATACGTTTCCCCACAGTTAACAGGCCCACCGTCCACCAAATATAACCCAAACATACAAGTACAAGTAAAGCGTATGTTATCATTTGGTTACACTTTCCATTTTCACAATCAAGTTCACCCTCAATATAAACACCTAAACGAAACCAGGCTTTGTTGCATTGTTGCGATACAGACACAGCTTTGTTGGAGCTAGCAACGAGTTAGCGAGATTCAAATCAATCTTTAAAAAATTCAAAACAATTAAAGCACAATTAGAAGGATGTGTAACTCAACTAATGCTAACGAAGGCGGGGGAAATAAAAAAAAATGTTTACTTCCTCAGTGGCTCCAACAGCGTTTTGATTGTAGGCGTCCAAGCAGCTCTTCTTTTATTTGAGCAAAGCTAAGCAGCATAAAGATGAGGTACAAGAAGTCCCCTGCCCATGCGCTGTGGCGCGCGGTTTCACGGTCCTTGCTGTGTGTTTTGATAGGCATTGTAGTTGAAAAAGGCTACATTCCCAATTACGAGGACTACATCACCCAGTGTGCAATTCAAATAAGTTCTGTTTTGGCCCACTTTGCAGATCGCGGTTCCTTAGTGAGCTAACAAATTGGTAGTTTTTTTAAAATGTTGGGGCGTTTGAGTGAACTGGTTAGCATGCTGTAAAGTTATCGTAAAACACTACTGATTTAGCAGGACCACGTATGAAAAAAATGTTGTTGGCGAAACTGTTTTATTAAGCAATGTTACACTGGTACCTTGCCATAGCTAGCCCTTTTTCCTAAGACAGTGTAGATACGGTGTAGGACTATGTTCTTTGATTTGAAAAAAACTGGCAACCCAGTTGTATGTTGCGGTTTGTATTGATATGCTTAAAATTGTTGCTGTGTTGCAAATGAGTGATATGCTAATTTAGTGTCGCTGTGGTCTGCGAAAACAAAAGCTTCCTTTCGTGTTTTAGTCACCGTGGAGTCTCTTGCAAATGCATTGGATATTAGTTGAAAATGAACAACAAATTATTGGAATTAAGTTATTTTAGAATATCCAGCGGAATGCCTGGCAGTATTGATGTAGCTTTTATTGGATGTCTGCTAATAGAAGGCTACTTCTTGCTTGACGTAATCTTTCTCTTAATCTTGAAAAACAGAGTTTCTTGTAAGCATTGAGAGACCAGATCACGATGAAAACATGTAGCTTTTGACACGTTTCCCATACATTCATTCCTTCAATCAGGCGGATATCAATTCCTGTCTTTCCTTAACAGTAACTTCAATCTTTCTCAATCCAGTCCCGTGAAAGCATATAAATGTATTGTTTTGGCTACAACATAATTTAACTAGGGCCAGTGTCCAACATACAACTTGATGTAATGAGCAGCACAAACCTGTGGAAGACATTATGGTCTAATAAGTAATGTTTCAAATTATTATGATCTATTACGGTCTGATGAGTAATGTTTCAAATCTGGACAGGTTTGTGTTTGCAGAAAGCCAAAGTGGGCCTTCAACCTACATTGCCTCTTCTAAAATATGGAAAATAGTCTATTACTATTAATAGTCTATTACTGTATGGGCAGCCATCTTATTACAGTTATTTGGCCCACTTATGACTGTGCATGACAGAATTATGGTCTGGGAATATGATGCCATTATCAGTGACCAGGGTATCTAATGGTCCATATTCTAAAATGTTAATGCCTCATAAACACACTCATAAAAGGATTCAAGCTGCACGATCACCAGGATGAAGTCAAGCACCTTCAATTACCTCCCCAATCACAAAATCTATATATTATTAAACCTCATTGAAAGGTTTAAGAATAATTTGGCAATTTGGAGTGCCAAAAACATGTCCATCTCCTTGAGTTCCCAAAAACTGATGAAAAGTTTCACTAAAGCGTTCAGAGATGGTAAAGGGCAGTCCAACTCCATATTAGATAATAAATATTTATATGTTTGGTGTTTACATTACTTTCTCTACCCCATGTGCATCAACTCTGTATGTGTGAAAGAAAACTGTGAATATGAATATAAATATACATTGCATGTAGTTATCTGAATATATTTTTAAAAAATCATATTTACGGTTTCAAGAAGCTGAGGGAAAAGCCCTAAGACATACTTGTAGTTTTCTGATGAACCACTAGATGGCAAGAATGTAAAATCGTTGAATTTCAAGTTGAAAGCCAAACAATTGGACATCTATTGAAAGAACAAAATTTTTGAAGAGACAGCTAAGTGAAAGGTAAAATCTGAAGCATATTAATCAAAGTTATATTTCTGGAATGGAATAATAAAAATGTGCGTTAATTTTACAATGTAAAATCCAGGGCGGTATTATGTTGGTACCTGTTCTTTGTAATGTTATAATTGTGTTGCTTGCTAAAACATATCTCTAATGCAGAGTCATGTAAGAAATGTGACAATGTAGGTAGTAAATAAACACGGCAGAAATCTTTCCCCTGTCCTAGCACTCCTACATGTTTGCTAAGGGACAGAGCCACTGTTTTTTTTTCCAGCATAATAGGATATTGGGGGGCTGCACGGCCAAGAAAGGCAGTGTGTCCATGTGAAGTTGTGAAGCATGCCATCTCAAGTTTTCTTTGTACCATTGACCAGGCCACACTTATAAAATAATGTTTGCATTACACACATGATGTGATCCACATTCCTGGATCATGAGGGCTGCAGCAAATACTGTTTTTTTCCATTCACCTGAAATTCCACAAGTAAAGCAAGTTACCTTTGCATTAGTCTGTTTTTGCCATTCATAGGTGGGTAATAAATAGCATATTTTGCAGTCTACCAGCACCAGAAATGAGGACTCAGCTACTAATCTAGAAGGTAAAATCTAACATGCTGCCATATTACAGGGGAAAGTATGTTTTCATCTGTCTCTCATTCAGATAGTACAGACTACATTTCAGCCGACTATCATGTTGTGCTTTCCACTGGAAACACAGAAAATAATGCGATTTAACACTGCCTACGACCTGTCATCACAAATATGTATATTTTCATCATGTTCTGGCACAAGAAATCTAAAATCCTTCAGACTCAACAGCAACCATTTCTGGAGCTTGGTGATCTCCACTTGTGTAATATTCAAATGTGCCGTTTGGAACTGGGGTCGGAATTCACTTCATCAATCACAGAGCTCATGAGCAACTGTTGGTTATCACCTTATGCTTTAGTATTCCGACGAGACGGTCGTTCTTCAGACCATTTTGCCAAGAGACACGGTTCGACACGGTTCTCTGCACTGTGACATATGGACCAACGCTCTCCCTGCATTCCATGTGCTGTTATGGGCGGTGATGGATCGATTCTGCTGCTTATAGGACAGCTATTCATGCTGGTCTGAAAAGACCATAATCCATGAGAACTACTTCCAATGTAGAATTGTGTTTGACGATTTGTAGACTTCATAGACAGACTTTCTTTAATTCTTTTGAAACAGAAATGATGGTAAAGGCCCAGCAATTATTGTGAAGCAAATGAGAAAATTACGGCAACAGGTTAAATGAGTTTATATGTTTCCGTTGCAAAATGTTAGCTGTTAATCCAGGTTTTCATAGTTTACACGGACCAGCGCCACGAATGTGTCTTGTCAGTGGCCGCATTTGTTATTTCACCAAACATTTAAAATCAAACTATCTTTCTTCATAGGGAGTATATAATCACCGTTTTTTTTTTTTTGGGCCATCTAATTTAGCAAACACATCGCCCAAATATTGAGAATAATTGGGGGAACAAGAACAAAATGCATATTTACAAACCTTAAGCATTTAAATATGTTTCCAACATTCCAGCTCGCATAATTCCTTTGAGAAGGGGATCCTTGTTGCTGAGGCTTGAGGCTGAGAAGTACAGCGCGCTCTCGAGACCGTCATGCTGCGTCTCCCACCCTCTTGTTCTCCGTTCATTTCAAAGCCGTGTCCACCAAGAAATCGCATTTTAATTCTGGAATTTACAACGAATGATCCCTGAATCTGCATTCACCAGTGGCGATCCCAGAAACTCTATGTATGTACCAACGGGGAAACGTGCCCGCATACCTCTCAACTTTCTCTTCTCACACGTGAGCGTGCCTGGCCGGAACCCCGTTGCAATCTCACCGCCCTCTATGCTGTGAAGCGCGCGCACGCGTACCCGCAAAGCCAGCGATTGGGAAGGGAGCAGAGTTGAGGAGACAAACACTAAAACACCAAATTTCCAGCAACAAGAAGGGTCGCAAGGTAAAAAGAAACGACGAGAAGCAGGGCAAGATACAGATAACCTGGAATATGTTTATAATGTTGAAGATACACTACTTGTGAGAAGGCAAATAGAGAAACAAGATGAACATTCATTGGCAGCGCATGTTTCTCTCGGGCTATCTCTTGGACGATGTTTCGAGCGCATTGGAGACTGTGTGAACGTTGAACGGGGCGTTGTGAGAACATTTATCCGATTCTTTGCGCTGCGAAACCATCTGCGTGCAAGGGAGGGTGAACGCCTGTGGAGTTTGCAACCCTAAAATAATAAGGAAAAACGCCAAACTACGCGAAGAACCCGTGCCATAGCCTACCTACAATATAGAAGCCTGCGCGAAACCGTACTTCACTGCGTGGCTGAAACAAGCAAGCTAAATCCCCTGCTGTAGCCAAGCGTACTGTAGAAGTGATCTGCCGAAAGGAGTTACAAATTCAGATGTTTTGTAGTGTTTCTGTTTGAATTAAGTTTACTTATACACTAAAGTACTGATTGACAATCAGAAAAGGTTGTTAATTGTACGCTTATTCTGGGAAGTGCTGTTTTCCTCACCAAAAAGCGTCGGGAAGGTGTTCACAGACAAAAAGACGTGCGGATTTATTTTGTGGCGAAAACGACTTGCTGAGGATGAAGAAAAGGAAAACGTTTGTGCTTTTTGGAAAACATTAAACAAAAAGAAGCGAATCACGGGATTTTTAAACCATTTTTCAAAGGAGTGTCATTTTCTTTCAAGACTGTTGTCAATGATCAGGGGAAAGAAACTTAACCATTTACCATCCTGTCATACAGCGAAGATCAGAATTTGAATCGGTCAAAAATTCGGGAGTGGTTATTACCTTTTTACAGAATATTAACATATGAAATTGAACAGTTATACTAAAGGAAAATAAACGCATTTTAAACCACTAGGTCAAGGAGATAGAAACTACTATAAATATATTATTCTGTTGTCAATTTCATTTCATTCTGCAAAGCTGATAAAAAAAGGATTACGCCTGTAGCTCTCGCGTGCCATTTGGGATAGTGAAGTTTTCCTCTCGCAGGGCAGTGACTGAGCAGGACCCTACTGCACCACTGTCCGCCGGTTTTAAATATTTGTGGAAGTCTTTTAGTTCTCGACTGACATGGAGGAATGGAGACAATGCGGACGGTGGCTTATAGACTGCAAAGTCTTGCCCCCGAACCACCGGGTCGTGTGGCCGTCGGCGGCCGTGTTCGACTTGGCTCAGGCTCTCAGAGACGGGGTTCTCCTGTGTCAAATGCTGCACAACCTCTCTCCCGGCTCTGTGGACCTAAAGGAAATCAACTTCAGACCACAGATGTCTCAGGTAAACCAAGACGTGTGTGCAAGTATCGGAGTGTTATAAACATACAAGTGTCCGGTCTATAGCTACACGATAAAACTTGTGAGAGTAATGATATAAGCACCAACAAAATATTCAATTGCCCAGCAAAGATGGCTCTGACTTACATTTTATTACTTGTACTTGAAGGTTATGAACAAGATAATGCAGTGGTCCGATTTGGTTGCCCAAGTCAAACGGCAAGCAGGTGCTTTTTGAATTCTTGTTTTGTCAGCCACGAATTTTTGAGTACGTTTTCCTTGGTAGTTCTGGAGAAGAGTAGATACCAAGGATTTTGCCTCTCTTAGTCGTCCAGGAGGGGGCACTGCAGAGCACTCCAGATAGTTTACAAGATTGCAGGTGACACAATTTAGCTGGCTGGTACCATTTTACATTTTCTTGTTAATGAGTATGTGATCGCTCTGAACAGACTATAGCTGTGCGCCCAGTAAATGTATTGGCTGTTATCTACTTTCAGCTGTGATATTTAAACACACATGTTTTCCTTTTTTGAGCAGAGAGGTGCCATTTCTAATACAAACATATGAAGAGAGGGAGTGAGTGTTATGGAGGTGTAATTGTGCATAGCCTTACAGAGATTTTAAGAAATAAATAGTGACAATGGATTCATAAAGGTTTTACACAAGTATGAAGTTTTGATAAGTAAATGACCTAGCCAACAACTTATTAACAGGGAAATCGTGAATGAAATGAAAGTTGAACAAAGGAGGGGGTATTGTGATTGTCTGTTTGGCTTGAAAGAGGAATTTGAATGGGAGGCATTTGGTTGCACAACTCTTGGAGAGGGAGCCCAGTGCTGACAGCCAAGTGTGATTCATTCAGGGAACATGAAGCAGGCTCTTTTCTTGAGGCATGGATGCTACAGTTCTGGGTTCCTGGTTTTGGGTGGTATAGTGAATAATGGTAGCTGGAAAGAACATCAGGCCAGCAAGATGAGATCCCCTATGTCCCCTGCTTCAGAAAAAATCAAATATGCAAATGCACTTTGGTCAATTTTCTTGAGTGGCAGTCAGTGATCACCAGAGTGGGGGAGTAAAGCTGTATGTCAGGACACAGCAATCATGTGCATGTCAGTTTCGGGACGATGCATGCTTAAAAAGAATCTACAGGAGAGGAGACCCTGTGTTTGCGCTGTGTGCTGGGTTTGGGTATGTGGCTGCTTGTTATTGTACTACCCACTGACTGTCCCAGTTACCAAGCAGGAAATTACATTGTGATTGGTCACAGTATGGTCCACTGCCTCTACTTTGATTAGTCCTGTCCTAAATATCAATCTACCATTCTGAAATCATTGGAGGTCGGAGGTCATTTGCTGAATGAGTGGATGGACCAGATCCTGTGTGTGTACAGGACAAAGTATGGTTAATCTCAGGATGGCTGGTTCTTTTGCATGATGACCATTGATTTGTATTTTTGCTTTGAGGCAAAAGGGGGTAAGGTTAAAGGGAGGTGTCGAGTAGATTTGACACTGTGTGGTCAAATTCATGCACAACCCTTTCTGCTCCAAATGAGAATCTTTAAATTGTTGATCCAAAAGAGAGAAGAACAGCTATACGAATGCAGTATATATAAAATATCGTATAACTGTTTTCTGAATAGTTTTATTGTTATTGTTTATTTACTTTGAGATCAAGATTTGTTTTACATTTCATTGAAAAGTTGCAGAATTTTTGAAAAATCTTTAAAAGTGGAGTGTGAAGTTGGACGTATTGATCACACATCAGTGCCCAATATAAGGGTGGTCTATGTATGCTTGATTATGTCCAACCAGACACACGCAGTTTATTTCAGACCAATCCTCGATATATCCCATGGACAGCATTAAATGACAGTTTTGATCCACCCATTAATCATAAACCACAAAGTTGGTGTGGAGGGCAGATTTATTCAAGGGTAGACAGCAAGGCCCTCTTGACAAATTAAGGAAAATGCGCCTGCAGCAATGTGAGGCCTGTAATTTATTAGCAATGATCAGCATCTTGGGTTGAATCAATGAGCCATTTGATTAGATCAAGGAGAAATGATTTCATTTTCAACAAATGAATAGGATTATTGAACAAATAAAACACTCATGTCTACATTGTTGATCTGTACCAAATTCAAATCAGTTTTTGATTGAAGTTTCACTTCACACTCAATTGGATGATGGACTGTGTGCCTGACATGCTGCACTGGCTGGTCAAGGCGGAAAGTGATTGCCTGTTCTCATATTTCTCCTACACAGCTTTAAATTCCTGTTGGATATGTGGAAAATTTAACAGCTGATTTAACCACTAACAATGTCAGGTCCCAGGTCGTGAGAGGAAAATATCAGGGACAAGATTTTCAGTAAGCATTTTGAAGGCCAATGAATAACTATTAGGGAAGACAGAAAAATTAGTCAATGATTGACAGCAGGATTATGATTTGCCCTGAGTCTTGCTGCAGGGGATCACTGAAAAGGTGGCATCGTGTGGAGCCAAGCATCTCCGGGGCAGTGGAGATTTACCAAGGTTCACAGCCCTATTTCAATAGGCGAATAGAGGAGCTGCCCTGAGAATCCGAGGCTTGGGCAGCAGCTAGACCATGAATGACAGTACATGAGCACGTGTGAGTGCGTGCTTGCAAGCACATGGGCTTTGAGCCCAGCATGAGGTTTCCTCGCCACTAGCCAGGCCAGATGGGTGGGACCTTAGGCAATGACTGACAAGTAAATGAGAACCTCACATGATGACAAACTGTCAGTTGAGGGCATGGGGCTTTCCAGTGCATACAGCAGGACAGTCAAGTGTAGGGCAGGCACAAAGAGTATAAAAGTCCCCACTGTATGAGCAAACAGCCAAACAAGTGTAACTGTTCTTCAGCTGTCAATAATGTGTACCAACACTGATTATTATAACCCATGGGACTAACTCGTTCATGTTTGTCTCTGCATCTGCCTTTTGTAACTGGAAATAAATACTGTTTTTTATTGGCTGTATATGAATGAGCTGTTCATTTGCGGTCACTCACATTACATGTCATTGCAAGGTAGTGCTGGAGCATGGATATTTAAAATATACCATGTCTCTAATATGTATTTCTAACATGTGTATCTTTCATATGCATGTTCTCAGAAACAGAATTTTAATCCTTCTACATGGCTGTTCTCTCAAAAATGATGAGTTGTTTATTTTATATTTGTTTAACATCCTAATCTAATTCTAGATTAAAATTTATATAACATTTTCTGGGAAATATAAAAATATTTGAAGATAAATTTCAATGGACATACTAGCACATGGAAAGGAATATTTTACATTACATCTCCTCAGCCCATTTCCACACTTTTCTCACCAGCTCTCTGTTACTGTAGTTCCCTGTCTCAGTCTTCTGCATTGTCATGAGACTGTTGTGACTGAGTTTTGAGTGCTGTGGTGAAGTTGGCCCGGATTCCTTTGTGATGACAGGTACGGGTGCATGTATTACTTTTGTTTAGACTGCATCACCACTGGCCGTGCCCCCAGGGGAGGCTTTTTTTCCAGGGATCTGAACTTGTGACTCGTCCTGCAGCGTCTCAATTGTCTGTATGCAGCTGTCAGCAGAAATGGTGGTTTTAAAGAATTGCATGTAAATGTGGACTCCACATTTACAGCTTGATTTTACTCTTCTTGTGTCATTAAACTTCCTTTTGGCCTTCTGGTGTTCATCTTTGCAGCTGTATGTAACATGTTCCTTGGTTAGAAGATGTTGTTCATTTCCTTTTCGTAACATGGTTAATGGAATTCCTTTTTTCCAATGTAGTTTTCCTTCTGAACACAATCTCTTTGTCTCTCTCTCTCTGTTGTTTCTCCCTCTCAATGTTGTTTTTATGTATTGACTGTTCTTCTGTTTTTAACTTTTGAGGCCATCAGCCTTGCTGATTTCACTGACCATGTCAATCAGAACAAACAAAGAGACAGGCTCCATTTTTGCTCATTACCATTTTAAAGTTGTAGTGACAGGATACCAATATGACACATTCCTGCACTGTTTAGAAGGGTGGGCTTTAGGAGATGTAAATTCTAGTATTAAAATGTTAGCTTTTTTGAGTGTTTGGAGTGCCATTCCTTGGGAAATTGTGACTGTTCATTAAGTTGAGTGTGGCTCAAGGGGAGGAAGCAGACACCCTCTGACAGGCCAGTAATAATGGTTTGTTTTATGGAGATCAGAGAGCAGCATGGCTTGTTCTTTTGTGAGGGGCAGAGGTAAAAAGGAAAGTCATTGATTGGATAGGCTGTGTGCCTTTGGCTGTGAAGTGGGAATGGCCCCCATTGGCTTGTGTGTCTGACCTGTTTGTTCTCGAAAGTATGGTGGGGGGTGAGAGGCTGGTGTTATTGTCTTCGTAGACAATATTGCCTAATCCCTACCTGAGACTGTAGAGAGCAGTGACTGACAGACAACCAACCTGACTCTTTGTGCCCCCATGTCTGGGTCAGTCAGTTAGCCTGAGCGAGGAGCTGTATTTTTCACCTTCCCTCATACACCATTTTCAATTAATTTCTTTGAATGGTCCACTGCTGTAAACTCAATCTCATTAAATGCAGATTGGCTAAATTTAACATGTGAAATTAACTTTGATTGCTTTGGTTAATTTGTCAGGGGGCCTTCAAATTGCCAGCCTCTCAAAAGGTGGGAAACAAAGTGGGCTCTTTGCACCACTAAAAATCATTAAAGGTTGTGTTGGACGGGGATGAAATGGAAAAAATAAAATGGAAAATTTGACCCACCCTCTAATCACTAGTTGTAAACCCTGTGCCAGTGTCAGATTCTAATTTGTCAGTGGGTTTTTTTTGTGTTGGGGCTGGAGGAGATGGTACTTGAGCCTACCTCCTGGTGGGTAATTTAATCTTCGTGTTTAGTCTGTTTTTGACTTTTGACCCCCCCATGGTCAGGTGGTTCTGTAGCTCATTGTTAACGCATCCTGGGCCAAATATCTGTGTCAAGGGGGAAGAAATGTTAAAGTAATTATTTAAATGAATATATCATGTGGTAGTGATGTTTTATTCATTATGTGAATACAATTAGAGGTATATTATCTCTGCATAGGCGTACATATGTATGTTTAGATAATATTGGTAATTATTATTCATATCATTAATAATATATTATTCAGCAGTGAATAATACATTCATTATGATTCATTAAATGCATGACTGCCTTTCTGTAGACTCAAAATCCTCCTGGGGTCACTAAATTCTGATGGCTCCATGGCAGACGGCCGAAAAAAAAGTGACATGCCCCAAAGTGGTTAGCTAGATCAACAGTGCTTATTTTTGACAGGCCGTCGGGTAGATTAGGCCCGCAAACGATGAGGTGTGGGTGGGTATGAAGATTGTGTGAATATAAAGATAGGCTTTGTGTAACTACTTTTGAAGTAATCAACAAGGAAAATGACATCCTATTTCCTTTGGCATCTGAAATTGAATAAGCTTTAAGGAGCAATTAAGCTATATTCAAAGTGTTGTACTTCTTCTCTATTATAGTAGAAATGCAACTTCATGCAGGGATGTTTGTGTGTATGCATTTGTCTATCTTCGGTTGTACAGTGAAGTGCAAAAGTCAGAGACCGCGCTTCCATTCATTCAATTGCCATTCAAATGGCCAATCAGTACAGATTATTCATTTTTTGGTGTCAAACAATAAAGCAGGAGACATATGTTTAACAGAAAATTACACGGAAGGCTTTAACACTAAGGGCCCTATTTTGAAAGTCATACATCAAAAGTCAGAAATCAGTCATTGCCCGATTCTCGCAACATTCGATGGGACAGGTAAAAGTGCAAAGCTATTTTTGTGGACACAAGTTCAAAGCCATAAATCAAATTGGCCCGGGTCTATTCCCTGGTGCTACTCGCAATAGGAGGTCCTTCACATTGCATTGTATCTGCCAGTGTAACCCCTAGTTCCTCACTTGACTCTACTCTAGCAGACACCATGCGGACCAAGGGTTTAGCTGGTGAAATTGACAGTTACTTGTCTCCGGTCCTGTGACACACTTGCCACTGGCAGAATGCAAAGAGGCAGAGCACACATGTCCAATTATTAAATATATGATTTATATATAGTGATAGTATAGTTTTTTATTCCTCTTAGTTTATATATGAATATATATATATAGATATATATGCTCAGTGTTACAATACATCGCTAAATACTGTTGCTAAAACCTGTTTTATATTAAGTAACGTCACACCACAATGCATAAAAAGAATATACAGTAACCACTGTAGCTAGCGTGACATATTTCACTTCGCTATATTAAACACAATTCCAACTGAATGTAATGCACCTGGCAAAAACTGGCTAGTAACAGCTGGTAAAGGTGACAGTTACTTGAGAGGGAGGCCAAAGCTTTCCTCAAATTTGGGAGATATCAGGGCTACTGGAGGGGGTCCTTCCACCACCCAGCCTTTGAGAGGCAGCCGGCAAAGCCGAGGGAAGGGTGAGATTATCTGATCTCCCCCTCCTGCTAGTGCAGCAAGCTGGCTTTGCCATCGTTCAGAGGGAGCTGCGCGCACTCCAGCGTGCAGTGGACTCCCTGAACAGCCGTCCCTGCTGGACGGACAGCAGGATGGAGGTGAGGCAGGCTCAGCTCAGCAACAGCCTAGAAACTGTGCGCTGTAACCATGACTTACCAACACCAAACTACCACTCCAAGGACTTCCTCCTGTCAGACCTTTGCCTTAAAAAAAGGCAGACTCATTCATTCTTACGGTTCAAGGATACCCTGAATTATAGGATATCAATTAAAGTCATACCGTAACACTTACAGATAAGAGCATGTATTTTATTGTTTGAATAGTTATAACCTATAAAATGTAGGCTATCCTATCTAGCTGATAATTATTTGACAGTCAGCTATATTTATTGTCCTTATGTGATAGTGTATTACTAGAGAGTTACACGTCTGCAGTAAAATCGTCCCGATTAGCAACCGCCAGTCCCACTGTTTGAAAAATCATCAGTGGTAACACCTTCTTCTTCTTGCAATTATGTATTCCATGCAGTTTGCTATTGGGATCAACAGCAAAACAAAGATGTTAAATTCAGCCAAGGTTAATAGTCTGCATCCATCCTGCAAGATATAGATAAAATAAGATACCTGACAACTGTGCAAGACTGGACAGACGAACAAAACAATCAACATCAGATAGACCATACTTAAAGCACCCATCTTAGAGAGATAGGAAACAATCAAGCTCTGCTTTCTTGTGGATTTGATCAGACCTGTCGATCCTTACATTGCGAGAAGAAAACGTCAAAAACTTCTTGTCAAAAAGTCACTATTGAGTAAAATGAATTGACTAAAGAGAATTACCATTACACTAGATGACTGACATTAAATACTTAAGATGTGGATTAAGATTTAATGGATTGATGAGCCTAAATTACATAGAAAAAATAATTCTGCAGCAAGATTACTATCTGAAGCACTCAAGCACTGCTAAGAAGACCAAGATGTACTTATCAAACATAATGGCATCAGGTGTTCTCTGCACACTGGATGAGCCACCTTAGAACCCAGATCTCAACATCAAGTTTTTGGGATAATGCAACAAACTTCTAAGACTAAACTCTCGTGGTGTTCATAAGGAGTATAGAAAAAATTACAACTTTGAAAAATGGATAGATGTTGCCAGAAAAGAATGGAAGCTACAATAAAGGCATAAGATGGGTAGAATAAATACTTAAAAATCTGATATTGCATTCAGTTGCGGAGGCAGTGACTGCATGTTTATGCTCCCCATTTAGCTCAGAGATAATCTGGCTCAGTGATAATTCTGTTACCCAGTGACAGATTTGTTTGTTTTTTTTAAATTACCTTCTTGTAATGTATGCATGGTCACTCATCACCCCACAGCTCATCTTAATATCTGATGAAGTTTCACACACTCTGGGTATTTCAGAACCCTTGCTTCAGATGGGCAGGATCCAGGGAGGAGAGACTGAGGTCCTGCATCCTGGGCCTTGTTGAGTCTTTAAAGCAGGAATGGGAGCTGAGGCTCTGTGATGTGTTAAGACCTCAGTTTGGGTTTCAAGGGCTTGGGTTGTGTGATGTGACAAGGCCAGCGTGGAGTGGTTGGTTTCTCTCCATGAAGTATTAAGGGTGGGGGTTGCGTGTGAATGGTTACGATTTGTCCAAATATTGGAGATATGCTTTGTCATTTACTGATCAATCTTCTACCCATAAAGATTACTTTGGGGGAGTGTGCTACTCCTGTTGTTCCACCTGTCCACCCCTGTTATTTCTCTCCTCCATTTACTCCTTACTCTGTGCACAGATGAGGTTTCACAGTGTAGCTTAACCCAGATTCACAATTTCACTCAGCCAAATCCCCTCTCCCACACCCTACTTTATCCCCCAGCCTTAAAACCAGAAAACCAGACCCAAAGGATCACCAGCAGCATGGCAGAGATAGATTGTGGGGCTGTAAGCATGGGCACTGTTGCCAGTGATGGAGTGTGTTAAAACAACAAAACAAGGATCCCCACATATGGGGAGCGTATGGTCCTTAGAGTGCCTCCATCTGTACATGGTGTTATTTTAACACGGATGGGTTTGGGAATGAGACAAGACTTTTTTTTTTAGAGCATGGCTTGTTGAGTGCTGACATTCTGCACTCGATAAGTGAAAGATAGTTGGGTTGTGCTTGCAGATGTCTCATTTCTGACACGGTTCACCTCAGTCTAACTGTCAAAAGGTCCTGTCCACTTCCACTAGTTTATCTTTCAGCTATCCTCAACCTTGGGTGACTTCTAAATTGTCAGCTGGCAGCCTGGCATATTCAAGAAAGCATATTAAGAAGCAGAACCAGGTTTGGCTAATTGAATATTCCTCCATTTTAGACTGAAACGACAGCAGAACCTTAGAGATAGGGAAGGAAAATGGAGGTTGTTCATAAATCTGATTTGTTGGAAATTTGGTGTAAAGCTACATCAAGTCTGTCAGACTTGTCGACGCAATCAGATTATGTAAGTTCCCCCTAAGAATGAAGGTCAGTTGAAAGTTGAAAAATCTCAGATCAAATGAATTGGTCAAAAACTTAATGAATAACTTTAATTTGAAGTTTTATCAATATGTTTAAGTTAAACATAATTTTCTGCACTACAACAACTTAGCAGAAACAACTGATTACCCTTTGAAATACAAGAGACATTAGGCTTTCAATACTATTACCTTAGAGGAGACTATGTTTAATTGTTTTTGTGATTCTTATCAATAATCCATTAACAGTCTGTGACAGAGACTGATCAGAAGTTAATTTAGAGTGAAGCAAATAAGGAAAAAAGGACCATAAATCCAAGTTATTTTGGGTGGTGTGATAAGTTGTTTGGTTGTCAGCCAGTTAATTAATGGTAATGGTCTTTCTAAACAAGTTTGGTATTGTAGCTATAGACCTTCAGTTAAATTCACTAGAAATCAAATCAACAATAATAGGAATTTCATAAAAACAATAAAAATATGTTCATATCAGCTTTCCAAATGGTGCATCTGTTTTTCAGTGATCTGTAATCCTCAGCCTCTTTGGTGAAATATCTTTTTTTTATTTAACAGTGCAGCTGCAGCTTTTTAACATAGAAAGTCTGATCCCTTTCGTCTTGATGTTAATATTTGAATATCAATGATAACCATGAGCTTGGGTATAATTCGCTATCTCATCTCTTGGTTCATAATGCTTTTACTTCATTGGCTAGTCTGTCAGACTCTTAGGTTCATACCTGCACTGTACCATATTAATATAAATACAGACACGTATATGCACACACATATGGGTGCATGCGAGTGTGAGCATCATTTTGTAATGGCTGGCTAGTGTGCTTGTTGTGGAAGATTGATTCTGTCAGCTTCCTGCAGCGACACCACTGATAAAGATCTGGATAACAGTGCAAAGGGAGCCACACTGTTCCATATCTCTAACTAAATGTACTACTTGGAGCTTAATACAAAACCAGCCCCATGCTTTTGAAGAGATAAGTCTCCTTAATATTTTTTCCATCCTGTGCCTTTGGAAAAGATATGGTTACCCCCATGACGTGGTCCTTTGTAATGGTTAACAATGTACACATTGCATTATGCATGTGCTGCACACATGGTTTTCAGTCTTGCTTGAGCCATTAGAACAACTGGCTCTGTGATTCATCTCTGAAATCACATTACAAGCCTGTATTTGTTAACATCATATCATGTAAGTGGTGGTAGATTGCAGCTTCTTTACTCATAACATGACATTTTAAAAAAATCACTTGTACAAATTAATTTCTACAAATTTTTCATTTGTAGAAATGGATCTCTCTTTTGTGAAGAATGTTTTTCAATTCAGTGGGCTGGGCTGATTGTATGACTTCCCTGCATTTTGCTTGTCCACTCTCGATACTCCACTTTCTGCATGTGTTAACAGTGAAAAATTGCTTTTGTCTGTTTAACTTTTATGTGTGTACGATTAAATTGCTGTCTTTATACTTACTCAACCCACCCAATGATAGGGTTGTTTGTCAGATTAGTTTTTAGATAATGCATTTGAGCTACTGTGCTCACAAAGTGTGTTGTGTCTCTTTGCATTTCACGCGTGCACTCTTTAGCCATGCTGGCTGGGGCCGCACATGCAGCCGTCTGCCACTGCAGCGAGTCATTGAAAAGTATAGGAACAGGCTTTTCTTACACAGCCCCTTTTGTACTTTTTACACAACACTCTGTGTATTACATGCAGCCGGCAAGATTCCGGTAACCAAAGCCCTTGTCACTTCCGCTCGGATAGAGAGGGAGTTGCATTTTATCTCCCTCAGCACTCGTGTCAAATAACAAAGGATGTGACTTTGATTCTTGGCTCTGGCGTCTGCTCCCTGGCTCACTGCAGAAGGCTCTTTGAGGCTTGCTTTGAGGAAGATGTAGTGCTGCCTTGTCCCCATACCCCTCTCCCCTTTTGTTATGGTAATGGAGGAGCTGTGTTGGTTATGCCATGCTGGTATGATGCTGCACACCCTGTGAACAGCAGTCCTCTTGACATGAGTGAGGTGTGATATCAGCTGGGAGCAGCAGGTTGGCCTAATCCACAGGCCAGGTGGAGATTCACCACAGATATATGAGTGAAACAGCCGGGCTGGTTCACAGACCTGTCCAAGGCAATTAATGACAGCCGAGTCACCGCAGCTTCTGGCTTTGGCCAAATCTGGGTTTGTCCCCAAACCCCAAAGCTTTGCCCCACAGTGGGATCACAGGCAGCTGTATATCCACATTCCTGGGTGTTTCATTACATTTAAGTCTAATACCTGTAATCCCAAGTGTGTATCCAACAGCACAGGACCTGAGGTTGGTCCAGTCAAACCTGGTCATGCTAAATGACTCACAACATAAGGAATGTTCACCTAAGGCATTTAGGGATGAGACTGGGCATGCTCAAGAAGCAGAAATGCAGGCTTGCATCATCACTACAATATAGTGGAATTTAAGCGAGACATACGAGGAGTGAAGCTTCTACTGACCTAATACTCAGCACATGTACTGACCATGGAGGCCTTGATCAAGATATAGCCTACAAAATGTAGGCAGTCAAAATGCATAGCAGGCTTATGCTAAATTTCTAAAAAAAGAAAAGAAGATGGCAGTTTTGTTGCCATGATTGTTTTGTTATTCACCAACATGGCTGACGTTAAATACCTTGTCAGCCCAGGGGAGGTTTAATTGCATTCAGGTGACATACAGCATGAGGCGTAAATCCCATTAACAGCACCTTTGTCAGCAGGAGGGAACATTGCAAATCCTCGCTGCAGTAGGGGTTAACTGGTGCTTACCGGTCATAAACTAGGCATGCTCAGATATTGCCATGAAAATTTATGCAGCGATGATAAGAACCCCTTACATCCCATACGCTTTATGGGATAACATGCAATTTTTCTTCCTTTCACGCAGAAGCACTGCTCTGGTTGTCCGCTCTTTAGAATGACAAATTGCATAATTATTTACAGGGTTAATTAAGCGGACGACGGCACTCGTTATTCTTACAAATGGGCTGCCCCAGAGCCTGACTGAGGGGATCAATTGGAACAATTGTGCATTTCAGTGGGAAACGATCAAATTCCCTCTTCACTAACAGTCGTAGCTCCTCTGCTGTAGGACAGGAACTAGGCCTCCTCGCAGAAGATGGTGACTGAAAGCATTAGAAATTGATGTTATTCAATTACCTGCAAAAAAAAAAAAAAAAAAAAAAAACATTTATCGTGCAGTCGGGAAAATGGATGGGAGCTTTAGTGGGGGAGGCAGTCACATTTCCACAAAACAAATGATTGCTTTGTTTTGGGTTTGTGAGACTGTGTATGTGAGTGTGTGTGTGTATGTGTCCATCCAGGGAAGGGTAAAGATTTGAAATTTCTAGCAGCTAGGGCAGCCACTTAATGAGAGCTATCTGGTGTGAAGGGATTAGAGTTGAGACAATTGCGAAGGAGTGCCGGAGGCTCCACAAAAAGAAAAAAAAGGGCAGAATGGAGGCGAGGAGCTGAGAGAGGAAAGCTTTTACAGTCTTCTCTTGTGAAATCGAGCGCGCCTCTCCCCACCACCACCACACCCACAGCATTCAGTGTCTTTCCACAGGAAATTCCTTTGGAATTTACCTGCCTGAGGAGAGATTACCTTCACCAGGGGCTGTGTCAATATGTCAATAACATATGCTGCAAGAAGCATGCCTTGATGTTGTACAACAAGCAAAATATGTTCAACAAAACATAACATTGCTCAGTAACACTAATGTGCCTTTTTATTGTTTGGCTAAAGAGCACAAAACCAATTGACAAGAGCAAAGTGACTGGTGAAAATCATGATGTGTCATATGCACATGTACACTCAACATGAGCACATCAATGATATGATTGAGAAGGTGAAAGACTTTAATCCCTGTTATATCCCATGTTTTTATTTTCATCCCATGTCTGAGTTTAAGAAACTGAAACTATCTCTAGTGATGATTGTGGTTGCAAGAAATCATATATAGGATTAGTCAAAACTAAATGTAAACTCGAACTAGACTTTGTTCCACAGTAAAAATCCCTGAGGCTGCAGTGTGGGCTGACAGTAGGGTCACTGAACCTGAGACCAGGGGGAGGCCTGTTTGAGTGGATGAATATGTAATGGAATGTAATGCAGTGCCGTGTAGTGTAATGTCTTTTGTTGCTGACTCATTGTTGAAAGCTCGGACTGCTTTTTGGCCCAGAACACATGCTCTCCTCTCTGCTTGTTCAGCAGGCCACACTGTGAAGTCACTCTGATTTCTTTCTGCTAATCGCTCTCCCAGCTGCCTCTGCAGTCCTTTCCCCTGAGTTTTCATTTCTCTGCGAGGCATGGTTCCTGAAACAATCGAAGAGTTGGACCACCCCCACCCCACCGCGCCCCCTCCCCCTCCTCCCCAGCCCCCCTTGAATATCATCCATTGGAGAGTCAAAAGCATGCCGCCTCCTTCCTGCTCAGTGCAGAGAGACTATGCAGGGTTGCGTAATCCGCTGCCCCAGCCCCCACCTCCCGCCAGACACTGAGAAACATCTGGACCCAGAACAGAGAGTTCATTAGGCAACCCTAGCAGCTAAAGAACGGCATGTTTAAAAAATGATGTGCATCTCCAGTAAATCCAGTGGGAATAGGCCAAACCAGGGCGATAGCGTTGGGCACCAGCTAAGGCATTTTAAGAAGCTTCTTTTACCCCCCACCCTCCATCCCATCTCCTTCATCTCCCTCTCTTTCCCACTTCACCTTCTCTGTCTTAAAGAGCAAGTTTTGTGTGCACCATCTTGTGTGTAATCTGGCTGGGCTTCCTCCTCGAGGGTGGCTGCCAGTTATTGCAAGTAAAAAATAGACCCGCAGAGCAGCATCCCACCAATTACTTCATAGGCGTGATGGATGTGTAATTAGAGAAGTGGGCCTCCTGATTCAGATTTTTCTGTAAACCAGTTAGAAAACTGACCAAACAGACTTGATTACATGCTGCACCAGTGAAGTAGCAATCACACTTGTCATAATGACACTCAGGGTTTCAGACACCACAAATATCAGTTTGCATCTGACTTGTGTCTTCAGTTAATGTTTTTAGTTGAGCACTGTGTTTTTTTTCTCTCTCTCAAACAGAACACCATAACATATGTTTGATAGCTCTGGTCAGTATGTTGCTGGGCCTCCCCTTTTTATTGGCTCGTAAAGCTGATAAAAAACGGATGGAGCTCTGTGGTCAGCGTGTCCTGCAGGGCGCTCCAGGGGCGCCCACGCGCTCCCGTCAACTGAGAGATCTGAGTTTCACGATGTTAGAGGGGAGCAATAATCTTGGAGTTATGCAATTTTGCATACATGTTTGGGAATTTCAGGGCACAGCTAAAAATAGACACCCTCTCTTTTCACTTATATCAGATCTTAGACATTTTTTGAGTTGTTTGTCTGTTGATGTGTTTGAATTGAAGTGACCGGTAAATATTTCCTTCTAAATTAGGCAAAAACCTGGGTTTCTGAGGGTTCTGTAGCAGGAGGAATTTTGGGGTAAAGAGTTAATGTCTAGCCATGCAAACCTGCAGCAGATGTATGATTATACGTTATTTTACAAATTGTTAAAGGCCTTGTGTCAACCACAGGACATGTATTTTTCTACGGAGGGGATAGAGTGTTATGTTTATAGTGTACCGAGAGAAAGCAAGTCCATTTATGCTTTATTGTTCCCCAGACAGGAAGGGATTGAGTGTAGGCATGTTGTATTTCTGTAGTGCAGCCCTTGCGGAGTTTCTCTGTGAAATATTTGGCAGCATCTTAGGCTTCAAAGATTTTCTTCTGTAGGTCAGTTTATCTTCTCTGCTCAGTACTGTTTTCTTTGGGAGCTATAGGTTTTCCTTGTTATGTACAGAATTCCTTTTGCTAATTAGCCATTACTGTTCATTTTAAAAAGAAACTGTCAAAATAACATGAAGTAGCCCAATCTTTGAAGTATGGCTTGTGAAGTCTAAAATAAATCTAGATTTTATGACTCCCTAAAGTGTTTCACAGATAACAAAACCTAGGGAAGATTTTTGTTGCATGTACCATGCTTTTATCAGACCTGCTCATTGTGCTTTAAAGTGCTGCAGTAAACATAGCGTAACTGTTTTTAATAAGTGTTTTCAGACTGAACGCCTGAAAATTGCATTGCTTATCAAGATATGGTGGAAGTTCACCAGTGCAACAGAAGGTTCATTTCTCAGCTAAAGCAAAATAAACCCCACCAACAAGGTCAGCACTGTACAAAGATCAGCCAACAGATATTCAACAGCAGAATATAAACTATGCTATCTGACCTTGCAGAAAATGCATTGTACTGAGCAGCAACAATCCCTCACGGCATGATCCTGGTGTCTCCAGAATTATTAACTAATTTCTCATAGCTGTGGATGCAGGCTTGTGCTTGCTTTTTACCAAGAAAAAAGCATTTATTTTTCTGATCCATTGCTTCTGCATTTGGAATTTGTTACCCCTGTACCTGGAGAGAAACAGCACTGACCTGCAGGGTCTGTGACCCGTCGCGACTGTGTGAGCATAATGAAGGCTGTTTGCCACTCTGCCAGGTCATGCTGAAAAGCAGGTCTTTTCAAGACGTGGTTGAATGCTGCAGTGTAAACGGGCCAAGTGTTTCCTTGTAATGAATTAGAGAGAGGCATACCATAAAGAGGTGTCATTGTGTGTGTGTGTGTGTGTGTGTGTGTATGTTGAGGGAGGAGAAGAGATCGGAGAAAGGAACAAGAGGTTCTATGTATACAATACATACTTGTGTTTTTACACAATACTGATGCCCCCATCGTCCTTCGTCCCTGGGCTCCATTCTGTGGTCTCCAATTGAGACTCTGCCATTGGTGGGTGACCTTGGGTATGATGTGCTACAGGAACCTGCTGGAGCATTCCTCTGACCTGCGCTGTGGAAACGGCCTGCTGAGATGATGAACAGTGCAGTCTGGACACATTAATCTTCCAGCCCAGCACTTTATCATTCAGTTAGACCTCACGTATACCAGCAGCGGCCTCAGATCTTCTTAGAGAGAGGCAGGCTCCTCGCCGCAGCACTCTCACATACACATATACACATGAATACAAAATCTGGCCATAGTTTGTCGTTTGTACATAACTACATGCTGACCAGGATTTTCATATATATAATCAGCACTGTGTATTTATAAATACATATTTACAGCACATAACAGATATGCATGCATACATTCACACTCAATCGCATAGGTTCGAATTTAATCTTTTAAGCAGAACACAAGCTACCAAATGCCCTTCAGCTATGTCTAATATTCACTTAGCAATACACATTCATTAAAACACAGTCACAGTACCAACACTTCCAGACATGCACACACACAACATTATGCAAACATGTTCAGTTTCAGTTCAGTTTGCACGTCATTATCAATACCATGCTCCCTTAAAGCCAGTGTCATGCCTCCCAAAGTAAATGCCACTCCCCCTCATGATCAATTCCACACCTCTGCGAGTCAATCCCAAACCCCCTCGGTCAATGATAATCTTCCCAGAATTTATCTCACACTCCCAATGTCAAAACTACACCTCCCAGAGTCACGTTTACACCTCCACAGCCAATTCCACTGCTGCCAGAGTCAATGCCAAGTCCCTAATCATCAATCCCACACTTGCAAGAGCCAATTAATCCAGCTCTCAGTGAATGCCACACCTACCAGAATTAACATCACAACTCCAACATCAAGGTCACACCCCCTAGAGTCACATTTATACACCCTCAGTTAATGCTACTCATTCCAGAATTAATGTCACACCCCAAACCCAAACCCCCCCCCAACATTCAATAGCACAGCTCCATCCAGTCAATATCGTACTGGCAATCTGGGGAGGTTTAATTTTTCATTCAAGACTTGTCAGTGTAAAAAGCTTTATCACTGAACAGAAGTGCTAAACAGAGCCGGTTTTTGACACTCCTTGGTGGTTGTTGATTTAAGAGTCAGGAATTTTCTCAAGTGACAGCAGTACTGCAAAGTTCCGTTTGTACCACACACAGGGGCTGCAGGGTCTGCAAATGAAGGAAATGAACTGGAGAATTCTTGAAAAGGCCCTTGTGTACGAATTCCCCCGCATAACTAATCTGTAAATTGGTTTCAATCCAATGCATCAGGAAGCTTTCAGAGAAGGAGAAACTGCTCTTTACACTCTCTTTAACATTCACACTGCAGAGCATATGTCAGCATGCTGCACTTATACTGCTTTGAGCCTCTGGGAAAGTTATCTTATCCACACAGCATTTCCAGCAGGGAGACCATACAGAACACACATGCAGAGATGGTCTTTGTATTTATGTAAAAATATACAACCCAAAAAGTCTCACCAATGTATCATCACAACAGAGGCTACATTCTGGTTTGATACTCTCAGCTTGAATGATGTGTCTTTCTGTGACTGAAGGATTTTGAGTTTCAGTTCAGGTCTAGCCCTGATTCACTTCCGAGCTACAAGCAAAAGTTAATTATTCTCCCTGGTGCTGAGAAGACATTACTGTAATGCTGTTTTCTGTAATGGAGATGGAGGGAAGTTGTGAAGATGAGGTACGGTGCTGTTGCTGGAGGGAGAGATGGCTGATTTGTGTGACTGTTTAATAAAGAAATGATGGGTATCGCTTCAGTCATCCTGTGCACAGTGAAGTACATCATCTGATGAGTTGCCTCAGGGCCTAGGTACGAATCCAAACACCAGGGAAACTGAGAGAACAGCCTGGCAACTCCCTCCACAGATCTTCTCAGAATTTCCTATGTGGTGTTCACAAAGCAGATTATTGGTTGGGAGGGGGAATGGGGAGAAAACATGGTTTCCGGAATGCAAGATTATCCTCCAAATGTTCAGATACTACTGCAAATCTAAAGATCCAAATGTTTAGGTATTTGAAAAAAATCTAAAAAATCAAAATGACAAAATGAGAGATTAAAGGTTGTGAGAGGAACAGCAAGGAGAAGGGTTGGGCAGGAGCTACACTTGAAAATTTGTACTGGAGTCTGATGAAAATGGTGGGTTTTAAGATATTTTTGGAAGGGAGATTATGAATGTTTGGCAATATTGTGGATGGGATGATTCTGGCAGATATGATTGAAAACCCTCCAATGCAAGTCCATGCCATTTACAAATATGCTCTGGTGCGTTGGCATTCTTATATGCATATGCAATATGTAAATGGTGAGGCAGACACTTTCCTAGGTCTGATGCTGTATTTGGGTCATGGATAGACAGACATTTTCTCCATCTGTTAGAAATCTGAAAATGTTTGTAAATGGCAGTACCGCAGCAGCAAACATGCTGTAATGGTTGGTTACAGAGACTACATTACACTATCAGACAAAGATATGTCCCGATAGCATTTCTGCAGCAGAAGTGAAACTTTTACCTTCATCACAGTGCAAATGAACTGCTGGTTAAATTCCTGAGACGGTTGGAGCCCACTGCTTTTTTAACCCTTATTAATGATCTGCTACTACAGCCTACTGTTTTTTTATACACTTTCTCTCCATCCCTGTAAAGCCTGCTGTGAGCCACGATGTCATTTTCTCTCTCTGACTCTATACATGCCATCAATGTAGCCACAGGCTGGCATCAGTGCAGTCAGCCGGCACAATCAATTCACATCCCTCCCTTTCTCTCTACCATTGGGGGGTTGTAAAGGATGGCAGCCGAGTATGGGCCGGTTTCGGCTGTTGCCCCATGTTCTAGAGAAGGCCACGACCAAGGGAGGAGGAGAGCGACACAAAACCTGACAACCAGATGTGAGAGGCCCCCGGCCCTCACACCCCCACCGACACCCCTGTCTTCTCCATTTCCGCAGCGATTAATTAGAAAAGCCCTGCTCCTTATCATCATCATCTGAGGCCAAAATGTTGGACTGAAAACCCCATAGCACCTTTAAGGGAATGTTGGGTGTGTGTGAGTGTTATTTCCTAAACGTTTAGCACTGCTTTTGCTAATCTTCCCTTCTGTCAATAGTGACCAGAGTGATCTTAATGAAAACTTTCTTTTTCCTCTTAGTTCCCTGTCTTATTCATTGTGCGTTTAAACCATTTTAAGATCTCAGCTTCCTATGAAGTAGATGATGCAAAATCTTCAGGATGGTTTTTGCATTAAATTTGTGCAGTGAAGCATTGATCATTTTTCGTAGTGAGTAATGAGCTCTGCTGGACCTGCTGTGTGCTGGAAAAGGATTTTTCAAGAGTTTCTCTGTAATCAAACCTTTTCTTCCTGAGTGTGCAAGGTCCAGATCACACTCTTATGCATACCAGGGAAGTAATATCTGTGAATACAATGTAATTAACAGATTAACATGTAGATCACAATATATATTGTGTGTGTGTGTGTGTGTGTGTGTGTGTGTGTGTGTGTGTGTGTGTGTGTGTGTGTGTGTGTGTGTGTGTGTGTGTGTGTGTGTGTGTGTGTGTGTGTGTGTATCAATTTGCATCATGTATTGCTGATTTAGTATAGTGTAAAATAGCCTTGTGTAATAAAATGACAAATATACTTAAAATAATCCATATGTGAAAATGCCATTACTGATGTTCAATAAATGGTAAACAACATTTTTACTTGCAGAATAATTATGAATGCTCCTTGTATTTTGGATGGACTGTTTCAAGCAACTACTGAAAAATATTGAAAAAAATATTACTTTTTCATAAGCTGCTGGTTTGTGTTTACCACCACCAGTTCCTCTCACCTGGTTCCAAAATAATTAAGAGACAGTCACAGCAGGGTGCCCCTCTGTGCAGACTATTAAAGTATAGACCCCAGGAAAAATGTTTCATTCCACACACTGAAAGTCAGATTTAGCACCTGCATGCACTCATAATGAGACAGGCCTGTGTGGCATGTTTCCCAGAAGATGTTGTTGTAGTTACAGCGGGTAATAAACAACAAGTGAGAGAATGAAAAGGGGTGTGGAAAACAAACACTTGTTTGCACTGCGCTGGATGTTTCAAGTTCAGAGTCCGGAGGCCATAGAGTAATTTCTTTGATTTCATGCTTCCATAAATATTATTATCTGGAGATACTTAGGAGGGATCAGAGCATGTGAGCAGGAACATCTGCTGCTCTTTTAATATGTTAGTGGGGTGCCGTACAGAAATTCAAACCAGTCATGTGACAGTGAGCATTGCTGTGGATGCCACAGACAGGCTCAGATAAACTGTTGAACTGGCTCTTCATCCATGATAATACAGTGTATACCTTAATGAATATAATGCAATGTGTATTGCGATGCATTTCCAGAGTGGAGTAAAAGCCACATAATGGATTGCATTTTCAGAATGGGTTATAAAAGGGTTATAAAGCCAATGTGAATGGCCTTAAAGGTATTGTCAAACACTATAGCAATTAAAATCACTTGTTTACTCGCTAAGAGTAGAGAAATCAGCTGGTACCATGTCAGTCTGTTTTCATTCATTCATTCATTCCAAGCAATATCCTCTGAGGAATTAATTGGACTATAGTTAGCAGTCATAAAAATGAGTGAAAGCATGTTTTCTTCTTCCGGTGTTACGAGCTAGATGCAATCAAATGCCAAGCCCTCCAGTAAGACCACAAAACTTAATGAATGGCTGGTTAACTGCTACTGCTTCCTTTTCTTTATTATTAATTATATAGTATCATCTTCATCATTGCTTGTTTCTCTCATTTAAACATTAGGACAGCTCTACCTCAAAGGGCTTTTGCCATACAGACTGTGTTTCGGCTCGATTTAATTTCCTATAATTTTTCAGTGTCATCTTTTAAAATGAAATTCTGGGGCATTTCAGTCACATGACCCACAGCCACCACAGAAAAGTGATATGACCTTTAAGTGCTCCTGTTTTCTGAAAATGTCGGTAGTTAATCTTGCAGGTCCCATTTAACCTGTGAGCCTACATCTGATTCATATTTGATATTAACTTGATGCCTTCTGGAAGGATTTTGGAAATGCTTATAACTGAATCTCTGTAAAAAGGTTTTAGCACAAACATGGGTGTCTCTTTGAAGTCTTTTTTTTTTTTTTTTTTTTTTTTTTTTTTTTTTACAACTACTTAGTCCATCAAACTATACACTTTCACTCGGTTTATTCTTCTCGCTTCATGGCCCGAGATGTAATTTAAGATCATTTATTAACATATTTGTTACATCCATCTTTCTGCAACAGGTAGTCTTTATTTCAGGTAAGTATCTGGAGACTACAACTCCATACCTCCATTGACTACTTTCATACAACAGTCAAGGTTGAGTGAAGGAAGTTTTCCTTTCAGGAGTGCAGATATCTGACCTACATTCCACAAGGGCTGTTACGGCAGGTGCTGGGAAAAAAACCAGTGGGAAAGCAGATGCTCAGTGTGCCAGTTATAACCTTGAAAAGCCTTAGACTAATTAAAGTACAGTCCATGGGGCTCATAGGAAATATGTTTTTCAGAAAAGGTGGGTACATTCAAATAAGAGAAGTGAAGATTTTCTCCTTACTGTCTGATTCACATTGCCTTAGGACAAATTGAAGTGTTCTGATTAGAAGAGACATGAGGGAGAAATAAAAAGCACTCATTACTGAATAACTTTCAGAAAAGATTTTTTTCATAGCACTATTATAAAGGAAATGTGGTCCAATTCTGATATTTGTCATGTTTTCTCTCTTCATAAATGCATTGTAGATTTGTGTCAAATGTTCTTCAAGGTATAAACACGTATTTAATAATTGAAAGCTCTGTGTCTTCTAAGATTTATGTGGAATGGTTTTATTAAGGCAAGTATCCGCAGTGAGCTTGTGTTATGAGTTGCATACACCAATGAAAAATTGTTGAGGGTTCGTGCCACAGTGTCCTGTCGTGCTGAGTGACAGTGAAAGTTTTATTTGTTGAACAGGGATAAGCACAAAGCATCTAAGGCTTGAGTCGTGATGCAAGGTGTACCATGATAAAGACCCAGGGTTAATGGATGTCTGCTACACGGTTTTGCTCTTTGCACCATCGTATTAATTTTTGATTGAAGCAAGATTGTTTGATCTCTGTTATCCAGCAAGGCAACAACCGGCCATTTAATACCAATACCTCTATGTGTCCTGAGACAACGTGTTTGGCTAAAAGCTCCTGGTTTTAAATCGTTCCTTTTAGCCAAGCCCTGAGAGGGTACAAGATTTCAGGATTACTGCTCAGCCATATTTAAACCTGTGTTCATGACTGGGGAGTGTGGGTCCTTGTTGAATGTAGTTTATAGTCAGTGAAACATTCAGCATGTTGATTTAATAGGATAAAGATACCCTCGTCAAGAGTCTCCCACTTGACCCCACCATCCCCCAAGTAGGCCTCACTTTACTTTCATTTTGCCCTACCCACATTGCTAAACGACTCTCCTCCAGGTCCTTCCATTCAGAAAAAGAGAGAGAGTGTGTGTCTGTGTGTATGTGTGTGCATGTTTGTGTATGGCAGAGAGGAGGGGCCAGCAGGGCGGGGTTGTGCCAGGACTGAGCATGCCCTGCCGTCGAACACTGACCAGCATTGTTGAGCTGTGCTACTGGAATCTGCTGGACTGCAGTTTGAAAGCAAGGCTGGCGGGTGCTTAATTTAGACCAGATCATGGAAAAATAAGCCCAGGGCAGGAGGCCCGTGGAGCACCGGTGAGATTCCTGCGCACTCCACAGACTCTCTCTCTCTCTTTCTGCTCTGTGCATCACACTGCTGGGCAAAAGGAAGGAGAGGCCCACAGGAAGCAGGTGTCAGTTCAGAGAGCCTTCAATAGAAAAGCAGGTCCACCCTGCTGGTCCACAGCATGCGTTGTGAAGGGCAAAACCCGGCCACTCCCACCTAAAAAGACTATCCCCAACCTCAGAGATAAATGTGCTCTAATTTCTGCTCTTTGCACATGGCCAAACCAGGTTTCCCATTTGAATGACAACAGCAAGGTAATACAAAGCTAATGCTATCTCTGCTAAACTGATAAATGTGAGGACTACTTACCTGTGTTGTGAAAAGTGTGAGATTGGGACCCAGGTGGGGGTGGATGAGTGAGAGGGGACCTGCAGGTGTAGACACTGTATGCTCAACTATCAGAATCTCATCGGTACTCTCAGAATCTCAATCACTGGCACATTGCCAGGGTGAAGATGGCACTCGGAAGCAGTCATTTTTATAACAAACACCACTCTGTTCAGAAGACGGGCTCCTGTCATATCCCAGCTGACTGTGCAGGTGTTTCATTCGTTGGTTGATGTTTGCATACCAGGTGCTGGTGGGGATAACTGACTCAAATGTGATTCATTTTGTGTTGTCCCACACCCGTGTCAACAGGGTCTGTGTGATTTCCTGTATAATCACACATTCAAATTCACCGCTTCATTGCAGTTGCCTGGATTTGTTACCTGCCTATCCAGGGCAGGTAGGTTTCCTCCTGCAGAGTCATTTGTTTGTCAATGAATGCACAGCCTGCATAAAGGATTCCTTTTTTCTGAAATATTAAACCCATCTGTTTGTGGATGCCTCCCCCAGGATCCCTTGTTGCTTCGTCCTCTTATTGTGTCTTATATTTTCCCCTCATTAAAAACAATGTAATGCAGTGAAGAGGTTTATTAGATTTAGTCTGGAGGCAGACAGGCTAGCACACTGTTAAAAAAAGAGCCTCTCTGCTGGGAGTGAAAAGAAAGTAGAATATTTGTTATCCTGTGTAGAGCTGTGCTGTCTTTTGGGACTAATCATTGTGTACCCATTCCCGTGCATGGGATGGCAGTTTATGATTGACGGGTCAGACAGTAAATTGGTGTGATTGGCTACAGTATGTATGGAGGTGGGCCAGCCAGTGTGATTTTATTCCTAGTACTGTGTATAATTGGACAGAAAAACAAATCAGGTGCCCTAGTCTGAGAACCCCTGTGGGATATATTTCCTTACTATTGAATGATTTATGTACTGCTGATAATCTATTGATAATCTAAAGCTGAGTGTGTCATTTAAGTATAAAGGGATCTCTGCTTTTAGTAAATAGTAAAGATTTTCTTGTTTAATTTTGGAAAAATAGAACCATCATGTTACTTTTAAGCCAAGTGGCTTAACCCTGTGCAAGCTTAGTATTGTTGATTTTCCAATTAGATTTTGGTGCTGAAATAAAACTGAATTGTTGTTTTGTTACAACATTGGTTAATTCTCTATGACATTTCTACTTATGAAAGCTTATGAAGTTTCCATGGAGAATCTCACACATTTCCTGAGAAGTCTGTCTACTCTGATTCCTTGGACTACTTATTTTTTCTACCAAAATTTTTGAGAAGTCTGCAACCTTTGTATCTTAGCCAGTAATATGAGTAACATTCGTAACATCTGAAACATTAATTCTGTAAGATTATATTTTTTAAATGACCTCAGAGATAATAGTGATTTAAGAGGTGGCCACAAAAAAAGCAAAAACAGAACTGAAGTGCCTGTGTGGAGGGTCCCTCATAAACTGTACTTTAATTTTTTTTGTAGTGTTCAGTCTTGCGCAACATTCCTGGTCTTTGCTAATTCCTCTTAATGAGAGTGTCTGCACGCATGCTTTCCATGAGACAGCAAGCCCACGACACAACGTCATCACTGCTATGAGGCCCTGAAAGAGGGTTTGCTGTGAGGGGAGGGAGATGGAATCACTTACAGATGGGGAAAGCAGCACAGCATTGGCATGAGTGCCTGTGATATAAGTTACATACGTACTACATGCATGCATACTCTGAACGCTGCTTGTAAAGGCTGTTTCAATTGACCCTCCTTAGCTTCATGATCAGCAATACTGAAGTAAGCTGGAGGCAGTTCCACAGTGAACTGACCTGAGCCAGTCACGTGACTAACCCCAGATAATACAGTGAGTTGAATTTTGGTTTCCACGCTAGTCAGATGAATCATAATGAAGTATATGTGTATTCCCCTATAAAATATTAGAAAATCCTGTAAAATATGACACAGAAAGTATCTAAAAGTTCTTGGGGGCACAGGTATTGTCCTTGGCCTCTGGTAAATATGCTTTACATGTATTATTTTTTAATTATAAGTGAAGAAATATTGGATTTTGACAACTATCTATCATTGCTGCTCTTGTTCTAATGAGCGCACCAAATTATGTGTGTTCCAACAATGCATGTTGGCAGCTATAATGGACAAGGAAATTTAACATTAAGAGCTGTCAGAGCCTTTCTTTCCTGCCAGTGGGGCAGCCCATAATGGATGGGAGAAGCCTCCACAAGCTCTTGCTAATGGCCATTCAGTGTTTTTCTTCTTTTTTTTATTATCTTTCTAAAAATACCAGATATCAGAGGCAGGAAGGAAGCCAGAGTCTGGGGATGTGGGGGGAGTAGGGAGAGGCAATAGGGAATTGATGGAACTAGGCCCAGTGATGAATCTGCGTCGATGACCAGATGACCGCTGGCCGAGGTCACAGGAAGCTTCAGCAGTAACAACACAGAGGACAGTGAATCCAGAGAGACGTGCGGGTGCTTCAGTGAGGGTGACAAGGGCTTCAGGGTTCCTCCATGATGATGAGTCCAAACCGCTCAGATATTCCTCCAGTGTTAATATCCATCACCTAGGGACAGCAGTCGCCCCACTGAATAAAAGTCTTAAGTCGTCGAGGAAACTGTCAGTGCGATTGTAACAGTCCAAATAAACGAAGACTAAGTCACTCTGGCAACTGTCAGTCCAATCGTAACCGTCTAAATGAATAGGGTCGAAGTCGCTCTGGTAACTGTCAGTCCGATCTTAACCAAACTTGGCAATTTTAAATGTAGAAATCTCAGGTCTGCATTTGCCACATTGTCACAGTCAGTATTGAGTGCTATTGTGTGTTTTTTCCACTTTTAGTCACTACCGCTCCAAAAGTTGCTATAGAATGAAACGGAGTAATCAATGTTTTCAACTAGATCTTGTCTGACCAACCTGCCTGATACTCTATCCTAAAAGGAGTAAGTGATAATAGGCCCTGATTCAATCAATCAAAATTTGTCTTTAACTTTGACAAATCAAGTCACAAACACTGTGGTGATTGTTGGACAAGCCCTGGTGTGCTGGGAAAGAAGTAAAACAGTCCTTGAATTTAATTGTCAAATACTTTTGAAAGCTGCACCAGCTGAAAAGGGGAAAGAGAAATGTGAAAGTAATGCTGTCAGCTTGTGCAACAGGAATTATGAAAATAGAGGGAGGGAAAGTCACAGGTCTGTGGTGTCCAGATACATTTTTAAACAGCAATGTACACTGCCTAGGTATAATCCTTTATTTAAACTGAACAACAACAATAATTCATTCATTCAAGCGATTTGTGTAATACAAGGTCAGATTTGTTCCAGTAAATAATTTACATGGTGCGCCATTCGAGGGGAAACCCCTGCTGTGCTATGCAGGTATTGGTTAAATCAGAAGCTTCCCATCAGAATTACTTGATTAATGGATCAGGTTTCATAGTGCGATACATGTCATGAGGTGATGACTAGTTTATTCATTTAGTAAAACGATGTGTTTCATGTCTGACTTGGCAACTAACTTGTATTGAACTACAACAAACAGCATGAAGCATGATTTCTGGTCTGTTCAGCCTACAACATTGTTTGGATAATGGCTAGATGGTTAGATTGCAGCATTCACAATGGTAAATGGGCTTAACTCACTAGAGATTTAAATTATATTTTAGATTAATCATATGTTCCTCTCCAGAGTAACATATACAGCAGAGTTAAAGTGGACATCCATTTATACACCTGGGCATTTACTGAAGTAATTCAGGTCATGTACTTGGCACCCAACCTGGGAATCTAACTGTGGAATCAATCCTGTGGCCTAGTGCGCCACAAGCATATTTACTTAATGATTGTCCTTCAGTGCCGCTTATTTCAAATTAGTTTCTTCCATACTGTAGGATATATGCATAGCCTATTATTATTATTGTGAGTGTATATGCTCTGTTGTTTACTGTTAAGAAGTGCTAAAACATAAATGTTTATAATAAGCAATATTAACTGATCCTAGAATCGATTTGAGATTGGGACACAATAATCACAATAGATTTGTGCATCTATTTTACAATCATATTCACTCAGAAGCACTATAGTCATGCTTGCTGGAAAAATCTGAACAAATCTATATAATTAAGAATGCTTATTTATTTTATTTTTTTTCTAAAGCAGCAGTTCTAGTGAACTGACAGATTCACTTGAGAAATGTTGAGAAGTTTCAGTTGTAATGAAATGGAAATGGCTTGATTCAAACCTCAAGCAAGAAGTCAAACAGCACTGTGCAACATAGAGGACCCCTGTGTCTCATGCCAGAGAAGTACGCTGACAGGCAGTCTGTGTTGCATTATGGGATTAATTTAGATGCCATTGAAATTCACGCAGTTGTAATCCCCCTCTGTTTAAATTGAGGTTTCAAACACAGTCACGCCCGGAGGAGCAGAGAGAATCTGTTAGAACCCTGTCTGCCCTTGCTATGTTCAATCCCACAGTATTTACAATTAGTGCTCTGCAAACCTTAGATTAGTGGAGGGAGCAGCAAGCCTCATCCTCTTGGGGTTCCCACAGAGTTAAGCCTCCCCAAACCTGCAAAATGTCTCTTAGAAAAAGATGTGTCAAGGCTAATATCACATTAGTAGAAATATCATTGTAAGTATGATGATTAAGTCATGTTTCAATTGACTCCCCTTAGCTGTCTTACCCATACCATTTCTACAGTTAGTTGACCTTAGTTAGTTTGTTAGTTAGTATGTTGGCCTGCCCTAAATATGATTGCAGGTTAATCCTAACTCGGGCCAGTGAAGCAGATAGTGCATATAGTCAAGTCATGTAGAAGTCATAGAAAGTACAATAGTGTGAAAGTATTCTTTTCACTTTATGTGGTTCAGGGAGGACCATCATGGTTCATCTGTCACTGGTCATGCTAGTTCATGCTACAGAATAAACACATAAAGACGTCCTTGGAGTTTAATCATCATCATTCATTCATTTTTCTTGTGCCTTTCATGAATGAAAAAAAGAATAACAATTCAGATTTAATCCCCAATCATAAATTAATGAGTAAATACACAAACTTGCAAAAAACTTTGGAGAAAAAGATCTAAACTCATTTCTCAAGATCAACATAGTGACTGAGGCTCAATTAGTTTAATACATTAAGAATTTAAGAATAAGAACATGAAATACACAATGACAAGAATAGGCTGTGTATCCCATCTAGGCTTTATCCATTATGTATCTTGCACTGTGTCAAGCCAAGACTTGAATACTCCAAGGGTCTTAGTCTCTGCTACATTGCTTGGCAAGGTGTTCAAAGCATTCAGAACCATCTGTGTAAGAAAACATGACTGATATTAATTCAGAATTTACTTTTAACTAATATCAATCTATTCCCCCATTTTTATGCTGGCAGAACCCATCCTAAAAATCAATTGTGGTTCACTTTGATAAACCCTTTCATGAATTTAAAACCTTCAATTATATGTGCCTTCCCCTCAAATTAAATCATTCCTTTTGCCATTCATTTGAATAGATTAAGTGTAGTAAGCCTTTCCTTGTAATTTTTAAATTTCATACCATCAACCATTTTAGCTTCACCCAGTAGCATACAACTGGAAGTGTTTCAGTGAAATATGAAATAAGATTTGTCCATCCTGAAATTCAGTTTGTTGTGTAGAGCCCTGGAGTTGAAGGGGGTTAAGGTGCCCCCACAGGGTTTGGTCTTTTCAGTTGCTGGCAGCAGGGAAAGGATGAGGAGGCTGTCTCACCCTCTGGCCTTGTCAGGAAGCAGAGAAGAATAATCGCTCTTTTAAACTGTGCTGTTAATAAATGATGAGCAGGAACCAGGCAGTTAAATGGTTTCCATGAGGGCTTGGAGGGGGGTATAGTGAAAGGGGCTACTGGTGGGAGAGAGGAATTAGCAGGGTGTTAAGAGTCTAAGAAAGGGGGTGGTGCATGAAGCATGGTGAATGAAAAATGTAGAGGACAAAGATCATGGTCAAGGTAGTTCCTGCATTAAGCTCAGCTGGGGTTTTTTCAAGGTTTGTGGAGGATGTGGCTTTTCTCATCACTAATGTAAGTATTTGATTATACCAATGCATGGAAGAATTCTCTGTCATGATCAAATGCAGCCACACGTTCTCAGAAAATGCCATTATTTTCACAGCTCAGCCGTCACACGCACTGCCTGTCTTCAACATCACCTGAATAATGTACACACATATGAGTCTGCACTGTGCATGGAACAGTTATTAATCACCCTGTGTCCTGTGTGTGGGTGGGAATTTGGGGCAGTAGGAACCAACTATGTCTCTTATTTCAGAATTTACAAAGACACTTTATGCATATTTCTGCATTAAATGTATTATTTTATTGTAAATTGTGTAAGATTATGGTTAACTCAGCTGCTTGCATGAATAAATCAGGATAAAGGTAAAAAGAACACAATGGGCAGTGGTCTTTGTATTCTCTGCAGAGTGATCGAACAGAAACTCTTATCGAAGCTGGGAACGCAGTGCCATGCAATTGCAGCCCTCCTACTTGATTTCTTAGAACAATGTGTGTATGTGAATGTGCGTGTGAAAAAAACAGGATCGTAGCAGCATCTGGTTTGTAGGCGGTGGTTCTAAAAGGCCCAGCTTGTTGAGTTGTTAAAAATGTATGTGTCAGTCTGCGGGAATGGGACTTAAGTCATTTGCTACATTTTAAACAGTCACGTCTGCAGATGGAATCTGACAAAAAAAAAAAAAAACTGCATGCTTGCTTACTCATAATGTCACAGGCTTGAGAAATTATTTTTAATCAGTGTTTCAAATAAGCTGCATATTGTTTACAAATAAATATCAGTGCAATTTTCATATGAATGCCATTTCAGGCATGTTTTGTGGAATTTACTGCATTATATAGCTGAACTGTAAATTGTGTCCTACTACACATGCATGCGATTGCAGCTGTGAAATTGGCAATAATCTTGTGGTGGTTTTAGGAGTTTATTTAGATCCACATTTTGGTACCCATAACCTGCAGATGAAGGGCACATGGGTTTAGAAAGTGCTCCCGGGCTGCTGCTAAATATTCAGTTGTTTTTCTTTCTGTGGATAAGGAGTAGAGTGGAGGGGGATGGAGAGAAACATTGAGAAGAGGCTTTGCCTTGAAAATCATTCCTCTTGATTTTAACATCAAAATCCCTTCTTAAAAATGAAATTTTACTTACAGGTCTAGCTTTACTATTTCATGAAAACACACAAGTTCCATCAGCAATCGGGATAAATTGCATTGGGTACTCATATTGCATTGGGAAGGAAAAAGGAAAAAATGTGTTTTTCTTCATACCTCACCATGCATATCAGGGCAAAAATATTTGAAAACCATACCCAATTCACCATATAAATTGCTTCTTCAAAAGCGGCAACTTTCAGAAAGCTGTATATATTGAGGAGGGCAGGGGAAGGGTGGGGGGCAGGTGATGATGGTAAGGGATGGCAATGGGAGAGAAGACTGAGGCTTTGCACTCTCTCTTTCTCTCTGGCCCTGTGATTCTCTACTAGCTGTGTTCATTACAGCTGACGCTCCCTTTGACACGGGTTCAGAAGCCAAACTGAAGCTTCAGAGATGGAGTCACAGCAATGCACACAGCAATTTAAATTTTAATTGTTTAGATTTATCTTCCTCTTGCACAGCGGCGGGCTGATAGCTCAGCTGATAACGCTCAGGCTCTGTTTGCTCAGGGTTGACATTGTTTGATGTGTGAGGAGCAGAAAGAGGAAGGGATTTTTAGGCAAATGAAAGCTGTGTGCAGTCGCTCCTCACATCTTCAGCCATATCCAGCTTCCTGATGCATTCAAGCACTCTATAACAAAGGCTTCTGCCTAGAGTCAAGTTAACTGAAGAGTTTTATGATCCTATTAATTCACAAGACCTGTTTAACTATTTACCATTACATTAAGTTAAAGTATTTTGAAAGCAGGAAACTATCTAGAATGGCTTATAGTGTTTACTTCCAAGTTGGAAGCATGCTAAAGGGTAGAGCAATACCCCCACATGCCCTTTCAGAATCCTCTTCAGCATTTTGGATTTAGGCTCATACCTTAATACCTGTGGTTGTCATTTAAACATATTGTTCAGGCTTTAGAACCCTGGAGCAAATAATCAAGCAGTTGTTTTTTGTATTGTAGTTCTGTGCAAAAATGGAACCACTTCTTGTCCAGAGGTCATTTTTTTATAGACTTCAAAGGTTTGTTTATTTTACTCTTCAACTTTGACACTGCCTTAATGTACCATGTTACTCTGTTAGCTACATATTTTGACAGTTTGCATAAGATCAAAGGCTAAATGGGGCATAACTGTGTATTTAGTGGAACAAGCAAAATGCATGAAAGTGGGTGAAAGGAATTCAGGTAAGCACATTCTACACCTGGTGCTTGCATGAAGCAGGGGACCTTGACAGGTAAATCCTTATTCTCTGAGATGTTGTCCCTTTGTCTTGATCCCTTGCCCTTTTGGATGTGTTTAAAGTACAGAGCAAATTTTGCAAAGATGATGACTTTTATGGGCAGATAATAAGTGAAGATAAGAAAATATGAAAATTGAACTCTTATAACCTCTCAGTCAAAGCCATGAGGACTTCACTGAAGGAGACATAAAGCCCAGTGGTCATACAGATACTTGCAGTTCTGAAACAGTTTTTAGGAATTTGTACAACTTTTGTGAGCAATGTTAGAATTAATGAGGAATTACAGAATCTTGTTTTGACCTACATCTCCCTTGCCACAGCCATCTTGCCATTAAAGATTAAAAACCCTCAAGTTTTAAGTATTCAAAATGCATGCACCCAGCATTGACTTTGCTTTTCACGTTAAGGTTACTGAGCTGATAAATTAAGAATCCTCTGCTTCTAGCTGAGCCTTGACTTTCCCTCGTCCCCAAAATGGCGGTGTTCTTGCCCATCATCACTAGTGAGTACATGGAATAAAGATGAGCTGAGAGGCTGTCTGCACAGGGTATGTCATTGAACTTGTTCTTTGTGGATTAGTCCTTCCTGTCTCACTTTCAGTTTGTGAAGGATAACTTCCTTTATCCAAGGATTGCATAGCAAGATTTTAAAATGTTTTTAAACAACATATTAATCCAGTCAAAAGCTTCTGTGATTGTTTGAGAATTGCTTTGGTTTGGATTGTCAGACAGTTGTATCTTCCTGGCTATAGCACATGTCCTCAAACACCATTCACATCAGCAATGCATAGAACTGAAAACAACTGAAAAGGGCACAAAAAATACCAAACTAATCAATCTCAATTAAAATTTGAAATCAATTCAGGCAATGAATGCAAAATGCAAAATTCTCATTTAAGACAATACTAGCAGTCCTGTCTTTTTGTTTGTGTATTTTCTATTCTTCCTACTCCCTTACCCTTCCCACAATTCCCTGTCACAGTCGTGCTCATCTGTAAGGCCAAGGGGGTGATGGTGATGTTTGTGAAGAATGCCCTCCCTGGCTTTTCCTCTCTTTTTCATTTTGAATACAATAAGATGAGTAATTCAACAGTACAAATGTACTTAATTAACTGTTATAGTAAGTACTTAATTACCTGTATTGTAATTGTAATGAGTCATGGCTGGAAGCCAAAATCTCAAACAAAACAGACTAATGCATCAATTAATGTTACCCCCTGTTCATGGTGGGAACATGGGGAGAAAATCAGGAACTGCATTAAATGATAGCAGTCTCTTCAAATCTGTATGAATGAGGCTTCATTTCAATTTTTAATATGCTGAAGATAAGTGGGAAGTCTTCCAGTAATTCACAGTGCTGCAAGGAATTACTGAACATGCATTCAGCCAGTACTGTTAAAGATGGTAGCCTTAAAACTTTTGTCAACAGCCAGTTTGCCATAGAATGTTATGGCACAGCTATGTTAGTGTTCCTCCCATATTTGTTTTTCCATTATGGTAGAAACTGACAGTGACAGTGGATTTGTCTGAATGGGAAGCTTCAGGCACAGCAGTGTTTCGCAGATACGGAAACACTGGTTAGTTTGTTAGTTTCTTTTTTATACAGACCACGTTTATGAGATGTATGAGCAGACCACCATGTCAAGCTGTTGGTAGGGGAAACACTGTATGTTGTTTGCAAACCACAGTCTGCATTTTATGCTTTTTTCTGAATATTGCTTTGACAGTTCTGTTGAACATATTTTTTTACATTTTTTTAGTATGCTTTATTTTTTTGTAGTGTAATTATACTTCAACTCAATTTGCTTGTGCATCAGCAGATTTGGCCTAGATTTTGCAATGTAGACTTGCAGGACATTTGACTCATTACTGTTTGTTTTCATTGATGAGAGTGAACCTCAGAATGAGTGAAGCTTGTGACCCTCTATCTTCAACTTACTGATGTCAGTCAGTAAGTAAGCCTAATTAGATACTAGGTGATTAAACTAATTTGAACAAAAAACATTTTTGTACTATTCATACATCCATAGTGAGAGTCTTAATAAGCTGTGTTTGTAATGTTAAAGCAGTTTTAATTGGTGGAACAATTACACTTTCATACTGAGAGGCACTGTGGAGATGCAAGAGCAGGAGTCATCCAATGGCATTATTGCCAGTGCTGTTCTTGTCCTGGATTGTGGGCATAATGCTTTTCAAAAAGTCGAAACAACAAGTAGTTTCACCAAGCTCCTTTCTGAATATTGCGTCATGCCCTTGCCAAGCACTAAGCTGTTGGAAGACCTTGCAATTTAAAATTTTGTGTGACACTGCCAGTCAAAATAATTGTTTTAATAACACTTGTTTCAGTTTATCTCCACACTACTCACTTCTAGCCAGATTTGTAACACATAAGATAACAAAGCAGTGTCATACCACGTGCATTTATAAGTACATATCAGCCAGCTGACTGCTGCAGTGCTGATTCACAGAACACAGGTAAACTGGCAGCTCTGTCAATGGCTGACTGGTAGGGAGCCACTCAGTGGCAGTAGCTAGCAGTGTAATTAACACAAGGAATGGTTCTATCCAATATAACTGTATATAGTGTACATTCTGTTTGTCAAATAATATAAAATATAAGTAAATAATGTTATGAATGTCTGTATTTGTAAATGTGGAATATCAAAATGTGCATTTGCTCTAGTTTATCTTATATGTTGGACAGCCTGTGAATTAGCTTGTTCTGTGGCAATTCATTTCTCAGCTAGCCAGCTAGCTATATTGCCAGTTTCAATAACAGCAACAAATTAAATTAAACAGACACTTTAGTATGTGATCTAACTCTACTTCAAGCTGCATTTCTGTTGCTCATAAGTCAGAGGTAACATTGTCAAATATTATATGCAACAGCTGGACATAATTCTGTGACATAAATTATTTTTTTGATTGGTGAAGTACCCTTTGTTATTTTTCTAGTTCATTTGCTATACAGTGTGGGTTTAGGGTGTGGCCCTTATATTGTTGGATGCAGACTGTATGGAGGTCCTTGATAGATTTTTTTTTTTTTTTTTTTTGTCAAGACTATTTTCTAACAACTATCTGTGAGGGCAGCAAGATGAGGTAAGGAAAAAGATTTAAAAGGCTTTTTTTCTTTCATATGGGCACCAAACATATACACAACCAGACACACACAGAAACATATGTAGCCCAGGGGGAAATATGGAAGTTCTTTGTTGACTGTTAAGAGCAGGAAGGCGTTTTACATATTGGTTCCCTGAAGATAAGTGATTAAAACAAAGGTGTGTTTGGAGACAGCACTATCGCCACTTATATCAGAGATGTGATTGGATGTTACTATGGCTTTGCATACTCTCCCTGGGTGATGACATCATAAGAATGGCATTTTGATGCTTGGTAGACATGGGAGGCATAGAGAGGTCACTGTTTCTGATTTTTGTTGAATGCAATTGACTAACAGAAACAGCACTGTCAGAATCCAATTCCAGGCTGCAGGGAGCAGTCCAGCACAGAGGGCTGGTGCTTTATCCAGACACCTTTTAAGGCTGTGAAAAGACCAGACCTGCCTTTGCATAGGATGGCCTATTTAACAGGCTCTCCTGGGAGATGTCCTACACAGACACATATGCAATGATAAAATGAACCTCTCAGAAACTGAGTCCAAGGAATCTTCAGAGATGGGGTTTCCTCTTCAGTCACCCTCCTTGAGCATGTGCTCTGATTGAGGAGCATGTTCTGGAAAAAGACTGCGAGGTGTATTTCCTTTTCCCTACTACCATCCCCTAAACACTTATCTCCTCATCACAATATTCATAACCCATATTCATGAATATTCAGACAGCACAGTCATTTATGAAAATTATACAGCTGAGATCCTCTGTCTCACTATGTGGACAAAATAAATAAATAAAATATAAGTAAATAAATTGCCCTCCCATTATGACAGGCAAATATTAGCAGAGCAATTTTCAAGCTCATTTACATCAGTAATTGATCAAATAATCACACCTTGCATCGTTATCCCTTTTTATGTCACGGAATGCATTTGATGTTGGAGTCCAAATAATGTTACATTCAACTCCCACTCAAGCTTCTTACAAGACTGTGAGAAGAAATTAATTATGTATGTGACTGTTCAGGGGTAATGGTTTCACAGAGAGCAGGGTAAGTTAAAAATAGCAGAATCACATTAGAGGCATTCAAGGTACCACCCCCTCACCTCACCATTGGGACCCAAGAAGTCTCCTGCTGTTCGTCAAGAGTCCAGATCCTAAAGGTAGTGCCACTTCCTGTGTCAACTCGAAACAGAGGTTTTAAATTTAAAAAACCTGAGCTGCTTACATAAACAAATCACATACTCTCATTACCTGCAAAAACATAAATCCTAAAGTCTGTCAGTATACCAAATCATTGATATCAAAATGCTGCAAAGATGGAACAAAACCTTCACCAGTAAGTCTGTACAAACTAAATAAGCACTACTCCAGAGGAATGCTACCCATATTACTCACTAAGTGTTCATAAAAACTTTCAGGCGCCAATAATAAGTTGTATGATCACTTAACATGTCCTTTAGCAACAAGCTGTTTATTCACTCTGTATACATTATACACATGTCATGCTGAATTTTCTCATAAAATGATGAAAAGACAGGACAGGCCAAGCTAAAGATTGTTAGTAAATGAGTAACTGTGTACAATACTGTGTATGTGACCCTCAATATAATAAATATCATTCAGTGTGTGGAAGTCTGAAACAAGAACACATTGCACTCATGTGCTGTTCATGTTTGCTAGCAAGGCCTTTGACCAGGAAGCTTGGTAGAATGGATGCTGCATTGAAACACTGTGCAGGTAGGTGCAATCAAGCTAGACAGTTGTTTTAATAAAAGGCTGTGTCGTCAGGTAACTTTCCAGCTGAATCAATGAAACAAGGCAATGGTTGCTTTCTAGTCTGTTACAACAGCATGTTTCTGGTTTCAGGGTAGAAATTTATTTGAGGGATTTACAACCTACCTTGTGTAGGTATATAAAGAAAACAGACCAAAGGTGAGACTTAATAATTCTGGGACAGGAGTCCTTTTGGCTGTGTAATCTGCAGGAAAAAAATAACATAAAAGCAGAGGAGGAGAAAAGGAATCCAAGTCTGTGGCTTTATTGTGTGTTTGTATGAAATAGCACCTGAATTCTGTGAGGTCAGCGGGTACCGAATTTTGTAAAGACTGAGTGTCTGGGACAATTATGGTCTTTTCTATGAGAATATAGTCACACCAGTTTGGCAGATGACATAAATTATATCCCAATTCCAGCACATTAGGAACACTGAGATACTTGGACACAGAACCCCAGTGATAAATTTCAATGAAACAATTTCAGTTGCACCTTAAATGTCAAAAATCATAAATGAACACAATGCTTTCAGATATTTTCCTCTATCAGCTTGGTTTTGTTTTTCTTGCACCAAGTTTCCGTATATGAAAAAAAAAATCATGTTTGCAAGTGTTTGCCAGGGCAGAATGAATCATTTGCAATTTGACTGACCAAAAATTCTCATAAATGAACAGCACCATTAGCTGTGCGCCTGAGGCAAAGTTTCTTTGGTGTGTTGTTATGGTAATTAGGATGTGAGGAGGTGTGATTATAAATGATATTTTATAAATGTCTGATGTAGTGCTAATGGAACTACTATTTGTCATATGCATGTTGATGGACCCATGCAGTGAGTAACAAAATATTTCTCCCCCTAAAACTCCTCCTTACACAGGTGGGGTAGTGGGTCCACACATTTCCATATTTTGTTGGGGAGGGTCATCTGGAACTCATACTGCAATTTAAAAGAAAAAATTACAGAGGGATTTACACTATTTGAATGAAAAGAGAAGCTTGACAGCAGAACCAGAGAATTCATTGCACTTGGTGATGTATCTCTTTCAACATGGGAGGGTTTTACCCATTTTGACTTATGTCCTTGCATTTATGCAATGATGTCATTGTCCCCAGGGAGGAGGTTACTGGGTGTGTTCAGCTGGAAAGAGGCAATGGTGTCTCCTGCTCTTGCTCACACTCCTCTAAAAAATAGTGCCACACTACAGTCTCTGGTTATACAAAGGATACGGATTTCAAAAACCATTAAGAAATATGTTTATTGATAAAAATATATATACTTCATATAAAAAAGTATTACTGCCCATGTATTTTTAATGTATTATATGATCATGATTATTGTGAAGTTTAAACCATGAACAAACAATTGAAGTTGTAATGTATCATTTAAAATACATACATTTAGACAGTTTTGACATATAGTAAAATATATTCTTTGCAGCTTGGATTTCCTTTTTTAGAATCTATACTGATGTATATTACTTTTCCATCCGTGTCGCTTCCCTTCAGACCCCACCCATTTCTGCTCAGTGGGCCAAACCACACAAGTGGAATCTGGAGACCCGTGAAGGCCGAACAGCCTGAGTGTATGGGGGAGGTTAGGGGAGAGCAGGAGGGCTTTTTCCACAACGTGTTTATTTACTGTCCTCCTGCCAGCTGGAAAACCGCGGACAGTTGTGTAACATTTGGGCCTGCTCGGTCTGGGCAGTCAAATGCAGTAGTGCCACAGATGTTCTATATGTAAACCAGATGGTTAGCTCCTGTGTTTAAACCATTCTCTGTGTTTTCTCATTATCCTATGAGTTTCCACTTTGTAAATGGGAGGTTCCGGTGCTGTATGTGTTTCTTTGGTAGCTATGGGTTTTTTTGTGAGCAAGGCTCCTTCATGAATTCAATCATGAGTCAGCAAATTGGCTCCTTAGTTTCAACAGTATCATTAGCTAAAACATTTGATGTTAACAATGCAGACTTTGCCACCTGGTTTATATGACTGTGGTACCTATGGCACAGATATATAACAATCTTTGTTAACAAACTTCATCAACTCCAACAAAGTATTTAGGACAATCAATGAGATCATTACAGAACCTTGGGGAAAAGAAACTTTCATATTAGATGTTCTCAACAGTGCCGAGCAGTCCCCAGCGAATAGTAACACATGCAAACACCTCCGATATGCTGACTCACATTATTCACCAGTGTGATGTAAAAAGAACACTTATCTAGGTCATTGTGTGTGAAATCTGATGTAGAGGCGCTTAAGTTACTGCTCTAAATATAATTCATTCATAGTTGCTTAAGTATTGTTGTTTGAATAAGTGCATTTTGTGGTATCATTTCTTGTCTAGATTTTCACAGTTTTGACATTTTCAGCACATTGTAACAAGAACCTCACACAACAAATATTTTTTCCTCCCTCTCTCTCGTATTATATGTACCACTATGTCCCCCCGCACCTGCACTGAGAGGACTTCAGTTGAGCCATTTATTCCTCTGATACTCTCACCAACATGGCAGTGACTATTTTCCATAACAAAAGCCACACAGCAATAGAATTAACACAGCCAGCAATAACCAGAAGAGAGACGGGAGAAGTGAAGGCTATAGTAGCGTGTAGAGGTAGCTGATGAGGTTGTAGTGGCATTTATGTTGTAGTGTTTCAAAAACCTCCTGTTCATTTAAGCCCTCTCCACGGCAAGGGCATGAAGTCAGTTCTGTCCTTCTGCCGATGACTCCCAGTCATGCTCAGCTTGTGACATAACCACAGCTCTAACTAGTTATGTTACATCTAAGTGATAAAGCTTCCGAAAACTAATCTTAATATTCTAATATTCTTTTTTATGGGCATTTAAAAGCATTCAAGTCAAAATATACCAGGCAGGTATATAAATACACTAGGCATGTCTGTATTATTTTATAGTCTGTTTCCATGTAAAACTCGACCAGATATTTTCAGTTACAGAAATCATATGAAAGGCAGGGTTGAAAACCACAGCCTTATTACAATGTCTGGAGTATCTTCTGGCAACTTCTGACAAGAAAGAAAAGGGAGGACAAATACTAGCGATTGTGTCAAAATTTTTTCTGGAGAACCATCAGAATTTGGGTCTCTTTGCAGTGAAAAAAGGGTTATTGCTTCCAGTCACAATTTTAGGGAGGGAAGTGGAGGTGAGGGGCCTGGAGAAAGGTCTCAGGTGGTGAGCAGTGGTTGGGCTAGTGGGATGGTTTGGGTTGGGGAGGGGCACAGGAAGTAAGTCTGCTCCATACTCAAGTTGACCTGACCCAAATAACCCCTTACTGTTACATGCAGTTACAAGTTAACACATTCAAGATCAAACATTTTGAAAAGTACACTTAACACTTGTTATCTGAATTTTAACGAATGTCCTGCTTTTGGAATGTCAGAGAGGCAAATCAGAGTGATTTAAGTGGTCGGGATTGAGGAATACAGATGTTTCAGCTTTGAGTTCTTGTCATTTTGACCGGACAGTCATACTGTGCATTCCATCAAAGTACTTTGCACTGGATTTTCAAATGTGATGAACTGGCAGGGGTCACAGTGTTTGATGGAGATTTGGCTGATATGCATAGTATGGGATAGAATATGCCTGAGGTGACAGATCTGTGACAGTACTCCCACCACAATTCTCTCAATAACAGGGATGCTGTTGATTGATGTTTTCTGTAAGAACATGAGGGCCATGGCTTTGGATTGATTTACTCCTGTTCAGGTGGCATTTTTTGCTCCCGGCCTTGAGTTTGCATTTTTCTCACCCAGCCTGGGATGGCTACCTCTTAAGACTCCCAATGTGTGTGCGTGCGTGCGTGCGTGCGTGCTCTTTTTTTTTTTTTTTTTTTTTTTAATCCCCCAAAGAAGTTCCATTAAACTATGTGGATAGTGGAGTATCTTTGTCACATTTCTCAGGCAAGCAGCAAGGACACTTCCCCTCTGTCCATTCCCTTTGCCAGGGTGGCTAGCCTCTGATTGTGATTGCTTCTGTCTGGAGTCTTTCCAGTGAATGGCAGAATTGAGCTGTGATCAGTGTTTCAAAGGGCAATTCAAATAATTGGTCCACGTGGAGTAAATTTGGCCTATTGTATCTAGTCTGCTGACTGCAGTGTATGATCTAGGCAGTAGGCAGGGGATAGTTGGGTAAAAATGTGAATTCTTTAACAGACTCGGTCAATATGCATCAAGTGGTTTCTTTATCATGAAAAGTCTCAGCTCTGTACTGAATGCACTGTCAGAAAATCCTTTTCCCCGCTGTCTTTCTCCTCAGTAACCAGAGGAGAGCTAGGAGCTCCTAGTTGCTCACCCTAAGTCCCCTCTCTCCTGTGTGTGGATGAAGAGGGGGGATAAATCAGGTAGATGGCCATGAACAAAATCAATTTGTTCTGCCTTCGGCACTATCCTGTGAATTCTGTGACAATTCTTCATTCCTCCGGATCATAAATCAAGAAGTGATGTGCTATAAGCTTCATTAACAGAACTAATAGCTCTGATGGCTAAGATCACATTTTTTTCCAGTTTTTTCTTCCCTATCCCCAAGGTTCTCTTCGGACTGCTAGACTAGCGGCTCTGTGTTATTTCAGTGGCTTAGGCAAAGTGATTTTTTACCATCTGCTTTGAAATTAATGGGCATGTTGAAAACTAGGCTAAATCCAGAGTGACAGATTTTTTTAAAGACATGCAGAGGTGCTGGAGGCTGTGCCTGCCTAAGTATGTGATGAAGCACAATGTGTTCTTTGCTTGTTGGCCTGCCCCATAAGAAGACCGAGTCACACATTCGATTCATGCCTTTCCTCAATATGCATCTCCTAAATTTGAGATCCCGGGATTCTAAAAAGCCCTTGCGTTAACATGCTATGCTTTGATTTGTTAATCCTTTGCTGTGTCCCTTAAGATGTACTGAAAGCCCCAGCATTTGTAGTACAAGGACTAGTCTCTTGAGGGGGGAAGGGGTAAAGGAATGCTTGGCTTGCATAAACTGCACAGATTAAAGCATCTGCTTTAAGAGGAAGGGTGAATCGTAATTGGGTGCCAGAGCTTCAACAGTGTTTGGGTTAAAGGGTGGGAGGGTACCAAAAAAATGTACAAGGCCCTTGTTTTGGTTGTAATTGTGCCCCCTGCAGACCTGAGATGATCTAACCTGCAGGCTATGAAAGCTCGACGGCAAGAACAGCCCTGTGAAGCAGACCTGTCCTTCTGAGGGGATCAGTAGCTGAGAGATCCCCTTTGATCGCACTTCCCATTCCTCTCATTGGGCTCTCTGAGCTCTCTCTGCCACAAAAAAAGGAAACGCATGAGTTGGGCTATCTCACCATGTGAAGGCTGAGCTTCTGAGCCCATGGTTCTTTGATAAGGGGGAATGCCATAGACACATAAAAGTTAATTCAATTTCCCCGACGTGGTGGGGGAGGTGAAGAAGGAAGTAGATTGAAAGACTTGAAGGCTTAGAGGCAGATTAGGGGAGTTTGTTTTCGTAATTCAAATTCCTGCTGTGAGTGAATGCTCTTCCATTTGAGAAGGGTGTCTAAAAAATAAAGGACTGTCTGATGGTTTTTCCTGCAAAAGTAAATGGTCTCAGTTTCTGAAGTGCCCGCGGTCGGGTATCGAATCCTGATTGTGCCAGTTTCGTCTGTGCCAGGCAGTTCACCTAAGGAGGGAAGGTTTCGCAACAATGGCTCCTCTGATGGACTGAGCTCCTGCAGTCTGCCTGCACCACCTGCACTTGAAGTGTAGTCCTTTGACACAAAGCCTGCAGTGCCCAGCTGCTGGACTGCACAGTGAAAAATAAGCGGCAGCTGGCAGAATGTACTTTGGACCAAAACACATGCTGGTCAGTGCTTCCCTAAAGATGTGACAGAATTTCATGCCTAGAAATACAATTGAGTGTTCCAGATTTGGAAAATACTCAAAGATAAGGGAATACGGTTTTTAAAGTTTTTAAGATAGGCTTGATTGTGCCACTTAAATGATGCTTTTATCTTGACATGCAATTCATGTCATGGAATACGTCCAATGCTTTCAGGTAAATATCAATTGGAGTGCTAAAGTGGGAAACTTTTTTCACTGGATTTTTCTCTGAAACAGTCAAAGCATCTTTTGGATGGTTGCAGTGTCATAATTAGTATGATTGTACATAAATGATACTTGCTCTTTGCAGTTTTTGGTGCATAGTCCGAAATCCTGCTAGTTAAAATGATTTCAGTTTCGCTTTATGAACGGTAATCCCATTGGAGTTTTTTTTTGTTAATCACTTTCCAGGTGGACAGTCATTTTACTCAAGACAGAATACACTTCTTACAAAACAGAAGCTGGAATTCAATTCAATCAAAGATTGATATTTTCACTTAATTACAGTGAAAATACAGACTTACATGATTGACTAAGTGGATAGTAATAAGCCTCTGTGAGAGCAAAGCAGCTTAAAACCACCACTCTTTTGCCATTGTGTATCACCATTGATTGGGGGTACATAATAAATGAACATGTACATACCAGTGATTCTCACTCCTGTTCCCAGAGTACTGCAGTGTATCCTGGTTTTTGTTTTCAGTTGAAAATCCGCAGGAACTTCAGAACCAAGAAAGAAGGTTTGGTGAGATGCCTGTGTAATCACTTGTTGTAATTGGTCATTTAATTACAACAAGTGCTGAGCAACAACAAACACCAGCACACCCACTGGCTCTCCAGGACCAGGAGCGAGGAACACTGATAAATACATATAATTAGCATTTATGGTACACATAGATTGGAATTTATTTACAGGTATTTTAGTTCTTCCAAATAATCTTTTACTGTCATTCATTCATTTAGTAATTTGTGTTTTCATTCATTAATTCTTTCTTTCATGCATTCGTTCATGCATTGTCTATTTTTATAATATATCAAGATGCTAGAAAGGCATTTTGAAGTTGCATCAAGGTATTTTCAGGCAGTGATTTCGTTTTAATACTATTTGAGATGTAAACATCAGGCTGGTTTTAACATCCTATAAAATGCATATATGTTTTTACTACTTATTGGCAAATTATGTTCAACCCTTTGTGTCAGTCATTCAGTGCGTGTAATTGTAATTGGCTAGCATTTCTGGCTTCCTCCACAGTAGGGAGATAAGGTACATTAAACAGACTTAATTGAGATTTGGAGGCAGATTAATCCAGGAAGGTTTATTTCTTCCTAGATTAATACAACACTGTATCTCAATGAAGTCTATATTCAGCACCATTATCTCTTGTGGTGTGTTTGACCAAATCATAGCCTTAATCTTCCCTATAAAACTTCCCTTTTTTGTGATGGGTCAAATCAGGCATGTTATTTATTTAACAACGGCATGTCACACACTATCCATTGCAGTGTACACAGAAATGGATGTAATCCAGTCGTTTTTCTTTCAGGTATGCAAGATAAACTTTCTTTTTGTGTGTTTGATTCACTATCCTTGTTTTTTTTAAGATGGGAAAAGTAATTAACTGTTTTTTGTCTTATCTTTTCACCTCCTTTTTGGTCATCATTTTAGTCAGTCATCGTTATTCATAATATATGAATATGTTTGTGTTTGATTTGCTATGTTTGTTGAATGTATTGACATTTAAATGATAAACTACAAATTTCATACAATAATTTTGGCATTGTAATGTAATATAATTTACTTCACCTGGATTGCATAAAAAGCATGTTCCTTTATTAATGGATTTTGTCAGCTGTATAAATGGATTAAGACCGTCTGCTAAATGCAAATGTATTTATATATTTAGACATTATGCAAATGTTCTTAACACTTGCTGATTTAGTCGTGAAGCTATGGTTATTCACCCTACATATGTTATCACAAACTGTGGTACACAATTTCATTTGAGGAACATGATATGTATGAGGGTAGTTAAACATTAATTAAGCAATTGATACAATATAATCACACGGGTATACTCTCTAATTGATATAAAGCACTACCAACTAGTCTAGCACAATTATTTGACATATGATCAAATCATTTTTTTTCTCTCTCTCTCTTGCATTTGGAAACGATGATTACAGAATCACCATGGTGGCTGTGAATGAGATGCATAATTAACAGGCTGCTCTCCATTTTAATTACATTAAGCTTGGATAAATCAGTCGGGATCAGGAGTGCAACAGCTGCCCTCTCACACGTACTATGCACCAGTGTGCACTCTAAAGCAACCCTCGGCTTGTTCTCCGTGAGACATTTGTCAGTGCTGTCCATTCAGTTTCATTTTCCCGGTTTGTCTACAGTAACTCCGTTACCATCACATTTTGGTGAGCCTGCCTTATCAGTGAGTCCTTTGTTACAGAAGTATTGATTCTTTTTTTCCCCCAGCATCCCTTTGGAAGGTGGGGATGTCTGCATTGCTGGTGTGAGCCAGCCTGTAAGATGAATGCAGTTCTCTGGTCCCTAGCCTGGCTTCATAAATTACCTGCTCATTGATTCAGTCTCTCTGAACTTCTGCAGTTCTTTGCCCCCCAGCTCTATCCTCCACATCTGTCTGAGGAGGGAGTGGGTGTTTGAGACTGATCTGTCTGTCTGGCCAGTGGTTCGTAAATATATTCTGTGGTATAACAAAATAACGCTATTAAAACATGCAAATTTGTCTAGCTGTCCATGCATGATGTTTGGAGCCATGTGTTGGTCTTGCAAATTATGTCTGCACCACTGAGCTAATGAGTGCTAATAGGACTGGAAACCACAGACGTGATCAAGGGTGAGGATGAAAGGTTAGTTTTCTCCAACTCATGTGATACCAGGTGATTGGGCCCCACATAGACAAAATCGATTCAGTTAGTTTGTAGCTTAACAAAATTAATTTAAAGATAAACAGAATTTGGTATTTGATCATTTCATGTTATTTTTGCTTTTGCTTGCACATTCAATTGATTTACTTATTTATTGTATTCATTTTTATCCATACAAGCAAACTTATAAATTATTACTGTGCAGAAAAATGGGAGTTAGGGTCAGTGTAAATGGGGGATCTGGTCAGGTTGAAGTGAGAGTGAAATAACGGTGAAAGCTCTCTCCTTTTGTTTTCTTTTGTTTTAACTCACCATCTTTTTTCCTTTCCCCTGGGTGGTGATTCACCTCATACAAGTACAGCTCCAGCCCAAGGTGCCTCTGAGCATCAGGGTTCACTGTGGGGGATGGGGGGACTGACTGGGGAGTCCTCCGAGACTTGGCTGTGACATCAAGCCCTAGGGGAGGGCGTATCACACAGACATCTCTGGGAATCTCTGTGTTCGAATCACCAGATCAGCCAGGCTCAGCGTAGACTTGTTATAGATCCTACCAATAAGGACTGCTCAGTTCATTTCACTTGAATGCACGACCTTTGTCAGTGGAGGATTCTTCTGGTTCATGAGTCAGAGTACCTTTAAAAATATTCTATTTCCTTCTACCACTGGGTCTTATCTCCCAGAGTTAGTTTCAGTGGACTGTAATAAACTCTTGACCGAGTGAAAGCATGATGCAGGGGCAAAGCAGGGTTGAATAGCTTACCATACAGTGTTGGACCCGTATCTCATGTCTACTCTCAAGGCAATTTCTCAGTCTCCCTGGCATATTTATGTTTGGTATGATCAAAGGTGAAGTCAGATGTTATTTGCCAGCTAGTCTGTAACCTTTGGCTTTCAAAAGTTCTCATATCTTGAATGCCATGAAGTCAGTCAAGTTTTGTCATAATTAATATGGTTCTATAGACAGTATAACTTTAGATATATTGCAACTGTCTGTGTTCAGACACAAAAAGAAATGAATCACAAAAAAATCTTATGTCTGGGTCCTAATATAATTTCATAGTAAAATCTGGCCAACAAAAACAGGTACCTTTAATCTTAAGTCAGGGGTATGGACTGTGAATATGGCTGTTTGAAAAAGTGTATGCCATGGCATATTAATCAGGAGATGTTTTCTTCCCTTATTACTCACAGTTGTACTTTCTCTGCCACATTGTGTATTTCAAGAGGTGTTGAAAAGACAGTGAGCATTTACAGAGTTGTAATTTACGGCCACAGTCAAGTTTACATTGCTAGCCAGAAGGTTTCCAGCGCTTGACCAAGTCGCCAGACCAGGTTGCACTTTTGGCTGAAAGATTATTTCAGGACATTCCTGTGGGAATCATGGGATATGGCACACTGACCCGACATGCTGTGGGGTTGATGTAATCGTCTCTTTATCATCACAAGCACTGTGAGTCACACCTGACGGGGACTTTTCAACACTTGCTTCTTTAGATTTCTTCAGCCCTGCTGTTGACTGGTTCCACCCCTCTCCCCCTGTGCAGAGCCTGATATCCATCTCCCCCAGCACCTTTTCATTGCTTTGTCTGGAGTGGAAACAGCCTTTATGTGGTTTTATGTGAGGAGGAGTATAAGCTCCCAGACATCCCACCTGGAGGGCACCACTGCGGAGCGCTCCGAAGGCATGGAATGACTCAGAGCTGAGGCTCACCAAGAAGGTCTACTGACTGATTGACTGATGGCGCCATTCTCTCCAGAGAGGCCGTCTCCTTTTTCTCGCCTGGTGCACCCCTCCCTGGCCTCCACCCCATGTCTGTTTTTATCATCCTCAGACATGGCAGCCCCCCAAAGACCCCCCAAAGGCTCTCTCTCCGCCGTCTCTCCTCAACCCCTTTCATTTCCCGTGCCACCTGACTGACACCAAAGAGGTTTGGAGAGACAGGGGAAGAGAAAGCCTTGACTCATGTATGTACCCCCCACTCCCCCCCAACTGTTCTTGCCATTCAGGTTTATTTCGGAACTTTCATTCTGGTTTAATTTGTACCCCCCATTAAAATCAGCAGGAAGCCACAGTGGATCGGTTTGGCCACCACCAGTGTGGAGGGTAATGTATTATTCCCTGTGTAATGGGGAAGTCAGGGGCGGGGTAAGGGAGGGGGTGTCCCGTCAAGAGCTGACAGCCCTTTGTTACTCCCCGTCTCCACCACATCGTTTGCCCCCCCATCCTCCAGTTCCTCCACTCCTACGTTATTTCCATGTGCAGGGAGCTGCAGCCGGAGCCCCCATCAAGGTGACGGATTTGGAAAGCGTTTGCTAAAATTCCAACAAAGCGTCTCGTGAGCGAAGGTTCATTTCCTAATCTTGCTGAGCAATCCTCACTCTCTTTTGTGTTTGCCTCAAACAAACTGCAAAAAAAACCCCTCAGGTCATACCCATTGAGCACTCTGCCCCTCCATACAATCTGTACTTGGGGAGTATGCCTCCAAACATAAAAATATTGCATATTGCAATGTAAAACATCTGATTTGAGGACTGCACTACAAATCATGCTTCATTCGTCAGTGCTGTATACATGTAAACTATGTTATACATGTTTATTTGCATGTGTAACAGACATGTTCCACAATTACAGGTTAAGTAAAATATATATTTACATGAATGCATTAAATGGACATTATGCACAAGTGAAAGTAGAAGTGACTGAACATAACATATTTGTCAAAGATGTTTAATTTTGGTAATTTTCTGCATAGTTACCTCATTTTTGCACATTGACATTACTTTCACTGTATAATGACTAAGTGCTAATTATGTACATTTCCCATAATGCACAAAGGATGAAAATGCCTTCACAGTCACTGATGTCTGATTTTCCCCATCCAAAAAAGCCCTTGAATTAAACGGCAATCACAGTACAACAGAGCGGCCCATTTATTATTGAACGATGTTGAAACTAAAGTGGAGGGATGTGTCTGCAGGAATGGTTCTTGAAAGAGAAAAAATTTTTGTTTTTCATGGTCAATGAGTTTTAAGAACAGAGTGAACTTTTCACTCCGGAAACAATGCCCTCAGAGATGTGCTCAAGGGAAACACCTGTGCTATTAACCCAGGTGTATCAGTAGCGCGTGGTCTGATCTTGTTCTGGTCCACATGAGTGGTCAGGTCAAGGTGCAAAACCAGAGGGACTCAGGGAACAGGTTCTGACCGGTAAACTGAAGATTGCCGTATCAATAGTATGGGGTCACATCAGGCAGGTTATATTATCCATTTCCCAGCTGAGTGAAATTAAATATTCTTCAACTACAAATCCGACTGGCTTCATAGACTGTTATTTGAAGAATTTACTTTACTGTGTATTTTCTGATGAGACTCATCTATTCTTTCAAAATGTGTTTTGACCATTTACTCCTCATTAGGATGTCATTTGATAGATTCTTAGCCTGTGTAGAAGTTAAGATCATTTCAAATCATAATGTTGTGGGTGGTTCTTAAAATCATTTGTTTTATTTAACAAAGGCTAAAAAGGAGCCTTGTCCGTCAGTAGTAGATGGCTGCAGTAATCTTTTCCCATGTACTTCAGGTCCTGTAAGCAGCTGGACAAATTGTAGCAATCCAGCTTCTACAATTGTGCCACTCCAAAAGACCTAATGGTCCATTACAAAGCCCACCAACAAAATCCTCTGCTATTGCACACAGTCCATTGCCCATTAATGCAGTGAAGACTGAAGAGATCTCTGGTTGACCCTGGCAGAAAAGAAATCAAAATTCTGACCCACCAGTTAATCAAAAATGAAAAATTTGGAAAAGTGGGTATTTGACAGAGGGCCAGTGTTGATTCTGATGAAAAAAATCAATCTACTCTTTACCCTTGTTTTTCGTCATTCTGATCACAGCTTAGGTCTAATCAGACCTGCTTTTCTGTGTTAGGAAAAAATATTAGAAAGATCTGTCACCTTCAGACCTGGCCCTTACTGTGTTTCTAAAACAGACTGAACAAATGGGTCTCCAAAAAATGTATTCTGGGTAAACTCAATCTACCAAAATACATGCAATCTACCAAATGAAATGCACGCATTTCATTTCTGGAGTAAAAAGGTGTGTCATTTTAGGTCCTGAAGCATATGCATCCCCTTCAACAAAGTCAAACAAGAAATGACTGGAACAGATATGAGGCGAACAAGCAGCCCGATAAATGGCACAGTAGATAATGGGCAGCTCTGCTGTTATCCTGATCATTTTGTTTTGACTCCATCACACTGCCTGTGCACACACCCAATCATTCCAGCTGCCCTCACCTTGTCTGTAAGACATGTTCATTTACATACTCATTCAAGAATTCCTTTGTATTTTTATAATAATCCAAAAAAACATACTGCTGTCTGTATTTACAAATAGAGATATGTTTAGGTTATTTAGGTGTGCAATATAAACAACAATGAGATATTTGCTTGGTATCTGCTGACTAGCTAATGTAATCTCGTGATGAGAGAGGGAGAGTGCACAATGGCGGATGCATGGAGGGAATTCAGTGAGGAGGCCTCCAGGGACCAGCGCTGTATGTTTTTCAATTACTGAAGTGGGTAGATGGATGGGCTCGTGTTCTTCAGCAATGGCGATTTGGTAGTGGGGGCGGTGTGTCCATAATAGATAATAGTTTCGACTGGGCACCAGCGCTCAGTGAAGACCTATCAGAAAAACCTAGGGTGCTGCATCTGGCCTCACTGTGTAATGAAATCTTCATATAATATCTGGTGTTTTAATCACTGATACAGGGACCGGAAATGAATGGTGCTGTCAATCAACTCAAGGAAATGAAAAATTTGCAAAAACAGCTCTTTGTCAATGTTCCTTATTAAACCCAGTATGAAATATTTGCAAATACATGGATCTTTTTCTGTGAATCTGTATCATGTAGATGCACCTATGTACTTTTGCATTGGCAGTCACCCTGAGGTCAGTGTTTGATTAGGCCCACCATGGTTAATTTGTATGGGCTTTATGGGCTTATTTGTGGTTTTTTTTTTTTTTCTTTCAGTTTCTCTGTCTGAAAAATATCCGGACATTCCTCAAGGTGTGCCATGATAAGTTTGGACTGCGCAACAGCGAGCTCTTCGACCCCTTCGACCTCTTTGATGTCCGGGATTTTGGGAAGGTAAGTAGCGCGGGGTTTTACAGCTGTAACGTTGACTCACTCTTGTAAAGGCAGCGGGTTTGCCACTGGCCTGGATTTGTCAGCTGTGAGCCATGAACACTGGACATGAACCATACATTCTGAGCATTTTAAAAGTAATTTCTGTAGTTGTTTTATAATCATAGCATTATTCATTTTAAGGATCTCTTTCTTTCTAATCACACACACAATCACACACACAATATAAGGTGTTTTCACAGTGGATCCACAGATTTAGAGATATTCAGAAAACGGTACATATAGAGATATAGATGAAGGGATCAACAGATGTTTGTGTTCCTATATTGTGAGGATGCTCTGCATCCTGTACAAAGAGTAATAATATTCTGCCAAAGACCTTTGGAAATGAGTCAAAACAATAGCCATGTGTTAATGGGTTTTAGTTTGGAGCTGATTCAGATGTAAGGTGACATAAGACAATATAATTTGCATTCGTATTCCACTGTCTGGAATTACTGTGGTAACTTTGCCAGTAAGGAAGAATTACCCTGTATAATGGTCTGCTATTTCTTTTTGCATTATGTTGTCAAATGGTGCTCTCAAACCAGAAGAAATTGTAATTAACCATAGTGTGTGTGTGTGTGTGTGTGTGTGTGTGTGTGTGTGTGTGTGTGTGTGTGTGTGTGTGTGTGTGTGTGTGTGTGTGTGTGTGTGTGTGTGTGTGTGTGTGGGTGGGGGTGGGTGGGTGGGTGGGTGGGTGTGTGTGGGTGTGTGTCCTTTATTTATAGGATCGGAACTGTTCAGAGCAAATTAAATGTTCTATGTAACTCTGCCTTGTGTGGTTGAGAAACATAGTATCTTGCCGATGGGTCAATATGTTTGCACACTAGTTTACATAGTGTAAGGGGTAGGGGTTTGTAATCAAGAGACTATTAATTTGTCCAGTATACTGCATCCATAAATGTGTCACAAATCATTCCTGATTCTCATGCAAAGATTTGAAGGGTGTTTGGACAGTGTGTCATGCCACAGGCTCCCATCTTGAGGTTGCAAGTTCATTTCCCAGCTAAGGCATTGTTGTTGTAACCTCAGGATGGTTTACTGTACCTTAAGATGGTTTGCTGAAGCAAATTTCAAGCTGTTTAAATGGATTGTGTGTGTGTGGATAAGAGCATCTGTTAAATGCATAAATGTAATTTTATGTATTTTCAGCTCAGGTTCAGAGCATTACTCAGAGTTTAGATGTACCATGATAAGGGTAGGATTGGTGTAATTTTTTTCAATGTAGACTTAAAGTTGGGTCTTAAGTCCATAAGAGAGTATAAGACAGAGTAAAAGCTCATTGAAACTGAAGTTTAACCTCATGCATTTATTCAGCTCTAAGAGAAAGGGGGGAAGCTGTGGCCCTTGGGGTTGGGAATATGAAGCAGAGGGTGGTTTCTGAGAGTCAATGAGCTTGCAGGAAATACTATTAAAATCCCAAGCTGTTTGAATCCATCACACAAGCCCTCCCCCGTGCCAATCTGTAAATGGCGCTCACTCTCGCTCTGAGGTGGCGGACTTGTCCTGTCATTGATTTTCCATTAAGGCGAAAGCGCGCATCACATTAGAATATATTGAATGGAGCAGCCTGCTTCTAATGTGGCATGAATTTAATTTCAGAGCCCGTCAGGAAAACGAAAGACAAATATGGCCTTTCAATCTTCACACGCCTGAGCGTTGGTCAGACAGAAGAAGTGGCAGCGGATTATGTGTTATATGTGATGAGTCTTCTTTTGTGCCGTAGGACAAGTGGTTTCAACAATCAAATTCAGAGGATATCTCCTGCCACTCTCCCAAAAAAGGGTGATCAGAGTGTTTATAGGGTTGGGATTTAGACAGAAAGGAACATGTCTCTATCTCCTTATTCTCTTCTCTTTTCCCAACCATTTCCTGTTATGCAGTTCAAAGCAAAGGGGCGTGGAGAGCTAAGAGTGTGATGGCTGAACAATGGGGGTTGGGGCGGGGGGTAAACTGGATTCTCAGTGTGGTAGAGCTCCTTGATGTCTCCTTGGGGCTCTTGAGGCACTAGTGTTGAAAGCCTTTCCTCATACCAGCATTCCATACTGGGTTCATCAGTCTTTATGCCTCTGTCTCCCAGCAGAGATGAGAAAGGGACCCAAATCCCAAACCTGTGTGTCTGTGTGTGTCTGTGTGTGTGTGTGTGTGCGTGTGTGTCTGTGTGTGTGTGTGCGCGTGTGTCTGTGTGTGTGTGCATGTGCGTGCACGTGTGTGAGGGAGAGAGAGTGAGTGGAGGGGGAAGTCAAGCAGCTGTGTCCATTAACATTAATCAGTTGATTTTTGCCCCCACCCCTGCCCCGACAACCACCCATCCCATATATCTCTTCCCTGAGTGTTAGTGATGTGGGAATCTGGGATGAAAATCTCCATGCCTACCATCCTCTCTAGCTGTAATTACCCTCTCTCTCTGGACACTTTCAGGGGATAGTGGGCTACCTGGCCTCCCAGGTCACTCAGTCAGGAGCCCCAAATGCTGATCTGTGGCTAATTGTGGAAGCACCCCCCACCACCACCACCATCCCACCCCCACCCCCCCACCACCACCATGCAATCCTCTCCTTCTCCTGTTTCATTCATGGACCTCGTACCCCAGAAGACTTATCTGAGGAGAGCTCGCACTGCCCCACCCCCTCCACTGTGCCCCCCTCAGGGTTGGGACAGATGCCAGCTGTTTCTCATTTCTCTCTACATCATCACATATTTATCATGTAACCTAATTAATACAAATATGGTCATATGCTCCTGGAATATGTTAGTTTAAACTGCATGTTTCTAAACACTATGGCTTTTTCATTTGTGTTAATGAAGAAAATGTGTACAAAATGTATTAATGTGTTAATCTGTATTTCTTTGTAAAGGGCATCATAATTAAGCTGACATTGCTCCACCTGTTTATCATCTGTTCCCAGAAATGTGATTGTTTATGTTAGACTGCAGAGGCAATTAAGAAGGAGAAACACTCTGGAAAAATATGTCTCCATCAATAATGCACTGGATGTGGTTTCTATTTTTCTATTAAAAATGACTCCAAAAATGTATCTGCAATTATATTGTAACCACTGAGACAGAGCTCAAGGTTTTGATTCCCTGCATGAAATGGGTACACACCTGCATGCTCAGCTAATTTCTGTCATTTTGCAGTGAGGCCTTTGTAGTGTGATGTCTTCACAGCATAATTTGTGCCTTTGCTCTCGCCCTCTGACTGACAGTGGAGGGGTGGTGGAGAGGAGATGGTGTCTTTGTTTGTAGTAAGGTGCACACTGATGTTGACATAGCTCTGGGAGTCAGTCAGATCAGAGGAAGTGAATGACTGTGAATACTGTGGCCCACCTCATCCACCAATTTCCCAGAGATCCCTAGGGGCAATGAGAGATACAATGACCCCACCCCCATTCTGAGGATGCTTATGCTGTGGCCATTGAGCTTCAACCAATGTAACAAATTCAATGCACTTGATGTCACCTTCTATCTCTCTCCCTCACTGTCTTTGGAGAAGAGGCCTAGTTGTGGATAAATAAATATTTTCAGAGTGGCTGCAGGCATGGTTTTGAGCAGGTGTGCTTCCTATTCAAATGCTACGCTTGATTGGGCCTTCCCCTTTCTCCCCCCATCCCCTAACCCCCATTCCGCACGCATGAACCACCACACACTTTATTTCCTTTAGTCAAAGCAGCTGAAAATAGCTGTCAGACCAGCCATCTTCAGCTGGAATGGTGCGATGAATCACCTTTTGTGAGGCCAGCCTAGATAGATTGATATGAATTCAGTGCCATGTTTTTCCTCCATTATGTTGTATTCGTTCACCCTGGACAGAGAACTATTAAAGTAACTATTAAATCTTAAATTAAAGCTTTGTTTAAATGTATTCAGAGCATGAAATTAACTTAAGTTGGTTTTCCAGACATCATAATTGTTATGCAACACTGAGTTTGGTGAAAGTGTTGAGTTGGACATTCAAGCACACACTAAAGGGTTGATTTACTAAAGGTTTGTGTGCAATCACATGTAAAACTATTAACATGCACCAAAAAGGTAGCCAATTTAAGTTGTGCAAAGAAGACTGCATGTGTTAAAATGGAAACATACAGGGTTTTTTTCTTTTTCATTTTTGCTGGTTGGTTTTAATGAATATGCAGAAATTGGCATCCCCACATTAGTTTGCAAAATCATGGGCAGAGGTCATGCAAATACATTACTTTTGCATGTGTAATGTGAATTACAGAATAACTTGATTTGAGCCACCATACTGCAGCTATTTATCTCACAGTCTGCTGTCCCTGGCTCTTAATGCTTGATACTTACAGACGTACTGGTATGTCCATTCTGTTCTCACTGTTGGCAAATGTGGACACAAGTGTGTGGAATTTCTATGACTGAACACTCTGAATGATTAAGTAACAATAGGTGATAATTAGCTGGTGCATTCTTGCTCATTCTCAAAATTGATATATACATCATGAACAGTAATAATAAATTCATTTCAATCATGAATCAAATCATGTTACAAAATACAAGAATGAATAGTATTTGAATCAAAAAAGCAATACGATGTCTATTATAACAAACAAGGATTTCACCTGACATTAATGGCTTGAGGACTCCAAATAGGTATTGTTACAATCCTGACAAATTTCTCTCTGCTGGCAAATATCTCGTATGGTTAGTAGTACATGAATGTCAACATCCCTTTCAGACACACAAAATCCGTAATTTTAATACAGAAGTTTACGATGGGAGTCATTTACATAATGACTCTTAGTTGATCACCATCAAAGAGTGAGATGTTAAGATGTGCACATGCAGAATAAAACCTGTTGTTTGGGATTGTAGTGATTTGACCTCTGTGTTGGGAAGGTCACGGTTGTGCAAGGCCGATTCATGTAATTTTCAATCAATGATTTTGCAGACAATACATTTTCTCCTAAATGTGAGCAGCGACAGATGCTACTGCACAGCCTCAATACACGCACAGACTGGGCACTCCACTTTAAAAAGCTTTTATTAGAACATGGTATCTCCACTCATTTGGAGTTCATGAAGCCTTGTTCTCCTCATGATAGATATAACCCAGGAGTTGCATTAAGTAGGACTGCAGGAAGTGGAATATGACTTATGAAAGGATGATGTTACCCTGCTGTACCACAATTAATATCAAACTGCAAGTCATGCCTTGACTGATTTTGATTAGCTGGTTAATATCTAAGAAGGTATTAACCAAACTACTTCAAAAGGGTATTGCCTTAAAATATTAACTCAAGGTAGATGAAACACCCACAACAAGACAATGCAGGGAAAGAAGGGAAAAAAGAGTGGAAAGGAAATCAATAGCTCTGCTCAACTGCAGTCATGGCAGGTGATGGACTGTGGTCACAATCTGACCATATGCTGGCCCCCAGGGTCTGAAGCTCTCAGTGTGCTCTGTGTCCTAAATGGAAGTTCTGCTTAACCTGTAATACGCATGTTTGCAGACAGCCACACTGGATCTTAGCCTGGAGTTCAGAGGGCAGTAGGATCCTTTTTTAAATGGATGCCAATGTGCATGTGAATTTTATACCTGTAATAAATCAGTATCATTCCTCCTCAGTCAGAAGAATGCTGCCCCCTCTGGGACGGGGAAAGATCACATTTTTTTTTTTTAGTTTCAGGAAAGGTCTTGCTTTTCCTGCCCTTGAATCCCCCACGCTCTCTGACCCCCCACCCCTCAACCCCAACTTGCTTCCTGTCTGTCAAAAGCTCTGCATGTTATAGCATTAGCTGGAAAGAATCAATTATTCATTCAAAGCGGCTCACTCTTGATGATAATTTCTCCCGCGATGAATAATTGATGGGGAGGTCCGTCCCACTTCAGACCTTTTTTGCCTCCATGGCTCTCATTAGACATCCCCTCGTTAATGCCATACCTGCCAAAGCAGGTGGGTTTCCAATCTGCCGCCACTGTCTGAGGTGCGGCTTGATTGGCGGTGAGAGGTGCAGACATCCCATGTGACATGTTTACAGACGAGCTAGTCACTTTAAGCTAAAGTGTACTTTTCTTCCATAGAGCCATTTGCGTGTCCATCAAGACATCCTTAAAGACACATGCAGCTGCACTCATCCCTGTTTATAATGGTGGCTTTCTCATGTAAGGAAATCAACACTTTGGAAAGCCACACTATATAATTCCATATTCCCACACTCTACAGTGGGCTTTTTGTTTTTATCACCTCAGTCCCTGCAATGACAAGCATTCAACGGACACAGGTATTTAATTCCTGTTTATAGAAAGAGGAAAAATTAACTGCAAAAGCTTTCATCTAGCAGAAAAAGCCCACACAACCAGTTCCTATTGTTGAAATAATTGCCTCTCTTTGTCTTGCAAACGTTGGACATAAGTCCCCATGACAGTGGAACACAACACTTCCCAAACAATACTCTCTTTGAAAATTCACTTCACATCTCTCTGCAACACTGTCCATAGTAGTAGGAGAAAAAAGAAAGAAAGGAAAAGAAAAAACTGCTCTCTGTATGGCGGGGAAAGGCTACGGCTATCCCCAGAATCTGATTTGTTTGCAAACAGACACTGTCCCAGCCGTCCTTATGGCCCCTATGCTGAAAGAGGAAACAGAAAGAAAGACAGGGAGTCAGTCAGAGGTGCAGAGTCTGAGTGTTTGTGGATTCTGTAACAGACCTGCGTAGTCATTATATCTCCCTCAGCCCCCCACCACCACCACCACAATCACCCCCACCTACACTATGAAAAAGAAGCTCATTGATGGACGGGTAGACATTTGCTGTCTCTGAGACCCATAAAAGACCTCAAAATATTAGCTGGGTATTGATTTTAATACTTATGGCACTCTTAACATCAGTAAGCAGGTCCAGCTTCATTATTAGAGTTTATTTGACTGTAATTTTGATAAGTCTTCAGAGATTGGGGCTGAAGATGTTCTAGGAATGTCTCAGTGTGTTGTGATTAAAAAAAGAACCTGAACCTGGACACACAGATGTTATGAGTATGATACATCAAGTTTGTAAGGGGGCTGTGATTGACAGCACAATTGACCAGCTGATTAAAAGGTGCAGTTGCCTAGGCCAGCAAAGTGGAGATTTGCCTCTCTGGGCTGATGACCAGGTGAATGTGGGCTCAAATCCCTGCATCCCTAAAAAAGAACTTAAATTACCACAGTAAAGGAAAAAGAAAATAAATGGCACACACACACAATCCTGCATACAGAGTATGAAAAAATAATGTAAGCCTACAGACCGCTTAGCATTCCAGAATGGAGAAGTCCACCAGGCAAACTAATGAACTATATATTTGGTTTGTGCGTGTTTTCAGAATGAGTGATTACACCATAAAAAAGGGCCTAGGTCTGGACTGAGAGTGATCGTTTCAATAAATCACAACTCAGTGAACGCCATTTCATTGTCGTTCATCAGCATGATCACTGCTCGAAAACTGTCCTGTGAATAATCTCTGCAGTTCCAGAGCAGCGCTCCAAGACACTTTATATTTGTGGTACTGAAAGCCATAAAGATGAAGCTGCAGGATTTAATGTGCTCTGATACCCTTAATCAAACAGTGGTAAAATGCAAATTAGCATTAATGATTCTCCATTATCCCTAGGATGTATTGCAGAGTATAATAATAACTGTGATACTATAATATAGTCTTTGTATTACTATAATAAAGTTGTGCTGCCCCCATACACACACATTCTTTCTCAGTATTAGAGATATCTCCTTCTCTCCCCTAGATTAATAGTTTGTGGTTTGAACATTCAATACACTCTGCCTTTCTCTCCTGCTGCTCCTGCATGACCTGAGGCTACAGTTAAAATTCATACTTAAGCACCATGTTCTACAATGCATAAAATAATGTGACATGCCCAGGAGAATGATCTGAGGAGGAAGGAGCTTGGTGAAGTGTGCCACTCCACACATGCCTGGCCCCTTGTGTTTGTGTGCGGCGGTATGCCAGGTGTTCTCGAAACGGCAACTCTCAACCCTTAACCCTCAACCCCCCGTGGAGAGCGCCAAACCTTCACCCCCTCTACCTCTGCTCATTTCTTGCCCAGCAGGTGTCTCATGCCTGCTGGTAATCGCCTGTTAATTCCCTGCGCCAGCTGAGCGGTGCCAGCTAAGGTGTCAGGCCCCCGCCATACCTGTCTGTGCTGGGTGGAGAGCAATCACTCTTTGTTTCCATTACTTATTTAGTAGGCCTATGCCTTTTATTTTCAAGTCACTTTTCAGATGAATTCTAATATTCAGTCCTGCAGAAGGAAACCCAGTTAACTCCTCCCTTTACACCATGATAATTCATGTCCATCTCCTCAAACGGAGGTGTAGATAGGATGGTTTATGTACAAGCCCTTAAGAAATATGACACTTTACACCAACAGCCTTTGCAGTTTTGATCTTGACTGTACTAATCTTTCTCGTCTCCCCTTTTGTGCTTAGGACAGTCAGGTTGTAAGCTGTATGTTGAGAATGTACATATGATTGATTTCTGTGGGAGCATAAAAAAGTTTCAGAGATCACCATCAGCTCAAGATGAAAAATTTTCTTGATAATAATTTGAGCCACCAAAATAGCTTTCTACAAGTATAAATGGTCATTTGTTCATTTGGGCCTCCATTTTCTCTCATTGTTAGTCTAACTTGAAATGAATTCTCAAAATCAGAAGTTGAGAGATGGGAGCGGGGCAGTCATGTTCCAATCCTATTAGAGATTAATGGGTGTTTGTTTGTGAGCCTTCTCCATGGCTGCTGTTCACACATAGACTAAGGATGGCTTTAGCTGTGATTACTGCACTTGTTCTGCTCCTGAGAATTTTAAACAGGTGCAGAAACAGTGATAGGCAGAGAGCACAGAGTGCAGACTAGGTGAAAAGGAGGATGGCTCTTTCTCTTTCTGTACCTCCCTCTCTTTCTTTCCTCCACACAGTAAAGAAACAAAGTACAGATAGGTACTCAGTTTGTGTGTAGTCTGTTTTGTTATGCTTGCACCTTGAAAACCCCTTTGTTCAATAATTTGATTTCTTCTGATTGTATCAGCTGAGTGAGGAGGGTATACAATTAAAGGTATGCTCTAAGGCGGTGGGGCCTTGGAAAACCTGACACCTGTTTTCCTACCATTTTATATTGTCTTTGTCTAGAAGATTATTCATGTTTCTTTTATCTCTCACAATATCTTGCTGACTCTCTACTTTTTATTCAGTCTATAGCTATCTTTCCTTCTTTTATATCTGTGGCTTTTTCTGCCTGTACCTGTCTCTTCTCTTTTTGGCTGTCCCTGCTTCTCTCCCCTCCTTCCAGCTTGCCCAGTGGCAGTAAGAGGCTGAGAAAAATGGATTGTTCGTTGTTTTGAAAATGGAATGCTGCTGCACCCACCCTTTTCTGATCAGAAACAGATTGGAACAATCAGATGGAGAGGCCATATCTTTTCTGTTCCAAATAATCAATTCCCATCCATGCATCCCTGTCCATCCCCATCGAGTGGCCTGCAATTCAGCTCACCATGTCTATGTTCCACCCACCAGCATGGCAGATATGATTATCAGGACAGATGCTCGTAGATGCCCACATTAGCACTGCAGTAAAATGTCTGTGTAAGGGCAGACTATAAGCTGTTGTCCAGGCCATTCTTCCAGGGTCCCATTTCACATCTCCATACAATGATTTCCTTTAATGCCAATGGCCCACCACACTCATTATGATTTGTCAGCATAAAAAAATGCAGAACACTCTCTTTCACATAGCTCAAAGATAAGGACAGAGCAATAGTTGTCAGACTTAATTCTCCCCCTCTGTTTTATTCATAACAGCATGTCTGATGAAATATACAGCAGCCTCTTTGGGACATTTAAGAACATCTAATGTCTTACTACTGGAAAAGTGCAGTTCCCAGAAAACAAATAATGTTTTTAATGCTGAAACCCCACACGCTAGCGAGCTGGCTCCTCATTGATTTCTCAGCTCGGTTGTAGGGGAGCAGGGCCTCACAAGTTGCTGGTGGTTGATGCATATTATGCCCCACAGCCTGCTGGGATTTTTCCCCTGACGTTTCCATGAAAGGTTTTAATCTTGTAACGACCATAATGAAGCCATGAATTAGCTGTTGAACAGCATGCTTTCATGCAATACCTATAGATCACACAACTCAAATTGTGCAGAAAAAATCATCTAAAAACTATTTCAAAGTAATATAATCAGAGTAAGCTTTGCATAGATTATGTTGTATATACTGCCCAGCCCTGCATTAGTGTACCATTAGTCTCATGTCCTGCACATCTAGGTCGATACAGACAGTTATGCTCCACACAATGGTTGCAATAGAAAATCAACTGGCCTGCCAAGTCTAAGTCTGGGAATCTTCTGTTTCTGCAAGACAAAACCAATCTACCAACTACATTATATCATGGTATGAGTTGTCCAAACTTGTCTCCTATATCATATGAAGCAAATTTTTCCCAAACCTGACAGAAATATCTTGCTGTAGCCTACATAATACTTTCCATTGAAAGGCAAATTAAACAGATGAACTATGTACACTCAATTGTTTTGACATATTTTACAAAACTTTTCATTCTGTATCTGAGCCTAAGTTAGCATATATTTTAATGCAGGGAGGGGTCACCGAGGATATATTTATTGTACATTGGGATCACCCTGTTTGGGCCATAACTCACCCAACCTGTCTACCATATTAACTAATCCCTGAGTTCTTCAAAGCTGGAGCCAGGGACTAGATATCCAACCCCAAGTCATGTGAACAGTTTGCTTCCAAAACTCAAAGCAATACACCTCTCATTGAATGATATTTCATTTCATGTGAGAAAAATAGAACAGATTTTCTGTCATTAGTCTGCACTCAGCAAATGAAATACTTTTATTTTTGTTGTAGACATATGCAGAATAAATTAAGAGAAAGTAATAAGTTACTGTGACTGAGGCGAGAGAGTGCTTGAAGGTACAGCCATTCATGCTGCTTTCTCTTATTCTCAGCCAGCTTTTTCCCCTACAGAAATATATTTGTGTGATTTAAACACGATGGGTTTTTTATTTACGCTCATAAGCTGAAAGTCTGGGGTGGGTGGAAATGTACTTCCCCCATTAGATTTTTGTTCACCTTTGTCTGACTTTGTTGCTGATATAAAGAAAGAAAGGTTGGATTTTATCTTTGGAAAATGATAACCGCAGAATCCAGTGCTTGTCTTTTTTTGTGGGGAACCGCAGGGATGCGAGTGCCACATAAGTGCTTTGCGCGCATAAGGCCGTGTGATAGGTGGTCTTGGAGTAATTACTGCTGGCTCTGTATCAAAATGATTCATTATGCGGTTCGATAACGGCTGCCAGATGACAGCAGCTAATGCTACATAATCTGAGGGCTCCTTCTGGGAGGGGGACAGAGTGATCCTGAATCCTGAAGGTCAGCATGGCTGGGATTTGGAAATGGTTTATATCCTGGATGGATGAACGAAGTGCCTGATGAGACCCTCATCCGTGCTGCTAACCTGTGCAGTGTGCCACACCTGTGCAACATACACTATCTGTGCTCACAAAGCCAGTCGGGAAAGACCAATCAATAATCGTAATAACATCAGAAACAGCAACTGCTACTTCTACTACTCCTACAACTACCAACATTACTACAAGTACTACTACCTTAATCACCAGCATGTATTACCCACCTGGTTGATGCTAAGGAGCCATTTTCTGCTGCTCATTGTTTGAGAAGAACACATTGTTTGAAGGGGAAATTTGGAAGCCCCACTCTTAGCAGTAAGCAACAAGGGGATCTTTAATTATGTTATAATCTTACTGAACACCATCCATTCTGCATGGTGTTCCTTTCTCTGTGCTGGAACGTTGTCTTCCTATCATACTCAGTCCAGAGGGAAGACTCTTATTTGTCAGCGGATGAATCGTCCAAAAGCAACAGGATTAAAAGCCAGCCCCAGTTCTGCCATTTCACAGGAGGCTACAGAGCGGCATTGCCACTGGAAAACTCACATTAGCTAACTTGTTAGGTTATAATGATCTCCAAAGCACAAGCACAATGGACACATGCCCACAAGAATATATAATTTTGCATGAAGCTTATAACAGAGTGCATTCAGCCTACTGTATACCACATGCATTAAACATCTTATCCAATTTATATTTTGTCAGCTAATAAAACACAGAAAATTATTGCCGTGATGGGTTCTCCAAGATAATGTATTGAAAAAAAAGATTTAGCACTGTTTAAGATGCTTGTAACTTGCTAGCTCATAACTAATTATTTCTGCTGCAGTGATGCAATAGCTTGCTGTAAGCTAAGCTTAACCACTCCATTAAGTGTTTCTATTCCATATTTGCCCTATTAACTCACACAACTCTGTGCCAACTATATTATGTCTTACCATCCATAACAAGTCTATTGATCCAAATTATAATAGTCCAAGTCTATAAACCCTAACCATACTATTAACACATATTAGCAGATCATACACACCCAACTTAGCCTTTAATATGTTTGCCTCAATATAAACCTTACTATACACTGTAAAACCAAGCAATGTAACCAGGAGTGGCATGCACAGTTACAAGTTATCAAGCTCCTGATTATCATGCATAGGTTGCATTTGTCATTTTTAATGGCGTAAAAGTGGTGTACCTAACTAAAGATTTTTCAAATACCAGAAGTACCAGAAAATGGAAGTATTTTTTTTTTCAAATGTATACACAGTGTATGTTTTTATGTTATTTATTTATTTATTTATTGCAGTGTTATATACCAGGGATATATTTACAAAATCGCATGAAAGAGAATGCAACTTTTGGTCACTATATAAGGAATAAATGAAAGTTCTATGGATCTTATTGCTGGGCTATGATGGTCACCCCACTGTAGGTCATAGCAGGAGGGTTTGTTTTTATGGAGGAGAACCACAGTAGGGGGATAAAACACTAGGTACAAAGGTAGTTTGCTGGATATGACTGAAACTAACCTGACTGGCCAACTGACACTGACACTGAGCATATGGAGATCTCCAGCTTACTATTGGCTTGTGGGACTTGTAGAACGTACCCACAGTGGACAGATCATGAGAGACAAAGAGAGTGAGTCCTTAGTTCTCCCAGTTTATACTGAAGAATCCAGTCGATGACTGTAATTTGTGACGTATTTGATTTTGTAGTGATCCTGTAAAGTTATATTCACTTTTTGCAATGCATATATCACCCTCCTACAGAATTTTAATGGAAGTATGAGTCAAGGGTAAACTTTGCTTGGACATGTCATTATATATGCTTGCTGTGTTTAGGACAACAAAGCTACAAAGTCTTATTTGGAGTTCACCTCTAAAAGCTATGTAAAAATTAGATGATAGTCTCAACACCTAGTTAGGGGTGGCAGATCTTAGTCACAAGGTGATCAAATGAACACTTTTTTTTCTTGCGAGCGCAAATACACAAGGGCAGGAGTGGGATGGGATGAATTGGGAGCTGACATGAATGTCTGTGACACCTTGCTCTCCCCAAGGCGTCACAGCCTTCCTGCTGCTAAACCCTAGTCTCGTTAGACCGTTTTCACTCTTTCCGTCACTCACTCCCAGTGGCTCTGACCTTAATAGCCTTTTCTGTGCAGCTGAGATATAATCCAATCAGCGCTCTTTCTCTTTCGCTCTCCTCATCCCTGTCTCCCTCTATCTCAATGGCTTTCTCCTTCTCTCCATCTCACCCTCTCTCTCCTTTTTTACCTATGCTGTCTCACTTTCTCAATCTCTCTCCCTTCTGTACATCCTTACTCTCCCTCCCTTTCACCTTCTCTTTCTTCCCTCTCTCCCTCCATCTCTCCCTTTCTCTCTGTCTCTTTCTCTCTCACTCTCTTTTTCTCCCTCCCACCCTTACTCTCCTTTCCTTTCTCGCTTTCTCTTTTTCATTATTAACAGGAACTTGCTTTGACAAAGGCTCAGTTCAGTCATCTATCCAGCTCTGTCTGGGGCCTTAAGGTTTCCTTTGTCACTTCTTTGGGTGCCATGGTCTAAATGTCAAATCTCTGCACAACACTACATAAGGACATCCTACCTTCCTCTGCATTTATTTTTATTTTTGAGTGATATGCCCATCACTTTACAGTGTTTGTTTTGGCTATAGTAAGTCAGCAGGGTTCTAAAACAGGTTGTTGACTCACAGGTTTGTCATCTCCCAGCTGTTGTGAGTTCACTCCCCCCATTTCCCCCTTTAAACACAACTGAATATGTGGTCATCACACACTGGAATAAAGCTGGAAGGATTCATGCCTCCCACAATGTAAGGATAGAGAGGCCACTGAGTGACATCATCACTGTGAGACAGCAAATCTCCAAGGATTAAAGCCAGAAATTGATTTCTCATTATTCAGTAAGTCTGCAAATCCAATCCCTCGCAGCCATGCATAAACCTCACTTTAATAACATATTGTCAGCAATTGGGTTCATCTGTTCAGAGCAGATACAAGAGTCACGCCCTGCTTCCTCTGAACGATGAGGGTTTTTCACACCCCCCACCCCAACAGTAGAAAACGCAACGCCTGTCAGCATCTGATAAATGATCACATGCTAAATATCTCCATTAAATCTCTTATCTGGGCAAAGACAAGTTCAGTGCTGTGATTAGTATAGCAATTTATGGGGCTGTTTTAGGAAGTAGACTAATCCATTCCCAAGAGAACTGGCCCCCGTTAGCATAGATTAGTTTAAATTGTGAAAGCAAGGGTAAACACCGTGCGCGATAATCAAGCCTTGTAAAGATATCATTTGCGTTGGCTCTCAACCAAGCCCTGCTGTTTAGTTGAAAGAGAATAATTTTCTTTGCTAAGGCCCAACCTCCGTCAGTAAATAGGACAAACCAAAGCACCTGCTGGGGTTTCAGCCACATCATTTGCACCTAATTCTCTCAGGATCACCTTTAATGTGTGCCACAGGATCACATGACCACCAAGTCCTCTCATCAGTTCCTCTGAGAAAAAAAACCCAATGCTGGACATTATATTCTGTTTCTTACTGTGAACGTCCAGCACAGGCAAATCTAAGGGGATCAGTGGAGGGACAGTGGGTTGCGTGATCAGCTGAAAGCAGCACTATTTTGTTTTCTTTTTTTAAAAAAAAAAGAAAAATGAGAAAAAAGAATAGCAAAAGGTAGAAAAACCTGAGGCTCAGCTAGAGTTATTTCTGAAACACATTTCCAGCAATCATACTGCACAAGGCTGATTTTCTTTTTTCAAAAAGGAAAAGGAAAAGGAGCAGTAGGTGAAGATGAATTCCAACACTGATACTGTGCAAGGGAGACAAAAGACTCCATGTTATCGCCTGTGCCCACATCCCCCTTCCCAAAACTCCTTGGAGTTGGTGTCTTTTATTTACCTTGAATTAATTTGTGTCACGTATCACCAAGGAGACATTTCCTTGTTTTGAATGGCTGGGTTTTGGGAAGCAGGAGTAGGGTGGGGGTGTGGAAGTGTTGGGGGGGTAGAGAGGGCGAAGAGTAGGCAAGAAGAGTGATAAGACAGAAATTATTTCCCAAAAGCCGGTCCTCACCACAGGACCACATTTCCATTCAAATCTTATTACCCTGCAGTGAGTGACATTTGGGAAGATTAGACATTAATTCACTACCAGTGGCAGAGGCAGAGATAACTGGAGGAAGCAGGCTTCCACACTACGCTGTTCCCATGCACAGAACAGACTGGGGAGAAGGCAGAGAGAGGCAGAGAAACCCAGGGCTTTCAGGAGACATGCCTCCTGTGATGTGATATGCCTTTACAGTGTGGGATTTCAGAGGTTATTTTATAAATGAAAAGGATTACCCTGTTCTTCAGTATGGCCAGCTATCAAGGCTCCTCCTCTATTGGTTTGAGGGTAGAATAACTGAATACTCATCTGAGGTAGACACACCTTTAGGAAGCAGAAGCATTATGTTAGCTTTAATATCCAGAATAAAAACATTAATGTATATATAATGCATATATGTGTGTGTGTGTGTGTGTGTGTGTGTAGGGTATTGTTACTGGTCATGTGTCAGATGTGAGGGTGGGTGTATTTACACATATGTAAACATGTAATCTATTGAAAAATTGAGTGAAACCTTGATCATATTAAATGTATATGTTTATGTATATATATAGATATACACAGACACACACAAACCCAAAGACTTATGCACATACACATACTTGAACACATTGTATGAGGTATATATTGATTGTACACCTTTGAATAGGTCATTTGTTATCTGGAAGTTTGCAGGTTTAAGCACTTACACCAGAGAAAAGCAATCATATCAAGATCTTATCAGAGGACTATGAATGGTGCATAAATTAATCTACACCGAGTGAGGCCATGACAATAGAATTTTACAAAAGCTTTCATCTAAATTCATCATCAGATCTCAAGGTTAGACATTTGTTAAAAAAAATTGTCTGATATTTCAATATACTAACATTTGTGGTTTACACAATAATATACAGTATGGATGTTCCAAATAATCCTTAAATTGATTCCGAGATTTGATCATTTCAACAAGGAGCTTTGAGGTATCCACATATTCATTCCTCTGCAGTGTTTCTACACATATTTTGCCTAACCTCATTGATATATTGTGATACAAATACTATATAATTTCATAATAATATGTAGTTTATTAATATCGTGAAATAATATTAGTGTTGTAAATTGTAATATTATTGTACAACTCTGTAATATGTATTTAGTGGTTTTTTTGAACATCTGCCATTGAGCATACTCTAACTCTCTTTTGTGGATGATTATACACTTTCACAGTTCCCCTGCTGGCCAGTCATACACTGAGCTAAACTGATATGTACTGTGCAAGCTTTAAATGAGGATTTTTGAGTCCCTCTTTGGCCATTTTCCCCCTGCAGACAGATAGAAAATGCTCTTATGTGGATGTCCAGGCGCAGAGATAGGAAGTGGAAAAGCCCAGGGTTGTTGTAAGCAGAAATGAGTTGGTGTCAGAATATAGATATTGACTGCACAATTGGATTTTGTTAGTGGACAGTGTTTTCATCAGGCTGAACAAGGTGAGGAGGGGGAAATGCAATATGCTGTGACATGACACGACAGTATATTGCCAAACCCCTTTAAAATTGTTGTTTTTCAAAGTATATTATGTGCTTCTCTTATAGGCTGCAAGTTGCAATACAAACATGGACAATTTAGATCCATGAACCTGAAATCCAATCAGTTCTTTGTAACACTTCTGGGAGCAAACCCCAACCTTCTCTGTCCTGCTAATTTAATAAACAGCTCAGAGGTGACCCCCAAACAGGAAACATTTGCAGTCATCTGGGGTTAGAACATCTGGGACTATTGAGTCAAGCCCCACTATAAATAGTGTGCCGATATCCCTCTGAAATTGCAGCTCTGTGTTCATATTGATTATTGATTATTGCACTGGCTTATGACCTGCCCTTTTTCTTTTACTTACCCTTTAAAACACAGTGAGGGGTGTTGTATGACCACCTAATGAATCCATGAAAGGTATGTGGTTGGAAATACCAAGGGTCTAAAATCTAGTCTCTTGTAAGGTCAGTTGACTGGGTATGCTCCCCACATTTACTAGGTTTACATCGACAGCCTTCAGAATCCAGCCCTCAAGCATTAGCCCAATCAAAATGTATGGCAGCACCACAGAGCTTGAAATAAAAATAATTAGAAATCATTGTTCCTTTGCAAAGCCTTCAAATTTGCTTCAGTGACCTGTCTCAGGAATATGTATGTGTTCTATGGATGGCCACCCTCTTGAATTGACCACAACAAGCCAAAATTAATATAGTATTGCTCTGCATTGTAAAAACTCCATAACACATTGAACCTACTTAACCTCAACACCAAATTATTTTTTCCCTGAGGGCTGACTTTCAACATCAACGCAATTATGTCCGGGACACAATTTGTAACACCCAGGCCCTATTGACTGACAGTACATTAATTCACTTCAATGTGGCTATGAGTGCTTGGGTGCTGTAATTGCTGCCAGCTTTCTTATTATGATTATCATTATGATTACTGCATGTTGTCTTTCTGACACCTGTCAGAAAACCCTTAAAAAATTTATATGCATCTATCAGAAGTAGATTTGAAAATGTTCATTATGCAGTTCAACACAGATCATTTTTCAGAGGTCCTTCTCAGTTGAACGTGTCCTTAAAAGGCATGTTGCTGGTTTTTAGTGCTATATGCATGCTGTGAAACAGAGTGGTCCAGGGTTCATTTGCAGATAACATTTGGCTGTAGCTGTCTGAACTACAGATCCTCACCATTAGAAGCATCTAGCTTTGAGTCATTCTCTTATGTTCTGTATGCAAAGATGGAACCACTATGAAGGAGTGTGGAGGCTATCATCACAGGCTATGCTGCGTGTAATTTAAGTATAATGTAAGGAGACTTGGAAGTAACCCCCTGGACAAGGAATTTATGGATGTCATTTTAATTGTGACAGGGCACAAGCACATGGTCTGCTTTAAAATAACTTTTACCTGCTGCTGCTGCTGCTGCTGTCATCCTTTTTTGAAAAAAATAAATGAGGATTTTTTTTCAGTTGATTCCCCTTTGACTTTGAGGCCTTGTTGTCTTTTTTAATCCAGTAATTACCTCTATGGTTGGGGGAAATAATGAGGTTTCCTCTGAGAGGGGGTCAGAACAGACAGATTTACCTCTGTGCTGGTCTGAGGAAGCATGTGAGCTAATAACCCCTTTGGCCTGCCAGCCTCCTGTATGAGCTTTCAGTTCAGTGAGACCTCAGTCCATCACTGGAGAATGATCTGCTCTTCTTAGACTATAGAAACTACTCCTCAGTACTTGGACTCAGCTGTGTAGATCATTTCAACAGCCTCAAAGGCATGCCTCTGCCAAAATCATTAGAGCAAGAGATTATTTTTGAATACTCTCTCAAGGTGGCTGTGATCCAGCCTGCCTTTTTGTGTGTGTCTCCTGCTCACTCACAGGTTACAGTACACAGGTGAATTCTGTCATAATATATTAATCATTCTGCACATCTGAACCACCTCTGCCTCTCACTGATTGAGCCTATTTTTGATTTGTGTTGCTAACAGATGAGTGGTCTGTTTCCTTTCCAGGCCACAGTGGGTAATGACAGCAGCAGTAGCTAATTATGGGATACAAACCGTACAAACCAGTTGAGACCAAGCCCTAGGCTCTGCTGAACCCCGTTGCCCAGCTTAGATCAGAGAAAGAAGGTCCTTTCCCAGCCGTCCCCTAGACGCCCTCTACCCTGCTTGGTTTCACCAGTTAAGGTCACCACCTGGCCATGCACCCCAAGCAACTGAGCAGTGGGGTGATGAGAGTTCTTGTCACCTCCCGAAGCCTTGTTCCCTCTGGAGATGTGTGTGTGTGTGGGGGGGTCAGTGGGCATGGAGCATGTGGAAAACACCCCTCAGCCAAAAATCACAATCAAGGCTTGCCTCTGTTGACACAGGGTGCCAAACAACAGTGTGACAATGACCTTGTTACTCCATATCCATAAAAATAGCAATTATCAAGAGGGATGTAAGCATCAAAGGTTATTAGAACCAACAACAGATGTTCAGGACTGCACAAGATAGGAACAGACAGGCGGCAGAGTCCCATCAGGCAATCCATCCTACCAGACATGAGAAAATCTAATAAAATATTCACAAATTTACTGTACCAGATACCAGGAGCAATGATGAGGCTCTAAGATTATTTATGTGGCAGTCCAGAAATGTGTTGGGTGGTATTCGTACAAATGTTTTTCCTAGTCCAAGAAGAATGGGGAACACCTCTGCACAGCCTGATGAATTGGATTGGTTCAATGAAGTTCCCGTGACTTCCAAATTTGGAAAAATATCCCAAAATGTATTTTGGCATAAAATAAGTATACAAACTAACTTTAGCTTAATTAGCTTAATTACTCTGAGTCTTTCATATTCCCCGAAGGAAGTGGACCTGTACTAGGTTTTTTTGCTGTTATTTTGAAGTTCTTTCAAAATCAATATGCATTGTAATAGAAACATTGTTGGTCTCAATTGTTCTCATAGATTAGTCGTCCATGACTGGGAAATTGTGTGTTGTCCATGGTGTGTGACATGGTCTTGTGACATGGTCTTGTGTCAGGCATTCAGTGGTGTATAAGAAGTAAGTAAGTGCATTCTGTCTGGTGAGACTCCCTCTCTTTTATTTTCTTGTTGTTTGAGGATTAGTCTGTAACCTTTACGTGACATGGATCTATTCTATTCAGGCCTGTAATTTGAAGGCTGATTGGATGAGACGCCATCGATGTGATCATGGAGACGGGAGAGTAGATAAATACAAATATTCAGTGGTGAAGTTATCAACCCCTGCTCTGTCGGAGCATGCTGCATATTTGTTTTCTTGAGAAGACAGACAATTTGGAGTGGCACTATCAAATGGAAATCAATAGAACCTCCTTTATTTGCTGCACAGAGTAAATATGCATAGCCATTGATCTGACTGTGGCAATAGCAGAGTTCTGTCATCATTACAGAAGGGGAACCGTCGATTTTTTAGGTCTGGATGGCAACCAAAGAGTGCCTTCACTGTTCCACTGCAACAAGTCACCAAGGTTACAGTGGGTTATTTTTTACTACCATTGTCAAGACTTTACATTGGTTGTGTAGTACAGTGGGAGAGAAACAGCTATGAAAACATAGTGATCTCTTTTGACTTTCAAGATCTCTGTTGAAAAATGAGATTGTTCAGCTGGACTAATTGTTAGCAGTGCAGCATTTAAAACTGCCCTGGGAGATTCGCCCCTGGAGACAGTGTGTCATGGTGTGGTTTCTTTATCCAGCATGGATGTGTGTCTGAATCTCTCTGGATGATGTTCAAACAAACAGTGAGCACAGAAAGACGTCATGGTGGATCAGCATGGATTGAAGAGTCGAGCGCGCCAGAATGCGGGCACCAGAAGAACGTCTTTATTCCACCTGCGCACTCTCGGGTGACTCAGAGAAAGCAGGGGGCCTTTCAGATTGCATGGTTTGGCCGTCGGTGCCGTCATCTTCCTATTGCCACACAGCAATGGCATCTTGCTATTGCCATTTCTTCATCAGCAGTCACCAAGGCTGTGTCTGATGCTGCCAGCCACAATGCCAGCGGACTGCTGCTCACTGGAGCTTGGCAATGGCTAATCACCCCCCTGCTGGAATACCATACGCGCCAAAACACTGAGAATGAACATCAGGCGTCATCAGTCCAGTCTCAGGCCCTTTTCTTTCAGGCATCACTTTCAAGTGTTCATTCCCTGAACTAAGTTTCTTACAAACATTTAGATGGATGCTTGAGATTCTTATTTTTGAAGCAGAATTTTCATAAATTAAGGTACAAGGTCACTAAACAATGATCTTTTTTAGATCCTTCTTAATGCTCACAGTTTTTACTCTTTCTGTTGAATTCTCCTGAATAAGAGCCAAAGCCAAATCATAAAATAAAGGGCAATTCAGGAATATTATTAATTATCTTGCTTGAAAATGGAAATATTGTGAAGCCCAAAACCTTCTTTGCAGGTCTTCTCTCTAGTAGTTTGTTTGATGCCAGGGGAGGCTGTCTGTCTCAGATACAGTGTGTAATTTTGGTAAGTCATCTCACCGGGCCACAGCTCCTTGTCAGCACTCTTTGTCATTGATGTCTGGCCCTTCTTTGATGACCAGGGATTACAGTTAAGACCCTGACTAATTAAATTTCATTACTAGAACAATTACCATAGTGTACGTGCTTACATACCAAGCATCTTAAATTACTGCCCTGGCTTTTGTGTGCTTTGTTGAATGTAGCTCCTTTTAAGTATGGACTTCAACAGAGACTATTGTTCACACGTTTGTGGGTGTGTATGTGTGGTTGCACATTTGTGTGTGTGTGTGTGTGTGTGTGTGTGTGTGTGTGTGTGTGTGTGTGTGTGTGTGTGTGTGTGCATGCATGCATGGGCACACACTACTGCCTAATTGCGGTTGTATGTATATAAATGCAGAAAAGATAGCCAGCTGTATTCTTTAATTAAATTATATGAAATCTGAGATATTGCATGTATACAATGATACACAGGTAGACACCTGTCTTTATTAATGATTAGGGATTCTGAAGGTACCTTGTATATGATACGTAAGAGGCTAACAAGACACCATGTCATTTAACTGTCGGTGAATCACTTGGAACTGGTGTAATGATAGTATATCTCCCCCAATGTTTCCTGTCATATTCAAAGCATAAGATTGGATGAAGGTGGGGGAAGTTTGGGGGTGGGGATGTTTGGAAGAGGATGGAACATGAGACCCCCAAACAAAGGCTACTTTCATTTGGAAGTCTAGTCAGTACCATTTCCAAGCAATATTGCCATCCTTCCCAAAAAACATGGATGGTATTTAGGCAAAGATTGTACCTGCTTTACATCAGTGCTCCATATCTCTATTAATAGTTGCTTTGGAATGGGTCAAATTCCCATTTTTATTCAGTTGGTCATTTTACCAGGCCCTCACGTGTTGTAATTAAGGACAGCTATGAAGCGGATTAATTAAGTGACAGTAATTACGGAATTTCTCAAGCTGAGAAGTTCTCTTTCTGGGTGATTAGAACTGAAGCAACCGGTCGAGGGCTGACCTTAGAACATCCCTGTCTACCCCAGGGATGTGAGCCAAAGGGTGTGATGGAGGGAGTTTTGAGGAGTGCGGGTGAGGCTCCAAGTTACCCCATACCCCCCTAGATCCTCATAAGGACATGCCCTGGGCCCTGTCTGTCATTGATGTGACACCCAACAAGGCCAAGACAGCAAACACGCAACAGACAATATCCTCACAAAATTATGAAAAAAATGACACAGTACACATTGCTTGTAAAATAACCCATATGTAGATAAGGGCTAGCAAGCTATGCTTTATGTTGTGGTCTGGTTATTGTCAATGTCAAATCATCCTAGGTTTTACTGTTACTTTGTGTTATTTTTTTCTTCACCAGCCATCTTGTTTTTAAATACTTGCACTCTTGATTAATTGCAATGAACTGTATTGCTGTATTTTGCCTACTTAGGCTCATCATTTTGGCCATAGCTAATATAAGGATCAAGTGTATGAAGAATCTTTAGGTTAACAGGAATGTGTGAGGCACAACTTACATGCTAGCATTATTCTCATCCAGGAGTCAGGATGCTCAACATGAAAGCTCCCATCTCCAGACTCACACCAGTCATTTCCACTGTCCTGTTTTCATGGTTGCCACGGCGCACAACACCTGCAACACACAACCAATAAACAGCACCAAACTTTGGATCTCAGCTCACATAAACAGCTGTGAAGGTGATTTATGGAATGTCAAAATGTAAAGGACTTTAGAAGAATTGTGCTCTTAAAAGCATCTGGAAACACATTTAATTCATAATATCTCTGTTGTTCCTATTTTCTATAGGATGAACAAGGTTATATGGAAACTTTTTTTTTTTTTTTTTTTTTTTTTTTTTTTACAATACACTTGAAAAATACTTTAAAAGACATTTAGTGCAGGGGAAAATCCCTTTGGTCTGTGATTTATCAGTTCTTCAGGGTACCATATTTGAATAAGAAGCCAAAATGTTTGTGTGGTCGGACTCTGTTTTGCTCATATTTACTTCTAAACGTGTGTAGATGACAGGTTAAAGACTCACAGAGGGCCTGTTGTTCTGTCACTATTTATTGAGCACTACTCTTGCATCTGGGACTAAAAAAGGTCTCTCTTCTCCTCTTTCTCACTCCCTCTCTTACTCTGTGACTTTCTCTCTCTTTCCTTCTCTCACTTCCTACCTCCATCTTTCCCTTTCTCTCTCTCTTCTAATTTTTGAATATCTCTCTCAGTCTTTTTCTTCCCCCTGTCTATCTCACTTTCTTTCCGTTTTCCACCTCAACCTTTTACTGCTGCATTCTCTTCTCCCTCCATCTCTCAGTGTAGTGTACATTTTCCTCATTGTGTTCTGATAGATGTATCGATCGGCTTGGTTGTGTGAAGACAGCGGGAGTCGATGTCCACTCAGCAGGGACTGGTATATTTTAAACATTCATGTAAATCAATATCTCCTGACATCCTGCGGTCTGGGGACACATTAAAAGCAGTGATTTCACTCAGCACTATTAGGTTCACCTGCTTTTGCACATACATCGTATCATGCACACTGCAAACAAGATATTGATGTTTACAAGCTGAGAACCTGAAAGATAAATGTGCTGTGAATAGAATGTATCAATTCATATATTTATTTATAATATACTTCCTCGTTTATTTGTTTGTTTCCATACAGGAAATATGATAATTGTCTTTGCACAATGACTTTGATTGACAATATTTTAATGGTCTAACTATTTTTAGGTTTTCAAATTTAATGAGTCACTCATGACATGGCAGAGGGACATTTTGTAATTAGCAAGTGACTGATTTTCTGTCTGACTCTCCTATTGTAGTTGATCTACTCTCTGAACATCTATCAAGGTGGTGACTGCTTTAGAAATACATGTTTTTTAAAACATGGTATAAAGCAAGAAACAACTTATGGTGGTAATTGAACTTCTGGGATATGCCATCCACCTTCTTTCGGTTCTTCGCTCTCTCTTCTCTCTCTCTCTCTCTCTCTCAACTAAATATAACAATGAAAGACAAGAAAAAAAGAAATGCACATACATACACACATACATAATATGTATTCACACACATTTAACTTCATTTATACAGAGATTGTCCTGTGCCTGTCCCTTATACTATGGCAGGTGGCTACATATTTGACTGCTTGTTGGGCTGTAGGCCCTTCTAGATTTATTGATAATTTTTCTATATAAAATATATATATATATTTTAAGGTTAGAAAAAATCAGAATACTTCTTGTTTGTAATGTGTAAAGTGTAAAAGAAAGTGAATCTCTGTCTCTACCTCTTTGCTCTTACATTGGTCATACACCCTGTCCTTTCTGGCCAACCAGGTTTGTCTGTGTTGGCCCTTTTCAATGACCAGGCTGTGATCATTGACACAATATTTGGTCAGGATCTCTCTTTGTTTTTTATTTTTAACATTTACAAGATATTCTGCCAATTCATATTTTCATATTCATTCATATCTCTCTCTTTTTACGTTAAAGTATTTTGAAGTAGTATTGGTGCAGGCTGACTGCAGACACCTGAGGGGGAAAACCGTGCCAACTGAAACCTTCTGGGGTGAAACTATCGCTAATTGGCCATCAGGCCACAGGACTTCCAACTACAATTGGTGCCATTGTTAAACAGTGATTAAACTCAGTGGAGAGTAGGGAGTTTGGAGTTGCTGCTTATTCCTTTTTTATGTCATCTGTCATGAGTAGCATCAAACAGTGAGGCAATTTAACTTAACATCCAAAACAGAGCTGACCTATAAGGCAGCAGTGCTGAGAGACCACTGGGTCTTTTTTCACCATGCTGCAATCTCTTCTACAGGAAGAGCAATGTTTCACATCCGGTTAGGTTTTGGAACAAGGAGTTCTATGATTCTTTTGAAGCTATTATTCTTAAATTATATATTTGTCATATTTAAAATTGCCAGCTACTCCACCACCCAATTGCCTTCTCTTGCAAGTGCAGCTGGGGAGGGAGGATTTGTTGGTTGTTAGATGGCAGAAATTGTGTGGGGGGAAAAAACAATGCTGCTGTACCTGGTGTTTGTGAGCCAGTTAAAAAAACACAATGCCCAAATGAAGTTATGGAGGCACTGTACCCTAGGAGAACTTCCAAATGAGATGTCAAACCAAGTTCTGGGACGGGTCATTAAAGATCATAAGATGAGATGAGGTGAGATGCCCAGTCAATGAATTAAAGGCAGCTGTGGGAAGAACATTACACGTCACACTCATGGTGGTAACATATTACAACCAGTGGCATTGTCACGATGGGACCCACTGATCAGACATTTTCAAGTAGCTCAAAAGACACTGAATGATCCATACATATTCTTTTTTTCTTTCGTACTCCTACTGTTTTTATGTGTGGAGCACATCATCAGAGAGGTGCCCTTTAAAATATGTTTTTGCAAGAAACCAGCTCCTCGGATTCTTAATCCACACATTGCCCCGTGTACATCTTAGCCCACCAGTTCTCGGCCTGTCCAGGTCACTGCTTAAAACTGTCAGGCATTTTACATCTCACACAGTGCTGGTACCAATACCATTACAGATACACCTGTTTTTCACTCTTAATGTAATCATACATTTTTTAAACAAATACAGAATGGAAGCATTGAAAATGTGAAAGTTGGCTTCTTTTTATTTAATCTGTTCTTCTCTGTAGGTTACCATGCTGCCCTCCTTTCCTGGGGTTTATTATTAATGTCATCCAGCAGCTGGTTTGCAATGGCATTAAGAGATTTGGTTCAGAGATGGCAGATTTAGAAAAGATTGTACCCACCAGAACTGAGGGTGGGGGCAGCACTCCATCTCCATTGATGTCCACCCACACCAGTAACAGTTCAGGAGAAAGTCAGAGGTGTCAAACAATCAGGGGGTCCAGCAGGTACAGCGTGCGGATTAGAGAGGTAATCGTTCTCAGACGATTATGGGGTCACATCCCATTCACAGGGTGTTGGCTCAGTGAACCCAGGCCTGCAGGCACCATATGTATCAGACTCATTCAGTTAAAGGGGATCGGGAAGAAACTAATCTGATCCGCTCGGATTATTCCATCACAGAGTGTGTAATGTTATTACAGAGACGGCCGCATTGTTGTCCCAGAAGCCCCTGTAACACATAACAATGGGGCCCACAGGTCCCACTGTACTGCCTGCTCGGAGGGGGATTGAGATAGATGCTGCATGGTGAAGCCGAATGATGATAGCAGCTAATTGGACTGTGCAGTAAGTCTTTTCTTTCTTCTGCAGCCCATATCCATGGGAGACTCTGATCTGTTTGGATTGTATATATTATCACTTTAATGCAAGGGGATATTTCATTGAGGTAATTAAGGTCAACTGTCTTTCTTTGAGGGCTGAACAGAAGCAACCTGGTTGGGATGCAAACCTACAACCTATAAAAGTACACAATGTGTCCATCCCACCTGCTAATGTGTCTGTCCTCCCTCCCTGCTCACAAGAGGTCTCAGGCATTATCTTCACATGCCCTGGGCACCCCCTTCTCATCATCGTCCAGCACCAGATTTTCCTCAATCACTGCACCAATCACAGGCACCCTCAGGCAAGACAATTAAAGGTGGGCAAACAAATCTTGTGTCTGAGGTGATTTACCCACTGATAGGCAGCAGCACTCTCGGAGGCTGAGGAAAGGGACACAAGAGAGATCTGTAGGGTGTTCAAAAACAGGTGGATCTTATGTTTCAGTATGTCAGCAAATCAGCTTTTATCCTAAAGGGAAATGGAGCAACAGATGAACTGCAGCCGATTGGTTACCTTGGTAACCTGAAAAAGAACCCAATATTGGGTCACTATGCCTTAAAATGTAAACAGTTGAGAAATAGGAAGTATCACTTGTGTGAGAAAAAAAAGATGAAGATGCCAAATTGCTGATGTGGGGTGTGTATATGCATGTGTGTGCAGAGAGAGGGTTGGGGATGGATAGTGTTATGATTCAAAATCATCTGTTTATGTTAAGAAACATTCTCAAGAGAGTTGAAGCAAACAGTGAGAAGTTGACTTTTAAAACGTGGACCTGCTTTGCTTCATTGATTCAGGGCTTGGCATGAATACAGACAGTGGTGATCTATAGCATCATCATTGGCAGCCAGCATGCCACAGAGAAGAGGTAGGCAAGGAAGGGAGGCAGGCAAGTAACAGCATGATAATCTGATTAAGATCAGTGCGACTAGAGGAGCTAGACACAAATTCATTTGTAAACAAAACCACCATGTTGTTGATTCAGTTCCACATTAACCTTAAAAATGTTGCTCAGAGGCCAATGAGCAGGAGGAAATAAATCTGTGTGGAGTTGCCAAATATAAACATCCTTAATTCTTTGCATGATTCTTCAGCTTCATTGGATATATGTGTAATATTCAGAGTAGATATTATTGCTGCTTGACTGTGTAGGAGCTTATCAAGTTCCCAGGTGTTTTCACACAAATAGATGATGATTATTATTATTATTATTATTATTATTATTATTATTATTATTATTATTAGTGTTATTGTTATTGTTATTATTAGTGTTTGTAATTTTAGAGATATAGATAAAGAATTTCAGGTAAACTGTGCAAAATTGAAATGGAAAAATATAGGAATCTAATATTTCACCTGTTTATTTTATAGTGAAGTTATTTGTAATGAAATAATATTATATTAAGGAGATACAAGACAGTCTCTCCTGTGCACCCTGCTGTAGTGTCAGACTTTCACCAGTTTTTTACTAAGTACAAAGAACCACATAAAGTAGGTCCAGTGTGCATGGAAGAATCACAATTATACATGTATAAGACGCCTATACGGCTTCCATGCAAAATGTTCAGAATCACTATCAGAACTAGGCTTAATTTTACTCTTCCCCTGCAGTTTTCAACATCATAATCAATCACAACTTGCCTGTTGTTTCACCTGCAGTTCCAGGCAGGGGTCCAGTCTTTGATGCATTATAAGGGCAGTTTGATATGGCTTACACCCATTACCTTGTCAAAACGGTGACCACCTTGCTGTCTAGCTTGGAAGGAGATGAGATTGAAAGACAGGCAGTACTATAGGTGGTGACATAAATAAAATCACACTAAACCAAATGGATTCTTTATTATAAGGAATAGATATGACACTGAATGTCCCTGGTCCGTGTCATGCTGAAAACAGCAGGTTGTAGTGCTCATAATCTGTTGCCCATGAGACATCCTTTAGACATGTCCTGAATCTGCTTCTGTATTGATTCCTGGATGATCACACAATGTGACACATGTGGCCATTCGATTGAGTTATTATTCATAAAAAACAGGACATTACATGGGCAAAAAACAAAATCTACTTACATCAAAAAATAATAAATATTGAAAAAGGCTGAAAAATAAATGCATAGTGCCGTGTAACTTCACTGTCAGCCTTTCCAAAAATAATATAACATGAAATAACATGAATATTAAGAACGTCTCAGCACAAGCAATCTTCAGTTGCACACTGCATGCTGAATCCTCAATTAACATTTATCCTGAGAAATCTCTTCTCTGTTCTGCTACACTGAATGATGGTAGTGAACTGTAGCGTTTGATAATTACTCTTTTTATTTAATCTTTCAAAACATTGATAATATATTTCTCAAAGGCATTGCAAACCCAAATTAAGACAGTGGCAGTTCATCATTATTAATGGCTATGGAATTGGTCATTTTTTTTTTAGTCTTTCTCATTTCTATCAGTATTAACTCATAAACCTGCAGATGAAAATTCAACGCAGACTAATTCTTGAGTGAAGACTGACAATTAACCACCAAGATTGTAAAGTTTGTAAACCATCATTTGAGTGCAACACTGGACTTTGGACCTGAACATCAGAAAAATAAAGCCATGAGGCCTGTTTTCCTTTTGTTACTTTTATCTTAAGTAACAGTTTCCTCTCTCCTGATTCAGTCCTCCTTAATCAGCCTGCTTATCGTCATACCCCCTCGCGTTCAGGTGCAGTGGACATTGCCCTCGTTAGTCAACAGTGCTGATTAGTGACCTGTGAAGGGTATACCAGCTCAAGGCAGTTCAAGGACTGACATTCGACACAGATCATGGATGGCTGCTCCACCACCATAACATTTTCACTTGACTTACTAACTGTACCCACACAAAATGGCACAATAGCTCAACAGTCTTTTGCATGTGTTAACCTGTGTGTGTGTGTGTGTGTGTGTGTGTGTGTGTGTGTGTGTGTGTGTGTGTGTGTGTGTGTGTGTGTGTGTTGTGTGTTTATGAAAGTTTTTCATATACATATATGTGCCCATCAGCATATTGCAACTTATTTTCATTTTTCAGCCTGTCTCAGGGAATCTCTACGACTGTTGGTACCAGTGCGTACTCTGTGATGGCAGTGTTAAATTTTGTTTTTACGTTTTTATGTTAAGGTGAAGATGAGGCAATGCAAGTCACCAGTTGGTCAGTGTGGAACGTGTCATTTCCTCTGGTGTGGAGCAGAGTATGGAATCTGTGGCATACTGTGGCCTCTTGGGTGGGGGGCACTGATGCAGTGAAGGAATGTGAAGGATGCTTGTGCCTTTTCTCAAATCTACCAACTAAAAGATCAAATGCTGGCATTGTGCCCTATCTGTGCTGTTGTGATAGGGCTCTTTTAATCATGACATGTAACATGTTGTACTGTTTGTCTACAGGGTAATTTGAAGTTGTCCTTTTCTATAGACTAATTAAGAAGGTCAATAGACCACAGAAAAGTTACACTTATTTTAGCTTTGGAACCATGTGAAATTTTCATGAGAGTATCAGAGTATCAAAATTGGAAATAATACACATTATTTGGTTTGACTGGATGAAACAAACAAACCCTAAAAACTCACCTGTGTGTGCATTCATCTGGACTATTCAAAGTGGCCATTTGTAAAATTCCCAGTGCTTCCAGGGTCATGCTTACAATTATATAGCTCAGTGTTCATACTCCTGTATGGGAGTTAATTTGAATTCACAAGGGTCTGTTGGTCTAGACACCATCAACAATCTTACTGGTTACAAATGTGCTTTGTTGTATCTTCACAAGTTGTTATGGCTGCTGGCCAGCTAATATTAAAAATTTGGCCCATATCTTGATGAAATGGAATGCTTGTCCTGTACGTTGCAATATTAGGAGACAGACCCATCTTTGTCCAAAATGCACTCATTCATAAGATTTTTGCAATGGAAAGCAAAGCTATTTAGACTCATTTAGACAAGTGATAGACACCAGGTCTCTCCCCATCTTCACAAGCTCTAGCCATATCTTTGCATTCATGCCAGAAGTCTTGGAGTGGAAGTTTCAAAGGGATTTCCATGGTCTCCCCTTGGCCTTCATGTGTCTGGTGTCTCACCCCCACTCCTCCACCCCTATTCGACAGCATCTCAACTGACAGACAAGATGAAAAAGCCACTTCCTGATCAGGGGGAAGAGCTCACTCAGGGAGCCCCTGCTGTGAAAGAGTAATTACAGCTCGCACCCACCTCCCATTTCCTTGGCGCATCGATCCATACGTGCAGAGCACGCTCACCCCCTGCTCCTCCACCTCCCCAAAAGCAGCCAGCTTACTCCAGGAGAAATGGAGCCCGTGTGTTATCAGCAGGAACGCAGGCCGACGGATCAATGGCCACGGCTTTGCAAACAGCTAATCACCGAGAGACAACAAGGGGAGACAGCCGCACCATCGATCAGGGAGGGGTAGGGGGGAGGGGGGGTGTTGTAGTTTCGGTTGGAGGAAAGCTGCCACTTTATCTGGTCACTGTTGCTTCCCCCTCTGCTTCCTCTCTTTTTACCCTAACGAGGAAACTCATTAACTCGTAACGAGGGCTTGCTGCTCCAAATCTACAATGAGAATTTGTCTCACCTCTTGGCTGGCTGATGCAGTCAGCATGACAATTCTGCACCTTGTGTTTGCACCTCCTTTAAAGCATTTCTGTTTTTAATGTAAACCATTCTCACCTTGATATCTGAACAACAAGAGGGAAGGGGAAAAAAGTGTACGTTGTCTTTGCATTTGAACTTCATTTCGCAGATGCAACAAGGCTTGTGTAATGGTTGAGGAATGCTGCCCGCTGTATGGAAATGTGTGTGGGTGGGAGAAACTGCCCACCACACCATGCTGCAGAGTGAGGACCAGCACAGTTTAATTGTTGTCCCAGACTTGAATAGCTGTCCAGAGATGGGCAATCAAATAGCGGTCCATCCTGCAGTGTCCTTATCAGTACATTGGGTTTCCTAATTAAATCTCAAAGAATGGTGCTAAAGCACTCATAATAGGAGTATTTGCATGAAGGGGAGGTGGGCTGTTCATATTACAGAGAGGGAGGAGGTAGTAGCAGTTCAAATGGTAATTATTAAGAGAATAAGCACCACCTGATAACTTCTTAGCAGTTTGGTGTGTTGAATAATTTAATAGTTAAGTCTTGTTAATTCTTCAGAGAGGATACCTTACCCTGTATTATCTAACATTTTTAATTTTTAATATTTTTTATCCTTCTCATTTCAGTACAATAGCTATGAATACTCTTCAGGTACCACTGGACCTCCTAGCCTGACCCTAATCATTATTAAAGGGCTATGATTATGCTTTAACTTACCGAGTGGCCAACAACACTTTCATTCTTAAGTGAAATAGATTTGTATAAACTGTATGCTGAAGCTATTTTAATTATATAAATAATATGCTGTGAAGGACTGGTGACTGGTGACCTGTCCATGGTGTCTCCCTGATTTTCACCCTATGTATGCTGGGACAGTCTGTGTATAGATAACAGAGGAGTGAATGGAAATGGCATCATAGATCAGCATAGATATTTTGTGTGTGTGTGTGTGTGTGTGTGTGTGTGTGTGTGTGTGTGTGTGTGTGTGTGTGTGTGTGTGTGTGTGTGTGTGTGTGTGTGTGTGCGCGCATGTCTGTGTGGGTGGGGAGGCAGCAGTGGCAAGGACATTGCTCCTTTAGGATCGCTAATGACTGAAATCAGCAATAGTGAAGCATCTCGGCGTAATTATCTGCCCATACAGTATCATTCCCCAGGCATTCCTTCATTAGGAGATTAATCACTCAACACAACAACAAACAACACCAGCATAGTATATTCAACACTACTGCTCTGAACACTGCATTTGGTACTGAACAGCCTTTATGAAGTCTGATACTGTATGGCTTGCTTGTCTATGGCAAATTGTTCATTTCATAAGAAAAACGAATTATAAACTTGTGTGGGCATATTTAAAGCAGGGATAGGTATTATATCTGTATATAATATTTACCATATTAATTCTACATAACCTATTATAAAGTATACTGTGTATCCTCAGTCCTGCAGGGAATTTCTGCATTGTAAAATACTTAATATAAGGACATAGGCTTTAATTAAACTAATTAAAGCCAGTAATTAATTCAGCTATGCAACTAAAGTTCTGGAGGGAACAGAAAGAGACATCTCTGGAATTCTGGGACTTGGATTGCCTAGCGCTAATTCAAAGTGCAATTCAGAAGATGTCATCATTATGTAACGTGAACGCAGTCATCTATTACAAAAACATAAAAAAAATAATTAGTTTGTTCTCACTCGTTGTCACATAGAGGCATGAAAATAATAAAAAAAAAACATATCGAAATATAACATTATTTTTTACATGTTCAGTGATAGTCCAAGTCTATGCCAATGAGCAGTATGGACAATGGTTTTAGCTATATGTAACATCAAGCACTCACCAAAGCTGCAAGTACTAGGTCCTGAAACATTCTGTTGAACACATGTGAAAGGTCTTTGAGAAAATGCACATCTGTTTGGGTTGGAATTGGCATGGTCAGTTCGTGTCTGTAGCAGTCATAGAGTAATGAAGATGAAATGTATTACACGTAGTTATGTTTGCATGCATGCAAAAGGCTTGTTTGTTTGTTGTCTAAACAGTAAAGTAATTTGTTTGGTTTTTGACTTAGTTAATTTAATAATGCATTGAAGTGGAATGGGAAGACACATGGTTGACTGTGACTCACAGAAATCTAAATGCTTCAGTGTTATGCCTATGCAGCAGGGACAGGATCAGTGGCCTTATTTGTGCGGTTTATCTATTGACTCAGTAACATCACATTACATCAGTAATTTGCTTATCAGACTTTCATCCAAAGTGAAATAAAGTGCGTACAGCTTTGCGTCATGCACATTAGACACGCAGTCTCTTTTTATCTGTTCTCGTAAACATAAGGTGTGTACTTTGCTCAGGAATACAACAGCAAAGACTATCGTTTGTCTTGGATTGGAAACAATGACCTACAGGTTCAGGTGCCAGAGTGTCACCCATCAGTGAACAAGGGATTATGTGCACACAGTATACATGGAATACTGTTATATATTGGGGAATACATGGTGGGGTGTGGGACCATTAAAATTTCACTGCAGTTATCACTTGTCTTACTGTGAATTTGTTTGTTTTGTGAAAAGATACATAGTAAATATTTGGATGAATGACAAGGAATTGTATTTGGAACAAACTGAAGAAGGTCCTTATAGCATAAATGTAAATTGGCAAGAGGTAATTAGTGGTAAATTATATTTGGTTTTGTCTGCTATCCAAAAATGGAAGGATAACCTTGAACTAATTTGAAAATTTAATTTTATTCTTCTGCTGCAGAATTAGGAATGAGAAAATGTGTTGGAACCACGTGGTTAGATGTTAACATTTCCTCCTTGGACACTGTTAAATTGTTCATTTGTTCCAAAGAGCAGCAGTCTGTTGAGTCTCAGACAGTTGGCTCAGTGTGCTGGAGGCCTTTGACCACCGCTGCAGCAGAGCAGGCTCTGACTCACAGACTAACGTGGGCGGGGCCCAGAACCGGACCTGGGTGCTCCTAGCACTGAATCGTTTGCAGTTGTTTTGAGGTGTAAAGCTCAGGCCCCCCGAGGCGACAGTGATACAGAGCAGCTGTCTCTTCCCAGCTCCTCTGCCGCGACTGCTGTCCCGACCGATTACCGTCGCAGGTCAGAAGCTGGCGGGAGAGGCGTCAAACTCCGGCCACTTCAGGGAAATGCCAACAGATCTGTGGCGACAAGCTCACCTCTGCCAGGGTGTGAAACAGGGACCACAGTCCACGGTTATGTCACCGCCAAGGATACCAACGTGTTTCGCTCACAATCCCATGTGACCAACTCTAAGGAATGTTTCAACAATATTCAGTTTTTTAAACATTCAGGGAATTGAACAGATATGCTCTTAAGATTCAGTATCTAAATGCCAGAGACAAGAAATTTGTTAAACCATTTAAGATACAACTCTCAAAGTGATTTTACTACTCTGTGTGAGGCAGAGGAACAATCACAGCCACATTCTAAATGTTCCCATTTGAAAAGGAAGCACATTATATTTTAAAGCTAAGGATGTAAGACATACCTTTTTTAAATATGTCTAAATTGTCTGTAATAGAAAATGTATCACCAGTTACCTTTTTGGGGAGACTGCCATGGTAAATGTGATATTTATGTTGTGTTTTGGGAACACTATTAGAATGAATTTTAGAAAATATATTAGGAGATATTTAGAATTCTGTTCATTATATTTATATATCTAGATAATGTTGTTTTGATCATGGTCACACAGGTCATGAGGACACAGTTGTCCACTATATTGACAGACACTATAAATGATGAGGACAGAGGACCAATCTGCCACTGAAATGCATTGTGCACATTTGATGCTTTCCAATGAGGCTGCTCCTGTATTTCATCATTTAACTGATGATGTACAGTGCTCTGTGCCAGCTCATATTAGTCAGATGTTCTGGTGCACTGGAAATGTGTCAAGTGTTGCATTAGACACATTTAGACCTACTGGGACACAAAATGCATGCCAGAAATGGCCATCCTCATAGGCCACTCTGTTTGGCCAGTGATGTCATAGGCAGCACATGATGTGGTGGAATTTGAGGGTTGTGGGACAGAATTACTGGTGATTTTCATTGTGCAAGTTACCAAAATACAGTTCTTCCACTTTTATCAAGCTGTTTATGGTTTTATATTATAATTTATGATTGATAAACCACAAACAGCTCTTGTAATGTAAGATTAAAATCCACCAAAGAAGGAGAATAAGTGTGTTTTTCTTAGCTATAACCAGTCATGTTGAGATGCTCAAAACACACAACCATTAAAAACATTTGAATTGGTTTCATCTAAATAGCCAGGCCATAATTGGGTATTCTCATTCCTGTAATTGCTCCTGAATTTAGCCCTGCTCTCAAGATAACCATTTTGCTAATATCAAAATCTTTTATTACGTATCTCTAAATTGCATCAACACAAACTAACTGCTTTATTAATGTCAAACTCTAGAGATGATTATCATGTGACCTCAAAACAAAAGGCTCCAAATAGCAACTTCTTCAGACAGTAAACAAGACGTATGTGGTTTAATGCTTCCTGAAAAGAACCATTTCTGTGATTATGTTTCCCTCTAACAATGCTGCAAGTGGGTGCCCAGCTCGCCTCTTATTCGCTGTCACCTTCCAGTCCGTGAGGACAGTGTCTACTTGTAATTCAGATCCTGTCAGCGGCTGAGCTGTCATTGCATGCACGGCAAGAGATAGTGGCACCTCAAGGTCCGCTGCACGAATCACCGATAACACTCGTGGAACACTGGGAGAACTACGGAATGAAGCTGAGGAACTCGTTCACATGTATGGTGAGACAGAATAACTGTGAGGAAAAGACGGCCTTTTTGTACTTGTGCAAATCCAGCCTTGTGCTGCATAAGGATCGGGTGTATCTTTTTGGAGGGATAGGTGTGACAGTTTTATGAAATTGTTTTTGCAAACACCCTGAATAACACTTGTGCTCTAGCACCTTGCTCAAGGCTGGAACAGGAATTCTCCTTGGCATATTGGATCCCACACAGTTTTGTTTGCAAGCTCACCAAGTACAGCCAAGGCAGTCTATCAGCCAAGGATCTACCATCCACTGGAGCCAGATTGGAAAACGTCCGTACTCTTAGCCGATTGTCTCTTCAGCTCAAACAGTCTTGTGTCCCCTGTAGATTAGCTGCTTAGGCAAATCAAACACAGCCCTAATATCTAAGCAGACAAGGCAAACGATCTAAGCAAACAGAAAAAATCAGTCCTTTGGGCTCTGCTCTGATTACATACGTCAGCGGCTAACATGTCTTATAAGCAGACCCGTTGCTTTAGCGGAAATGGTAAAGTAAACACATTTGACAGGAATGCGTTGTACTTCCTTTCCTTTGGACTAGAGAGTGTGCTCCACAGGGGAAATGGCCTGAAACAGCCAAAGGTTATTTAGGGTTCAGAAATGTATAACTGCCATTTGACCCAAGAGATAATGTATTTTCACTCTTAAATTACAGTGTGCAAGCAGGTTGCATCAGCAGCCTGTTCCATAGCACTCTCAATCCATTAATGCTGTGAAGGTCATTTTCATGGGGCTGTATGGGTGGTGCTTCCAGTTAAAGCACTTATTCTCATTGCAGTGACGTGTCACAAAATTGACTCGCGGTACATAATCAGACAAGCATGGTGGTTCATAATCATAAGCATGGTGGGCACCCAGGAAGGGAGGGTACTTCCTGCCACATTATGCAAGGGCTACTGCACTGGTTAATCACACATGTACAGCAAGGGTTTATGGCATTATCCCACACGATGTAGAAGAAATATCTATCTAGTGTCCTTGTGAGCTTCGTAACAGCACCATTTCTCTTGTGTTTTCAACCTTGCGTACAGGTATTTATGTTTTTAATAAAGAATGGCAGACATCAAAATCACTGACACTGGTATTTGTATACCTCAGAATTGCAGCCTCTGTGATCCACTTAGCAGTTGTGTAGTACTGCACAGCAATGAATGACTGGTTGCGTTGGAATTAGAGGGTGTATTTCTTAAATTTATGGACAGTTGCAGCAGTGGAACCTTCCTAAGTTATTTCATTTGAAATAACAAAGATCATAAAGAAGAAATCACATTTTAAAAGCTGTGTAAATTGACATGTCCCCAGCATTTGTTCTACTCTCTCTGGAATGTCAGTAGCATATTCACCCAACAGGCCCTGCACTATGAAACACACGGATCTCTCCCACAACTGTGTGCAAATCACTCAAAACCAAATGGTTCTCTTAAGCACCGCTGATATTTGCACTATTTTGAGGAACGGTTTTGGATGTGGTTATGTTATTGAGTTTCTGTAGTCATTTCCTGTTTCATAAACGCCAGAGTGAGCGGTCCAGGCTTATGAAGTGTAGGCCATCCCTCATGGCTTAGCTCATGTTTTACGCTGTATGTTTAGCTGCGTTTGGCCATGTTTAGCCTGCTCTCATTCAAGCCCAGTCGGAGGCTTGTTAGCTGCAGACAGGGCCCTGGAACGGACAGTGGCTCACGGGACAGTATGGGTCTGGTTATTGTAACATAGTCCTGGCTCTCTGAAGTAGAGTTATATTTCTTAAATTAATCCACTTAGCTTCTCAGACCCCCTGCAGAGAGCACCTGTATCCATTCCAATAATTAGATCATACTGCATATCAAAGGAGTAAATGAAAGGGAAAAGAAAGGGGGAAAGTATGGATACAATCTCCTCTTTAACAACATCGTTCCTTTTGTTCGTTCATTCTTGGAATTGGCATTTATGTCTCCAGATTCACCGTTGTGCCACCCACATCCATGAAGGAAGTACTGCAGTTGTAGCAAGGGGATTTCTCCAATGAGAAAACTCAGCCAGTGACTGAGTGTTCTCAGAGTGAGCTAGTATGGGTCTGGAGAGAGGCATATATCTCACTGACTTCAGCTGGTAGCCTGCGGGCATGTGGGGCATTGCTGACATTAACCCTATCCAGCATGACCCTGTAAACGCTTTTACTGACTGAGCCACAGGCACCGACTTCACGGTCAAGAAAGCCTTTTTCTATATTACTCATCATGATACTATTAAAAATTGCATGCATCATTTGAGAAATTAAGTTGTAAGAATGGAGGAAAAGTATTCATTCAGAATGGAATATTAAGTAAAATAAAATATATTTTGAATGAATAAATATATAGATAATAAAATGTACTTTTTAAGTGTAATAAGTGAAATAAAATATATTACGTGAACTGTTTAATATCTAATTTTTGTATGATTTGTTACATTTTTGCTTCAAATGGAATACAATGGAAATATGTGACATTCCTTTAGGGCCTATGCAGTGGCATTCCCATGGCTAGAACAGGCCAGTGTGTTCCCGTCTTAATAGTTAGGCTCTGCCCACAGCACAAGAACGGTCACAAACAGGTCTGGCAACCCTTTCGCGGGGCCGGGCCATTTAAAAAAAATCCAATTTACCCAGCAGCCCCTTGGAGATATGTTTGATCACTTGATTTGTTCAAACAGAATATCACTTCCCGTGCACATGCAGTGCATTTCCCCCACAGCGGGGCCTCTCAGTGTACTTTTCATTTATATTTAATGGGCCTGCCAGGGTCTGTCCACATTCACTACCCTGCTGTTTGCCTGGGCAGTGGGATGCTGTGAAGAGGCTAACCACATCTAAGCTGAGGTCAGGTGGAGGCTCTGCTCCTGATTAGCAATTTTATTGCAAGGAAGTGACAATCTACAGTCAGCGCTTGAGGGTGGAGCTGAGGGGCGGAGCCCTGTGACCTTGGGAGGAATCAATGGAGCCTGGTCACACCCAGCACTGTTGTGAAAGTTTAATATCTCTCAGTGCTGTGAAGCTAGCTTCAAAAATAGAATGAATCTCCTGAGCCACAGGGAAGACAGGGCTATACATCAGTCATAAGCACTAGACTAGTTAGTTGTGTCATTAAAGTAAAGATGGGCCTTGTGATACAGACAACAGTTGGGCATCAATGTGTTTACTGCAACTGTCTCATGTACAGAGACAGAACCGTCAGCATGCTTTTCTCTAGTCACAGAGATGTGAGCATGGTGTACACAAGGTTAGAGAATATCCTCTCCACAGAGGGAAGTAAGGTAGAAGCAGTTTGAGCCTGCAACAGCTCAAGAGAAACCCAGTAAGCTTGGTTCACAGGTACAGATATCTGGGAAATGTTTTTGTGTCACTGCTGTGTGTTTGTAGAGAGAACAATAGCTGTGAAACCCAGGGAAGTCCCACAGAGACGCTGATATCACCCCCTGCTCTGCACTGGGATGCCCTGAGGTGATGCCTACTGCACACTGCTGAGCTCAGGGACCATATCTCACTCCCCAAACACCTCCCCCCACCCCAAAAATGACTGTTCCTCCCCCGTCTATCATCTCATTGGTGAGAGGTCATCAGGCGGATACACAACCCCCATCCCCCACCCTAACCCTCTGCTGAAAGTGTCATCTCTGGAAAGAACCTGCATTGTAAAGGTTATTACATGTGGAAGGAATGTGATGCTTATGGGTCTATATGTGCAGCATGGAGCAAATCCACTCACGTAGCTGAGTGTAGACCTTAGAGCAGATCGGTATTCATACTCCATTAAAGCTGTTCTGAACAGGTTTTAATAAAATCACTTGGTCCATCTCCTATACAACGCAGTAACACTTTGTGGTCTTAATAAAATAATTGAAGCATTTAAGAAATCGTTGGGAGGCAAATTGGCTCATGAATAAATTAGTGCTCTGAAGCAGAATCAGGCAGTAGAGAAATATAGCATGTTTCATCCCTTCAGTAAAACCCTTATATCATATTCTGAGCCACAAGTCCATTCCTCGTGTGTGATTAAATTTTGTCCGTATGTATAATCCGCTCTCTGGCAGACACATAGCGCACTCGACCAGGTCAGTCTGCACTCAGCACAGTGTGAACTATCAATAAAAGCCCAAATCCGACCTTTTTTACTGGGTACACACCGGAATACTGAAATCCCCCTGTATCACAAGCGCCACTCCATGGAAACCGTTTTCCCCTCCCAAATGAATCTCAGATGTTTCTCCCTCCCGACACACCAAAAGCGGACAGGCGAAGGAGCAGTCAGACTGCCGCAGGGTGAGTGCCAGGCTGAAACGAGCAGAAATAAAACATACAGCACAGCCTCAGCAGAGGTCATCTGAGAGAAAATAAAAGTGAAATACCAAGGGGGCAAAAGTGTTGAAGGGAAACAGACAAGAACAGCAAATAATGGAGTTTGTCAAGTGTTTTTTTTTCTTTATCTGGGGTTCTGGGCAATTATTTTTTATGAACTTCAAGGAAGGTAGGGCTTGTCTCCCTGTCACCATGGCAACAAAACAGTAGGGATCCTGGCAGCTAAGCCGTGCTGCTTAAATTTGAAACAACTGCTCCGGTAATATCCTATAAACCCATGGATCAGCCCCTTCACACCCCCCCTACTCTACAGTCTTCTTCCATAATGAAACTGTGATCTGCGTGTGTGTTTGTGTGCATTTTCTGTTTGTGTATGTGAATATGTGTGCATACATGTGATTTTGTGTGTATGCATTCACTTTCCCCAGTCCACCATGCTCACCAGCAGTGATAAACAAACATACCAATTCAAAACAATATCACAGATTTTCAGGGTATGACTTTTTTCTTAAAGAGAAATGACACTGTTGCCAAGGAAGGCAGGTCACTGACCCAAGTTCTTAAATCCAGCAGTGGAGCAGATGTGCATTATTTTTTCACTGGTTAGAGAATAGCTATCGAAAATTTAAGAAATAAACAGCAGGGCAGGGCAGGGCAGGGCAGGGTGGGATGGGAGAGAGACAGACAAACACGCGGCGGCAGGTAAAGGAAGATGGACGATGTGCAGCCACGTACTACCCAGCAGGGTCACATGCAACACTGTATTTGATGAATCCTATTTCCCCGAGTGGCTTACTGCTGAACAGGATATAAGAGTTCCATTTCCAGAGATGTAGAAAAAAAAACAAGCTACCACCAACTTATTTTCCTCCACGGTTTAAAAAAAGAAGAAGAAAGTAATTCAGCCAACATGGAGGTCATTGATCTGGAAACTCTGGAATATTGCTTTTATGTTTAAACCCATCCCCTGCATCACCTATGGCAGTACTTGTTCTCTTGCTTGCTCTCATTTACTATGCCTGTAACTGTCAGCTCCAGGACTTTGTGATTTGCTGATGCTGCATCACCTGATGCTGTGCCACATCCTGGGCTTTGGTATTAGAGGGGGCTGTTTGGTGGCTCAACTGCTCCCTTAGCTGAAAGTAGGCAAGAGCAGATGGGGCGCACGCATCCACGTCCCAGCCCTCGATATTGCGGTCACATGCAGCCCAAAGTGTCCTCATAGCATGAAGGGGGCCTGGGGACCTGCTGGCCGCTTGACCGCCAGCCACTGCTGAGTGCGTCAGCCAATTTTAACACAGCTGAGAGGAAAGGTCAGCATCTTGCTGTTAATGCCACAGCACTGCAGCAGCCAGTCAGCCTACCGATCGTCTGTGCAACTGCATTAGGCTAATGGCACACTCAGCGAGAGGGAGGGAGAGAGTTTAAGACAGAGAAAGGAATGTTTTTTTTTTTTTTTTTTTTTGCATTAGCAGACATCACCCTGCTGTCTGCTAATGCAAGACACAAACAAACAAGTAGGTGTCACCTGAAGGCAAAGTTGTTTTTCTGCAGGGTTGACCAGCAAATTTAGAAAGCAATAGTACACATGGTTAAGGAAATGCTGCGGCACAAAACAGAGGCATTGAATTTACCCGCACTCTGAGCACAAACCGCTGAGCACTCAGAGCCCCATGGGTGTTTCCTAAAAGTGAAAGCGCAGTGATTTATTTAGCTGTCAGGAAACTGCACTTATTAACAGGGGGTATGGGGAAACACTTGCACAAAAAAGTACAAATGCATTTGCATTTAAATGTAGTTTGCCAGTGTAGTCAGCGTATTCTTCAGATTGTACCTGAATTACCATAGCAACACTTTGGCTGCAAATAGATCATCTGTAGAATATGCATCTTAGCCATGAGTACATGCAGCTGAATAAACAAAGGAGGATATAGTGGTTTAATCAAAGGCCACAGGGCAGGGGTGGGAAGTATGTTTGTGATCGAGCTATTTGATAAAGTCCTCAGATCAGTCTGTGACTGTATGAACACTTCTTCTGGAATGAGGGGTGGTGCTTGTAGGATGAATGATAGTGAGAAAAGTTAAAGGTTGTGATGCATCAACAAGGGAACCCAGAGACAATGTGAGATCAGACTCAAGTTCTTTTACAGCCCAGAGACACCCTGAGATCAGAGACCCAGTGTTATAGCTCAGAGACGCTGGGAGATCAGAGGGTTTTTTCTTGTCGTTCAGTGTCAGACATCCTAGCTAGAACAGAACGGAACAGTGGCAAAAAAAAAACCCAGTGTGGAAGTTCGGCAATGTGACATGATGTCACTCTGGCCTCCATGCCCTGGAGCTGTTCCAGGGGGCTCATGGGAAATCTTCTCACTGCAGTGAAACCAGAGTGAAGAGTAAAAAGAAAAAGGTTGTTCTCCTCCAAAGCTGCTACTTAGAGATGCCCTGGTGTCTAGCATTGCCGGAGGCGGGTGGAGGATCCAACACCAGCACTTCCATTAACGCTGTCATTGATAAATGCCCATTTGGTCATAAATGATTTCTTCATGGTAAAGCAATCACAAACCTCTGTAATGCTCACCATCCTGGCTGCCATCCCTACCACCTAACCCCCCCCACCACCATGTCTTTTTTTAGCTGTGGTTTGGAGACATTCGCCTATGCGTGTCTCTGCCCAGACTCGTTTGCGTCACACTAATAATGGCTGCGGTTTGCTGAGTACCCACATTTTCCCTATCAGCACGTTCACCCTCTCTGTGCCCTCGAGGCAGATCCAGAGCAGAGTTCAGAAATGCTTGCTGGAACCACATGCTGGGGTGCCAGCTAAGCGTGCTGTAATATTCTGTCCTTGCCATTTGGGGAATGTCTAAGCGTCAGACTTCAAAAGTCCAGACAGAAGACCTTTTTATGGCAAGATGGAAAGTCAGGAGGGGATATCTGTCTCATTGTAACAACATTCATGGTATATATACATCAATCTAAATAGTATAATATACATATTGAATATTATGTCATTATCATGTTCTAATTTCTCTTGCGGATCACATGGAATACCTTACTTGATTTTATACCTGCTCTAGCATCTCGCCCACATAAGGCGTAGCCATAGGCTCCTGTGGCTTCATTCATAACTGATTTTTTGAACCTCAGCTGCCATCGCTCAAGGTTTGTTTTCTGCCCAAGTAGCAAGGGTACTATCCAGGAGATGAATTTGCTGTCTAAATGGCCATTTCTGAGGTCTATTCAGCATTCAAGGACAATGTTATTTTATAAACAGGCGCATTTTGTTTGTAATCCGTAGTCCTCTTGTCGTTCATCCATACAATACTGATATCCCCTCTATCCCACAGATCTCTCCTATATCAATCTATGATTGATAATATATGAAGCATGCATTTGTTTGAAATGCCTTCCTGTTTTCTGTGGAAGGAGAGATATCTGCTTCCAGTTTTGCTTTATCTCAAACTCCCTTATCAGATGGAGGGCCATGCATGAAACAGTGGATTATTTGGTTTTTGACATCTAGCTTTGGTCATACATGGGCACATTCAGGTCCACAGAGTGGTTGTCTAGGTTATTTGGTGATCTGGACCACTCCTTCCTAGCCTATTTTCCACCTATCCTGGACCCCAAAGGTAATTGGCCAAAAAGAGTCCTGAGGAAACAGGCATTAGCACAGGATGCATGGTCAGGCACCAGTTGGCTGAACTATTTCTCAAAGGTTGGAAGTCATCTATGTTAATGATTTTGTCCTCTTCCCTCAATGTGTGAATATTTGGAGTGTTTTGGTTGGGATATATATCAAATTAACCTAACCACAGCCCCTGGCTGTTGTATCTCCCATGCAGCACTTTAAGTCACTTCAAGGCTGTGAAGGAACAGCATAAAGACAGCGAGTCCTCCAGTAACTTCCTTCCTTTTGAGGAATATAAGTGGCTTGACACCTTTATGTGCATGTCTGGCTTCTGGGGTGAAAAGCGTGTCATCCAGACTATGGATAGCAAATCATGCATTACAAATAATAACACTGCACGATGATCAACCTATCGAGTCACGCATGTAGCACACCGAAAAACAGGAGCTAAAACTGGAAGCGGCGGCATCTGTTTCTGTGTCATGCCCACCCCCCCTTCCCTAAAGACAGCACTTGGTGCAGGCCACTGTGAGTCACAGTTGTCGGTCCCATACGATAGGCACACATGACATTGCCTCAACCATTAACCCTGTTTGCCCCAAATGCTGACATCACAGTTACTTCCGTCTCTGTTGCAGTCAACATGTTTACATTTGCACAATGGGGGTAGGGGTGTGGGGGGATGTTTGCTGTTTCCTAAGCTTAAAGAAAGGAGGGGGGCAGATAGAGGGATGCTGGACAGGATATAGTGAAACCACAACCCACCCATCCCTCCACAGCCCCAGTTGTGAACAGATTTTATGCAATTGTAAAGGGGCAGCCTTGGAATCACTGCTAAAATTCAGTGAAACCAATCTGCCCTCTTACTCCTTGGAGTTCCATTGAACAGAGTAGACTGTTCTGTGCCTTACTAAGACACATCTATGTCTCACACTCCAATGGTCAGTCGTCTGCAGATAAACATTACCAGGACTCTTCTGTAAGACAAGGAACTCAGGGAAGCCTTTCTAAAGGGCAGAGGCCTGGAACAGCAGCCAGGGCACTGGACTGATCCCAGCAGGACACCTCTGTATTCTAGAACAAGGTACATGCTGTACTGCACATATTATTTAATTTTCAGGGTTCTGCCTAACTCCTTACACACTGCAAATGGGTCACAGAACATGTTTGTACAGTGCTTAGCAATTTTTAAAAAGTATGTTGTGTTTTCTTCCGTAAAAGAGGAATGTGTAAATATGAATGTGTTCAGAAGATCTGAAAAAGGTCTCCCAAAAGGAATTGATTCAGTATTGTCTTTTACTGTTTTAGGAAGCCCAGATGTGTCATAGTGTAGATCAGCTCTCTGAGATAATGGGAACAAGAGGTGATTTTAAGTGATACAGCCTGCCTCGGGTGTCTTTGGGACAGGGAGAAATCGTCCTGTCAGCTGCTGATTGTGCCTGTAAACTGTTACTGTTATTTTGGTCACTTCAATGTGACAGAGAGGTCACCGACAACCTTCGAGGAACAAAGCCATCACATTGATATTAAAAGTGCCAGTCACACTAAAACACTTTCTCGGGAGGTAGACTCGCTTGCCGAATGGCAAAGGTCACTTTCCCCGTGCGGTCGTAAAGCCAATATCCTGGATGTCGGCTTTGTTATTTTGGTTGGGGGCAATAAGGCTCCATTTTCGCTGGCTGCTGTTGAGGAAAAGCTTGAAGTCCTGAGAGACCATGTTAAACTATTGTGAGCCTGTATGCACCACCAGTAAGCCAGACAATATGAAGCATGCAGCTTAAAGGTATTTTTCTCCAATGTTTAAAAGGTTTTTACACGTATAGTCCTTATACAGTTTTTTTAACGGACAAATGGGTTTCTATGTCATGTTCAATTATTGATGGGTGAAGCTTTTTGTTCTCTGCAACAAAGGCCTGCACCCCATGCAATATTTCATGCAATATGTAAAGAAATCCAAACAATGGCTGCATTTTGAAAGTATTTTGCTGTCAGAAAAAAGCCAATGTTAGATCGGAAGTGTGGAGAGCTCTTCTCCTTGAGTGCTTTTATGTGATTACTTTTACCAAAGAAAGCCAAAGTTCAGCACTAAAGACAGGTAGGTTGAGTGTGTCCTTTTCTACATCTAAACAGTTGACATCTTAATGGATTTTTCGAGCTGAGAAAAACTTCCTAACTGTGCTTTTTCTAAAAAGGCAATGAAAGGTCGCCCAGAGGCTGGGAGCTAAAGGAGGTTCCATGCGTTGCTGTTTTTGCCAAGTCATTGTAATTTCCTTAATTTAACTACTGCAGGAGGTTTGGCTAGCTTTTTAGCATTTATTTGTTGGGTCCAGCTTAGTTTCCTTGCCTCTGCCTGGTAGAAGTTTCCAGCACATCCTCCCCAGTAGGCCCAGGAGTTAGGCAGCTCCAGAGAGAGTTCACACCAGTCCTCCTCGTTTCCTCCTTAATGGAGAGCAGTTGTCCCTGCAGAACAGTAGCTGCCGGCTCCAGCAGCACTGTGGTCTTTGATGAGAGGATGGCGAGTGGCATTTTCTCACCAGTAAAGATCTGCAGGGTCGTTTAATCACTGCAGTGCTCTGTAAACCGCTCATTAACCGGCCCGGGGAATGGACTACCATGCAGAGAGAGCAAGCAAGATGTAGTTCTGAAAAAGCTGCCTCTGGCAGCTGTCCCACCTCAGCTGGGTGGAGGGAAAGAAAGGCTCTCAAACCCCCATTTCCCCAACTACCCCCCACCCAAATTGACATCCCCCACCCCACCCCCATATCCACCGACACACAACTGTACAGGCTGCTGAAGTGCTGTCAATCACAAGTGGACCAGCAACTTGGGAACCCACCAAAGGCTGCCTTTGATACTGTTTTTTTCCTTTATTCATTTTAGGGTAGTATATACACCCCCACCACTACCCTCCAACCCCCATCCCCCCACCCTTCCACCCCCACATCCTATCCCAGTGAGGGCTCTTGGGACCAGGGCTGAGACAGAGTGCAGTGGGATAATGAGGATTCGTCTCCTCTCGCAGTTCTTTGTGTTCACCAGGGCTGACGGAATGGTGACCATGTGACCAGAGTGAACCATGAGGATTTCAAGTGCAGCTGCTCAAAATGACAGGATGACCTCTGAACCTCAACCACATTGTTTATGGGGATGGAGAGAATGAGAGGTCAATTAATTTCACTCAGAATTATGATTAACAATTAAGGAGAAACCACACTATGACCTGTTTTTGCTCAGTGGAGAAGACTCTTACAGTATATGGCTAGATTGTTTAAGTCTGTTAATACAATCACTAAGATTATTTGCCCAAACCAGACCACAGCTGGATGGCAGCCATGGGGAATCCCAGGATTACGTCGCTTATAACTCTGTTTGGACAGGAAGGCTTTCTGCTGTTTGTCTTGTCTGTTCAGATCCTTTAGCTGGTTTAGAAAGTATATGTTCATATGACTTCATCTAAACTATTCTGACTTTCCTTCCCTCAAGGCAGAACAACGTTTGTCTTTCATTAGGGTAAGTGGGCTTGATTCAGAAAACACTTGTGGCGTTGTTTCATGAGAGGAGGGGGACTGATTACCCCAGTTCAGGGTGGATAAGCAATCCCAATTTCTCTGTGATCTGACATGCATGGAAAAGCCCTTTTGCAGAAGGCGCGGGACTCATCATGCACGACAATGGTGAGAACCTGGATGAAGCTAGTCAGCAGTTTAGCACATAGTAATGAGTTTACGGTTGAATCACTGCCTGCAATACCTATAAATGGAGAAATACTTTCCACACGCTGTCCTGATGGCTGAGCTTTGGAAAAAGCTTCACTGTGTGGCTGGCTGTCTGGATTGTTAACACTGACCACAGGACAGAACATTCTTGTAGTAGCCATTGTATTCCCCTGCTAAATGAATACAGTTGGGACACTGGACAGATTGTGATGGTAGACATTGGATCCATTGTCACAAAAAGAGAGCTCCCACTAGCTCCACAGAATGTGGAAAACAGACTTTGTTGGGTCTGCATTCATGGCAACGAGAGAGTCAAAATCCCTTGGTTCCTGTCACTGGGCGCCAAACACTGAGCCATGTCTCTCTCCCTGTCACCCCAGTGTGTGATGCACTGTTCCTGGGAGTCGTGCGGCCAGGACTTGGTGGCTGAAGGTATTTGTGAGAAAGATTTATGCCTCACCAGTAGGCTCCAGAGGCTGCTGTGACATGGGATGGGGGAATTTATAGGGTCATTGTGCTCAGTGATGCACATCACCACCCTACCTTCTGAAGGTTACTTTCTCCAGATAATGTACCCGTCTGACAGCAGACTGACACCCATCTTCTGGAGGCTTCCAGAGGCTGTGCACAGATTGATTGCTGCCATTTTCAGACTGCACCAGATAAAGGGCCTAGCAATGTTGCACTCACCCTGACCGTCCTACTCCTCAGCGGATGATCTATAAACTGTGCAGCACCACTGCACAAATCAGAAAGGGGTGGATCAAAGGGCACAGTGCTTCATTTTACTGGTAGGGGAACAGCTTCTTTACCATTCATATTTGCATTGCAATTGTTTATTTTTTTTTTTTTTTCTTGAAGAAACTGTCCAGTTTCTTCAATATGTATCATCAGTTTGGGAGTGTACCAGCTGGGCTTGCATTGGCAGCATATACTTTACACCAAACTGACCAGATGAGTCACTTTTTTGCACTCTGACTAGACTAGAGTACTTTCACACAGAACTGCAAGCTACAGTCAATAATACAGTCACTTTTTAGACTGTTGATAAAAAATAAACAGATACACAGTGGCATTCTTAATATAGAAAACATCACATAGTTCACATAGTGCAAAATGCCCTGAACATGTGAAATAATCCTTTGTTTAAATAATTCCTCTCAAATTCTGTTGTCTCTCTGGCAAATGGCAGCATCATCACCATCATTCTCCCCCCACAAGAGACACATGCCAGGCACAGACCAAGTGACAGCTGCTTTCACATGCCCCTTAAGAGAGAATTATTAACCATCGAATCCACGGCCACCAAACTTTGATGCCAATTGCATGACAGCGGGAGCCTCTATGCTCATTAGCATGTATTATTCTGCTTTGGTCTGGTTTGGAACCCCTTATTTCTGGTCTGTTTTGCCTCCAGCACATACAGTACATACAGGATTTAATGCACTGAATATAAATTCCAGCAGCATTGAGGTCTGTCAGCCACAGTGGCTGTGGGGCTTTTTCCCCTCTGACGCTATGCAATATTTTGTCTGCACCATTCTGAAAGGTTAACCAACACTTAGCTTCTCTGGCCCAATGTGAAATGACACTCTTCCCCAGCTTGACACATTTTCTTCACGCTATGAAAAATTACAGCCGTGTTGTTGTTTTTTCCCATGTTGGGGTGGCTCAGCCAACAACCCTGGTAAATCCCAAAGTGTCACCAGCACCCCCCTGCCCCCCTCCTCCATGCATATCCCCCTTATGCCAAACCTGTGGTTCACTGCAACAGGAACGTTAATAAGTGATGAGGACTCTGATGCCCATATCTGTGAAGTCAAATTTGAGCTGACAAAATGAGAAACAGCGTGCAGTGTATTCCACCATAGAATCTCTCCCACCGTTTAAAACAGAATACGCACCCCTCCTGACCTCAATTATTCTGGCTCCAGATCTTCACGGAGTATACCGTCTACCCACATACCCAGGGAAGAATATGTCTTCCTGCCACATTTTCATGCTTTTAAGTGCTCTGATGTACCGTGGTGCAGGCTTGCAGAGCATGAGGATTAATTGAAAGGCCGCTTTGGAGGCTGAGCAGCCGGCTGCAGCAGATACTGTAGACCGTTTTTCTGCCAGACAAAAGCCATGGAAAGTTTACATTTGGAAAGTCTGATTTGGAACACCATTGACAGCAAGGGTGCTCATGCTGGTGCTCATGCTGGAATGGATGTGAGGGATGTGGTTTTATACCTTGGTATTTCACACAAAGAACTCTGGGATACCAGCCCAATTGGAGCTCCTGTTCAGCCATATCTGTTGTGATCGGCATTAGCTTTATGCAGTTGCTGGAAGCAAACACGTGTTTGGGTTTTTTAAATGCGCAGTTCTAATGCAAAATCTGCTCTCTGCTTCTCTGTGTCAGTATTTCAGAAGCTTACAGACATAGAAACATCCACCCCCCACCTTCCAGCTCACAGCCAGTCCCACTATTTTAGGATCTTAAGAAGGTATGACATCTCAATAGAGAGGGACTTTCCAAATCCCATTTTGTTCCTCTCGGCTGTATCCTGCCCTCTGAGATTTCAGCCCTCCCCGGCTGTGAGAATATAATGCAGCTTGACACCATTTTTGAACCCCTCACCCTGCCTCCTCTCCCTCTGCACCATGAAACTCACCCCCAGCCCCCGCCCATTTGAAAGCATCCGGAATCCCAGAGAAACATGGATGTCACCTCTGTGACTGACAGCCATGGGCACGGCCCGTTTTGATGAGACCCTCTTGGACAGTCTGCTGAGGGGCTGCTGAGCACAGCCAGCTGACAGTGCGTCTGTGTCGCCTTGCACCCCACCTTGTCCTTGTGCCCATGAACAAGGTGTGGTCGTGCAGGTGGGCCCCTAAACGCTGCCGTCCTTTTGTTCAGTCCTTCTCCATCTGTTCTACTGATCATCTCAACTGTGCATTACTGTAGTAACAGTTTCGCTTTCTTTTCCACAAGTTCCCTTTTCTCTCTCTGGCACTGGGGGCCTTCAGCAATCAATCTGCCTATCTGTCATTTCCCTTTTCCTTCTGATATATAGTGTTTGACCTGCTTTTTTTCCTCTCCTCGGGCTTTAATTTCACACCTACAAGCCCACCCCCCCACCCCCATGGCCCCTTGTGGGAGAAAAGTTCTCTGTCACCAGGGCCAGCAGACAGCTCTCAGACAGATGAGCCATGCGTCTCTCTATCTCAGACTGAGTTATAGTTCTGTCTGAAACCACACTGTCCTCTATCACTGCATTTGAGCAGCAACACATTTACCATAGAGCCATGGAACTTACAACCAAAATGTTGCAGGTTTCAATCCCAGATGGGATATTTACCAATACTAAGAATAATGGTATGCATAATGTTTTGGATAAGCCTCTGAAAACCAGAAATAATAATTTACTGTAGATATGGAAGGCAAAGGGGTTAGATCAGCCAGTAAATTGATCTAGTTACTTCCAGCTCTTTGGTGATAATGAATAATAAGTGTAGACTTTCTTGCACATTAGGTTTCATAGAGAGTATGCAAATTTCTTTGCAAGATACAATAAGAAACTATAGGTTAAGTTAGTGCATGGAAAAACCCAGAAAGAAACCACCCACTGAAGAGTCCCACAGAGGTCCACTAGAGTGTCTTCTGACACTGAAAAATGAGTGAAATAATGTCATCAGAGAGCAGAGTACCCCCAGATTACTGCTCTCTGCTCCCGCCATATTCAATTACATCCCTAATTGTCCCCCCATTTTCCCAGCATTCAGCAGGGGGCTTTCGCATCCAATAAATCCCGTTGGACAAATGGAGTTCACGAGAGCCCGATGTGCTTTTGGTCTGATTAAGCACATCATTTCATGGGTGTCACTGGGAACACGCGGGGGTGTTCCTATGTGGAGACAATGTTTTCAACTGTTTGAAAGGGTTACAGCATGTAATGAGCTTGTAAATTGTAAGAAAATAGGGTATAACATTTAAAATTCTGATTTTCTTTTTGGTGGGGAGGGGGGATTGAAAGGATTTTTTGGCGGCTGGTTTTTTCTAGCCCACATTGGCAGAATCAGTGGGAATTATTCAGCATCAATAATCTTTTTATGTTTTATTCAGCTGCTACAGCTGTCTTTTAAGATGAACCTTTCACCCTTTTCCTATGGGCCACTGTTCCAAATTTATTTCTGTAAATTAAAAGTGAGAATTGATATGGAACACATGTACAGTGCAAGAATCTTGAGACAGAAGTATAAAAATCAATAGCTGCTGCTAAAGAGTAAGAACAGTAATTGTGAAGTTATTTGGGTGTAATTCTATTTAGTAATAGAGGAAAACCTCAGTTTCTCAGTGTCATCTTTCATGTTGGGTCTATGAATCTGGGCGTTGCGCACTGGGCAAGTGGAACTGAATTGCCAAGACAATCACAAATATAACCCAGCAGAGCTCAAGCACAGTTCTTCCTGTGTCTGCAAAAAATCACACTGTCATCACAGTCATTAATAGTAATAAGCTGACATTTCTGAGATGCCTTTTCATTCAGAATGAAAAGGACTGCTCAGTGACAACTTAAAATGGTAGTGATTGAAAACCCAAAAAAAAAACTAAAGTAATGCTCACATTGCTAGTGCATATGCATATGAACTTGACGTCACCTGAGATCTGAGAAATAAGTATTGTTTTCTTGTACTGCGGAGGAGCAGCTGTCTCCTGCAACTAATTCCGTCATAAGCCTAATTGGTTGCCAGGTGTCATGTGACATCCCACTAGGTGTCCATCAGTAGTGCTGTGCCAGCAACAAATCCCTGTGACAAAGGCGGTATATTTCCTAATGGAATCACCCTTTGTTTCTGTTGTCAGTTTTATTGTACCAATCAAGATGTCTCTCAGAGTTGATCACATGATCAAGCATTACACTGATAATATTAATTTTAATTTTTTCTTCATTTAATTTGTTTCTTTTGTCTCGGGAATTATACTCTATTTTCCAGCGGTTTGTGTTGCTTTGTGCAATTTTTGAATTATTTTCCTGACAATATTTCAACATACATGAAAGGCAGTGAAACATGCTGCAGTTCGTTGAGAAATTCATCCTAAAGTTTACTATATAAAGATGATTAAAAACAATAACAACGCAAAAACAGCTTTTCAGTAGTGAGTATTGTCAACCTTTGACAACCTTTTTGTTTTTTTCAGTCTGAATTATGAAATCATTTTCTGATGGAATGACATTAGCCTGGGTCATTAAGCCAAGCAGTCTATCCTCTTATTATTAAGAAAACCACTTGAATTTCATTCAAGTGCTTCTGTTTAAAAAAAGTTAAATTTTCAGTGAGTAATTGTTTTATTTTTAAAAGATCTGGTCAAAGTTATTATTTGTTGTATAGGCTTATAGTTTTTGGTCAAATTCTGCTTGTTTGCAAAAAGGAAAATAATCACTCTCCTACATCATCACACTTACGATGACATAAAGAAATGAAGTTGGATAAGAAAACATGTTTTTCATTTTTAGAGCAAATAATTTAGCACATAATCTTGCTTAGCACAGTGCATCTATTAGCAAGGGTGTCAATAATTATGGCAGTGACTGTATTTGTTTTTGTCTTCCTACCTATTGATTTAGTATTCCTAAGTGGTGGTCATTAAGCCAACACTGCAGTAAGGCTCAACACTAAGGAAGCAGATTGTTGATGCTGTCACTGTAGCCTCCTCTCCTTGTGAACTTGTGTCAGATCCTCAAGGAAAGGGGTAATACCCACAATGCATTAGCAATGACCAAACTGCTACAATGTCCTCAATTTCACTCAATTTAATCTCCAGATGAGCGCACTTCTCAGCCAGGGGGCCCTGAGCAGTTTGTCATGGCATCTTAACATTTGATCATTAGAGGCAGTGACTCCAAAAAAAAAAAAGAAAAAAAAAACAAGATACATTTTTGTTTGTTCATTCGCGTTGTGTTTTCGGTCCATTAATCTTACGCAAAATCTATGTCAGCAGCAGTAGCTTGCATTAATGCAGTTTTAATGCTTTGACTAAAGCCAGATTCAACTGAGAGTAAAGTGTGGGTAATATGTAAATGTATTTTTATATCATTGTTGTGGGCGGAATATGATTTTTAAATCATATAAAAATGTTAAATATGGTTTATGTGTATGACAGTATTCTGTTGTGCAAAAAATATATTGTTCAAATCTTATAAAGTTTTCTTACAAACTGTGCTGAATGTATGGATTTCTGTATCCAATTTTCATGGCGTGATCAAAACAGATGGATTCTGCCACTGTTCTGTGAAGGTAATGTTGCATATCAGTTTAATTAACACCCTTAATTAGGAGCTGATTTGTTTCAATAGAGCTCTGAAAGGTTCCTGGTGGGTGAAGGTGTAAATATATTAATTATCATGAATGCTAAGGTGGACTCTGTGAAATACTACTACAGCAATCTTCATAGTTGATGTTTAGCATTGCTCGCTTCCCCACATTCACCCTAGGCCAGTGTTCCCCTCTAGAGTCATGTGACCTGGACCCATCTGTGTGTGTCTGCAATTAGACGCCCTGTGGCTCTGTCAGAGGGCAGATGGGGTGAGAGCAAGAGGAAATGAAACTCAGGATATGTGGGTAGATGCTTCCCCCTTATAATGTACAAGTAGTGAATATGCAGAAGATGTTATATGCACAAATAGGGTAAACCACTCAAATCACTGCTGTCAGTCAGGCCACTGTCATGATGTCTCTCAGTCATACCCTGTGGCCATGATGAAGAAGCAAAGGGCTCAGGGAGTTCAGTGCTCCAACAAGATCTGGCCTGTTTTAGCTGTGCTATGACTAAACTATGATTTTACTGCTGTTTTTGTATACTGTTTAATCAGTGTTGCTCACAATCTGCTGTGTAACTGCTGGACACGGTGTCCTTGCTGTAACTGAGACGTACCAGGGCAGGATGCTGCGTTCTGAATGCTGATATTGGCCAGACAGCCAGTGGGTCCCTAGTAGAGCTGTTCTTGTGATTCCTTCCGACTGTTTATGTATTTTTCTTGGAGTGGTGTAGGCTGGCGTTTTTTTTTTTTTTTTTTTTCGTGCATGAGGAATCAGGCGTCCAGCGGGAGGGGAACGGCTGCTTCTGCCAGACACAACACTGCATGTCCTGGGACACCCTGAGGATCGGTGACAAGGGGATTTAAACTCACACCCCCATCTCTTTATCTCTGTGAAGCAGAGGGCCGCTATGCTACCCCCCAACTCCCCACCACCACCACTTTCATCCTTCAGCAGGACAAGATTACACAACAGCGTAATCCCATTCACTCTGCATCACGGGGTCCCCCCTCTCCACTCCATGCACCCCTTTCTGGCGGTGGGTGCACAACAAAGACCGAGTGCCCTCTTCAGATAAGGGCAGGAAAGCGGCTTCCAGGAATTACCGTGGCATTTTTTCTTCAGTCAGGGTAAAGGAGCTCCTCACCTGGTTTACTGCATTATCGCAGCTTGCAGTATGTCAGACTTCATTCCAAAAACACACACTTTTTTCCTGCTACTAGGGCGTGCAGGGCTTAGGTGGATTTGTGCAGGTGGTAAGTTGAGCACATTTTTAGGAGCCGAGCTACTTCTATTTAGGGTTACTCTGTGACGAGGTTGTTGTGCTGATACTGTAGAGACAAAAATTCCCTTCTCCTTCTGTACCCCCTTTCCATCACTCCACACAAATTACCTCATTGCCTACATTAGATAATCAGTCACCACACAATCAAATCTCATGTATAATGAGGGCTTGGATTTTTCCTGTGAACAAAAGCTCCACCTCTCCAGAGACAGTCCTGCATAACATTGTGGTTCCCCTGAATCAAATACAGAAATCTACAGTAATAAATCAGCGAGTTTGGAAAAAGAATCACTGAAAATGAGACTTTGTCTCTCCAGGGTCAAGAGTTACTGACCCATTCTTGTAATGAAAGCAGCAAATGTGTATCACACTGCTTCCAGTTGAAACCTAGGTATAGATCTGACAAGATATGTTCTGATATGACAGATCTGTCCCAAGTCGGATTGTAGCAAAAGCTTGCTTTCCCCTTTTGGAAAGTACGCAAGGGACAAGAAACCAAAAAAATTCTCCCACAAACAGGATGTTCCACAGAACACCTCCCCCTTGGCGGGACGTCTCAAAGGAATTGGAATGGGCTGCAGGGGGAACTTTCCCATAATAACAATGTGTGAGTTTACATGCAGACCGGCCAGAGTCATCCCTCACCGCCTCGGTTTCGCAGATAAAAAAACTCTCACATTGTTTCTTTTTTTCATCTGCAGGGACAATTTATCTTTCATTTCCGCAGATAGCAGAAGAAATAAACGCTGGAATCTAAGCTCTCAAGGACATTATTTGTCTTGTTCTCTGTATCTGTAACACCAGCAAAGGCCCACAGCTAGTCAGCCTCTCACTCTGTGCAAAGTGCACTGCAGCTGTACATGAGGACCACAGTGTAATCTGTGGATTTTCATCTGTCTGATTCATCCTGTTATGCTTTTAGACAGAATTGCATTTGTATTTCACCAGAATATGAATATTGTTTCAATAATGACATGTGAATTGCAGTGCAAGCCTCATTTATAACCAGTGTTTTTAAATAAATACCACTATCCAATCACCTGGGCACATGGGTTGGGAATCTAATCTTACCTCCAATCTCACATAATCATCCACTTGTAATCTACCAGGCTGCTCTCTCAACTGCCAACACTACACCCCTCCTCAAATCAAAAGCCACTGCTCCTTCCATCTATTTCATATCAGCTTCCATTTATTTAGTTTTACCAAATTGCTCTGTCTGTTGCCACCAGATATTGCATTCTGTTGAGAAGTCACTCAGCTCATTCAATATGCACACAGCATTAGAATAACATAATTAGAAACATCTATTGCCGCATAGTTCACAAAAGGCAATAAATACACAGCATGTCTTCTGCATCACATTGTTTCACTTGCGTATTACAGATGATGTGGCTGCTAGTTCAGGAAACAAGGCACAAGTACTGTAACAAGTTCCTACAGATGACAGATTATGCATGTGTGGCAGAGCCAATATGGACCCCAAGGCCTGCGTAAACAGTGAAAAAGCAGCAAAGAGTGAGGAAATTGAATCTGATAAGAACAGCACAATGATTTTTCGGCGGGGAATTTGTCCTGGATGAAGAGGTATCCCATTTATTTCAGTTTATGCCTTGTAAATATCACCAGAGAGTGAGAGCACATTATGTATTTACATATTCATATATTAATGTTGGCAGATTATTCATTTATTTTGGTAGCTACATCATTGATGATGTGTTTTAGTGGAGTTGTTTCATAATATACATTGCATCAATTATTGGATAAAAAAGTGTGACTGTTTCCTCATAAATGGCCTGGCAGAAGGGATTTCATTTGTTTCTCATGTTTATTGCAGTTCAATATTGTGGGAAAATTATCGCATTGTAAAGCTGTCAAGCTGATCATTTTGTGTGTGGATTTAAGAGTCTTGGGGATGCAAGAAGCTGTCTTGTTGGAGGGTGGGAAATGTGCCTTAGGAGACCATCAGCTCCTGGGGTGCTCATGGCCTCCATGGCCTCTCAGGGTCTGAGGGAAAGGTGCTGGCAAATGCTGCCTCTTTTCTCCTCTTGATCGGTTGTCTTTTCCTTCAGTCCCTTGAATTAAATCTTAACTGTCAGGAGTAAAGATTTAAAGGAATCACTTCTGAAATCCCCAGTTACAGTGGAAAGGCAGTATAAATTAATTGTATAAAGCAGAAACAGTAAAGCGAGGCTTCATGAACTGAAGTCTTATAAAGCCCATGGATGAAAATCAGCATACGCATGGTTTGGAGCATTTTTGTGCGTATGCATGGTTTATAAATGAGGTCCTTGGTTTATAACTGTCTGTAATGACCCAGATCACACCTGTCTATACTGACCTGGTTCATACATGTTTGTAATAACCTGGTTCATACCTGTCTGTACTTCATACTGTCCCACCACTCTGAGAGGCTCATGAAAAATCATTCTGCCAACACTAATGTAAGTTTTGGTCTAGCAGACCAGGATAGTTCCACCTATCCCTCTTTGGGGGTGGATAGAAGATGAAGGGGGGTAAACTTTAATAGTGGTCAGTTGGGAGAGTGGATTCAGTTGTCAAAGTCTGCTGACAAAATAATAATATATCCTGAGCATTTGCCGCTCTGAAAGGAGTGATGAGGCCTGTCAGCCAGCCTGGGCTGTACGTTGGTCAGCAGAAATATTAAACACATTAAGAAATGCGGAGAGGCTCATGACTGCTGAGTCACAGGGTTTGTGATGTGATATCCGGCTCCCTGGTGGCCATGGAGGCCTGCTTTTATTGCCCTGTTTACCAGCAAACCCCCTCGTCTGTGGTGACTGAAACAAAAATTGCTGTTAAAAGCAGAAAGTGGTTTTCAGGTCTGATTTGTCGTTGCGCCTCATTTAACAATGGTGTTATAAATGATTATATTTGGCAGATGGACATTGGTTTGTAAGTGTATATTTTCTGCTTTCCTGAGCGCCGGCATGGCCCTGCATGTTTGTTCCTGGGGTGACGGTCAGTGCCCACATTTTCACACCTAATGTGTCCTGTGACTCACTGGTGCAGCTGCAATATTAAACGCCATTTGGGTAAAGCACCGTGTCTTGCTCAAGGTTACGCCGGTAGAGTGGGACAAATGAATTAAATTCATGACTCACAGGCTACATTCACACACACACACACACACACACACACACAGACTCACACACAGATGTGTGCATTTTACGAGACACCCCCTTTTAAAAAAATGGGACTCTTTTTGACTCCCAACATTTCCATGGGTGTGACCTTAACAGAGGCTAATTATATTGATACAATATGTAAGTTGTTTTGAAGTCATTGTTTTTGACTCAGCTGGTTGGACAGCTGGGTGGTGGGACCCTGCTTTTCTGTTGGGGGAGCAGAGACACTGTGCGGCCTTGAAGTTACTGCTGAATACAATCCATAGAGGTGACCAAATAAAAATCCTGGTAATTTATTGCACAGCTCTTTGCTTGTAGCTACCCCCTTTCAATAAATGGCTGGGTAAGGAGAAAATACACTGTGTATTATCAAAGTGACTTGAGAATTTCCTCCAGGCAAGTTGTGAACACCACATTTATTTACGTAATTGTTTCTGCTTATTTTTCCTTAACCACTGTTTTGTTCTTTTAGTTTCTCAAAAGGTCCTCTTTTGTGACAGAGGCCAATTTTGATCAGCGATAAGTTGTCTTATGGGAGTTGATGGCTGCAGGGTATTTTTATATTTGTTCTTAACTTCACTTCCTATAAGCACCTTGGTGAAACATCACTTAACATACTGCCTTTCGGAAATCTCAGAGGCCACCAGGAAGGATGCAATGTTGAAATTGACAGTAGGCTCGCTGGAGGCTGTAGATGCGCTGGAGCAGGTTTCCAAATGCACCACTGCGCAGGGGTGGAAATAGGTCAGCACCACCATCTGTGAGCAGCAGTGGATTCCATTCCCTCTACTTCCCCACTCTCCCCACTACATTTGATTGTACCCTTACTTGGTGTGATGCAGGTGTGTTCAACAGCACTACAATTCTTTCCATTTTCTCACCTCCCATCCCTTCCTCCCCCCACTCAGATGGTCCTGACAGATCATATGGATTTCCTCTTCCAGCACTGTGCCCCGCGGTGTGTCATTGACCCATTAGTGCCGTTCCAGAAGCAATTTCTCTATCGATTGGCATCTGCGTGAGACAGATCGCAACATGTAGGTTTTTTTGCACATGAGCACCCATGCCTTGTAGCTGGGATTAGCCATGAAAACCCATGAGTTCATGCCCTGTGATTGGATTTACGGTTTAAACATGTCTGTTTTAATACCGAGCGCAGCCATGCAACATTATTTGAGCTTGAAACATTTTCTGCCTCCCCAATACATCACTATATGCTGCCCCCATGGTTTTAAAAAAGAAAATGAAAATAATAAAACCAACAATCCACAGAGAATGAAGAGTGACTTACTCTCTACCACACACACTGACTCACATTTATATAGATGCAGTAGAAATGAGAGATATATGAAACCCTGTTCTTTAAATTACTAAAATATAGTTTATAAAATTAAGCTCTTTAACCCTGAACTGACAGGAGATGAAAGAAGGTTTCTCTATCAGTCACAACCGACAAAGAAGTTGGACTGTGAGACACTGTGAAGCAGACTTTTAGAACTCACATGGTACTCATCCAGGTGATCTGCCTAGTCACTGGGACACTAGTGAACACTGCCCTCTAGTGAGGGCATGCAGAGCACTCAGGGGGCAGGGGCTTTTTCCCATGAACAGAAGAGAGGCTTTCACTGTCCCTCAGCACTGAAGTCAGCTACACACTCAGCATCGTACCTCCAGATAGAGAACACCATATTCTCGAAAAGTACTTCTTCATTACGGATGTGAGGATGGTGGCATCAGAGTGATATTGTTGGTTTTTTTTTCCTCTTTTTTCCCCACCCAAATAGAAGTTCTATCCACCAACTGTCTTCCAGAAACTTGGGACTTCACCTGACAAGTAGCGCTTGCCTCTGTCTGCACTGCAGATGTGACACATCACATATTGGCTATGCTGTTGACGAAACACAAAGTCAATCTGTAATCATTTCATAATTTTTACATGTACCTGACTGACCAGCAGTTGGTTTTGCTTTAGTTCAGTCTAACTTCAAATCGGTTTTATTCTACTCAAGTTATGAGTGTGCAGGTAGAATATTTCCATCCATTACTATGGCTTGAGTAATGTGTTTAAGTCATAGGATATATTGTCTTCATCTGTCAGTTTGGGGAAAGTTTTTGATCAGTATTATGAATGCACCGCTATATCTGTTTAGCTGTTTATGTTTGGGATGTGATGGTATATTCCATTCCTTCTGTCCAATGTCAGAACTATGTTTTACTATTGTTTGCTTGTGGGGTTATGATAAGGTATGAAATGATATATATACTCTTCATGTATAAAAATTAAACTTGGATGGATAGTGCAGAACATCCAAAATTGTACTTTTAGCATTTTCCAGTTCAGCTGAGTGTCTTGTCTTTTTACATAACCACATGTCCTCAGATGAATGTCTGGTCTGGGAAGTATTGCCAATAGCCGCTGGTCCCCCACATCCTGGAAGGAATCATTTAATTCTGTCATTTTTGAGAGTGATTTCTTCAAGGCTGAGACCGGGTTGGACAACCACAGCCGAAAGCAAACAACCTCACGCCCCAGTGCCATCATTCGGCCTCACTCTACTGATGCTGCTTATTCTTCATTCACCATTTTCAGGGTCCTTTTTCCCGCAACCGATAAACAGCTTCCCAGTTTTTCTCAGTGCTGATAGTTTTCCTGCTGCATCTGAGCCACAGCAGACAGGAGGCGTTTTGAGAAATGGAGTCCTTCCACCCCCGGGTGACAAACAGGTGGCCCTCTGAGGGAAAATGCTGTAATAAGATTTTGTCTGGAGTGGGTGAAATATGTATCCTGTCACTAGTGAGTGCTGGGGAGTGGAGACATTAAAATTCTCCCAGCACTGAGTGGCAGCTGCATGATGCTGTGGTCAGGTTGCTCACACATACAACTGTGGTGTGAGTAGTTGAATTAAAGGGTGGGGGGGCCTTTTGCTATGGGGAAAGAAATAAAATAAAATCACATGTGACTTAATCTCATTGCATGTTCCCCTGGATAAGGGTGTCTGGTAGCAGAATGGATTATGTGAAGTGATGTGGTGTCAGCTGGTGTGTAATGTCGAGACCTAATGATTGTGACACTGTGTGCATATAAATGAATAGGATTAAAACAGCTCCCTTTTGCAATGAGCCTAACCGGCAGATGTGCTGAACCGTCGCTCGGCGGTGGCCTGTGACTGCTCTCTCTCACAAAGGGGACGCTGACAGGATCGCCATTTGGATCCTCGCGTGTCATGCCAAATGGGTCTCTGAGTCAGTGCCAGCAGTGCTGTTCTGGGCCACACCCCTCTGGACCGTGTGCCCGGGAACTGCCTCAGAATCCCATAATCTGCTGCTGAGAAGGCTGCGGGGGGATTTAGGTACTGTCGGGGCCAGGGCTCCAATCAGCTCAGATATGCAGTGGGTCATGAGGAGGGGCTACACACAGAACTGTTATAAAATGACGCTTGGGGTTGTTTTCTCAATAAAAAAAGCAATAGAGGTTTACCTTTTATGCATTCATATGATTGGTGCTTGAAATGTATTGAAAAACAGTAAATATTTAAAATGTTCAGCATTCCCAGTGGAAATTCTTGATAAAATAGGCTGTGCACACAGTTACATGAGTCTGGATATACATATAACCCAACACTACTTCTTTTTACTTTTCTCAAAAATAATTATAGTTTTTTTTTAATGCTCACTTAGGGTATTTCTCCAAAAAGCCTACTGCATAGTATCATTTTACTGTCAGCTGGGTTACAAAATTAATGTTTGAAGTCCCTTGGAGTGATTGAAGTATCATTTCAGTATTGAAAAGTATCTGGTTGAACTAGTAATAGCTTGCACCCTGAATGACCTTTACAAGGCTGTTCACTATCTTCACCCATAAACTTTATGGCCTACTTTTCTCAGATTAGAACAAGAGATTGCTTTTGAAAATTGGAACTATTTACCAGCACGAATAGGAATTAAGTGATCATTAAATGTGCAACAATGTATTCCCAAAGTTTTGTAGTCCAGGCAATGTGGAGCAGAAACAAACACCTTGTAAAGTTGTATGAATTCTTGAATGGTCTGTGATCACATTGTTTTGTGACCATTGAGAGCTTGCCACAATTAGGCAGCAGGATTTGAGATGGGAGCATGTATTGAGCTCCAGAATGGATCAAGGCAGAGACTATGGGTCTCTTTGACCTCCCACCACTTTCACCTTTGACAGTGAGCTGGAGCGTGTTAAAAGCACTGATACATTTGATTGGCACTCATGGGTAGGCCTTTGGGCTCCTGGTGGTATCTCCCAGTCCATTAAACCAAGAGAATGAGTCTTCAGCTATTTCCACTGAACATCTGACAGTGTGTATGGTGCTTTTGGACAGAGCCTACCCTGGTTTGGTCTTGGGGCCTGTGCTGATTTTTTTGTAACAATCCACATTGCTCTTCCTCAGTTGTAATGATTTGTTAATTGATCCATGGTTTGAATGAGCCATTTACAGCAATCTGTTCTCTTAGGCCAAATTATATCTGAAATAGATAGGTGTGCCACAAAACATGAATATCCCACACTGATTAAAGGACTTGGCAATCAACTGGGTGAAATCTCTTGACAACTAATTAATTCATTTACTGTAATGTGCTCTTTGGCAATGGGCCTGTATTTGCATACTTGCTTGCTTGACTGATTGATGGAAGGCAACACATTGAAGTCTTTAATGCTAAAATTGTAGACACCTGGTTACTGAAATTAAACAATTGCTTTTGAAAAATGAGGTGTTCAGAGACATATATGTGGTAATGGGCCAAAACTTCATTTTGTTGAAATCAGTTAAAAGACAGTTCAAAAACAAAATCTTGGAAGTATTTAAATGTCTGTTTTCAGTCACCATAATTGGATAAGATACAGGCTGGGACAAAACATTGAAGAGTACCAGGAGTATGTTTTTGCCTCCCAACTCTGGGGAAAGATTTAAAATTTATCTTCCCTCCCCAGTTAAGAGATTGATAATGGTTTACAGAGAGCTGGGAAAATGCTGGATTGTAGGATTGTGGTATGCCCTGTGGGGCTGCAGTTTTAGAGCCCTAATCTAAGACTTGCCTTGGCTTATCATCCACTCCTCAGCTGATCTGATGGAAGAGGTACCCCCGAGCTGCCACAATGTTGCTAGGGTGACACCATGGGAGTTGACATGTGTGTGCAAACACTGCCTGCACATCCCAAATGAACATTTCCATTCACAAGAATCTCACCCCTCCCCCTCCCCACCAAACTAATGGGCCAATGACACTGCATGAATGCCTGACATTAGGTGTGTAACATGCAATTAGACCCAATCCCTCTCTCTCCCCAACCTTCATCCAGCCACGTTTGCTATCCTGAGTGAAAGATGGAATTGTGCAAGGTTTTTGATGGATATTTGTTCCCAAAATTAGTTCTCTAACTTCTCAAGAACAAGGGGAGGGGATGCAGTGAAAGTGAACTTTTCTCACTCAATTTATCACTCGGATTGAGTCTTCTACAGGGACAGCATCACACAAGAAGACACAAGGCAGGAGATCGATGGTGTGCAGAAATCAACAGAATGCACACAGCCCGCCCACTCCCAGGAGTTTACGGCTCAGGTCTTGTCAGATGCAATGTCACAGCACACCTTTAAATTGATATTTCATTCATATTTATAAATGCTGCCTGACTGTGCATGAAAATACAGAACCAGTAAACACGAACAGGAGAGGAAATGCACGGGAGCTCGGATAAGAAAGCAACACAGTGGTCTTAACTCTAGCACTGTTATCCCCCATTTGTGTGAAAGATCCAACAATGGAGTGTTCACTCTATTCCTGCAGGGGACCCAGGTGTATTGTGTGCACAGGCACCCCACCCCATCCCCCCCTCCCCAAGCCCCCAACACGATGAAGCCTAGCAGTACAGCTAAGCAGCTGATGTGCAGAGTGCACGGTATCTGTAGCCACACAGCTGTGCAAAGGCAGCAGAGAGCTGTATGACTCAACGAGGCGAATCATTTTCATTACCTGGGTCTGCAGCCATGAGGAAAACAGCCCCACTGCGCCCAGCCTGGGAACAAAAATCTAAATGTGAGTTGCATCGTACCCACGGGGGAGTGACCCTTTGCCTTTTACCAGCAGTACACACACTTTCTTCAGTGAGTGCCGTAATGAAGTTGCAGGTAGGAAACAAGGGAGGGTAGCTAGGGTGGTGTCAGTTCAAGTCCTGGGGTTTTGGACATTTGTGTCATACTTGTAATAAAATTCACAGCTTTGGAAATTAATAAAACAGTGTGCACAATAGATGTGTGTCAAGAGCAATTTGATGCATTACAATCTGACACAGCTAATTAGGGAGGAAAGCAGAGCCAGCATGAAAAACCCTTCCATCCCGAACTAAAAGGAATTAACAATGAGTTAACAATATTGTTTCTATCTTTCCTGCCTGGAACTAATGTTCACTGAAAAAGGAAGTCAAAACAAATAAGCAATCTTTATCTCTTGAAGGTAATAGAGGAAAAATGTTTCATTTGGATAGAGTATTAGATTAGTTACACTTGTGGCAGATATTTGGCTTAAGGGGTATGGAACTGGGATTCCTCCCAGAAGGTTGCAGGTTCTGAACCTTGGTGGGACACAACTGCTATACTCTTAACAAAGTTGTGTTGTTCTTAAAGTTGACGGTGTCTTGATGAAGTCTTGTGTTGCATATATATAGATTCTGTGAAAAAAGTTATCTGTAGCATGTAATTCTTCCAATCTGATAAGCAAATCTTTAATAATGTAACAGTGTCACTTGTATTAGTATTAATATATCTTTCATATGATATATTGTTAGCAGAACTTCAAAGATTTCTTTTTTTCTCCCTATTTGAATTCGTTGTCAGTACAGCTCATCTTGGTGAATGCAAAGAAGCAGTAGCTCACTGCACACATGTTGTGCTTTAGGAATTCACATGCTAGCCCCTCCTCTGATTGATGAAAGAATAATGTTTTATAAAGTATATACAATTTTTAATCGATATTCTCTTTTTGTTTGTGGGAGTATAATTTAATAATACAAGAAATGCAAAATAAAAGAAATGCAGAAGCAAGGCTTTGTTTTCAAATCACAGTAAATTCAGTAAAACTGAATTTATCAGTGTATTGTCACAGTTCTGCCATCTCGTAGCAATGTTCCATTGGTATTATCAGGACAGCAGCATTTTGAATTGGGTGTGACCAGTCCTCTGCACTCATGCACCCTTTTATGAAAGCTTCGTGTGATCAATAACACTAGATTTTCAAAGAGGTATTTCTTGTGAAAAGAGGGTGGAGAGTTAGTGAAATGTTAACTCATTTGCACATGCTTTAATCCTCATTGTGATTAGTCTGGTTGATTATCCAGCTACTAGAGACCAACACCGCAGTACAGAGCCTTAACTGGATTATTCTATTCTCTAAAATGGCATTGGTATTCAAGATCCCAGTTAAGTACTAAAATCAGTTTTTAATAATTAGGTCTGTCCACGGCTCTACCTGCATTATCGTAGCACCTGACGATGGACTGTCCTGTATAGAATGAATTTTTTAATGGAGAATGAGAGAGAAACTTTTAGATTACAGTGAGTGAAAGCAGCAAGCTGTCCTCATGCTAGAATATATGGTCATAAGGGGAGAATATACAATATCTCAGGATGGTGAATTCTACCACCCCCCCCCCATTACGCTCTAAGGACCTTCTTCATTTCACACGAGCATAGCGCCATCTGGAAGCCGCTGGAAACGCCCCCTTAAGCCTGCTCACACGTGACTTATAGCTGTATTAAATCAATTTAAACACCACCCGCATTTAACCTTGCAATTATGCTGTAATATGAACGGGGGAGGTAGGTCTCCAAAAGTGGTGATCAACGACGACAGCACAGGGGGCATTTCACACACAGTGCCTCCAAATGGTCTCGTTGACTTAGTGGCCTCCATTACACTCCAGCACAACAGGACTGTGCTGTTTTTTTCTTATTATTATTCAGTTGCTTAGAAACCTGCTTGCCAGCAGTTATCAAGATCTTTGTTCAGATGACTTGTGTTGGTATTTATAACATGATGTTAATCAAGACCCTTTTACTTTTGTTTCAGGTCATTTCATCCTTGTCCAGAATCTCCCACCACAGCATTGCACAGATCAAAGGCATCAGGTATGTTATCCATCAGACTTGGTGGCCTTCAGTCATAATAATGTCCCAGTTATACATGTTCTAAGGGATATGCCAAATATGAGTTAAAAGACAATCATTTTAAGTTTACTGTGCAAGAATCTTTTATTGAAAAGTAAATTATTCTGTGATCAGTAGAAAATTATTACCATTCCCATAGTGCATATGATTGGGTGTGGCCTCATACTTAAGTACCATGACCTGAAATTAACACACGTGTTCTATACATGTCTGATGAATGTGGCAAAAGTGACTAAATGAATGCTGTGAGAAGTTACTGACGTGCTAAAAATGAGCTTGGCAGCCATATTGAGGATGGCTTGGAACCAAAGGCAATGAAAATGCTATGTGCACATCTGCAGACTATGATGACAAGTGTCAAATTTGAATGAAGCTGGGTGGTGCTGTCAAGAGTCACATATGGAAGCCAAATGGGATGGAAAAGAAAGAAAGGAAAAAAGAAATAGGACTGTAACAATAGGCTTTCAGATAGTCTGGCTTAAAAGCCTAACAAACATGTTTTATTTAAAATAAACCTCATGCCAAAAATGACATATCTAATCAACTAAGAATGTATTCCAGGTAAAAATAAATTAAAAAGATCCTACTTTTTTAACCAGAACTTAAAAAAATGCATGTTGTATGGCATGACTTATACAACACAGAAGATAATACCAATCACAATTGAAGTTATGTAATCTTTAAAGTACCACCAACAATCAATTTCAGAGAAAGCTCCCATTTATCAGTGTATGATCCTTCATTGGCTATACACTGATATTGCAAGTCCTTGTATGTTTGTTTTTGGTGATGGCCGAGTGGCAGAGATAAAACCCTTCATCCGTCCGGTAATGACTTGATGGGTACTGCACATTAGGCCTGATGCCAGATGGGAGTGAAGCAGTGGATCGAGACAGCACTGCCATAAATAAGATAGGGGGAAACTGGTGTGGTAACTGACTGCCACAGACCAGTCTGATCTCCTGATGCATCCAGCTAAGCCTTAGCCCTGTGCAGATTCTTCCCTCATAAAGTTCTGATCATCATAAACCACATTTCATTCTTGCAAATATTGCAGTATGCAATCTTTTGAAATAGTCCTTGGTGAAGCACTGTAGATAGTAATTGGAATGAATATTTTGCTTGTCTACAGGTATGAGATTACCTTGTCTGAAGTGGTAGAAACATGACTCTTTGGAGGTGTCTTTGAGAATATATTTGCTGTTACCTTCCAATCACCAAATTGTATGCAACTATATATTATTTATTTATGAACCTAAATAGTTAACTGTATTATCCAGCTTTTACTTTGCTCAACAAAGCACCAAACACCAGATATGAACCATCCAAATCTTGTCTATTTCCCAAACCGCTAAACCACAAATTAAGGTTATGACCTGTAGGGAATGAGCCTCCTTCTGTCTCAGTCTGAGGTCTGGAAGTAAATATGTGTGATGTAACAGAGGCCTGTCACTTTGCAGAGGAAAAATCACTGACTGTAAGTAATGCAAGTCACATTTACACATTGGATGTTTGTACAAGTGCTTCATATCCTAAGTGAAAAGCCTGATTTAGTTTGTACATGTAATGTTTCTAACATTGTAAAGGGATGAAGAGTTGCTTCCTTTTCATGGTTGTTAAAACTAAACATGTTAAATCTTGCTGGAGGCTTGCTTCTTGTGTTTGCTCGACGTCATTGAAGTGAGCTTTGCCCAAGAGAGGTTTATAATTTTGTAAGGTTTTGAGTCCCTGGATGATACCTGCCACTCTGCACAGACACACACAGAACACGCACACATGCACACACAGACACACACATGTGTACACACATGTACACATACGCACACACAGACACACCCATGCACATACAAACACACACACACACACACACACACACACACACACACACACTCCCAGCGCATGTGAGACTTCATGCAGTTGTCCAATGTGCCCGATCCTGTACAGGACAGTGCGTCTGCAGTCAGGCATGCAGACGGATGTGGGAGCGCCTCACAGGCCCTGTAGGGCCCAGGGGACAGGCTCTCATTACAGCACCATTAGGAGCTCTGCCTGGGGGAAGGTGACAGAGGTCTAACACTCACATGGTGGACTGTCATTGTCCGTCATACTCAGCCCTCCTCTGTGTGAGGGAACCATGCAGTGTGTTCCTAACGCACTTTTACAAGGAATTGTCTTTTCAGGTTTCTGCTGAAAACCCAGAAGCAGGGGTTTTCTTTGGTGCTCCTTGTTGAGAGTTGACAAAGATGAGCATCACCATGGCATTGTCTCTGGGGTTTCACAGGTCCTCATCAATATCTACTGCTTCCTGTACAACCCCATCCACTCCCCTATATAACATCACCTCCTCCTCAGATGACACTACAGCTTCCCACCTTCGCCATTCTTTCATATCCACTTTCACTATGCTATCAGATAGAGTGGGTCCCTCTCTGCACACATACGGCCACACATATAAGGACAAGCACCCACCCACTGACACACACAAATACATGTAAAGGCACACACACACAAAAACACAGTATCCACAATTCCCCTCCCAGCAGTCCATCCATGGTCTCTCACAGCACCCCTCAGCTCCCTGCCTGTGCTGTTTTGTCCTGACTCATGGGGTGAGCGTGTGTATTGGGCGTGAAACGGGAACAGACGTGGTGCCTGGATGCAGCAGGGGGCCATAGTGAGGGCAGCGGCCCGTCATGTCCCACACTCTTCTCACACATTGTGTGTAGACTCCCAACCCTGCACGGCACCTATCTCACTGTGCTAGAGAGGAAACGGGGTTACATCTTGTGTGGAAGCAACTATTGACACAGATTCTATAGACTAGCCCAGTGGTCACCTCCTGCATTCCCTCTGTTTCTCAGATTGTTTTTCTGTTTCAGATTGTGTTCCTGTTGTGAATATTAATGAAAAGACTGAACTGTCATTGCAATTGCACACCCTTCACGAATAGAATATTTTTCAGAACATGTGGAATGTTTCATTTTCAATGATAGAAGGAGATTCGAAATTAAGTTCACAGAACTGCATATCTGGTGGGTCTCTAGTATCTTTGTTACAGAGTCATGGATAACAGTATGAGACCTAAGAAACATAATGAGAGGAGAAATGGAGTTTTGACAGGATGTTGATTTAAGCAATGAGGAGCCACTGATGTCTGAGATTTGGAATGAGCTAGTTTATGTTTTTAAACAACACTGCTGGTTTCTGCCAATCACCATGGTCTCTTGGACCTCCACTGTGTTCTCATGAGCAGTCCAGGCATCTCTGTGAATGGATGTACAGCAGCATCAGACAGCCATCATTATTGAAAGGAGGAATGTGCGTGGGTAGTGAAGTTGTTGCTGGAAGTTTGGCCATTACAAACCAAACATAGGGGCAGTCCACAGAGAATTCCCTGATCACTCTAGCCTCACTTATCTCAGATCAATGGTCTGTGAGTGAAGACAGATTGTTCATATATTAATGTGATGTTCGTCTCCATATTCCTGACTTAAATTTCTGTCTCCGTCATAGCAAAATAAGATTTTCCACTGCTGTAGTGCTCCGATTTGTTGGTTAATGATGAATATTCATGAAGCAGTATGTTCTCACAGACAATATGTAGAGTTATTGTTGCAAAACAGACACTGATACCAGAACTTCCTGGAATAAAGATGGAATAAACACATGGGCTGACCATCTGGTTTGTATATTGAACATCTGTGGTGGAGACTTTGAATGACTCAGTTCTGAGACCAGCAGGGACCGAGTATGTAGGAAGTGGACATGCTGTTTTAAATGTAGCTGCCTTGCTCAGCTTACTGTCCATTCCTCTTCTATGCATACCTAATTTTTCTCCTCTCCTCCATATCCCCTCTCCTCTCATGAAAGTCGCTTTGCCAAAGCAGCTGGTGGTGCAATGCAACAAGGACAGGCATCAGAAGCTTTCATCGCTTCCTCCTTTTATGATTCTGTATAATTAGTCTGTTTTACTGCCACAAATATTGTCTTCATAAGGCTGTTTAGAGCTGATAATACTGTTACATTAGCTTTTATTGATTTGGACTTCCTCAGAAGTCGTCAGAGCCAGAGCATCAGCATGCACAGGGTGATGTGCCTGCATAATTGGTTCATTTGATTCACGCAGTAAAGTAATGTGTTCGGTGTTGATTAAAACCGTATTCATCACCGCAGTTTCTCTTGAAATAAAAATTACAATACCCATTCCCCTGAAGGAGTAAGAAACTCTCTGAGGAGTGTGATGTTGGAAGGTGAGTTGTGTAGTATTTCATTATCCAGCACTGCAATAATATTAAATGTTTGTTCAGCACCTCCTCTTCTGTAGGGCAAAAAGGGCAAAGCAGGGCAGTTATTCAGGTTGTACATTTTCCCCATACAGCAGTCTTAAAATGTATCCAAGAATGAACAGCATGGGTAACACTTAATTTAACTAATACATTAATAATCCTGTACACTCAGGTCCTTGATTAGTTGAACAGGTGTTTCTGGCAAGAACAAAAATCTTTTTACTCACATTGCCCCACTTCTCCCACATAAGCTGAACTAAGAAGGATCAAAGAGACAAGATATACCATGAATTCTCATGAATATTTCTGTATCAAACACACACAAATTTATAAATGTGGTCAGCAATTGTATCTTTAGTTTTAATTTAATCACAGTGTAACTTCAATATAATCCAGAACCAGTAATATGGAAACACGTGCAATCCAACTGGGGAAAGAAAAGAAAAATCATTCCCTACAGTTTATTTCAACTGCTGATGCAGAAGGGTGAGCCTAACACTGAAATGCTGTCAGTTTTTATATAGGTTAACAAGGCAAAGGGACGTGTCTGGGAACCATTGCTGAAGAATACCACCTTGGAAAACAAAGTAGCTGGTTATAAGAAAAAATATGTACTTATATCCTTATTATCATCACCGCACAACGACAAAGATTAAACAAAAACAAATAATAATTTCCATTGATAATGAATAAAATGTTCAAAATAAAGCAATCCTAACATATGTCACATGCGTAGGAGGAAAACACAGTTTTGTATAGCACAATCAATAATGGTACCTATCTGCTCCTGCAGGCTACAATTAAGACAAGTTTTCAATGCGTTGTTTAATTCTCTAGAAGCAGCCTGCTCATCGACTACTTTCTCCTTCCTGAAGGACCCTGACTCAGCTCGCAGTTTCATCCATTTATTTAGTACTTTTCTTAATTAACTGCTTTTTAGTTTCTCTTGCCATTTAAGCTACAGTACATAATGTTTTCCCTTTTGAGAGCATAAGACAGAAAGACTTTTTGCAGATATCAGAACCCCAGTACCTATGTATATTTAAGCTGTGTGCTTAGATAACAGACATTCTACTGGTTTTATCATTGCAAGCTAATTAAGTAGAGCAGCCTTGTTAGAAATAAGACAACAACTGTGAGATTTATGATTTCTATGTTTGCACATTTGTATCCAGGGAAATGCTTATGCATGAATCCATTCAAAAAATTCCACAATCATAACATTGTAAACTTGTGGATGTGTTATTGCAGCATGTCTGTAAATCAATGGGTGCCAAAAATGAGCAGCATCTGTTGAGCATTGATATGTTTTAGGGCCATGATTTAATGCTTGCTCTGTTTGGAGGAATTGAGCAATTCACATCACCAAATCTTTGAAAATGGCATTAGAAACCAAATCTAATTTGATCTGCCCGATTTACTGCAGAAAGCCTGCATGAGCTTATGGAGAACACTGATAACTACATTTCTTTATGACTAAGGTTCCACTTTCCTCGGCCTGCAATGTCAGTTTTGATTCTACTCAGAAAGGGAGTGGGAAATACAGGACTGATGAAGTCTGGTAGATTGTTGTGACGCAGGTGTTCTGCAGCATCCACCCTCACTAAGGCCTCTGAGAAAATGGCCCACCATTTGTTTATTTTGCTTCCTGCATGCCACTATGCATTAGTCCTTCAGCAACACAGCGACAGGCCACAAGAGCAAGGCGCACAACATGCATTTTTCCCTTTCAGCTTAGAGACCAACATCAGCTCTGGTGTTAAAGGGCACGTCAGGTTATTTATGTGAGAGACAAACCCAGGGGTCAGTCAATGAGAGCATCTACACATCAGTTCTGTGGGAGGCTACTTATTTTAAGTTTTCTTGCACCCATCCTTGCATTTTCCAGGGGGGGCTGTTTCCACATAAAAATAGAAAATCTCCTTTGATTATTTTTTCTGAAGGCAATCAAAGTTCTGTTACTCTTATGCATTTCCTACAGAGTTTAAACTTTTCTGTAAAACCTCAAATTAAATTCAAACTCTCGTCAGATACATAGGTTAAAGGGTACTTGTGAGATCAACTGCTGCCTTAAAATGATTATTTTTCTGAAACAGCCCCAGGTGCTCATTAACAGAGCACGACCCCCTGTGCCCTGGAGTGCTCTGTGCAGTCTCTAATTTAATTTACCCAGGAGCTTTTGGAGAGAGCCGCCTAGAGCAGGTGCCCTTTAATAGCATCTTCCGGCAGAGTGGATGCAGTGTAACCTCTCTGCTGTCTGACACAATTCTCCAACTGCCTTGAGTGATGGCGAATAAGCAGATATTATTAGTATTATTTTAGCATTTCCTTCCACTTGCACACCAGTGTTAAGTGTAATGACAGCTGCTACAGTTGGGTTGTGAGGACTCTATGTAATTTTCATGTTCTACGGTTAAGTGTGTTATCATTATAATTATTTATTATTTATTGTATATTATCATTATTATTATTATATCATGGCAGCCATTTTGTTTAAGAATATTAATATCAGCAAAGATGGAGAGGGAGGGAATTATTAAGTGAGATACAGTGTAAGACATTATATTACAACGTAAGCAATTGTCCCAATGTATTTTGAATGCCCCAATGTCCACTTTTTTATTCAGGCCTTTCCCATCAGAGGACACTGCGGTGAACGAGGATGATGTCTACCGGAGCTTGGAGGAGCTGGCAGAGTAAGTGAAGCTATTCATCTGTACCACTCATAACAAATATTGCATTAAATCCATGCAAGAAATCCATGCATTATTGTCATTGAAAGTTTTTTCACTTTAGGACCGGTGGTTCAATCATCAAGATCATGTGATTAAGCTATGTTAACTCTTTTACTCAAACCAGGAAAAGATGTGTCATAGATCATCACACCACACAAATGGAAAAAAGCCTATGCTGTAGTGTCCATTTTGCAGGTTCTGCTCAATCCCTAATTTCATTTGTGTTACTCTGTTTACACATACTTTGGCTTCGAGCCACTCTTGAGGGTTTCCATAGTGACACATGATGTGGTGGTGGGCGGTGGAGCTCCACAGTTCTGTGTGGAGTCAGGCTGGCAAGGAGACTGGGGGCTGTGACAGTGCCCATTCTGTCTGATTAATGTAAAATAATTAGGTGTTCCATCCAGATAGGTGCCATTTATCACTGCAAGTGCAAAAACCATCCAGATGAATGACAACCCCTATCTCCCTGCTGCCTCCAGAATAAATTACACTTGTGTAATGTCTACAAAGACACAGAAATGAAAACTGTGATCACAGCTGAGGAAGATGTTTGAAAAACCAGCAAGCTAAGGCTCTGCTGTCCAAAAAAAGCTTAGTTGCATAAGAGCGCACAAAATGAAAAACATTCTCCTAGAGATTCCGTTTGCTCACTATAGTAATTTCTTCCCAGCCCGTTCAAATTACGTCCATCACAAATTGAAACTATTTATAAGACATTTAGACAGCCTGAATGGGGGGAGCTTTGGGGGTGCTGAGCTGCCATCTGTGCTGTATTCGCAAGATAACACTGACACTGAACCTCGGCCAGCCGCACTTTTACTTAATTAGAATGCTGAGGGTGTGAATGGGATTGAGTTGATCTAAATGATTGGGTGGAATGGTCCACTGAGCATGAAATCTGGAATAGCAACAATTGTGATGTCACCATCAAAAAATAGCATTAGCTCCAAGTATACTTTGCTAGAATAATTAACTTGTAGCATGCACAGTAATCTTGAACTGAACTAAAGAAGTGTCTGAATACAACATGGTGTCAAATTTCAGTTCTGGAGGGCTCCTGTGTTTGCAGTTTTTTGTTGTTTCCTATCAATCAGCAGCCATTTTAGGCCTTGGAAACCAGGTGTGTGAACTCTATGGCCAAACATTGATTTAAATGAAAGAATTAAGTGCTGGAACACAACAAAAATCAGCAGACACTGTGGCCCTCTGGTACCTGAGTTTGACATCACTGGGGCACAGTATGTCTGCAGCAGGCATACTTGTATGCTGTAGGTATCCATATAACTAGAGGAGCCACTCTTTTGTAGTGAGGTGGAGAATGCCCTGCTGAATAAAACCCTATGGGTATGGCCAATTATGCTTTCTCTGGCAAGACTCCCAGTCATAGTTTACGCTGTAGTGGACATTTCAGATGATATCAGTGTCTCAGCACAGCAGTATAGAAGCAATATAGGGTAGCAGTTAAGCAGTGGTCAGAGCAGTAGTGTAGATTTGTTGTCATTACTGAAGACATGACATGACTTTAATTCAGACTGACAAAACTAGATAGAGGTGGTATGTGAGGCCATCTGAATTATTTCAATAAAAAGTTTACATCAAGTCAAGTCAAAATCTTGATTATCCTAGTAGGGAAATTTTGAATCTGATTAGGCAATGATTTCCCTGTAACTTTGTAACTTTGCAAAGCTGAAGTTCTATGTGTATGTTACAGTTTCTCTGAATGGATGCAGTTGTCCTACATGCATTTTAGAATGCCTGATCCTCATGCTGAAATGTTCATATATTCATATGTGCAATCTATGTATTACGAAGAGGCCAATTGGAGCAAAATCCCAAAGATACAATCATGTGCATAGGCATGTGTGTGTATGTGTGTATGCATGCATACATGCATGTGTGTGTTCTTGTGTGCATGTTCACCTGAGGCTCTGTCTGTTAAGGGTAATCTTTCAGGCTTATCGCTTATTTCCTCTCTATAGGCCTGTAATGTGAATTCCCTGCAAAGCCTGGAGTTCACATGCCATATTTAAAACCTCCATCCAGGAATTGACAAAGCATGAAATGGGGCTCTTGGGCAGAGTTACCAGGGGAAAATCAAGAGATTGAGGCACAAATGTCAGAAGCACTTTTTTTTTTTTTTTTTTTTAGTTTTGTTCAACACTAATGCTGCCTGCAAAACACGTACCCTGGAATCAAAAACCCACTGAACAATGCATGCAGTCAGAGGTGGTTAACATTTTACAATGGGTTGGTCTATCGCAAACACTTCTATGCAAAAGCAGGTCACTGGATGCAGACGCTTTTGATTATGATCTGTTATCAAATCCAACTACTATTGCTTCCTGAAACTTAATAAATTGCAATAGGATTTACAAGCTTTGGTTTACCATTTAGAGCAGGTATTTTTTGGGGCCGCTTCCTCTGGCGGCACATAATATGTGAAAGATGGCTTAAATTGAGCATGGGCGAGAAATGGGAGTTATTTTCCCAAGCATCTGTAAAACCCCCGTCTCAGTCACTGTGCATGTACCCCTGGGGCAGTCTGGGAGCACAGGCCTTTAGGCAGTCTGAGCGGGGAGCGGGCTGAAGGAGAAATGTCTGCTGGGAGTGTTTTTCTGCTCTCTTTCTTTAGAGCGGAGACAGATCAGAGGGAAATTATGCTGCTCTGAAAATCTTGTTTGCTCGAGATAAATGCTGCCGCCCTGGCAAACTCATTGGTCCCAAAGATGCAGTGTGAGTGAGGGAGTCGTGTTTGCCCCGGCATGGGCAGTGCCTTGGAATTATATTTAAATCTGAGAGAAGTGTTACCACTTCTGAAACTGAGACTGTGTGCTCCCATCCGTTATACCATCCTATAGCCTTCACATGCTGAACATCTGAAACATGAAGGGCTGGGACTGGTTATTATCTGGATGGGTGATGTCCTGGGAAAACTAGGATGGTGTTTGATGTGATGTTGAAAGGCCAGTTGGAAGCTAAACCAAGGTCCTGGCTTACTTTATCACATCAGCATTATCAAAATGACAGATGTGGTGACCCAGATATCCTGGTCAAATTTAAAAAAAATATATATATATATATGTAGACTTATTTTTTGATGTCCTCTGACAACCTAATTATCCCTGTGTAGTTCAAAACAGTCTCTTTAATACTTCACTTTCATTCTCCTGTTTCATTCTCACTGGAAATGAGGGAATGATTCTCAGTTTATATTTTGGGTGAAGTAGAGAATGTTAAGGAAGATTGTCTGGCCATGAGACAAGGGTGGATTTATAATTTTAAAAAATCTGCCCTTTTTGTGTCTTGGCATTCCATAGTACTCCCACTGGCCTTCCCTCTGGGTTGATGACCACCACTGTCATGGGTAGAGCTACCCTTCACTGTCAATCAGGAACTTGTGCTAGCAAATCAATTACCAAAATCATAAATGGTTCAAACCAGTAAGTCTTTGAAAGCACTTGACTACATTTCCCATTCTGGGGTTCTTGAAGCCTCACACTCCATGACCAGATACAGGGCGAGTATAATGGCATGTACATTTCTGCCTCCAGCCCAAAAGGGGGTACAGTAATGCAGTAGCCTATCAAACAGCCTGCCCTAGGCTCAAGGAATTATCTCATTGTTTGTCTGTTTCATGTTCCCTCGGGTGGTGTTTTCTGCAGTTGTTCTCTCCTGTCCTGTCACAGTCATCCATCTTGTATCAGCAGAGAGATTGTCAGATCTCCTGTTGTATTTTGATTGATGGGCATGCTGGCTCAGTAGCATGTCCGTAGCTTGGCGGCACGTTCACTTGTAGAGAAGCTAATGACTCACAGTGGGTGGAACTGTTCATAAAGGCAGCCTATAGCTTGGCTCCAGTGGAGGGAGGGGGTGTTTGAGGGGGTGAACTTTTATCTGCATGGGAGCAACACCACCTGCGGCATTAGGGGACTAGGGTTCATTTTCTGGTCAGTGTCCACACAAACAGTACAAAATCCAATCACTACGGCATGATCTGATTCAATAAGACAGGGTCATCTGAGCAAGTGGACCTCAGAGGATGAAACAAAGGGAAGGCAACCAACACTGCTGAAGGTATCAAGCTCAGAGTTTTTGCTCTAACATAAGACATGACGACTTTGGGAAAGACTGGAACGTGCATCCACTGTGGTGCAGTGACCCAGCGGGGTCATGGAAGCAGTGCGTGATGAGGCTCCCCTTGTCCACCCACCCAGTCCGTGCGCGGACACACTTATCCTCCGGGTGCATTGGGATGGGGTCTCAGTGGGTTGGCCGCACATAACCTTCACTTATCGCGTGTGAAGGCAGCAAACCTCTCCAGGAATGAGAGAGGGTAATCAGGTAGAAAATAATGCTAGTGATTCCCCCAGTCAGCAGACATAGGGAACAAAGCAGTCATACTGGGCACATGCCCACAGGCACTTATATCCCTGGCTCAGACCTCACACACACAAGTGTCTGGCTACACTGTCACTGTCTCTCAAACACACCCATATTTAAAACAAATACATACACACACATACAATGACTGCATGCAAACACTGTTTCAAACACTGTCACAAACTACACACATATACCCATACAATATCATAACCATACCTATACTATATCCATATCTGCATTTGTCTCATTCAAACCACACAAACTACAAACTCACAAACCAACAACAGCAATGTCTGTATTTTGCACAGAAACTATGCACTCTGACACATATACTCTGCACTTTGTCTACAGTATACACAAGCAGTGTCTCTTCACGATAACACACATACCCATGTGTGTATGCTGTAGACACATGCACAAACACATAAATTCTCACACATACAGCCACAACCTCAAGTTAGTTCAGAGACTATAAAAGTTCTCCTAGTGCCTTTGGTCAAATTGTTCATTGAAATCTTCCCATTTTAGAGGGATTACATGAAAATAGTGTCATTTTCCAGGAGAGCTATCCAGGGCTTGGACACAAAGTCATACTCAGTATGCAATGAAAACTAGCCATATTAATAAATCTTCCCATTGAGCCAGAACTGAAAACCTCCATTAAAGCTTCAAACATGCAACGAGAATGCTAAATATTTGATTTGGGCCTGGACAGCTGTTCTTATATTCTCTCCTTCTTCAGTATTCTCGCTCGTCATCAGGAACTGAAAATATGCACATCACATTCAATAGCAAGCCTACAAAGTATTACAGATAATCTTGCTGACAACAGAACAAATTCAGTCACATTGTTCCTGATGAAAGTGTGATGCGTTGTTGGGACATGCCTCCCTTGAGATGAGGCACACTCTGCTTCACATTACAATTTTACATATAAAAAAGATGGCCACTTAAAGAAGATTGGTTCTTTAACCCTGATTTTCTCTCTGCCTTTTTTGTTGTTTAAATAAAAGGGGGTAAACATTAGAGATTTCTATGGAGGCTGATGCAGAGAGTTTTTGTTTTGGCGGTCATCATGGTAACTCCACTGGTAATTTTTCACACATATCTACCAACAGTGACTAGTATGATGTAATTTACAATGTATGACATTAAATTTTATTATGAAAGCAATTATTATGAGGTCCTGCTCTACAGCACTTATTTTCATTATATTATGACATCATGGCCTACATGTACCTGTGGCTAAAAGGAAGTTTTCACCTCGGACCTGGCAGCAGCAGAACCCCCCTTGGGAATCCAGAGGTCTTTATGCTCTGCAAAGCCCTCAGCACTCATTCATTAATGCCAACAAAAGCACAGGAAAATGACATGTAAAAGGAGGGGAGGAAGAGCTGAATTATCACAGTTTGTGCCTGGCATATTAAGGGTCTGGAACATCAAAGACTGTTGGGAGAAGAAAGGGTGTGCAAAGAATGACTTTTTTTATTATTCAGTCAGTGTCATGTCTTCATATGGTGAGTAGTCCTGCTTCCTGTCCTTGATTTTGACAAATAGCTTTTCAGCATTCAGTTCATGTTCATGGTTTATTCTACACTCTTCCCATTGTGTGCAGCCCTTTAGCATTCTGATTTGTAACATACTGAATATTTTTTTAGTCCAGAGGCAGTGATTTTGTTTCTTTTAAATATAAAGAATATTGAATATAGTGGTTTGGGCTGCAATGTCGCTGAATTAGAGGCGCTATAGAATTAATACAAATATACTTGCTTTGTACCGCACCTCTAATTCAATTAAATTGCAGATTACTTTTAGGTTTTATCTTGAAGTCCTGACTGAATGCACATATTCATTTTACATATAAGCCATGCCATGTGACATGTGATTTCAGCATCCTGATGGCACCCCTTCCCAAAAATAATTTCATCCTTCAGAATTTATCAAAGATTTGAAGGGGGTTAACCTAAAACTAACATATATATTGTACAGTATTTTGTATTCAATTTTCCATCATCCTAGCAAGGGAAACTTGTATACAGTTGGGTACATATGCCCATTCTATCTATTATTACAATGGGACATCTGTCTGTGTGCCTTGCTCAAAGAAGGCTACCATCTTTAGATAGTTTGTGCGAGAGTCCTAATCTATTCAATCACCTTTGGCACTTGGGACTTTACTCCTCTCTAGGGTTATCTTTGCACTTTTTGTACCATTCTCATGCATTTTGCCTTGTAAGTAATGTAATGTAATGTAATGTAATGGATACTACCACAGGGACTTGAACCTACTTGTAACAGATCCAGTCACCCATCCTTCACTCCCAGAATGAACACTACTTGTTAAAAGAGCTTCTTGTGGCGCGCTCCAGTAGCTCATCCGGTAGCTCAAGCCGAGGCCTTACCGCAGCGGCCCGGTTTCAAATCCGCCTAGACCCTTTGCTGCATGTCCTCCCCTCTCTCTCTCCCCTGTATTTCCTGTCTGCCTCTCTACTGTAACTGTCAAATAAAGTGGAAAAATCCCAAAAAAATAATCTTAAAAAAAGAGCAACTTGTAATTATGGTGCTTTGAACTTCATTTTATTCTGTCTCACCTCAAGGTGCCTTACTATAAAGAGTCAAATACAAACCCATACAGAAGGCTATTGATCCAGGATTTGGAAATGCCTATAACAGTCTGTTATTGACATTGGAAAGGTCATCAGCTCAGTTGAGATTTACTATAAGGAAATGTCTGCAGTGTTATTTCTTGTCACTGATAAGCTGCATCCTTTTAGTTAACAAAGACATGACTCAAAGTCAAAATCTCTTATGTAGAATGAAAAAGGTTGAATCAATTGCAGCTATAAACAGATTTATCTTATTTTTAATGTATTTTGTTTTGTTTGCTGGTTACATCCGAACGAAAGAGGAAAAGAGGACACCAGATGTTGGGTGTCCATTAAACCGTGTTATACTCTGCTTGTAGGCATTATACAATGATGAGCTCGTTGTTTGTTATTGTCGGCGCCCTTGCGTGATTTATACGGATACAACAGTGGCCTGGAGCGAAAACGGTTGCCGCTCTGATGATAAAACTGACCACATCATTAGTGGCCAGTCTACCCTCAGCTTGGGTAAAATAGATCATATGCAAGGCTGCCATGTTCTCTCTGCCATGGTGTGTCACACAGGAGTCAAACAAAGCAATGAGAGGAAGTCTGTCTGAAGGTCATGGTGCATGGCTGTCACAGTGGTTGACACACAAACACAGGGAAGGGTAAACGTGTTACACCACTGGCCTGAGAGAAGGACAGCAGAGTGTCACGGAAGCGTGTCAGGGAGCTGGTCATAAAAATGTGACACTGATGTACGTTTACATAAGGGGGGGACTTCTGTTCTACTCCCTCCCCTTATAACCTTGTCCCAAAGATGACATGTTCTCTCTTATAGTCTGTTTTTTTTCTGGCAGGTATCAAAACTAGGTGAACATCTACTTGCACTGTTATTACATTAGTTGACAGAAGAGGTAGCTGCTACATGGTTTGATTAGTTATTAATTTATACATGTATTTTATAATCTTATACATTTAAGCTTATGCTTATAGCTGAAAAATGATATATGTTTGCAAGTCAAAATAATCTGGAATTAAAAATCTTTACATCTTTTTAGAATTATAGAACTTCCAGATTTGAGTAAGACCCCCTTACCTTTGCATGCATATATCAGAGGTGTGTTTGTCACACAAGAATGTTTTTTCCATGTTTGTGTGTTTGATGGTCCTTAACACGCTCCTTCTGGGCTCTCTAGTGAACATGATGTTGGAGAAGATGACATCTACGACTGCGTGCCGTGTGAGGATGATGGAGATGACATCTATGAAGACATCATTAAGGTGGAGGTTCGACAGCCCATGGTGAGAGAGGCTCACATCTCCTGACTTGCACAGTCAGACTGCACTGAAGCAAGCACTAAGACACCATCTCAGAAAATCTGGGGCTGTGACACTCCTACTGTTCTCTTCTTCATATATCTTGTTATTTTCACTGTTGTTACTATTGTAATAATTACTTGTAGTAGCAGTAGAAGTTGTAGTAGCAGTAATAGTAAGACTTTCAGTAGTAATATTACTGATAAAACTATTAACATTAATTGGCCACCAATCACACTTAAAATATTTCAACAACAAAATTATAATTTTAATTCATTGATGAACATACTTGTGTATGTGTTTGTGATAAGATGCCTTTTTGACTTGTGTTGCTTTGATCTCTTCATGCTGCAGATAAGATATATGCAGGTAAGTAACAGGAAATTTTACATTTGTAAAATTTTACAAATTTTACATTGTAAAAGCTGGGCATTTTTATCATTTCACTCTATTTCACCGGAATTTATATTTGCCCTTGAAAACTTAAATTGACAGTAAACTGTAAACTGAAATACATACACCCACCTGAGCGCTATGTCAGTATGTAGAGCACATCAGGCTCCTTCACGTCCATTTCTTTCATAGGGACAATCTGTAGATGTTTCTACAATGAAATTCAATCTAATAACTTCTAAATCAGCAATGATTGGTTTATTGAATCCATATCAACTGTAATAATGAATGTTCACATAATGTGCACTTTGTTGCTCCATGTGAATGTCTAATTCTGTATTAACTTCTTGGCTGTCCCTCCTACTGAAAACAAGAAAGGAACCTCACAATTGCACTTTACACTTTTTGTAATGAACCCAATTTAATACAAAAGCCAAGTCACTTTTTGCTGACAGCACATTTTTCATTATGTTTCATAAATGGCAAGGAGGATGAACACTCTTTATTTGTTGTGGTTATATCATACCCAGGTTTTGGATTTCACTTCACTGTAGCTATTGTGCCTGTTCTTAAGTGAGACTTGAGTCTTTTAAAGCTCCTATCTAAGCTTTCAGCAATGACAGCAGCTGTTCAATTAGTGTTGTAGTATTTGGTCTGTTCTCTGTTTAGCCATAATGAATTTTTTCTTTCATGAATTCACATAGATTTAGACACACCCTCCTTGGCCTGACTGTCTATGGCCCCAGATGTTCTGAGATATAAACCGACAGATGTTCATTAGAGCCTGGCTGTAAGGAAATGCAGGCCTTTGTTCTGGTGTTTATGTCAACATTCTCAGAACACTACCTAATCACTTGTATTATGGAACTTGACCCAGCAATTATGGGAAACCATAAGTATAAAATTGTATGTTGATTATAGCAATTACTGCATATAATTAATTAATTACATTTAACTAACTGTATCGTATGGTTAGTAACGCTAAATTTGGAATTTGGAGTGCTGGGGATGCACTTGGTTTGCTGTGTTAACTAAGATTCTTATTCCCTTTTTGTCTTTCATGATCATTCAAAGAGAGTGTGCACTGATGTGTATCACAGAGTATGTTTAGCATAAGGCATGGAAATACCCTTAGAATGTTTGCTCATTTCCTGGAATTGTGTCTCTGTTTCAAATCCTTGAAACAGAAAATGGGCATGACAGAGGATGACAAACGGAACTGCTGTTTGGTTGAGATTCACGAGACAGAGGCAAAGTACTACAAAACGCTGGAGGATATTGAGAAGGTGGGTGGGCCTGATGCTTGGTTAGCTTTCTGTCTCAAAAGAGCAGGGTCAACGGGGAGGTCTCATTCTGGCAGTGTTTGGTATTGGCAATTTGATTAGAGAAAACAGATTTACTCAGGCCTTATCAATAGAGCTTTTATTTATGTGGCCTTTCAATAGTTGCACACATCAGGAAAATGCTAAGATCAGAGCTCCTCCCAGTCATTGAACCATAGTGTTGCATACACATGTGCTGTATACCCATAAGCATGTTTCTGTGAATAGCGTGCTGACGCATACACACACATACACATACACACACACACCTCGACTAACACTGAGTCCCAAGAGCTGTGTTAATTGTCCTGTACCAGATTGTTATATCAATCGACAAGTTCAACAACTTTACTCTAATGCACTGTGAATTTTAATAGATAATTGGAGATACTGTACATCACTGTACTTACTACCCAGAGGCAGAATTCAGTGTGACAGTGCTGGTGTCCCTGTATTGATTTAACTTCCATCTCCAGCTGACACAGGCTGACAGTGGGCACAGAAGTCTCCATTTACATTTGAACTGCTTCCACTGAACTTGGAGTTATGAAATGGATTAAAACACATGGATTAGGACAATGGAATTGAAAATTAGTGATTCTGAGGAGTGATAGTGAAAGTGTATATAAATATTGGTGCCCAGTGGTGAAAATGCTCATGTTTATACAGCTATTTGTAACGCATTTCCTTTTTTCATCAGAGTTATATGATTCCATTGAAGCAAGTCCTCAGTCCTCAAGACATGGAAGCCATTTTTGTTAATCTTGAGGCAAGTATTGTCATTTATTGGGACTGCTATGTAGTGTTGGATGTTTGTCATGTTTTGCTGAAGGCTTTATAATTTTGCAACTTGTCTGGGTGTGCCATGTTGTGGTGACTACTGTTATTAATATTCATTAAAATATAATCATTGTCCTTGCTGCATTCTTCTGTAATTAGTGAACCATTGTTGTGTTATGTCTTGCAGGATGTGATTAAAGTCCACTTTGCTCTGCTAAGAGCCATTGACATGAATATGGTGGGCGGTGGCAGTGGTCTGGGCAAGATTTTCCTGGATTTCAAGGAAAGGTCAGTATCTCAGTGAATGGTTTATGTTTGTTTGGGACAAGCTATGAGAAACCTGGAAAAACTGATGAGCTGGTATTTCCCTCTTTCCAAACTGCAGTTGCTGAATAATACACATACCCTTTCTTAGACATGAAGGCGACCTATTTAACAATTGGCATGGAATTAGCTCATCACAGAAAATAACCAGATGTTTTTGGATTGAAAAAGAAAGCTGCCTAAATGGTACCACACCCTCTTTGTTAAAAAAAGACTAATTTAATTAACTTAAGACTCAACCACAATGAAATATATGTTTATTGTACAGGAGGCCAACATTAGTTCATAACTAAATCAAAATGATTTGTGATGTCCTGTACCTTAATTAGACTGTACAGTACTAGGTATGTGAACAATGGAGGGTGGTAGCTGTGATCTAGGCAAGTTCTTCCTGTATCTCAAGGAAAGGCCAGTATCTATGGAATGGGCCAATTCCTCTCCAAGGAATATCAAGGGTAAATTGGGAAAAGCTGTCATGACATCATCTGTTTGACAGGAATGGTTAGTGTCTCCAACCTTCTCAGCCAATGAGACACACTACAAGACACCAAGATCTCAGAAATTAAATAGGCTTGACTTTCTACTGTTCTACCCCAACACATTCATCATCATTAATTTGAATTTAATTCCCATAACTCTTGCTGGCTAAATCCTGAATTCAATCAAAATTATGTCTGTAAATTTGACTCTCAATTAATGTGTTCATTTTATCTTCCCCTAGGGGTTTTAAAAAATCAACAAAGAAAAGTTACCGGTATGTGATTGTGAAGGAAAGAACTAATACTTGCATTTATTTAAGTTAAAAGTATGGGCAAATATTGATTACATCCAGGCCTGCACCACGTGCAACCCTGACCCACAGTGTGCATGTTGGTGCGATGTGTTGCACTCAGAGCACAGTGGGCTGGAAGTGATGTGTTTAGCTGCAGCAGTTACCCTCACAGACGGGGAGCATGGAGTGTTGTGTGGCCCACTGCAGTGGGACTGAGAAAGATAGATTAACTTCAGCTCAGTGAGTTCACTCAGGCATCGGGTATGGAGGGCTCTTAAGTTCTAGCCAGGGAACTGAACTGAGTCAGTTCACTTACAAGTCATTCTTCGCAAAACCACACACACACACACACAGATGCACCCACATACAGTACACAAACACATTTGCACAGACACACAGACATACACATGAAACACAAATTAGGATGAAGAGCTGGGCCCATGCATGTACTTGCGCGCATGCATGCATGCACACACAGATGCATCAGCTCTCCACGTGAAGTCAGAATATCACTGAGACAGAGCCATAGGGACAGGCTCCTAATGAGTGCTGGTCTAGCACACTGGAGACCTCGCCAGTCACACAGCATAATGGTCATAAAGGACAAGTTCTCACATGACTGAAGCAAGTGAGTGAAGTGCTAACTATACTGAATTACGGAAGGCCCAGCATGTTGTGAAATGTTGTGAAACAGTGGGCACTGAACTCCCCCCACGGCAAAAGACCCAGAAAATAAAACCCAGAATAAGGGTTTGGTTCAATGCACTGAGCACATGTAACTTAGTTACCACATTTTTGTGTGGTTCATTTCCACTGTATCAACTTTTAACTTTTGGTTTTGAAAGTTCAAATTCATTCAGGCTATATTAGATACACATATTAAATTACAATTCATAGAGCTGAATGACTAATCAGCTTTATCAGAGAACAAAGAGTGGGGCTCTCTAACTCCACCAACAGATGGACCAGCGTATTGCAGGCCCACATGCAGAAAACAGAACTGCAATGAGCATTGACTGTGGAGCCACACAGAAGTGACAGCTTTTTTTTTAGTCAGTACAAGTGAGGGTGTGAAGTCAGCTCTCTGCCAATACATCATCTGTCTGGTACATTTTTTCATTGGAGCAGCTGAGTGTGTGGCTTAATCTCCCACCATTTCCGACAGATAGTGAAATGAATATGAACCATAGAGATTTGAGATTTGACGTGTCCTTCCCAAACTCTTGTGCACATCATTAACAGTATCATAAAACTTCACGTTGATTCTTTTAATACTCAATTTGGCTTTGACTGTGCCAATGTGACATTGCCACTTTCCTAACTTATAGAGCATAAACATGTCTTCCATGTTCTGTCACTGAGTTGATTGTGGGTTTACCCAGAGCAATAGTGATGTTCCCCCATCCCAAAGTCGGAGAAACTAGCAGGAAGTGCAGCTTGTCATAGCATAACATATGTCAGTGGGACGTTCCCCTTTCTCGCTCGCTGTTACAAAACCCACAAGAGAGGGCAGGCTCCATCTGCGGCTTCCCATCATTCCCTGCTTTCATGTGCGTTCCCTCACGTCTGTTATATTCCCTCAATGTAAACCATATTCAGGTCATAGGGTTCACAGCAGTCCAAACATTCAATACAGTGACAACCTGAGTTGAACATCTATGAGTTTTACTCACTGTGAGTTCACTTTTAACTTTTAACCATTAAGTAGGCATTATCAAACAACAAAGCCCATTTTTTAAATAACCAGCCTTTTAAGTGTGGCATTTGCAGTATGTAGTACCAAGCAGCTATTCAGTAATGTGTATCTTAACTTTTGCCTCTCCCAAAGTCAGCCTTGTTAGACACATTCAGTTTCTCTCTGTCCTTGGTAGACATTCACATCTTGGTTGCCAACCATATCTATTCAATGTTGAAGGTTAAATTATTCTGATTTGCTGGCTCTCCTGGAATATTTCTGAAAGAGTGCAATTGAAGGCAGGCCATATACAGTTAACATTGCAATGCTACTGGTACCAGCTGAAAGTTTCAACTTAAGTAAGAACAGAAGATAGAGGGAACATAAAGGGAGTTGACTGTCTCATCATTGTATAGAATCTGTTGTCCTTCGTAGTACATAGTAGATTCAAATTTTATGTATTCGCAAAAGGACAGTAGTCAGAAAAATGACTACTGAAAACAGGATTTTCATGTATTCTCAGAGAACATTCTAGGTAAACAAGAAACAATTTTGATGTGGCTGAACAAATGGCTACATCATTCATAGCATGATTGACTTGTATGTCATGTAGGCCCCATTTGATTTGCCTCTGTGTGTTATTGCTGGTTTTCATGGAAGGTATAGGGGTGATACAATTTGTATTAGGTACATCTGTATTCATCTCAGCTGTTTGGCCATGCATTTGCATACAGGGGAAGGATGACAAGAGGTAGTGAGGGTTCAATGGCAGACTGCTACAGGGTCTGGAGAGTCCCACCAAAAAGCTCTTACTGATATCAAAGTTAGATCAGCTGCTAATCTTACCAGCTCTCCTGAGGGTGCCTGTCATGTCTGCTACTCTTTTTCTGGCTCTGTGAAGGCACAGTACAGATAAAGAGAGAGAGAAGGAGACAGAGAGAGAGATAGAGAGGCTTCTGTCATTCATTCTCTCACTTGCTAACCAGACACACAAACACACCAAATTTAATCTCTGTTCTTGTCATTCTGTCCTGCAATCCTTTCCTTCCAAAGTCACTTAGGGGATTTCATTGAAAAGTGTGGCTTCAGTGCATTTTGCAAAGTGCATGGTTTGTCAGGGGAGTCTGTGCTGTGCATCATGGTCTGCATCAGGAGTTCTCAACCCCAGTCCTGGTCCCGCAGGGCTATAGTGTCTGCTGTATCTAATTAACCAATTGCATTTATTTTAGTTTGTTTACTTGACCTGATCAGCATACAGCACTGTTCTGCAGAGCTTGGGTAGTGACTGGCTGTTCTTTTTAAAGAAGGCACAGTTAGTTTTCCCCTTGTCTGGCCAGCAGCTGTTGGGCGTATGGAGTCTTTACGTTCTGGTGAGCCGTGAGATGCTGGCTTCTCAGTGTGAGTAATGATAATGATGGGCCTTGCTTTCTTAATAGCAACATGAATTGAATGTCTGCAGTCTTGGAATGCTAGTTTGGTTCCAGATCTTCTGACCTCAGAAGCTGATCCTCACGTCCGCCAACCATGCAGCCAAATCCTGCTGAATGCAGGATCCACCCACTCTGTAATGTGTTTGGATAGCAATCTGATAATTGTGCACACACTCAACATGGGTGCATGCACAACCACACACAGACACAAAATACTACTGATCACAGTCTCCACATACACCCATACTATCTGCAGTCTGTTTAGATAGCAATCCGATAATTACACACACGCAGTTACTCGCACACATTTACATAATTTGTCATGCACACATTCTGACACATGCATGCACGCACCCATACACACGGACATGGCTTATGTCCCGAAAACAAGAAGGAGGCTGCTTGGCAGTATCCCATTTGTGATTTTCCCATATTCTTATATAATTAGCTCACTGCAGTGTGTTCTGGGAGCCTTAGGGCTCTAACACACAAGAACAGCAGTGACAGCATTGCATTTCCTCCTCTCTATCTTTCTCTCTGTGTCTGACTCTTTCTCTCTCTCTTTCTGTTTTTGGCTTTTATAACATGATGTTCTGAACTGAGTTATTCTGTCTGATGGCCCATTGCGTTTGTTCATTCCATAGCACGCCAGTGATAGTAAAGCCTGTGCAAGCTCCTCTTTGTGATCCACTCTAGTTAGGAAAACCTTTAACCTTCAGCCTGTCTTTACCTCCTCCATATTGAGAATGAGTCTGCTTACTGCACGCACAATAGAAGGCAGATGGCTGAGGTGAGCATCTCCCCTGTCACTGAGGAGTGCTGCTAGATTGAAAAAAAAGCCATCTATTCCATTAATTTGTAATTTTTTTTTCTCTGTAAAGGTGCAGCTACAGTAGGTTAACATTTCCACTGATCTGATAGGCTTACACAGTTTACAGCTGTGGTTTTAATAAATTATTCATATTATGCACATGATTATATGCATTCATTCCATGATTTGTTTGTGTTTGATTGACATTTCCCCACATCATTATCTTCCCTGTTTACTTTTTGCATTTGATGACAGAGAGAGTGACCTAGGGAATCAAATGGAGCTTCAATCATTTCCAAGGTTGTCAACCCCCAATATTCCCTTTGAGGACCAGGATTTAGGTATTACAATTACAATTAATTGAGTTATCAGCAGGTGTTTGTCCCTATGACCTTTCCAACAATGCACTTCCTGAAAAACCCAATGAGAGGCTTTCAGAATTTTTCCTTTTTTATTTCTCCTCAGCACTTTGAAAGCCATGCTGGAAATGTCAACCTTTGACAATGGCCACAATGTCTGTAAGTCGCTGTGCTGTCTCATAAATTTCTACAGGCTGGCATGGCTTCAGTGGCTCAGGAACTGCCCAAACCCTGGAATATTCCACCTGCATTTACCATGAACAGCTCAGATCTGTTTGAGAAAAGCCAATATTCACCAATGTTATCTGCAACATTTTTCTATGTGGGTCCTATAGTTCTTTGGGTCCTAGATGTTTCTAAAAAGAGGTGAGAGGGTTTCTATGCTGTGTGTCAGGGAACATTACCTCTCTTTTACAGCTTGTCATCTCTGCTTTACTGTAAGACTAGCCTCAGCTCTGAAAGCATCTCCAGGGTCCATAGAGCTGGGGGAGGGGGTGTTTTATTTTAAACTGTTTTTTTTTTCCTTTAGAATAACATGTATGACAGTGTTTCTGTAATGAGGATGGGTGGGTTTCAGGGCAGTTCCACCAGGGAAATAAGTGATTCAGAAGGCAGGAGTGTTGACACACAACACGGGGGGACAGTTCATGGTCTTGCTGCCCCGATCCCCTCGGTTTTTTCACACCCTTCGTCTCAAACGTTTCTGTGCCCAGGCTGAACTCGGGCGACAGGCAGAACATCAAATTGCCGGTCCTTTTGCAACCCTCAGACTATTTCACTGCTGCGGTTGTCAGACCAAAGTATGTCTTGGTGCCAGGGACCCCCCAAGTCACTCTCTGAGAAATGGTTTGTACAAATGTGAAAATTTCATCACTCTTCTGCACCTTTATCTATGGCATGCTGGCTGCCATTGGCTATAAATGTGATGCTGTCTAGGATGACTTTGTGGCAGGCTTGGCATCACCATCAGAAGTATGTTGCTTTAAATGTATACATAGCTATGTTATTAGGGAACAATTAGCATGGATTTTTAATTAATATAATATTGTTGCTAAGAAGAACTGACTGATCCCAAAGGTATTCAGATTGAATGTGATGATGGTTTAATAGCAGGACTTTCTCTTTTTGGCTCTTTTATCTGATTTTGTTAATATACCTGAATTTATAAACATGCTGTCATAGCTGTGTAATTTATTCTTTTGCATTCTGTACTCACATTTGCTTATATAGGACTCTATGCTTTTTGTGTTGTTTCAGTCAGCTGTATACTTTTCCCTGAACTGAATCCTCATTTTATCTCAAGTGCAACTTATAACTATTTAATCCACAAACACCATTTCAGCATTATTTATGGTAAACTTATTTATTGTGTAAAAAGAAAATGAACACTTCGAATCAAAGCTATGATGGTTGAAGCCAGCCATTTGTTTTAACACTGCACAGGAAATAACTGCTGCTGTGCCATAATTTATTGAGAGGTTAAAAAATAAGTCATTATTATACATTTTACAGGAGGTTGTAATAGAAAAAATTCAGCATAATAAATTGGTCAAAGCAAAGCATCACTGTGTTGGGTCCCTCATCCACCCACATTGAAAACAGAAGAAGAACTTGCTCCTTAACTTCCCTATGGTTGCTGGTAATTGTTATAATCTGCCTCCCAGTCAGATCTGGCCTTAAAGCCGGCGGGTGTGAAGGGTCGGGGGGGGGGGGCGGGGTTGGTCGAGGCCTGTCAGCTTCTCTCTGTGTAATCAAGGGTGACTTGGCATGGCAAGTGTATAATCATCTCTTTTGTTCTGAGGGTGTTACTGTGAGGAGAACAAAGCAGTGGCACTCATCCACAAGAGGAAGGCTAATCATGGGATCAGAGTTAACACAGGCGCGGAGGCTGTGGCCCTCTGTCCGCCCATATCTCACATCACTGTGCTCTGTACTTGAGGTTGCCTGAACAACTCCCAACAGCATATTCTAATGATTAGAATAGATTACTCCATTGTCCTTGAGTGAATGTATTGCTTGTGCAGCTTAACCAGAGGAAAATCAGGAAGTTCAGGTTCTTCATAAATGTCCTGCTCATTGGTTGGCTGTTACAGCATCCCACCTCAATAGATCAAAATTTGTCATATTAAATCGTGGCAAGCATGGGACATCATCACCTTGAAAAATGGGTAGCTTATCATAGAATAAATTCTTTTTATGGTCATTTTTCACTCAGACTATGGCAGTTCAGACTAAACTTTTATTGGAGTAAAATTTTGTCTGTGAAAGCAATGGTATAGTTCCTATATGCTGAAGGGAATTTCTTAAAATGGGCCACAGTTGATGTTAGCTCTCAGGTATCAGGTACCAAAAGCTCATGATGCACAGTCTGATAGCCCAGCATGGCCAGCTCGCTCAAGGCTGCAGGCTGTTTGACACATATCTGATATACTGGAATCTATCAAGTCCTGGGAGAGATTGTCACATGTGTCCTGTCCGCTGTCAGGTCTGACTGATTGCCAAAGAATGCTGCTGCCCTTGTAGTTCTACCGCAGGAGAGCAAACCATCTATGTTGGGCATCGAGGGACTGATAAACAGCATATTGGGCTGGACTGAACCAAAAACCATCGCCCTGTGTACCCTTGGTGTGGCACTGTAGTCCTGAAGTCCACCAGTGTCAATTAACTGTAAAACAAATTTAACAAGCACATTTTCATCATAAAAATGATTAAAATAGTACTTAACATATTCACATTAAAAAGTCGGTGAAATGTAATAGTTAAAATGGTTTTGACATGTGTTGTTTAGTGTTTCATGGCCAAATTGCTCAGCTGGTTTCAAGACATTTAGGCTAGTGTAGCTTGCTTGGTTGTGTATCTTCTGAAGCCTAATTCCCATTTTCCACTGAAGCCATGAAGAAGTGCTTATTTCTTAAGAAGCTTCTGTTTCCTCTGGAAACATTTCTATGGACTCACGTCTCTGTATTTATGTAATTAACCTTTTGATTCCTTCGTTAGAAATGTCACTAAAATTGCTGCATGATTAGAATGTCATTAGAAACTCTGCATGATTAGAATGTCATTAGAACCTCTGCATGATAAGAATTCCATTAGAATCGCTGCGTGATTAGAATGCCATTAAGAACAGTTACTGGAAAGCCGTGATGAGGTTGAGTGAAGTCAGGGTAAATTAAAATCATCCTCGTAAATCAGAGCTATGTATTCTGCTCTATGTTTAATATACATTTAATGTGGAATGTGTCACAGTGGGGCACATTCCACCCTAGTACTGAGTTACAGGGGCCATTTTAATCTTCCCTAAGTCCATTTGGATCAATTTAAAATTACATTTATCAGAGATTCTTACCTGTCCTCAGGTCACACTCGTGGATATTCTCACCATGGATATTCAATCTCCAGGCTAGAGCTATTTGCATAAAGGGGTCTCTAAAAGTATAATCCGCAACAATATGGTAGTCTGGAAACTTTCATGAGGCCAGAAGGTAAACCTGGCTAATGGATCCCACCCAAGGCACTAAGGAAAAAGTTAAAAATACTGATTTATTCATGTATTTTATGCAAAAAAAGAAATCAGGAACTACCCTGCACATTCTGGCAAAATCGCATTATAGAGATTCAATAATTGTTAAGATTTTTTTTTTTTTTTCATAAAAAATATGCCTTAGTTGGGATTTTTGATCTTTTGAAAGTTTGCAATGTAACCCATTGTTGCAAATTTCAAGACAAACGGTCAACTATATCCTTGTATCCTTACTGCATCCAGTATTGCAATGCATTGTCTACTCATGTCCTCGTAAAACTCAAATAAGAATTTTTAAAGGCTAAGGTAGGCATCTTTGGTCACACCAGCAGCAGGTTTAACGCTGAAATTTCAGAGGGTAAAACAAAACACATGACTCCCATTACAACCCATTCTACCTTAAATATTCAGTGTTAAATCTGCTTCGCAAGGAGACCTTCATGTTCAATTACATCTCCAACATCTGTTATTATAACAGTGCTCTGGCACCTGCCCCTAGATCTCAACCTGTCGGTGTGAATATCTGATGGGGCTACAGCTAAATTCAACATAATTGCAGAGAGCTGCCATTAATCTTCATCAATTTTCTCATTGAAGAGCAGAACCGAGAGCAGCTTTTAGCAGTGATCATGCCTTAATCAAAGCCTCATTAGCCTGACAGGAGCAGGCCGGTTTTACAGAGAGTGGGACAGCAGGAAGCCACACTGCAGCCCTGGGGTTCCAGGATGTGGCAAAACCACCTCAGGTGATCCTGGTTGATCGGCCATCACCCCAGACTCACTAAATTACCTACAGTGCAATTATGTCATGATCCAGTTCTAAAAATTCTCCTGGGCTTTTTTTTTTAAATACACATTTAATCTCAGTAGTTTTATAACGTCCTTCATTACGTGGCCTTCAACATGGTGATCATGCTTTGTAAAGCCAACCAGGCATGTGAGATTAATGATAAGAAATGTGCCTGCTAGTGCTGTCCCACTGCCCTGGCACACCCTTACCCATGTCTGTGACCTACTTTAGACATTTAGGAAAATGTGTGCCAAACTCCATGCCATGCTCAAGGCCTCATGACTTTGAACTACTTCCCAGAGTGACTCGTCCTTTTCTGTGATACAGCGTTAAAGGGAATAAACATATCCCTCTTATTTTCAATAGCCCAAATTAGACAGTTTTTTTTTCTTCTTTTTTGAGATTGAAAATGACAGATATCTTCAAAGCTGTTTAAAATTAGCATGTTTAATGAGGAAGTGGAGATTTCCAGTCCTTTGAAAAGGTTTCTCTCATCATGGTTGATTTAATGGATATTTGGTTTTTGTGTCTGTATGTTTTGTCATTTACAAATTTGCTTAGATGTGTGAGTCTGAGTATGTGCATTAGTCAATACGGAGGAAGCTTTATCTGCCGTGTTCCTAAAATGTCATGCCGAAAAAGTTTATAACATTGTATGTAGTTAGAGTTATACATTAATTCTTATAACTCATATTAATAAATAAGTATATTAATTTGAATCCCTGGACAGTGTTTGGTTGGGTATAGAAGGGACACACCATTTGAATGGCTCTTACAAGACTGATCTGTTGCAGCTTGGGTGTTCAACCAGACACTATCCCTGAGTGTTTCATTTCCTCACAGCGTAGCCCTAGGGCCCCATTAAGAGGCCCATTTAGAGATGAGTGTCTTATTGACTGTGTCTCCCTGCAGGCTACTTATATACGGCCAGTACTGCAGCCACATGGAGAATGCCCAAAAGACTCTGGACGAGCTAATCGCCACGCGGGATGACGTGAGGATGAAAGTGGAGGTACGGTATCCCATGCCTCGTTGAGTGACCTTTAGATGCCCCCCCACACACACCCAGCAGGGCCTTCCACGCTGCGTTACACAGATAAAGTACCATGGCCTTATGCCTGTAGTGCATGGCCTGGCAGCAAACACCATCCCCCCGTTTCCCTGTGGGAGGTGCAACCCCACTCAGACTGCACAGTCGCTGTGTGCCAGACTCCAGCTGACATTTTTGGGACATTAACCAATCGCCCCTTAAGCGTCCTCCAGGATCTGCCAGAATGCACTTCTTTTTAAAGTTGGGATCACTCGGCATTTTGAACTCTTTCTCGGCCGCATGTTGGCACACGCCATTATACAGCCTGTCTGCAAGGCAGTTATCACCAGGGATTAGAGACGGGCAGATTGGGGGCAGCTGAACTTGTTTCAGGGATCCGTTGGCAAATGGAGATGATTATCGTCCCTTATCAGAGGCAGGAAGGAGATCCTTCTAATTGGCATGGTGGGTTTAACTTTATGTTCATCCTTTTATTTTTTATGAGTGGCACACTGAAGATACCAGGCCACTGAATTGGATTAAAATCTGAGTTATCCCCTCATTGGAAAGACATCTGTATTGATAATCATACTAAAAATAATCAACCTACTCCTCAGAGCAAAGGAACTGTCCACACAAATGCTTCATTCCTCTTTATAATGTAATTCACTGTGGAAGTGCAAGAGCAGTATAATGAACTGTTTGTACCATTGCAGGAGTGCATTGTGAATGATATAATCAGTTGTTTGTGTAGTTGTGTGAATTGTAAGGCCCACTATGGAGGGCCTGTAACAGTATCACTGAGCTATCACTCTTGTTATTGTAAGAGTGCACTGCCAAGTTTCAGACGCAATATAAAGAACTGTTTGTTTTGTCCTAAGAATGCATTGTGGCAGTTACAGCTAAATTAATTTGCTGTTGGTGTTGTAGGAATGCACCATATAAGTTAGTTGAATTCCCGGTCACTGTTGTTGTATGAAAGCACCATGAGAGTTAAGGAACAATTAATGAGCTGTTGATAATTTACAAATGTTCCAAAAAGCTGGCTAAAGAATAATGTGAAGTAGCTGTTAGTGTTTTGCAGCAATGTGTTATCAAGGTTAAGGGTAAAAAATGTATGAACTCTTGATGGTTTTGCAGGAGTGCACTATGAAGGTTCAGGAAGGGAAATTCAAACTCCAGGATTTGCTGGTGGTTCCCATGCAAAGGGTCCTAAAGTACCATCTTCTGCTAAAGGTGAGTGAGGACATCTTTACACTGAAACAAATCACTCATGGAATCTAGATTTGGCAAAAATAACATTCCAAGACAGATGGTTTTGTAGTGGAATGAGGAACATAGTCCATCATGTGTGCATTCCATGTAAGGTAGTATTTGACAACTGCATAAAACAAATTACAGAATTTAGACACAATAATGGAAGTACCAACTGAAGGAGTACTTCTTTTTTTAGGTAACTAAATCACAATTAAAAAGTTGTTTGCACATGTTTCAAATTTACATCATTGCCAGTGTTTCTGCTGTAGAAGGCATTTTAAAATGAACACTGCTGCTAATGCAACATGAGATATAGCATTAACAGCAGTTGCCAGTTTGACTGAACTAAATCTACTCCTCTATGACCGAGTCTCAACAAAAACTGTGTGCCTTATGCTTCATAAAGTTTGTTATATATTCTCTGGTGCTTGTCTGGAGATAGCAGTGGTGGATCGGTTACAGTGTGGACAGCTATCCTGTCATTGTGTCTGATTATTACTCTGTGTGGTAGAACTGTGGTGAAGAAATACAAAAGATTTCAAGTGCCAGGTGTATCCTGTGGTGCAACCATTATTTCCTCAAGAAGTTTCCATATTCAAAGGCAGTGGCTGTGATTGCATGTATGTAGCTTAGGTTTGATGAAATGTGCTGTCACTGGAGATATCTGCACTCTGTTTGTTGATAATCTAAAAGAAAAATTAGACTTGAGCCAAGCCCAAAAATGCCCTGAGTGTTTCTGTCCAATAACCACTATCAATTTTGTTATTACCAGTGCAATTGCTCTGGGTATGACCCACTGTTATATAAATTTAATGCATAAAATTTGACACAGGTCTTGTCTTTTGACTTCCAATGGGTAAGGTCATGTTTGGTGTTCTTTATCTGAACTGTGCTATTGGTAAAATCGGTCACACTCTCTTCGGGACCCTCCCCAAGTTCTTTTGCTGAGGGTCTGATGTGCGTGATTCTTAATGTGCCTGAGAAACATGCGAGGCCCTACAGTGGTGGGATGAGGCTCAGTATTTCCCTCAGTTTCCCAAAACCCAGTGTCAGTGTTCATAAAGCATCAGATTAAACATTCACATGCAACCTCTCCACATGTATTCTGTAGGGGCCTTTTAATTCCTGTCAGTCTTAATAGTTCTTTTATGTAAACAGGGGGGTGCACAATACAGGCCATGATTAATTCACCAGGCTTAATTATTAAAGGACAGCTTCTGATAACAGTCAGGGGACACACATGTGTGTTTGTGTGTTTTGTGTGTGTGTGTGTGTGTATGTATGTATGTATGTGTGTGTGTGTGTGTATGTGTGTGTGTGTGTGTGTGTGTGTGTGTGTGTGTGTGTGTGTGTGTGTGTGTATGTGTGTGTATGTATGTATGTGTGTGTGTGTGTGTGTGTGTGTGTGTGTGTGTGTGTGTGTGTGTGTGTGTGTGTGTGTGTGTGTGTGTGTGTGTGTGTGTATGTATGTATGTGTGTGTGTGTGTGTGTATGTGTGTGTGTGTGTGTGTGTGTGTGTGTATGTGTGTGTGTGTGTGTGTGTGTGTGTGTGTGTGTGTGTGTGTGTGTGTGTGTGTGTGTGTGTGCATGTGCGTGTGCGTGTGCGTGCCCATGCATTTCTGTGTGCACTTGTGTAAACAAGAGCATTGTTCTGTACTGCATTATTTATTTTCTTAGTAGACCCTGTCATCTTGGCGAGATGAAACAGCTCTCAATTTTTATGGTGTCCATTTTTGTTGCTGTGTGTTTACTCAGGCAATTTGGGCCTCAATTCAGGATAGAATCCCAATTGACAAAAAAATGTCGGAAACATTGTGGTTAGATTCACATTTGGTTATGAAGTGAAATTACAAAATGAACATTTCTCAAATAGTCTTACAAAGTTTTTTATCATTCCAAACAAGCACTGTCAAAACCACAGAAAAATAAAATGTTCCAACCATGTTGTGAACAAACTTATAACATTGCCCGATGGCTGTTCATGATCAGTAAAATCAGTGGGTGTGTTTCATTAACATTTTAAAATTGTTCTAAATACAAGTACTGAAATGGTAGATTCACTGAAAATACAAGTGATTTTAACATAGATGACCCATTTATAACTAAAATGTATTAAGCCAGGATAATGCAATTGAATGGTGTACTAAACTTGTTCCTGTAATGTTCATTATGACTTCATTATGACTTGTCATGATATAAAGTTTAGGGGATGACTGGGATGAAGCTTGATAGTTATATGTATTTGGAATGATTATCCTAATGTTCCAGAAATTTACTATGAACCAAAGATATTTTGCTGAGAAGAATCAGTGCACGACATTAGAACAGTGCAAGTTTGGCTGCAAGCTGTTCCATGAACCCTGCATCGTATCAATGGGCCTCACGGGCTGATCATGTTGTGCCCCAGGACAGTTTTAGGCTCTGTTTTTTAATTGGCCATGATTAAATCATATGACATGCTCCCTTTTTATTCCTCCTGGAACCCTGTGCTTGCAGAGTAACATGAAATGGCCTTAAGAATTTTGCGTCAGGGTCTGTGCTTGTGCCTATGTGCACATACGCGTGTGTGTTCTGGGCCTGAAGGTGCACCTTTGCTGTGTGTGGACCCTGCTGTGAGTCCATCCAGGCACGCTCCAGTGAAAATTGTACACTATGACTACAGCACAGGGACAGGATAAGTGTAACACACTATGCCCTATTCATGGTCCTGGAATGGGAGCATTTAAATAATTAAGACACTGCCCTGGATTCAATCAACATATGTCCTCATCTCACTTTGACTCAATTAAATACAAGTGGTAATTGTTTCTTTCACAAACACAATTCAGAGTTCAGCCATCACCAAAATTATTCTGTCCTGGCTTTTTATGTGGAACAACTAGACTTGCATTTATTTATATGGAAACGTTAAGGACAAATGTTGATTTAAGTCAATATATTATGTTTTATATGAGAAACTGTGCTCTTGCGGTTGCACACAGTCGTCTAACTGATATGGCACAGCTCACTTGGGATGATATGTATTTATTACTGGGCAGTCGGTTGGTGAGGACTTAATTTATTTAAAGGGTGGGGAAATAAGTGGAAGGTGCTTATTACATGCATGAAGTATTCATTATGTTTTCATTATTTAATCAAGTACTGAATATATGAAGAGACTAGCTGCATAGTTTTATTATACATTAATCAAGTTGTCCTCAATTTTAGTACTGGCGAGCCACAAGGTCTACTGGTCTATGTTTTTACTTAGCTCATAAATGATCCATTAAAGCAGCTGATTACATAGCCAGCTGACCTTACTTTGTGCCTTTTGTCAATACTGTTATTAAATTTAAGTTGAAAATAAGAGGCAGTGGCTCTTCTGGTCCAGGATTAGTTAATGTGGCATACCTGTCTGTTGAGTGCCGAACATGTTGTCTTGCTTTAATGTTAAGTTTGAATGACAGTTTTTTTTACAGTCAAGCATAAAGGCACACAGATTCACATTGCATTATCTGCTTATAGTTTGTCCCAGGCAACTTTAGTAGGTCATCAATCCCAGAGATACAGTGCTCCTCCGTTATAAAGCTGTATCTACTTCCATTGAGTAAGCACTGATTTTACACATATATTCCAGTTATATTACCTTTAATAGAAACATATTTTTGATTTGTGCAGTTATATATAGGCACAAATTCATTACTGTTGTACAAATAACAAAAATGAAAATCTTCTAAGCTTCCTTTGTTAATTCTAAATGTATACTAATCATTTGACACATTCATCCTCATTTATTAATTAGTAGTAATAATACAGTTCTTACATGTATGAAAGTGTAAGTATTTTAGTAATATGTTATGTACATATTCATGGAAGGTGTGAGAGTGAGAGAGTAGTAGTTCCTAAGCCATCCCTCTTATGCTGCAGGAGTTGGTGAGTCACTCAGCTGACCGGCCAGAGAGACAGCAGCTAAAGGAGGCCCTGGAGGCCATGCAGGTGAGAGTGTTTGTGTGCAGGAATGTGATGGGGAACACAGGTGAAGGTGGGCATTTGGCTGAGAGTGGGAGATGATATATTAGTTCATGTCAGCTCAAGTTTAAATGTGTTAGCCCTTGCATGTGAATCTGGCAAGGGGCGTGCCATACAGGGATGTGTGTGTGGGATGCGTGTGTTCAACCATGTGTTAGGCAGTGTAGGTGTGTCTGTGGGAGGAATTTGTTAGGCCACGCAGGCATGTGTATGTTACAGATATAGGATGAATTGCCATTTATGTTTTTCTCTCACCTTAAAGGACTTGGCCATGTATATAAATGAGGTGAAAAGGGACAACGAAACCTTGAAGAAAATTAGTGAATTTCAGAGCTCAATAGAAAACCTTGTAAGTATGGAACTTTATTGGATGTCAAGTAGAAGAATTTATGATCAAAGGGAAAAAGATCCCATGCCTGATTCTGTTTTTGTGCCCAAGCCTGTTCCATTTTACTTTATCTCTCAGAATATACTGGAATGTTTGCCTTCTGCTAGGTGATCGCATCATCAACCACCTGTCTCGCATGCTTGCAATTTTCTTGTCCCCAATAAATCATTTATTCACCCTGAGCATGAGCAGGCAAGCTTTGAATCCATGTGAAATAAAAAAGGAAACAGGCATCCATTTTCCCATGTAAATGACATTACCCCCCACAGGAGGGTTTTGATGTATATCTTGAGTGTGTGTGGTTTAGAATAAGTGTCTTATAGCCTTAGTACAAACTGAGCACTCTGTTTCTTACATTACAATACAAGAATATTAATATTGCATCCTGGGACATGAGCTGTCTCTTAGTGTGAAAGCATATAACCAATGGGTTCCAAAAGATTGAATAGTTGTGGGATTAGGGGTCTAGTCTTGCTCTCTGTGCGTGCAGAGAAGTGGGTCTTTGCATCAGAGCTGATTCTTTCTCTGCCCAAACAGCAAGTGAAACTGGAGGAGTATGGGAGGCCAAAAATAGATGGAGAACTGAAGGTTTCTTCTATAGTTAACCGGACCAAACAGGACAGGTAAGTGGGCAGTCAATTTGAACAGATCAAAGATGTCCATAAAGTGCTTGTATTGGTACGATTTTTGCTCTCTACTTATCAGTGTAGCAATTGGAAGGGGAGCCTGTTATCTTCAGCATATATGAAGTTTGAATAAAATCAAACACATGATTTAAATGCTGACAAGTCCTAGTTTCACACATATTGTAGTTCACTCTCCCAGTTTTTTGTGTCGCAATTTTACTAAATTTAAGGAGAAAATTGCTTGACTGTTACAATGTATCCAATATATTTTTAACACATACAAGAAATACATTTCAAGTATAAGTTAATATTTATTCCCTCTTGGCTCTGAAATACTCTGTTGCAGATATATATTCCTGTTTGACAAAGTGGTGATTGTCTGTAAGCGCAAAGGCTACAGCTATGAGCTGAAGGAGATCATCGAGCTGCAGTCATACAAAATGTCTGACGATCCCATGAACAACAGGGATATGAAGAAGGTGGGTCACTGTGGTTTGCCCCATGATACAGAGGCTGCTAACCTCACACAATTGAATCATAATGCAAGCCAGCTAGCTTTTGGACAAGGCCCACTTTCATTGTTTTCTGTAATCATTCAAATATGCTTGGCTTTATACTGTATGCGGAAGAATGTAAAGATATGGGATACATTCATAATATAGTTCAACACATATGTTGCCTGGTAACACCAGTCAAATCCTTATTATAACATGGAGCTGACTGTTGGTTTTAGTAGAGGAGTCACATTTAATCTGTAGAAGGATTGGAATCAGGCAATCTACTGTCTGGCACTGTAGGAAGACAGTTTTCTCTTGCATCGCCTTGAACCTCACTTCCTTTATTTTACAGTTTGTGCATGAGTAACTGGGGTTTTCTCTTTCTGGTCTCTCTCTCTTTGCATGCTTACCAGTCAAGTGGAAAAATGGTAAGCCAATGCAAAGCTCTGCTCGTGATCTTACTCTGTATCGGCCAAATGTCACGCTGTCATCTGCTGTGAGATCCCTCCCCATCACGGGTGTCAGACTCATTTCCTGTACAGTGCTGCTTGTGCAATCTCTGTTCCAACCAATTTCCCTGGTTTAATTAGTCTAGTTGGTTAATTAATTGTGCACCTTTGCACCTGTGATCTTCCCTAAATGCAGCTTTGGTGGAATAGGTCCCTAAATTCAGAAAAGTGAGAAGTTGAGTAACAATTGGCCTGATGAAGAACAAGGAATGGATGAAGGAATTCAGTTTGACACCACTTTCCCTCCCTGTGTCCCTTTGTGTGGGTGGGTGTGTGTGTGTGTGTGTTTGTGTCTCCATACAGCTTTATCTCCTTTCCTTTCTCCTTTCCTCCCCTCATCCTGTGTCTCCTTTCTCCCTCTGTTTAGTGGTCCTATGGGTTCTACCTGATCCACCTGCAGGGGAAACAAGGGTACCAGTTTTTCTGTAAAACGGAGGACACCAAAAGGAAATGGATGGAGCAGTTTGAAATGGCAATGTAAGTAACAAGAACAGAAACAAGGGAAAGTGTCTTTTGTTCTAGCACTCACATTCATACATGGGTATGAATACACACATGCTCATTCAAACATATTCATGAAAACGACGGCATTCACATACACAGCATACTTGCACACGTTCACAAATATACATGTTATTTTTTCTCTCTCTCTCCCTCTCTCACACACACACACACAGTGCTGACACATGCACTCACATGTATCTCTTTGGCCATAGGTCCAACATAAAGCCAGAAAGGGCCACAGCCAACCAGCACAATTTCCAGATGCACACATTTGAGAAGAACACCAACTGCAGGGCCTGCAAGATGCTGCTGAGGTGAGGAACCCCTGAGGAAGAACTGCAGTGCACCTGACTACAGTGGTCTTTTAAACTGACTGTGAACTGCATGTGAACTTTAAGACTGGAACAGTATGACTAGTGGGATACAATGCACATGCTTCTGTGAACCGGTTATTGTGTTTTTCAATAGAGAACACAATATTTTGATTCATTAAAAAATTCAGGGATTGACTGATCATTGTAGCTCTATCCCTAATCTGGTTTGAGAAACCTCACACTTAAATCACTTCCTAGACCCATACAATTGGAACAGCATGGTCTTTCATATTGTCCATGAACAATGCCTCTTAACCTCCAGTACTGGTCCATGAGCTGTACATAGTGGATTGTCCTGATGTATGCACAGATTCATGTGTCCAAATGATTCTTGTACACTTTATTCATATGTTTTCACCCTGCTCCACTCTTACCAATGATAAGACTAGAATGACGATTATCTGCTGGGTGACCTATCTGTGACATATCAGTTTCTGTCCCACCCATTGACCTCCCTCACCCATTCCACTGTCGTCGCTCCCTAGGGGGATATTCTACCAGGGGTACTACTGTTCCCGCTGTGGCACTGGTGCTCACAAGGAGTGCCTGGAGATTATCACCATCTGCAAAATAAGTAAGTCCCAGAGGTTGCACTTCCACCCCCTAAGGCTACATTTAACTTAAATGACCCCTTACATCCTGACTGACCATTCCCCCGCCCTCTCTCTCTCTCTCCCTCTCTCTCTCTCTCTCTCTCTCTCTCAGATCCACATGATTCGGTGAGTTTGATTTTTATATCTCTTTTGTTAATATGTAAGACTGCACTGTGTAGGTTTTTGTATTTGGAGCATGAGAGGGTATTAATTAGGGCACTTAGGCAGGCAGCTTATTAAAGTTAGAAGAAGTATTTGGGCAGCTTAAAACTGCAGTCAATAATCATGCAGAGACTGAGAACCAGTGCAATAAAGATAATAAATAATTGCTCTGAATGAAGATGGCAGAGGATGTATGCACCAGATAATACTAAAAAAGAATATGTGACCAGATAAAATATGTAAAAGTAATGGATTTAATGTATAGGCCCAGTGGCTGTATAAAAAGCACTGCTTGTCTTGCTGCATTGTCTTCTTCAGCAGCCTGAAGTTTATATACGTGTATGTTGTTTATTACAAGCTGTGTATGTGTAACAACAATGAGATTGATTTTAAAATGTCCCTCACAGGAACCTGGCCCAACTGCATCAGGTAAGATCATCAACTGCATCATAAGACCATAGATCTGAAATTCATACTTTCTCTGTGCAGCCAGTGACGTCGTCTAGACACACATTAAACATTTAAAAGGCTTGAGTAGTAGTTCCACGTACATCACAAAACACCATCATTAGGTAGAAAGAGCTGGCGATGTTTTACAGTTGTGTGCCCAGGCCTGTTCACGCAGTAGGGGAAATCAAGCTAATGTGTATGGCTATAACAGTAACTCAATGTTAAGCCACAGAAGTCAAAGGCAGAAGAAGCTCTCTGTTGCCATCTAGTGCTGTAAAGTGTATAATGCAAGGTAGAGCTGCTTATATGAGCACATAGATGTTGAATGTTGGAAGCGAAGAGTTGGCCTCCTGACATTGAAATGTGAAATACATGTGCAGTGTGCACACCAGTAATGAGGGTAGTGTAATGTATGGCTTCCTCTTGGGCCCGGCAGAGGTCTTGCATGGTGGAGCTGGAATGCTTCCAGAATTTAGGATTTATTTTCAGGAAAAGGGAATTCGTAGTAATTCTTGCCTCTAAATTTCTGAATGAAGGTCCAAAGATGGTTGCGGTGCGTAATTATCATGGGACACCCTCTCCTCCTGGAAAACCACCACTGTCCTTTCAGACGGGTGATATCATCGAGCTGCTCAAGGGAGATCCTGACACCTCCTGGTGGGAGGTGAATAAATAAAAGCATCTGCAAGTGCACACACTCAAACACATACACTCTTATTTATACACTATACATAAATTCATGCACACATTTTTATCGCCAGTCTTACACAACCTTACACATACACATACTCACACATACACACAGGCACATACACAATTACATTAACTTGGATCTTTGTTTGCCAGGGAAAGCTCATCCAGTCCCTGAAGACGGGATACTTCCCCAGCTCCTGTGTGAAGCCCTGCCTAGATCCTAAGGTACAAGCTTGCTCACAAGGAAAGGGTTCCATTCACTGTGTGAGCAGCATGGTGACATCACATGCAGCTCATCAGTGGTGTCTGGATGCCAGTTTTTGACTGTACCAGACACAACTCTATGTCACATTGAAATTCCTCTGCACAACAGGGCTGTGTAATGACATTTTCTATTCACCTTTCAGCCATTCCAGTCCTTTCCCAGTCGACAGTCATCCAGAGAAACGGATTACTATGTGTATCCTTGGTAAGAGTTTGTATTATATAATGCAGATTATCTATGTGCTGTAATCAAATTGGAGCTACATTGCTAGGTCCTGATTCAGACCCATATGATTAGGTTTGAATAGTGCTCACTGGATCAAACTGACCATTACAGTATGGACCCAATTTTTGCTGGTGTGTTTAAGCCATGTCTCATATTTCAAGGCATTAACTGTAAACCTTTAATTCATAAAACAGCAGACATATCATGACAATACAACAAGATGATATCAACCACATAACTGCCAGCTGTTTTGATGTAGATTTTCTAAAAATCTTTTATATTTCCCTCAGTGTCACTAGCTCATGATGTCTGTAATGATTTTATAAATCAGTATTATCAGGAATTGGAATCTAACTGCTGCACCATTCTACAATACATGGCATGTCCCTTCATAGGCAATTATGTCCTGTCAGCCCTTTTCACATCCATCAGAATATGCCCTCTACTCCTGCTTCCCTTCAGGTTTGCGGGGAACATGGAGCGGCAACAAGCTGACAACCTGTTGAAGTCCCACAGCAGTGGGACGTACCTGATCCGGGAGCGGACGGCTGAAGCAGAGAGGTTCGCCATCAGCATCAAGTGAGCACCCTTTCTCATATCCACTTCACATAAACACTTCCGCCCATAGATCATCCACACATTTCCTCCATAGGAATGAATGGTGATTTGTAAACTCTTCTGTATTATCGTGTCAATGTCACTGACTGTGTCTTTTCCCAAACAGGTTCAATGATGAGGTGAAGCACATAAAGGTTGTAGAGAAGGACAACTGGATCCACATTACAGAAGCAAAGAAGTTTGAGAGTCTTTTGGTATGAGCTGCAGTCAGTCAGATTTCATTCACCGCAGAGCTTTTGTAATGATTCCACCAACAGAGCTTTGTTACAGTGCTTATGATATATGACAGCAATATTGAGAAAAGCTTTCGTAACAGTATGATGATCGCTGTGTTTGTCTGAAACCCACAGGAGCTGGTGGAGTATTACCAGACTCACTCTCTAAAGGAGAGCTTCAAGCTGTTAGACACCACACTGCGATACCCCTACAAATCCAGAGAGCGCCCCACCTCCCGTGCCAGCACCCGCTCTCCAGGTACGCCCACTCCAGCTCAACGCAGAGAAACAGGAAATGTAATGGGCGGGAAACATGGCCAGACGCCTGCTTTTCATGCTGCTTTCTGCTCTTGCTCCGAGCTCCTTGTGCCTTCCCCCACCTCCCCAAGGACCGCTAATTACCCAGCTCCCCTTGCCAGTGGGGGACACCCACCATAGGATTTTGGCTCCCATTTCAGTCCTATCCCTTAGATTGAAGGCCAGCTCTATGGACACGCTCAGCACAGCATGTCCCCACATGCATAATGAATGGTTTTTCTCTGGCCAGCCTCTGCACCACGCTGCCTTTGTTCCTTCAGCAAGGCTCAGCCAGCCAAATAGCGGCACAACAATCCCTCTCTGCTGAGGAGCCGGGCTGAGAGAGTGCAGGCCCGGCAGTCTGAGCATGCTGTGAGTGTAAAGGGAGCCATTTAATATGTGAGGCTTAAATGCAGGCCCAGGACAGGGTGTATCATAAAATCACTTATAATTAAGTGCTTAACCAAGCCTGCGAGCTTCAACCACATGGTGTTTCTGCCACCACTCAGTCACTGGTTGAAAAGCAACCAGGACCAGGAATTAACACCATAGCCATCATGTGTAAATGAATATGTTTTTGTTGCTATCAGAGTCCTGTGTGTTATTTTGACTCAGTTGTTTCTGGGGCGGCTTCCATCCCCCCTGCTAAAGAAGCGTATTCATGTTTGATTGAGTGATGGCATGCTCTTTCAGTAAACAGATGTTCTCTCTCTCCTCTTTATATCTCTCTCCCTCTCTCCCTCCCTCCCTCCCTTGCTCTATCTCTGTGCCTCAGCAGCCTCCTGTGCTTCCTACAACTTCTCTTTCCTCAGTCCTCAGGGCCTCAACTTCTCCTCTCAGACCTCCGCCCCCTTCTGGTCAGGTACTTTCTCTCTGTCTCTCTTTCTCTGCCCTCTTTCATCGCAGTCATCTCTGTCTGCTCTAATCTCTCAGCTATCTTGTTCTCTCTGACTGCTCAGGCTTTCTGCTTTTCTCGCTCTTTGATTCTTTCCTCAGCGGTTCTTTCTCTGTGTTTGTCTTGCCATGGGGTGATTCTCTGCTCTTTTCTCTTTACCCAGCTATTTCACATCAGAAATGCTCCTATGATATTTCATTTCTCTGGAATTTACTAAAACAAAAAAATTAAATTCATCTTTTCTGATTTCACTGCTCTTCACATCTCCCACAGCCCATTACATGAGGCATGTCTAATCAACTGAAAGTCAGACTGGTTGACTGCTATAGCCAATAAGCTCCTCTCAGATCACTGTTAGATAATCCTCTTAGATAATTGTATTTCCAGTTGTCATTATCAAGCTGTTGTCTCACATCGGATTGGCATAAACTGTAGTGTAATACACTGTTAGGCTTGTAGTGAAGGAAAAAGGTCACTGGCTGATGGGTGAGAGTGTAGGAGCGTCCAGTGTTTCAGCTGCAGTTTTTTCCGCACAAATAATAGTGACCCAGTCATGCAGTTCAGCTGCATATTCCAATCATGAAAAGTAGGAGTCGGCAGGGGGTTGGGGGACCAGGAAAGCAGTGCTGTGCTAGATACAGATGTGTTGAACTGTGTCTGCAGTGTTCACACCGAGAGTGGTCAGCACAGCGGTGGCCAGGTACAACTTTGCTGCTCGCGACATGAGGGAGCTCTCCCTGAGAGAGGGTGACATTGTGAAGATCTACAGCAAGATTGGGGGTGACCAGGGCTGGTGGAAGGGAGAGGCAAATGGCAGGGTGAGTGTGGGAGAGCTGAGACTTTGTACTGTTTTGAGCAGGCAGGAAAAAAAAATTAAAAATATGTTTTAACAACCACAAGAGTCAAAGAAAAGCTACAAAATATAAAGTGAATGAACTTAACAATGCTGTGATACTTTTACTTGACCCTTAATGGCAGTGTTTTCCAACATATCCTCCTTTTCAAAACGGCACTGGATCAAATGAGGCTTCATTTCAGAAGCAGAGATCATATTTAAGATATAGAGTGTGTTGTGGGTGTATGAAAGTGAAATCATGAACATTCTCTGGGTAGATGTATGATGTCACAGTAGTTCTTGTCTTTTATTTTCAGATTGGCTGGTTTCCCTCAACATACGTTGATGAGGAAGGAGTGCAGTGATTGGACAAGAGGCTCTGACGTCCATCCGTTCACCTCCACTCAGAAGACACTCCGTTCACAGCCCTCTGAGAGGACTCCTAGGTTTCCACGGAAACTGCCTGTGAAATATTTTGCTGGAACCTCGCCTCAGCTGATTTTACAGTGAACATGTGTACTGTTGTTTTCTTTGGTCGTGTTATGAATCTGCTTTGTTTTTTATATAAAAAATGTCCAAATGAACTCCACGCAGATAAACTGGATTCCAAAATGCCAGCCCTGTTTTTCAAACTGAAACAGGCAGGTTAATCATGCAGAACACTAAAGCGCATCTTTACAAAGAGTAAAGGCATGGTGTGGTGTCATTGGAGACTCACATCACGTTGTTGTAAAGTAATACTCTCCTGGTCAAATGCAGGTCTGTGGGTAGGGGGTAATATAATGTAAAAATATTTATTTTAAAAGATGGACTAATATTAATGAATAATGTGGAAAGTCTATGCTTTTCAACAAAAGCAGCATTGAGAAGAGGAAAAAGAGAAAGACAGCAAGCGTCTTCACTGAGAGAATTTGCCTTAGTCAATGCCTTTTTGGGCTGACGGGGGTTGGGGGGGGTAAAGGGAAGGGTTAAGGGTCGGCACAGATGTCTTCAGCTTGCACAGGAAGGTACTGCATCCGCACGCACTGTGCCTTGGAGGTGTGGCCAACAGTTTCACTGAGACCTGTCTGTCGTCCATGGTTACCATTCGTCCAATGAAATAAAGAAGTGGAGGGGAACCAGCTGAGGACATGGCAGCCAGAGTGGCCAGGAAAAGAGGCTGTAGGCAAGGGTACCACTTTCATCAGTCATCTGCCAATCATCAGTCTGTCCATCTATTGGTCCATCCATGTCAATGTCACATGAGGGGCCTCCTCCTACTGGCTTAGGTGAAGGAACCAACCCCCTCCCCACAAACACAAACTCACCCGCACACATTTCCCAGTGAGGAACAGAGAGGAAAATCGAATAATGGATTATTGTGCTCACTGGAGTATCATTATTACAGGTAAAATGTGACAAGCAGCCTCTTATCAGTCAGGTCATCAACACAGATTCCATTACCACTCACCTCACTCCACCCTCCGTAGGGTTTTGTTCTGTGGTTAAATTGAGATGGGGCACCTTTTAGCTGACTGATCATGTCCAACTTTAACAACTATACTGGTGTAAAAATGGAAGGATTTGGAGAGGCCAGTGCTCAGTGGCAAAGGACAACCATTAATCAGATGGAAAAATAACCACAATTCAATTAGCCATGTCACAGCACTTTAAAATGATGGGTACTTTTCTCAAATGGGATTCAAAAGGGAAATTGCAGTCATTTCAGTCCCTTTTTGAGCACTTCTGAAACATGGAGACAGAAAACCACTGTACATGTTCGGTATACTTGCACACATCTGTTCTTACAAAGAATTTTAAATTCTAGACAGAGAATTTATAGTGGTTTAATCAAAAAACACATAGGCAACTTAAATTCATTGTGTCACTTTTTACATAGATTTTATCTGTCATTCTCCCATTTTAATTTTTAAAAGGTGAATTTCTTCTATCAAGGCCTTATTCACTGATGAACATCTGGTGCTTGAAATTTTGTTGATATTCAGATAATCGGCCACATGTAGCTATCTGGTACCACACCAACTGGCTTTGTGGAAATCAACCTCAGTTCCTCAAGGTTTTATGCTGATAAAATTTAAAAGCACCTTATTCAATTGCAGGCAGAAGGGAAGATACATGAAACGTAGTGTCAGGACAGGTAATCACATGTGTTACGGAAAACAAAGGCTAAATTCTCAGATATTGTGAGGTGAAACACAAAGTGTCAATGAGTCAAAGTCATTATTTGGGGGAACAAAACTGTTTTTTTTAAGCTTTTCCTCCCATGATAAGGTGCACCTACTGGCTGGGACACAATAGGGCTGTTTTCCCACTTGTAGTCTTGGAGATCCAAAGTCCTCAGGGTTTTCGAGATGCCTAAACCTGCAGCCGAGTGATACTTGGACCACCATGTGGTTCAGGCCTCCAACAACCCTGCAGTTCCAATGGATATACTAAGGCTGAAATCCAGTGTCCTGTGGACCTCCAGTAGATGCAACTGCCACAGTCAATAAGAGGACAAACCCACAAATTGAATTAAGTGTGATATTAACATGTTTTTTTCCTCAGTGGTACAGCATGTGTCAGAATGTGGTCAAATGAGCGCTCTGCACCTTTGTTCTGAAACCTAGACTACTTGGCAGGGACTGGGGCACCTTAGAACGCTGTACTGAGTAACTCAAAAGATGAACAGGGCTCAAGGTACAAGACCGAACTGATAGCAAATGAAAACTGGAAACAAATGATTTTCAGGCCATTTAACTTCTCATGGTACAACTCCCAGCACTGATGCTGAAGGAGGATGCAGAAAAAAACATGCATTTGAGAAAACAGGGAGCTCAGTTGCTGTTTAGTGAAGGGACCCGTTGCATGTGGTTAGATATTTCAACTCCTGTCTGTAAATCCTTTGAACAGAGAATCTTGTGTACCTTTTTTAAATGGTCAATTATTTCCAAATGAGGTCTATCATCAAATAAACATTTCTCTTATTTCCTAACTTTGGTTCTGTGAAGTGTCATTGCTGAACTTACAAATTAATGGCCACAAAGCAAGACAGCAGGTAAAGGGTGGAGTCATATAAAAGTAATGATATATTTGGGGGGGGGGGAATAATCTGTTTTGAATCAGCTGCATTCATAAATGGAATATTGTGATTGGCAACATCTTAAATTAGTTAGGGTGGTAGACAATCTCTACTGCAATAATGTGTGTGCTGTATCCTCCTCCTCCTCAAAACAAGTTACATCCATTCCAAAGGGTTCATCTTCCATGACATGCAGTGCAATGGAAATAAATCGCACACACAAGTTAACTGCCAAAGGGTTCAGTCTTTATTTGTAGTACAAACAAAGGAACAGCTTGAAGGCATGTCAAGCCTACATTGAACTTTGACCCCAAAAACATAAAAAGGGGTGAAAAGGTTGCAATTAAGCATGACTAAAGTGGATGATGCACTCTTTAAAAAGAAAAAAAATCAGCTCCATCGACCCTGGGTAAAATCCAGCTATTTCAATGTCAAAAAATCATGCCAAACAAAACATTCCCAATAAACCCACAGCACTTTGGGATTCAGTTTTTGCAATTTACAGTTGATTCATTTGATACTGTGTGAATTTGTGACTCATGAATTCTCATTCATCAGTTTAGCAATGAAGAACACCCAGCCTTCCAGCAGGCGCCAGGTGAGATCAGCCCAGGTGAAGTGGGGAAAGGGTGGGGCTAGCAGGGAAGGGGTGGGGCTAGCGAAGGATGCATATAGGCAAGGAAAGCATTGGAGGAGGGGTAGGGACATGGGTAGGGGATGGGGCTGACTTCGAGGCTTTGTCTTCATTTCTTCTTAGGCTTTGCTTCGAGGGGTTGTCCAATATCCTTCCCACGAAGTTTCAGCCCTAAGATACAAAATAAACACAGCAGTCAGCAACCTTTTTTCTGCATTCTGGAAAGAAAACGCAAACCTGATCTAATGGCACTGTGATATAGTAGTGAAGTATCTGGGGGTATGTCACTAAGCAAGACTAGGAGTTAGTTGGGTAACTGTCAAATACTTTACAAAAACTCATTTTGTCCACTCAAACACCACCCAATTCTAAATACTTGTTAGCTGGCCAACACCAAATCAAGCTTTGTGAAAAAACCCTGAACTTTGAGATCGATCACTAGTGCAAGACACTTGGCCTGAATCAAGGTCCAATAAAGGAATACATTTGTAGTTGTGGATAATCAATACATATGGATAATTCAAACTAGTTGTGGTCCCTTTAATTTTTTAATGCAAAAGTCAAATATGTACATGTAATCTTTCAGTACAAGACTTTTCCCAAATTAATGGGAAAATGGCAAATGCCTATAAAGCATGTTGTGTTAAAAAGCCAGATTAAATCCAATGTATAAAACAATACTACATGAAAACATCCAAGGGCTGAATACTTTTTTATAAGCACTGTAAATGCATTCACAAACAAAAAAATCAAGAACATTATAGCAATGTTAACACAACACTGACCTAGTCAACAACCAATGTTGAGCAATTCCAAGGTTTTCATTTTGTGTTCAGGTACAATATATAATCCATCACTGAATATAAAGATAGAAAATAAAAACAGCAACTTTGGGGGAAAAAAATAACATTGTGTTTATGGATCAAATTCCCTATAATACCTTATGACCCACAGCCTGTTTGAAGCAGAGATAGACATCACTGACAAGCAAAATTTCCACTTTTCAGGAGTCATACATGAGAGCAAGTACACAAAAAGAAAACATCTTACCAATTGCTCTCTCAATCTTGCCCATGACCTGGTTGTTGGGAATGGCCTTCCCACTTTCATAGTCAGCGATGATCTGGGGCTTCTCATTGATTTTCTAATGAAAATAACAAATATTTTTGTCTCAAAGGATTTGACACCAGAAAGTGACAGACATTTTTTGAATCCCAAAAATGTGTGTGTACAGTCAGTAGTTTTCTTTGAATGAAATACAATGTTTTGTTCTCCAGGACATGGCATGATGATCGGTTCAAATCAGTCAATTACTGAAATCAGATGGTAGTTCCATCCATTTTTTATTGTAAGAAACATCACAACTCAATCACTACCTGATACCACAAAAAAAACCATACATACAAGCATCACTAGTAATACTAATAGTGATGCTGCAGCATGCGGTCTCCTGTTGTGTGTCTGTGTGTACACTACATTTACAGGTGACATTCAGGAAACATTACTTTCAATAGCAACTCTTTTCTGCTGTAATTCCCAAACTTTTCACCCATTACCCTTTCAATAAGTAAACACATTTTCTGTGGCCAATCCATTACACCCAGTACAGTGCAGGTAAAGGACGGAGTGTTAAATCTGCCAAGAATGAATGCCAATGAGTACATTTACATCCAGCAATCCCTCCACACAAGTCATCTCTTGACTCACTTCAACCCCTCCTATGACACACTGATGGGCTGCAACAGCTGCCCAATAACATCCATTCAAACAAAAGTCTGTGCTTGAAAACAAAGTCCTGGATGACAGGAATACTCACAGTGGCCAGGTCTTTCTGTGTGAGGCCCCTATTCTGACGGCCTTGCTGAATGACCTTGCCCACCTCCAGTGACACTCTCTCATGGTGCAGCTCCTCCGTCTCACGGTCCAGCTTGGCCGTGTTCTTTGTCACCAGGTGCTGCTTGTTCTGTCCTGCTGCCCCTGAAAGAGCCCAGAATCCCCCAAATCATGAATTAAGTTGTTGCAGAGCAACAAGCGGATCTTGCTCAAGCCACTTCCAGCCAGAAGTTTCAGCACCTTGACAGCTACACTTTTTTGCAGCATTCCATGGCAAGCTTGCCAAAACATTCAAACACAAATGTAGCCAAAAAGAGTGAATGGCAAGCAAGCAGACATCTGTCAAGCATATTTGTCACGTCAAATTTTAAAGCAAAAGCAGTCTAGACATGGCATAAGCAAGGGACTATTTCTGTGGAGCCCGGGCTCCCAACATTTGGATTCTGTAGAAAGCCTCATCAGAAGGCCAAATTTCTATTCAAATTTAAAGATAAGCAAAACATTGTATTATGTAAGCTTCTTACATTTCTTTGTGGTTTCGACATCTTCCCCACGTCTCTGCGCTGCAGTGACAGCCTACAAAACACATCATAATATGATGTTTAGGCCAAAAACCTAATGACTACCATCTGGAGTACCATAATGGGCTAACAACATTGTAAAGCTTGCCATAACTGGTCCCTGGTTGTACTTTCATTCCCTACCATTTCCCATCAAATCAGGATACCGTACAAGCCCTTAATCTTAGTGTATGTAATGTGAACTTAATAGATTAAGAACTTTCTTTCATTGTTTAAGACTCTATGTTTAAAATTAAAGTATCCATTTTACTTTTTACGAATACTAATGAAAGGGTGTGATTGAGCACAGAACGCAACCCAGACAGCACTCAATCATTTAGGGTTCACCATGAACTTGAGGTACAAAGGAAGGCTGAATTGGATATGAAGACATCCAATTGGATATGATAATGATATTATATTGTTTGTGAGCCCCTAACCAAAGACAATTTTCTATCATTATGTGATAGACAATAAAGCTTTTTGAATCTTGAAGCTTGAATTATAGTTTTATATTAAAATCAAAACCACAGTGGCTGTGTAAGGTTTCACACATCCCGCACAATCTCCCAAGACAGCTATTTAACAGTGTCCAACCACATACTTAACAAACCAACATTATGCTCTGAAAAAATGACAGACATCTCTCTGCAAAACAACTGGAAGTTCTTCAACTATACACACCAAAGTAAGGTCGAATACAAAGAGATTTAGTTTCAAGAAACACATAAAAATAACATTAAAAAGGGCCAAACTTTCCCAACCTTTCGGCCCCAAAATCATGCTAAACAACCTTAAAGAGAGGCACCACAGAAGTTGTACTAATGGAACAGCTGACAGCACCTTGGTGGAGGTGCTAATCCTTTCACCTCATTCATATGAACAACACCATTTGTCATTGCGCTTTTATACAACACATGACAAGTAATATTCTGATAACTTAGAGAAATCCGTAAGTATTTGTACGGTGACAAAATCTTGTTATTTCATTCAGTACTCCAACACACTGGATTTGAAATGACTATGATATTGTTGTTTTCTTTCAACATATAACCAAGGAATTGTCCATGCCAGTAAAGCAGGCCACCTGGAGCTGAAAAAAATGTATTAAATCAATCAGACATAAAGCCAAAATATCAGGTGTGCCAAAGTCAACCTTTCAGTACATTGTTAAGAGGCAAGAGCATACTGGTCAGCTCAGAAACTGCAAATGACCTGGTAAAAAGTGTAGAGGATGACACAGGAGTACTTGGAATGATGAAAAAAAAAACCCTTTTCAAAATTTCAAATTTCTGTTCAACAGATCATGAACATTCTCCAGTATGGCAACGCAGATGTGTCAAAGACAATAATCAAAAGGAGATTATACCAATATAACCTCAGAGGACTCACAACAAGATGCAAACCCCTGGTAAAGTTCAAGAATAGCCAGGTTATAAATCTGCAAAAAAAAGTACATTAACACACTTGTGTTGTAGAGCAAAGTGTTACTGATAGATGAGCCAAAGAACAGCTTCTTCCACAGTGATCCAGTAGGACAAATTTAGAGGTATACAGAAGCATCTTGTCTGCTCACATCCAAGCAAATGTCTCGTACATCATTGGATGACACTTCATCACTCAGTAAACTATGATCCAAAACATTCAGCCAAAGCAATCACAGGTTTTTAGAGCCAAAATGTGGAATGCTCTTGAGTAGTCACATCAATCACCTGACCTCAATTGAATTGAGCATGTATTTCATTTGCAGAAGATCAAACTGAAGGTAAAAAAATGCCCCCACAACAAGCAACAACTGAAAATGGCAGCAGTACAGGCCTGGCAGTGCATCACCAGGGAAGATATCAAGCATCTGATTTGGGTTTATGGATGTAAACACCCTCAAATTAAAGTGGAAAGTCTTCACTTTAACCTCATAGTCACTGTTTCATTGCAAATCCAGTGTGCTACAGTACAGAGCCAAGGCATCAAAAATGTCACTTTCCAAATGAGAAGTATAAAATACCCTTGAACGTTTGAAATGTGAAAACAATATCAATGTTTGACTATCTATGTCTATGGTTTGAAAAGAAACATACTTTATTGTTGGTGCTTTTTGCCCATGACAGTGCCCATGATTGATTTTTCTGACGTGTTGTTGGCGGACGTTAGCTTATAGTTAACCCTCCGTTCATGTTTATCTCTCTATAACTTAATTATTAATACAACGAAGTGGATAGTTTCCTTCCAGGCTTCACAATGAGGGTGAAAAACTTTGCTACCATACCCACACCCCCTCGACATAAGTATTTAGTTAGCTAGCTAGCTAACTGTCTATCAGAGGCCAGATAGTACTTTCTAGAATCTATGCTGGCTAGCTACGTAGTTAACATGTATCGCTAGGTAATAGGTACTACAAATACTGGAAAATACATTTCCGAGCTGACAACACTCAATAATACAGCAGGCCAAATAAGTATCAATGGTGTCTGATTAATGGTAACTGGGGGCTAAAAATAGCTAACGTCAACAGCCGTTCGCTACTCGCTCCGACATATTACATTTAACAGATCAGTTCAAGATTCCACTTGGAACTATATGTATCGCCCTAAACCACGTCAAATGTCACCGTTGTAAAGACATACATTATTAATTTCAGCTGACTATGTGGCTTGAAGTTACCTCGCTCCCTCCCAACACAAAAACGAGATGGGCCTCATGCCCAAATACCCGGAATGGTAGTTGCTAATTAGCTAGCGACTAGTTGGTATGTATCGACCACGAAATATATAACTCAAAAGATGCATTAATTGTCCACCGAGATTCGGTTTATGGTCTTTATGTCGTTCCAATGTTTGATAGCTACCTGTTTGGATTTGGCCTGCGCAGCAGTCGGACCCTTCTTCCGCAAAACAGTCACGGTATCCCAGTCGCTTTCTGCCATTACTTCTGTTGTGCTGTAACGACGGTTACTGTATTAAATAAGGAAAATATATCTTGCTATATGTCGATACTTATTCAACGAACAATTAACACAGATTAAACAGTTTAACAAACTGTTTGTCAGATTTGTCTAGTGTTTTCTCGCAGCTTCTTCACAGAAGATAAATCACGTACACTACACACTCCTCAAAGCTTTATTTAAAACAACTATCGTTGACACATGTGGACTTGTTTTTAGATCAGCGAAAAGGCTTTGCGCAAACTCACAGCTCTTTGCTGTGTTCCACTTCTCAGTCATCTCAGGCCAGTGAAACAGTTTCCCCCTGCAATTCCTAAACTCTTACATTTTTTAAGATTGTGTATTCAGAGATTACAGTATTACCGCTTGTGTATCCCCATTTAGGGATTCAGATATTCGTTTATGCATAGACATTTGTAGAAATGCAACCCATGTCATGAACAGTACTGATCTTTTGCTGGAAATGAGTATATAATATAAATAATTATTATATAATGCATTAACATATACAGTCAGTGAATAAGTTATTCTCCAGTAATGAAATATTATTTATTTCACAAAGTTCAATGCAAATAGCCTACACTTGGTCGGGGAATCTACTGTAGAGGAACCCTGGCTAATTTAAAGTCGTCACAGAGTGAGGTCATTGTGACTTCGTGGAGTCGTAGTTGAAGCCGTCCCAAGGCAGTGACAGTTTCACTCTGCCATGTACAGCCAAAGGTACTTGGTGTTCATAGCGAATAGTTTAACTGTTTAATGTGGGAGTACAACTATATTGAAAAGAGCTGTCCGCTTAGTCAAAAGACACTTGTCCTTATATCCTTAAGCCTTTTTTTTTTCATTATCCTCCTCCGAAACTTCCTCTCTGTGGTACAGGATGGTACAGTTAAAGTAACCAAATGAAAACCAAATTGAAACATTGTAATGGCTTTCTCCGGGCACTAGGTGGCATCATGAATCTAGAATCATCTAGAAACATTTTGGAATATCGATACGCATGCCCAGATTATAAAAACAATGCTTTTTCAATAGAAGTAAGAAATTAGATGCCATTAGATTACTGATATTATTGTACATATGAAACTACACAATTATAAGCAATGCAATAATGCAAACTCAGAATGACAAACAAATAATGCAAACGAATATGAAAAGATGAAAACAGAACCAATAAGCAATGATACAGTAAATTTTATAATATGTAGTATTATTCACTAAACTTTTTTTCCACAGTTTAGTGTGGTTTCTGATCAATTTTGAATGTGTGTGTGTGTGTGTGTGTGTGTGTGTGTGTGTGTGTGTGTGTGTGTGTGTGTGTGTGTGTGTGTGTGTGTGTGTGTGTGTGTCCATGAACTAATATTTTTGTGTTTAATATTTTAGTTTTTATGGTTAGATATGCAAGTTTATATGGGCTGCACATATCACAAATATTTCAGCAGCTTTATTCCGTGTAGCAGTTTTGTCATTTAACATGTTTCACTGTGCTGTTTCTGTGAAGTGACAGTACATTATATTCATAAATATCCTAGTTTCACATCAACTAATGTTACTGTTGCTACTTTTTGCTGTGTATATTGTATTTCATCATCTCTCATTATGCAGAGACAAGGCAGACCTCAGCATAGAGGGGCTGACTCTATTTACTGAAGGAAAAAGACTCATGAAAATTAAAATAGACATGGAATACTTTAGGACATCAACCCCAAGAAAATATACAACCAAACATCTTCAGCCATAATAATTACAGGTTCTGGCTCATTTTGGAAACTTTTATTTTGTTACATACCCTGAGAATTTATTTCCATAGGTAGTATGGAGTAGGCAATAATAATGGTACAGTATTATGATGCCATTAAATTAGTAAAACATAGACAGATGCATACAAAGGAAAACTCCTTTAAAAAAAGACACCAATCAAGACACCTGAAAAAATGTCATGAAGGACAGGAATATACCAGGAGAAATGAGACATCTCACTCCCTGCAAGAGACTCTCCTCTGGTTCAACCGGCCAGACTGTACATACCCACCCAAACACACTGACCCTGGCCTAACGACCGTTTAGCTAAACAAGAATGGCTGTGTGTGCTTTTCTTTATTCTCTATGGGCAGAAAATCCATCAAGTTAATTCTTAATAACATTTTATATCATAAGTAATCTACAAATCAGGAAGTAAGGAAGGATGAAGAAGTTTGGAAAATCAAGCAGTGTTGGAAATAAACCTTCAGTCTCATCAGAAATGAACAGAGAAATATTCCACATGTTTTTATAACATCTACAACAAAAAGATAACATTTTTATTCACATACATTTGCACACACCTAACTCTTGGAATGTATTAATATTACATATTAGTATATAACGTTTTAAATTCACTTGAGGACAGACTGCTCCTCAAGGATTATGGGTGACTACTGCATAACTATCACTCTTTCCTTTTCACTGATTAAAATGTCTAAGAAACTAATACATCAGAACTGCCTACCACATTTTTAACATGTTGAAACAGAGGCACACAATCGTGTTTTTTTAACTCTTGTGAGTGATAGTACATTTGATTTTTTTAAACATCATGTTTAACTGCATCTAACAGTGCCCTAAAATATAAGCTAAAGAATACTGAACAAGATGTCAATATGGAGTTACTGCTATTGCTTTTACTTTCAAAATGTTTTTGCAGGTATTGCTACTGATATTTACAGCACATTCTTCCAAAACATTTTTTGTGAAGTCTATAACTAGGATTGAGATCAGAGAGCAGTCCTACAAAAATAAAAATGTCCAAAAATCTACATACCACTTTTTTAGTCAGAGAGATTAGCCTGTTTCAGTGGAGTTTTCAGTGGAGTCATTCCCCTTGCAGCAGCAGCAGGCAACACAGGGAACTTTCTCCCGGGAGAGGTAGAGGACAGGCTGGATGCTGCTGCTTATGTCCATGAAGCCAAAGGCAAGGTAGTGGATATAGCAGCGGAACACATCCGGCGAAAAGTACTCCTGGAAAGGGAAGAGGGCCACTGGAGGGAAGTAGTTGACAACGATAATGGCCAGGATAATGAGCACAATCTTGAAGGCTCTTTTCTTGACAGGGTGCATCTCATCACGACCAGGGCCAGACTGGCGGAGGGCATGCAGTATAGCCACATTACAGAACAGCATAAAAGCAAAGGAGGCCAGGATCATGACAGTGAAGGCCTTCTCAAAGTTGGGGATGTTGCCCACACACTTGGCCGCTGCATAGGCCAGGGTGACGAGCCAGACCACAGCGGCACAGACGGCACGGTGATGCCTGTCCTTCAGCTCTGTGAAGGTGACGGGGTGGAGGACAGCCATGTAGCGGTCTAGGCAGATGCAGGAGAGGAAGAGTGGGGATGAGTCCTTCACACCGTAAAAAAAACGCAACACGTACCAGGTGCTGCTAGTAGTGATGAAGACAATGTTGGCCAGCTCCAGTGGAGGAATTAGACAGAAGAAAGTGTCCAGGATAGCCAGATGAAGGATGAAGATGTCTGAGGTAGAGGAGTCCCCCTTGTTTTTATGCAGCAGCCACAGCACCATCAGGTTTGCAGGAATCCCTAGGAACATGTTGATGAACTGCAGGCCCAAGTAGAAGAGAAGAACAGCAGGCATGTTTTTGCACTGCTCATACACAGTAACCTCTCCTCCACCACTGGCATTCCCAGACTTATGGAGATAGAGGATGGAAGAGTTGATGTACAAGATCTCCATGGTGATCAAACAGGCAGAAGAGAAGGGGCAATCCAGGGATGTAGATCAGGGAAGGGGTGGTCAGGGAGATAGGGGCTCTGGTCAAACAAGGAAAAAGAAAAAAACAAAAAAGTACTTTGACCCCCTACTTTTCAGTGCAGTGGTGTGTGAAATTAAAGTCAGAGAAAACTTTCAAACATTGATCTCTACCTATTGGAAAACTGCTAAGTTTAAAGAAAAAATTGATCACATTAAATATGTTGCTGATTAACTATAGACTATTATCACCTGAAGCTCATCATTACACCATGCTTACTTGTTTAATATTATGTGTCTCTTCACCAGTTTTTGTACTTGGTCTATTAACCTTCACAAAGCTTATGTTTCAAAACTGTGTGTGTTGGTGACTTTATTTCAGACAGTAATGGTCAATATGGAGGCTCTAAAACATTATCATGTTGTTAAGGCAACTTTTGGATCTTTCTGTACAAACACATGTCATTAATATACTGAAATACACATTCAATCATCACAGGGAAAACGAATGAAAGTTATGTGCTTCTGCAAGAAGAATGCATTCATTGTTTCTCTTTATAATCCATGTTTATGCTTTGACCAAATTCTCCAATAGAAAAGAAGTTTAGGATAATCTTACCAGTGCAGATGGCGCAAAAAATGTTAATTATCCCAAAACTGCCGTGATCCCTGCAGTCTCAAGTTAAGTCCTTCATGCGACCCTAGACTGTATGGACTGAGGCACAGCCTGGAATAGAGAGAGATATAGGGAAAACCTCATGACTGATAGTTCAGCACTTCTGGGATCATGACTCTGGCCAATCAGAACAGGAGAGAAGGGGTGGGGTGTCAGGAAATTTTCCAGGTGATGCTAAGTCCTGGCAATTTATCATACAATGGCCACAGACCATGAATGCTTTGCATTAAGGATACGCTGACATAGCCGTCACAGGTAAATGCTTCCTTAGACTGAACAAGAATCACAAAAAGACTTTATGTGACCATTGAGTATTGAATTGACTGAAGAGGGCACTCATTTGGAAACGTGCTGTGTCAGGCGATCAGCGTTCATAGCGATCAATGGTGATGCAATGCGCCATTGGTGCTTGATGGAAATTTGGCGTAAACAACTGATGCAACAGTTCATTTGGTACAGTTCTGAAATTCGGTGTAACAAAGTGAAACATGTTACATGTGGATGACACAATGAACTCAAGTCTTAATGACAGGTGGTAGCATTGAAAAGGAAGTAAAAAAAAAGCTCTAGAGAACCTGTTTTGTTCATTCCAGTTTTCAAACAACCCACCCCAAATTCAGCAGGTTTGGATCGATTTGAACATAAATTCAATTATCATGAGGCCTTCTCACAAGAGGCACTATGACCTTCTAGGGTCAGGAAAATAAATGGTGACATCATTGTGCACAGATCACTATTTCACCTTTTTCAGTTTCAGAAGGATTATTGCAAAAAAAAATGCAAACAACAGGGCATTCCAACAGAAAGAGGCCATTGAGACAATGACATATTATCTTACAAATAACTAAGATGCAAGTATGGGATACACCTAGAACTAAAGTAACAGAACACACAGACCTGAGGACTGATATCATATGGATATTATCAAAAGAGTAAAACCATGGAAATGGAAAGAGATATTGAAAGGTGATGTCAACAGCTCATGAATACCAACAAGAGTAAAATGCATAAGCTCAACATTCAGTAAATTATTCAGCTGCATTAACATTGAATAACATTTAGGCGTAATATTTGGCTATCCCATATGGTTCCAAAATCTTTGGAGAGTCCTGAGCCTGGAGTCTTTCAAAACTTCAAAAAAAGTGTGTTTAGTGTTCATTTCCTAATTTCTTAAACATCCTTGTTAGTTTATATTTGCTGTCACTTTGCTAGTGAAGTTCTCAATAAAATAACAGCGATGCAATATCTTTACATATATATGTATGTATGTATGTATGTATGTATATATATATATATATATGGTTTTATAAATTAATGCTACATTTGTCAGGTTCCCATCTAGGGTGAATACCAACTGCTGCAAAAACAAAGTATATTTACCTACCTTGATGACTGTGGATGATTAGATGATTAGAGACAGAGTCTCGAGCTCTCTCAGACCCTCCATCCAGTGCTCTTCATTTAGTTATGTACTTTACCATATAAGTCTTTAGTTCTGTTCTTCTAAAATGCATGAGAATTTGTGTCCTCACTCTTCCCACATCCTGTTAATTTATGGTGCATATAGTGTGAACAGTAGTGTGAAATGTTTTGCATCACACATGATATGACAACTTCCTTTTCGTATTTGAGTTTATGGAGCTCATTTTAATCAACAGCAACAGACTTTGACCAAACATCCCTGAAAGGTTTACAGACGGCTTATAAGAGTTATTGAGCATTTGAATATGATCTCAAGTTAACTGTTTATTTGAGCATGATATTAGAGGTCTGTTGCCAAGACATCTACAACACATATAATTCAAACTGCTAGCAGACTGTTCTGTGGTATGGTGCAGTATTTGATTATGTGTATTATAATTACAGAGGGATGCAACCACATCCAACCGAAGACAAAAGGTGCCACTTTGACAATGTTACCTGTAACAGTAACATTTGACAATGTTACTGTTACCTTCAGTCTGGGGAGCACAGGGTTCCCCATGAAAATATATGGGCCTCACTTCTGGGGGTTCCTTAGACTTTATATGTTAATGTACCTCCTGTGAACTACATAAATGTGAATCACATAACAGATTGTAACCATTTCGCTCCATGACCATTTCTCTCCATGTTTGTGTTGTAATTAAAATGTGTACCTTTATTACAAACATTGGGTCCATCCCTTTGTCAACATTATAGTTATTTTTAATCAGTTTTGGTATTTGGTCATTTACCAACACCATAGTCCTGAATTTAATACTCACTTCACCCTTTTTATTTGTGAGTATATACAATGGCTAGTTGGCTCAGAAGTATTGCACTCAAGAGTTCAGTATTTTCATCAATTTATTACATAACACTGTGTAGGTATAAGAAGAAAAGCATTTGGTGTTTATAATAGCTAATGGTTTTGGAGTTAAATATACTAATCCGAAAATAAATGCTCATGTTTCAGGATGTATTGAACCAAGATGCAGTGTATATTGATGTGTTCTCAGTCTGTGGTGAAAGACAGAGGCTCAGACCTAGTCAAATACATTTGTACTCTTTAAGGGTATATGCTCTGCAATCAGAAAACCATATATCCCCATTCGTACACAGCTTATGCCAATAAGGATTGGATCAGGAAAAGGTATGGCCTGAAGGTGGCAGAATATTTTATTTTCCTTCTAAAAAGAAATATCCATGTTCTAAAGAACTTTTTGGTATGTGTCCAACTTCATAATAGTTTATAATCATTTATGATGGACTGTGGAGAAAATTTTTAATGAATAGAAATTGCGAGGATTGCGACCACACCCTCCACCACAGGATTTAATGTTGACAATGATTCACATACATATTGAGGTTATGGTCCATGCATAGGTGAAGGTTCTTGAAAAGCTGTTACAAACTCAAAATTCATTATGCCCATTCTTTCTGGATTTTCACAAGGAGTAAGTTAACAGGTGTTTTGATGCATTGACATAGGAACAATAACAACATCACAATACAGTGTGAAGGGGTGTAGTTTAGCAACACTTACTGATCAGGAGAATATAGCCAGGAGCGGTGCACTGGCAAAAAGCCACGCTACTGTTAAGTGTTCAATAAAGAGCTATATTTTAGAACATACCCCCGCCTAGCCTTGATATTATTACAAGGTGAATAACTAGAAAATACTGTGCCACAAAAATGTTTTATTCCACCAATAAAATAATTACATTTGTACACTTGAGTGGGCATGCAGTTATCAAGGCACAATTTACAAAGGCTTAAATGGCAGCTTACAGGTGCAAAAGATGCAGATGGTTGACTTCTGCATGTTAAAAGATGTGTGCGCTAGTCCACAGTCTTTCTAAATTGGTGGGTAATGTTGGGCACTGGGCATTTCAGAATAAAAATGTCTGATGTCATTATGCAGTGACAGTCAGTAGTCAGTTTCCAAGGAAGGAAAAAATGTTTTGAAGTTTGATTTTCTGAAATGCAACATGCTATAGAATTGAACAAATGTGCTGACTGTACTGTGCTAGCCTGAGTAAATGGAATCATCTGATCTGTAATGCAACTCTATAGATCAGTTTTGTACTGTTTAACAACATAATGAATGAGATTCAAACACATACAGTGAGCTTCAGAATTATTGGCACCCCTGGCTGGAAATGCACTAAAAATACAATTTAAAAAAATAAATAATAACATTATAGAGAAAAACACAAAATGCAAGGATGCAAAAAAAACTGCAGTTTATTTATGTTCCAACACAGCCAACTAAAATCATAAAATTATTTAATAAATAAACAAATTCACCAAAATTAAGGTTTCATTTACAAGAGTAGTACTTGGTACAACCACCTCTGGCAAGGATAAAAGCGTGGAGTCTTTTCCTGTACTGTTTGACAAGGTTAAGGCACACATTCAGTGTATTTTGAACCATTCCCCTTAGTAGTTTGTTTCAAGATCATTCACATTCTTGGGTTTGCGCTTATCAAGTGCCTTCATCAGTTCAGCACCACAGGTTTTTCATCAGATTGAGGTCTGGTGACTGAGATGGTCATTGCAGAACATTGATTTTGTTGTCCTGGAACCATTTCTGTGTGGATTTGGAGGTTTGGGTGATTATCTTGCTGGAAAGTCCGCATATGGCCAAATCTTAGCAATCTGGCCAAGGCAACCAGATTGTGAGTCAAATTTGTCTGATGCTTGGTTGAATTCATTATGCAATCTTAACCAGTGCCTCTGGACCTCAGCCCCAAAACATCACTGACCCACCACCATTTTTCACTGTAAAATGCCTGCAATTCCTTCACACTGTTGACATGATGTTTAGAGATCAACTTACACAAACAAGAAACATAGCTGGACTGCATGTGGTCTTAACACGATGCACTAACACTTGGTTTTAACACTTCCCTTATCTGATCATGCCTCAACCAGCTGACAGCACATTACTTAGTAGTAGTAGTCAGCCTCTGGCCTCTATCAGATTCATAAGTGGTGACATCTTTCTTTGCATGTCAATCAGATACCTCTCTTTTTCATGGAAGGAAAGGTCTCAAAGACCTTTCCATGGCATTAGTGCTTTGGTATAATTACTCAGATAATTATACCCACTAAATGCCCACTAAATTATTGTGGTAGAAATTAATATCATATTTACTCCTTTAAAACAACATGATTATTTTGTAACTGAGCAACAAAATCAGATAGCCATGTTTGCATCTGCACTATGAAAATGTTCACTGGAATGCTGGTGGTTGTGGAGAACTACATGCAAATGCACAAGTGAGCTAGTCAAAATAAAAATCCCTCAGCTTTGTATGGAACATTTCCATTAGTTTTGAATTATATTTGAATGACACACTGACCAAAATACTGATGTGGCTCCATAAACAAGTCAGAACTTTATAATAATTTGTCTTCAATTTAACAGATACAAATCCCTAAACACACAGCAACATTCTGACAGTGTTTGAAAATGGTAGTTCATTGAGGAGAGGCGGGGAGAGGATCACTGAAAGAGACAGTTTTAGTGGACAGGGAGCAGTAGCTGGCAGCAGAGCTATGACAGTGTAGGAGAGGTCAGGTAGTGTGAGCAGAATCCAGGCAAAGGCCACCTGTAGGATTCAACCAATATCATTATTTGTTTTTACCATATTTTCATATTCATCCAATGAAAATATGTAATTATGGAGCCACAAATACCACAGATTTCATCTTATTGGAAGAGCTATTGAACAACTCCTGCTTTTCCCACAGGTTTGTGCTCAGTGATTTATTATTCTTCTGAAAAGAGGATGATATAGCATGGGAAGTAGATTGTCAGTACCGGAGAATGGCAGTTTAGCTAGGTAAGGGCAGTAAAGGAGTTAAAGTTATATCAAATCAGAATACACATTTTGAAACCATTTCATCAGGTGATGCTTGCTGCTTTATTAACAGCCATTTTTCCTCATGTAATGAAATTGTTTATGTTTGTGAAACCAGAACATTTTCTGATAAACCTGGCTACGTCAAATACCCAACAATCATTTACTTGCATTCCTTACAAATAGTTTATTAATCACAGTTCAGACATGACATTTAAATTAATACACTCTGATTTTCAAGGCTGCAAGAATATTTTAATGACAGCTTCATGAAAGCAAGTTGGCTGTGGTAATGCTATATAAACAGACACTTCTCTGCTATATAAACCAGGCCATTCTCAGAACATTAGGACACATGCACCCAGGATGTAAATTTTGCCCAGTTTTCCTCATGGTGCTTGAACATTACTTGCTTGGAATGTTCTCTTTTGACCTTGACAGAAATTGATTGGAGCAATGTAAATATTCTTAGAACATTTGAGGAATCCAAGCTGTGTCACTATGCATGGTGTTGTTACAATGCAAAGCTGCTAAAGTTAAGTTGTTTTATATTAAACTTGGATACATTTTTTTGAGGTTTACCTAAAAGAATTCAAATGAAAGACCAAAGAAAATGGGGGAAAAAAAGACAGAGAAAATAATTCTATATTTTACATTATGTGTGGGTCAAAGTTTAGGTCCTCACAGATTACGGGTTGAATCAATGGGGATGGGCACATCACAGGAAAAAATTCTAAACGCAGTTGTCAGAAAACACTCAAAGCCTCGGAGCTAAACATGGTATTTTATTGTTATTTACAAACGATAGTGGGAAAAGACATTTTATACAAAAGAGCAAAGGAGGAGAGAGCAAGGGTAGACATGTAAATGACTGCAGAATCTAATCCCATTCATTGTACATTGTTTATTATACATCGTACCTATCCACCCGACAGCTTACAGGCTATGCCAACAGTGTACACGAAAGCATTTTTTTTTTATTATAGCAGTGGTCACCAGAAAACCAATCAGCTCTGGAGAATACAGAGTTAAAAATTTAAAAAGCAACCTTGCATCTGGTTCTGCCACTTCTGGGTAAAAGGTCTAACCTTTCACAGTAAAGAATTGCTGAGGTCTGCAATAGTTCTGCCATACAGTTCACATCATAAGGGCAGGGTATTTAAAAACCACAGCTGGAAAATGTGTTAAAAAAAATTATGTTAAACAGATAAAACATACAGGTAATTTAAAATAATTACACACATTTTTATTTTCTCATAATTAAAGTAGGTCCACTAATGTTTTTTTACAGAATAATTGTTTTAATTACGCTTTGTATTTCAAGAGAATATCAAGCACCTGTCAAAAAGTACCAAAAATGTAAGTGCTTGCTTCAATTTCTCTACATATCACTTTATCCATCTTCTCACACACTTGCCATGCATGTCTCCTTCCAAAGCATGCACCTGTCTGTTGAGACACCAGTTCATGCAAACACCTGTCTACTAGGCCTCCTCTCCACTGACAGAAACAACACTGTCCAGTATAAATGATGATGTTTATGCCTAGCCCACCTTGACAGCTGCAGTCCTCTATGAAACCAGTCTACAAAGACGTGAATGGCAATAAACTATAATGCAGCAAAGGAGATTAAAACTGTTACAAGCCTATGTGCATTGACTGGCATGTGGTACTGCAAGCTAAAAGAGGGCTGTTGAGGCTCTTTTACCCCATAAACCATAGACATAAGGGACATCTTTGAAAATGTGCCCTGTTGTTCTCATGATCTGAATCACATGCTGACAACAAAAACTACTAGCAAACCACCACCACCAATGACACCACTCTCCCTCATCTCCACACCCCTCCTTTAAAATGCAAAATAATGTGCAGAAATTATATTTTTATAACAAAATACCATGTCCTTAAAACACATTAATAATAATAAAAAAAAAATCATGCATTCTGAACTGCCAAAATTTGCCGGTGTGTTGGTTTCTTTCAACATATAGACATAACTAATTGCACATTCAGTCAAATGAATAGCATGATATACAGACGCCATGTAAAAAAAATAAAATAAACAGAACTGTGACAGCGTGGAGTGCGGAGTGTGTATGTGTAAACTCTAACAGCTTCTGAGGAACAGCAGAAAATGCGAGACTGTGGTCTACCACTCCAGTCACATATAGAAACACAATTAGCACGCACTTCTGCATAGCTATATGCTGCACTGTTCCACTCAAACGCACACATTAGGGCTCCTTCGGTCACACCAGGCACATCTCCTGGGAACAAAACCTGGAGAAACTGTGCCATAATTCAGGGTTAGACACTGAATAAGAAAATGAGCCCCTGTTTGCTAAGGGCCTTCTAACCCCAATTGCCCAGGTTCACAGGAGCTCAGAAGGAAGTATAGCAGCTCAGAAAAGTTGACAGCATAAAATGAACACATTCAGTCAGGTCTGCAAACAGGGAAAACTTTTACATTACATCAGAAAATCACATTGGACAAATTCAACGACTCTTTAATTCTTCAAATCTGACATAGCAACAATACAATAATTATGGACTCATGTGAACACACAAACTGAGAATGCAACATATCACCTGAATACATTTTGCAGTCATATTCTGAATCAGATGTGGTGTGTTTAAATCTTCATAGAGTGATTATACATCAATGAGTTTCAACAAAGTGTGCACACACACCAAAAAAATGGTAGCGCAGTGATATTGGAGCTGTTTTAGGAGTAAACAAAGGCCTCTCCCTCTTTCACTCATCAAAGATTCATCTTCTCATAACCAGCAACTACAGTTTTCCAAACACTGCCCATCATGGACATCCATACATTCCACCATGCTGGACAGCAACCAGAGGGAACCCTACCACACATCGCTGCCTGCACTTTCCATCTGCTCCACATGCAACATCCTTTCTGCTTCTCCCAGCTCGCCTCCCTGCCATGGGGCAAACACAGGAGAGGTCTACTTTGCCACTTTGTATGTCTATGCAAGACTGCTTTTTGTCCTGAACTGGAAAAAAGAAAATCTCATCAAGAGCTACGACAAAGTAACGCCCCTGCCAGTAAACCTTGACATTAAAAGAACCATCACATGGTTTTCATAAGGTATACACAACAGCTTTATACCCTTGACAGTACTATTCTTCATATGTAACAGTGCAGTTTAGAGGATCTGCTTTTACATCATGTACATCAGCCATCAGAGAGAATTTGATATGCTCGGAAATACTTTACAAAGCAGTTATGCAAAGCTTGTGGCAATTATAATATTCTATGTTCTCTCAAGACCTTATTAGAACATATAAAGTAGAAATATTGTTGGCAGTAATGAATTCTTCAGTGAAGTGCACTGCCCTTCTCAAGGTCTGGCAATTGGACAGTATTCCCAAACATACTTAATCAAAATATGTCTAAAACAGCTTCATGTGCTTTTCATCTTTCGACAACCTTTGATCCTGCCAGGAATACAGCAGACACACCGCTGGTGCACCTATAGGGAAAAGGCTTGCCATGTTACACAAACAGCTTTCCTGATTTTACCAGGAAAGTCAGCATGCATTTTTGGTCAATGCCAATAGGGTTCAAAACTGATGGCACTATACAGCCAGTGAAATGAGGGCTCACAGATGTTCGATCCATTCAAAAAAACAGAGGCACCTCTTAACTTTGATAAAACAAAGTTGGTGTAAATTACAGTACCTCTCATCATGTTAACACAGATTCACGGTTTTTCTTTGCTAACGGTTTTGTCCAAAGGTATTGGGAAAGATTTAAATCATATGAGACAGCACAGTGACATTTTAATGGCAGGTCAAAAAATATTGAATCTGAATCAATGAGTTCACAGTGGAGGGGTCACTCCAGCTTGGGAGTTGAGACTAATGCCTTGTCATTAGCCATTCATTTCAGCAAGTTTTGTAAAAGGATTTGAATGTGGCATGGTCCTACAGCTTGTGGTATGGGGTGAAGAGTTTCTGAAGGTAAAGACAAAGGTACTGAGGTACCTTTGTAGGCGGGGCAATGTCGAGGCATTAGCAGCACTCCCCATGGGAGGAGTCAAATGAAGGTGGAGCCCAGGGTGCTGTTGTTAAGGGAGGAGTCAGATGAAGGTGGAATTCAGGACACTGTTGCCAAGGGAGGGGTCAGATTAGGGGGGAATGCAGGGTGCTGCCATCATGGAAGAGTTCAAATGAACGTAGAGTCCAAGGCACTGTTGTCATGAGTGCTCCGAGCACGTGCCTCAAACAGCTGCTTGATCAGGGCAGATTTCTCCTGCTCCAGCTGGGTAATCCGCTCGCTCTTCTCTGTCACCTCCTGAAAAATGGCAGGAGACAAAAGGAATAGCCAGATAGGATAGTGGGGGAAGGAGGAAGAGGAGGTCAAGAGAGAACACAGACGTGAAAAAAAAACAAGGGGGAATGGTACGCAGTATGTTGATAGAGGGATGGATATAGTATGACAACACTTAAACAGAGTAATAACTGGGACAGTAAGGGCAACATGTGAATGAAAAGAGATACCACAGTAAATTCCCGCATGGAACTGGGTACCTGGCAGAACATCTCTTCCCCAGTCTTACCTGTGTGAGCAGACGATTCTGATCCTTAAGTCTCTGAATGGCCTGTGGGGGTGCTGGAGGGGCAGCTGGCTGGGGGATCGCAGAGACAGTAGAGGGCAAATTGCCAGAGGCTGTGAAGGCCTGCAGAGAGAATGACAAATGAAGACACAGGATGAATGAGTAAAAGATAAGGGAGAAATAGATAAGCACTTATTTCACACCTAAAAGCAAATACGTTTTTACTTGACTTTCATCCATGGATTTGAAATTATTCACATTAGCAACTCATTGCTGAATACATACTTTCATTTCAACAAGGTTCACAATATTCCAGGAATCATTATTGCATTGAAATTCATAATAGAAACTAGAAAATGAAAAACCTGCACAAATGCAGATAACTGACCATTCCAGAACAGGATATGAGGTCACTAAGGCAGCGGTTAACTTCCTGTAATTTGGGAAGAAGGACATTCAGGCGAGTCTGGCTTGATTCTGCAAACAAATCCTGTGAAAGAGAGACAGCTGGTAAGTTTTTAAAGTCACTTTAATGATCAATGATGTATTCACACTTTCCTAATTACAACATCGTTGTTATCAAGTTATCAACAAAACACATGCTCATTACTACTTAAATATAACAGGACTCTATGCTAAATATTCAAAGGTGTCAAGACCTCAGAAAATTCGAGGTTAAAAGTCAAACTAGACCCATTTACGGAGCATCATTCTGATTATTTATCCATATAGCATCCATTCCCTCACCGCACACTGGCTGCTCTGGCCCATGGTTCTCTGTCTCTCAGTTACATTGTGGATCTGGTTCTGGTACCACTCACGGGCCCGCTCCACTACATCCAGACCCGCCAACAGGGAGTCCTTCTCCTGCTCCAGCTCCTTCATCTGCTTCAGCTGGGGGGAAGGGGGAGAGCAAGAAAATATGACAAAAACTTCACTTTTCATTCCCCATTTTCTTTAATGTCAATTTGAAAATGAAACAGTTTACCTTTTTGATGGTACCAAAATACTAAGAGTCACAATCTTTATTAAAAGCCAGTGAAATGGTCAGGGGGCAGTTTGGAAAGGAAATTTTAGTACATATTTAGTCATAATGTTATTCCAAATGCCATCTTTCAGAAGGGTATTCAAGTTCACAGTTCTACTTGAAAGATTCAAAATTTCAGACAAATTCTGCAACCCATGGCGATGAAATGTTCCTCCCTTTTTACTGCCTGGGTGGGTGGCTGTCTTATTGCTCTTTTTGAGTGAGAGAAATACAGAAACAAGTGCTACTTGTTATCAAGATCATACAACCCAAGAATAAGAGGGTTTCTACAGCATGCCCTCCTGCTCATAATATAGATGTTCAATTGCGTGTAGTGCAGACAGCAGTGATGTGGTTACTGATGTGAAAGCCAAAGCGTTTGAACCTCTTAACAGTTCATTTGACTCTATTAGCCCTATGGACAGCATATCTGGGCAAAGGCAGTGCGGCTGAAATACTCTTTTTAAGACAGGGGGATTGAAATGAAGGAGGGGAAGGCATTTGTGTAAAGGGATCTGAATGTGTGCAGCCTGAATGGTAATGAGACCTCATGCACAAGGCCTAAAGGCAAAGCCAGAGCCAAAGTGATAACGATCCATGGCTTCCTTTCTGTCCCTGTGGTTAAAAGCATTTCATTGTTGTTGCGCTGAATGGAATAAGAGCTCAATGCCATCCTAATGAAGGTTGAAAGTAATTTTAATAGCTTTCGGTGTGGTGTGACTAGTACTGTTCGTTTCAGCGTCCATATTTACATAGTATTTATTTATACCTTTGTGCCACTGTCTTGCCAAGTCTGACCAGAGCTTTACAGGTAGGTGCACAAATCTAGGAGATCATCTCATACTACTCTGTCTGTCTGTCTGTCTGTCTGTCATCAGAATGTCTATGTAGAAAACTGTACTGAGAACTGTGGACTGATTTTGATGAGGTGTTTATGTGCATGTGTGAGTGGTGCTAGAGATGGGCTCGACAAGTAACGGTAACAGAAACACTACACAGAGTGACTCCATCTCTCTCTCCCTCATATATACGAATGTGACTGTGGCCCCTCTGCTTTTCAGGTCCACTTTCATTTAATGTCTCTTTATGTTATTATTGATAGCCAAAGCATCCTGGCTTCAAATGAGCATGAGCCAAACTCCCTGTTACTGCTGAAAGGTGCATTGGTGGGCCAAGCCGGGGGCAGCGTTCCAACTGGGCGAAGCACAAAGGCCACTGCCTCAGAGCCGTGATGGGGGCACAGTGCCATGGGACTCACTGTCTTCTGGGTGAGACATAAAATCTAATGTTCTCATCTCACAAAGCAGTTAGTGGTGTTAAACCTGCTGACATGGCCAAATTCTCTGGGTTTTCTTTGCAGTCCAAGCTCACTCTTTTCCTGGTCTTCACAGAGACATTAGTTTCATACAAATGAAGGTTAATGACTAAATAGACAGTAAAAATATTATGATTATGTAAATTATAAGTATTGTATGTACCCCACCCACTGCACCTAACTTCTGTACATTTTAAAACAGTGCCATACTTCCACATCATTTCTGATAAGAGCGCTGGAGCTGTAACCATGGCAACCATGTGATAACTAAAGATCAGGGCAATGAAAACTAAACCTTCTGATAGTTCTCACCAGGCTGACTTCTCTGTTTTAGGGCCTCAAATATAAAATAAATAGAATAACTGCTGGTTTCCTGTGCTCTGTGGATTTGGTTCAGAGTGTGCTATGATTATCTCTTAAGAGTCATAAGAGCTGAGGGCCTGTTCTCACATCCTGTTGCATACTAAGCTTGCCTTTTACTAGCTCCACTATGAATAGAGCAGCAAGAGAGACAGAAATGTGGAGAGAGAGAGGGAGAAATGGAGGAAAGAGAAAGAGGGAGAGCTAGAGAAAAGTGAAAGGGAGGCTAAAAGGGGGGGGGGGCTTTTGTGCCAGGAACGAGGCATGACCTCCCATGTCAGCCCCTGTGTTTGTGCGGTGGGCCGCAGAGGGGATAAATCCTCTCTTTCAAACGGGGAGGTGAGTGACAAAATGAGAGAAACAGGGCTGCCACATCTGTGCCCTGCTTGCCAAGGCTGCTACAACATCTGACACTGAAGTTTATAGTGTGTACATGACATGAGCCTCAGAACAAACAATGACTCTCCAGCAGTCCTGGCACAGATCATCTCCCTTTCCATAGCTACAAAATATGATAACACGATTGTCAAAACAATACTGCAAACCTTACCTCACAGCAGACAGTGGGCAAAACCAGTCCGCACCAGCTATTTACACAGACACCTTAGCATAAAAGCTAATGGGCCTGCTGGTCAAGGAGTTACTCTTTATAAAATATCAAAGTACAAAGCAACAGTTGAGAGTGAATTGTATGTACTGTCACTCCCCCTAAAACAGTCTGTTCAGACACACACACACAATGTCAATAGCCAATCCAGCTCATTCCTGATAATCTCTCACTAACTCCCCTCAACCTGTTGAGCAAATATTTTAACACAGAGTTACACGGTTAGGACCTGTATGCACAAAAAACATGGCTTCCATCTGTCAATCCTGTTCTATACTACCTGCCCCAACTACCTCCTGCTCTCCTTCACTCCCAGTCTCACTCCTTCACTCCTTCACTCACCCACAGGAAAAAACGCAGAGCCCTGCTGCTGTACAGACTGCTGCTCAAGGGGACGAAGACAGTAGTGTAAGCTGCCCAAACAGTTGTCCAGCCTGGGCCGGGCCGGCCAGGAAAATCCCTTGCTTCTAGGCCCCTGGGCCCGACCCGGCTCATTACCATGAGGACCGGTGGCCAGGGTGGGGGAGGGGGGAGGGATGGTGTCGGTCCGACTTAGTGACGGACAGAGACAGCAGGAAGACACAGCAAAAACAGGAGGAAGACTGAGAGCAAAAGAGAGCAGACAGGCTTGGGGAAAATGAGAGTGTGAGGTAGGGGAGGGGGGAAAGGGTGAGGGGGATGGAGAGAGAGAGAGAGAGTAAAATGCAGTGAAAGGCAGAGAGAGGAGGGGAGGGACAGAAAATGAGAGGGGGAGGGAGGGAGACTGTGGAGGCAGTGAAATAAAGTGTAACTGAGGGGCTTCATAACAGGAGGGCCAGCAGAGAGAGGATGAGGAACAGACCCCTCCACCCTTGTTGACTAACTCCCCTCACTTGTGAATATACTGCCCATCATGTTAAGTATGTCCCAGTACTGTGACACAAATGAGTGAAGGTTGCTTTTTTGTGGTCCCCCCCCCACAGGAATAAGGAATAAAATCATTGTAATTGTTCTAATAGTAATTAAAATTGTAGACTTGCTTTAGAAGTGCAGCTAGCTATTAAGCACAAACAAATGTCATGCAAGGGTACCATGTTTGCTCATTGTGCTTGGAACCCAGGTTTTCTGCTATATTCATGTTTATCTTCATTTTGTGTGTTGAATGTCTGGTATCAGATCTGGTAATAAAACAATTGTTACCAAATAAAGGAGAAGATCAATTCAGAATCTATTTAGACCATTAAAAATATGTCCAAAGCTAGTCAAATTAGCCAAGAGTGCACTTTCCACAGTCACATTGGATCACACCTCTTCCACTAGAGAGTGCATTTTCCAAAACAGTACAATGCATGACAGTCTTTCAGCTATGGCCACTCTTAGCCAAAGCATTGTGTTTTTGAAATTACACCACATTTGGGGACATATTTCTTTCTATCAGTGTATTTTCTTTCTTGTACTCTCGGCATCTATAGTATGTTTTTAATGCAGATGCAACACCTGTTTATACACAGGGTGTTTTCCTACCATTCCATAGTCAACTCCATTAGTGATGGTGTGACGTCTCTGCTCGTCCCGGCTCCGCCCATGGCGCCGTGTCGCAGCCAATCCCGTGGTGGTCTCACTTTGTGACCGGGGCAAACCCCCACCCTCCCCAACACCTAGGCAATTGGAGAGAGGGGGAGAGAGACAGAGTAAGAGAAGAGCACAAGTGAACATTTCCATCCCTCCAGCATGAGATGATATTCTCTGAGCTTCACAGCCACACTGATGCATGTTTAATTGCATGCACTGACACTGCGCTAAATGAAAGAAGAGCTTTCAATCACAAAAAAAAAGATTTTTTTTCCAGTGTCCAGTGGGCATTCAGTCAGACAAAGCTGTCCTGCCCATCCAAGCCAGGGATTATCAGTGATAAGATCTCTCCAGCAAACAAACTCCCAATTTGCATCAACATACTGGCTCAACAAACGTATCTGTGCATCTGTGACTCCGTGTGTATGCATACAGCAGTCGCAATCATGAAAATTGGGGTGACAAGATAATTGTGGGCTGAATTACCATGGCAAATTACATTATTATATGCATTTATGGAAATATTTTTGAAAATAGAAAACATAAAACTTTAGACTCATCATGTGAACAATTTCAAAACAACTCATGCTGAAAAAAAAATCAGCTGACTGCTACAGATGTCTACAATTGAATCAATAAACATTGCACTGGATGGAAACAGTGCATCAGAGCAAAGGTGTTTGAGTGTTTGATGCCCTGATGCTATTTGTTCTATCACAGCTAGTATCACACCAATTTTAAAGTTTTGCATTTGTGTTTTTTTTCTGTGTTACACATCTGTAGTTTGCACTGTTGCATATCCATTTTTTCCTAAGGTTATTACATTTGACCAAGCTCGGGCTGACTTGCCTCCTACCTCCACAATAAAACTACACCTCCCATTATGCATTTCCCTGTGTCTGGCATTACTCAGACCACGCTTTTGTTTTTTAGGGTAATAACATTTTTTGGGGGACTTCTTCCATACTCACTCCATCCTTTCAATCAGGAAGTATCAGAACAATTTTACCTAAATAGACTGCATTATAAAAATGTTTAAGATGCCAGTACTTAAATGCCAGCTTGGTGCTCTGTACCTGATTGTGGTAAATATCAGGAACACAGCTGCACTTGCATATCCCGAATAAACATAGTAATAAACATGACTCACAATACCCTAAAATCTCTGAAATGAAGTGAAATGAAGTGTCAAACAATAGAGGCATACATTAAGGTGTTCATAGCCCAAGGGCACACTGGGGGATGAGAAGAGACAAGGCAAAGGAAGATGTTATGGCCATTTTTTTATGAAATCATACAAATCATTGGCAATGTCAATCCATATAGATTAATGTGGCCAAGATAAGTGTATGTATATTTTCTATTCAACCTATTTTCTTATCTCCGTTCTTGCTGTATTGGCATCTAATGTCATTAGCAGTGTTTCTGAGAGTTTGTGAAAATGAATTAAGGAATATTTTCACAAAAACACAAACAAGCTTGGACCTTTCTTTGAATATCATCAGGCACCTCAGCAAGCTTGTACATGTAGCTGAAATTGTTCACTTTAAACCCAATGGCCACCAGAGGGAGCAAATGTAATGTGAAAAGTGAGAAGCTCGAAAAAGAATTCAGACAACAACCAACAATGCAAAGCCTTTAAGTGACCCATGTTGCGTAAGTTTCCAGTCCAAAAGCTCAAGAATTCTTCAGTTAATGTGCCTGTGAACTTGTCTCCTTCCTTCCAAGGTAAAAATATTTTGAGAGAGGAGGGCAGCAAAACAAAGAACTTCTATTAGAAGTTAGGAATTCCACTTCAGATTGTATCTCAGCTAGTAATAGAAATCTGAAAAGGTTCCAGATTATTATTCTTGAAAAGCAAAAGTGCAATACATACCATTATTAACTGTGTGGAACAGGAGACAGGAAGAATGAATCCACCAACATTCAGCTGTAGTATCTTGATAACAGTGGCAAATAAGCCACATTTGTCATGCAATGTGTAGTTTTAGTAACATCAACAAAGACCTGGCTTTATATGTGCACTGCAAGTCAGTCCGAATGAACAAAACCAGTTCTGTACATGGCCCATATGAGAGGCTACCCACATCCAATGTGGCTTTGAGTAAAACTGCAGTTTGAATGACCCAGAAGGGCAGGAGGACAGAAAAAAAATGAATCCTTCTGCAACCATATAGTTCTTAAAACAGTGATGTGAGAGAAAGTTATGTATCCACTTATAGGTGCTAATCTGAGAGGTAAACCAGCCCTACAAATATTTGGAGCTGCTTAGTCTGGCTCCAATAAGTGGATATATAAGAGTCTCACTTAACTGTAATAATCCCAAATCAAACCTTAAAAGAACAGGAACAAATAACTTCTTCCCCCAAGCAGAGGTCCTAGATAAATATCTGCTTATAACATAAAAATGGCTGACTGGGTCTTGGGACACCCTTTGTATTTTTGTTTATTGTTTCAACTACAGCTATAAAATGGTGAAAATGCGAACATCTGGTATAGTGACACTAAACTATTTTTAGATTATTTAGAATGTAACAGAAAATGTTAATGAGCCACACCTACAACAAGTTTCAAGCACTGCAGGGAGAAAATGACTACAGAGCTTTAAAAACAGTTAAAGTGCTTCAACTGATAAAAAAAAAAAATGGGCAATAACAAAAAACAGTTTACACGTGGGTCCCTAGGATACAGTTTGAGAACCACTGGAGATTCATGAAAGTACTCCCCCTGGTGGTAGCCTTGTAGATCCATAAGGTTCTTCCAGAGGACTGGAGGTCAGAGGTGAAGCAGAACCCCAGGTGACTGAGTGTTCCCTGGCTAATTAAAGAGACAGTGCCCTGGGAGTTTCCTGGCAGTTCTGCCACATGCTGCCATGCTGGTCACTTGTAAATCAATCCTGTTAGATAACTGTTACGCAACTCTCAAATACTGCTGTTCAACTCCTAAATTTGATATTTGCAATGTTCACTTCCAGGCTGAGCAGTAATTTGCCATAAAACACTGCTGTGAATCCTGCACTGGATACATCTTCAGTACTGTTGCATTCAGGAAACTGTTTATGAGCAGTGAGCCTTGTCTCTTAACAGCCTTTTAGGAAAAAAAATTAAAATGAATAAAATCTAAATTCATCTAAATTTAACTAGAGTTAAAAAACACCCTCAGTTCAGAAGTTGGTACTGCAAATCAGCACTTAGTCATTTTCAGGTCTCCAGGCTTACATGCTTTCCAAAAGCTCCTCACACCTTGTGTTGCATTTTGGCCAAATGGTCTCTTTGTTTTCCCCCTTTGTGTTATTTATGTTAACACTAGTTTTCCATATTGCTCCACACCCCCACCCACCCCAACTAAAGGTGCCACTTCACACTCTGTAGCAACGAGTGAGAATAGAGCAAACCATTCCCCCGCTTGTCCCAGTTCTGTCGAAATGACACGTTCATTTGCGTAGAGAGCAGGGGAAAAAAAAGACTCCAGGGCGGCCTTCCCTTTGTCTGCATGGACAGGATCTATTCCCGGAACATAACATGAAGCGGTTTCCCAGGAGTGCGGTCGTCACGACTCGCTAACCTGCGGCACAGATAGCAAGCTGAGACAAGCTCAGTCCCCTCCACCCCAAACACCCTGAATAACACTGCACAGGGTGGGCAGGCACGTGTACAGCAGCCCTTCATCAGGTTACAGGGGGAGGGACAGACACAGAGAGACAGACAGAGAGACAGCATATGAGAGATACAGAAAGACACAGAACATAAGACAACGAAAGACAACAAGACAGAGAAAAAGCAGAGAAGGACGGAGAAGGACGGAGAAACAAGAACAAAAGGGAAAAGGGATATGCTGAGGAAGCTGAACAGGGAGAAAGACCGATAGAGCCTTCATGTAAAGGGAAAGAAAGATCAGGGTCTGTGCCATTAAGTGAGTGTTCTCCACAGCTGGACATGGTCCTCCCAGCAGCCACTGAACAAACACTAATCTCTCTCACAGTCTCACCAGCACTAGTTCAACAGTAACAACCACCCATCTATGGATTACCATGGAAAAACAAAGGCCTCTAAAGCCATGAAATAAGAGAATAGCATGTCTCATTATGTCCAAGTGTGTCTTTTGCTCACAAACATGAGAGGGACATGCAGAGCTTTTTAAAATTTGCCACCTGAATTTTAATGGACATATGTGATTGTAGAAATAAATGACTGTGTGTTTGTGTGCATTGTCCATGCTGTCATTCCAAGCACAGTGTCTTGAACCAAGGCTCTCTGCTTCTACTACATGACCTGGGTCAAAAAACTTTGGATTTAATCTACAGATTTGCCCAGTGAGGTTGAGCTAATTGTTGCCTCGTGAAAGTGAACTTCTGGCCATAGCCATAACTGGCAGAAAGGACATAAGACATGACCCTGCTTTTACTCCATGAGCCACTCAAAAGTAAGTTGTACTTTTACTGTCCATATTACACTGTAAGGTAACTTCAGAAAACAGTGAACAATCAAAAACTGATATAGCTGAAAAACACAAAGCACTGAAGTAGAACTATACAGGTTTTACACATTTTTGACAGAATCTCACTTTTTAAATGTGCAAGCTAATGTAACTTGGGTGCCTTTATAGTCTATTTACACTGCGCATGATCCCAAAAAATGTATTTTAAATAAATGACAAAATACAGGTTCTGTGCAACATGATAACAAATACGTATGTGTGTGAGCACTTTTAAACTCTTTTTCTGTTTTTAGGCTCTTATGAAGGAGTGAGAGGCAAGTACTCCTTCATAAGAATATTCTGTTCTGTCAGCGACTCTTTAAAAGCAAAGGATCTCCCTATTTAATAACAAACCAGAAGAACCACTCCACTTCCTCCTAACTAATATTGACATTGGTATGTTGTGGATTCCAGTTCTGGGAAGAGTTCACTGCCAATGTGCAGTTGTTATCCACATGTCCCTTTTCACATTCACATCCGTTAAAAGTATGAAATGGCCTTTGTTTACTTTTATTTTTACTTCTTCAAAAGCTTTTTTGAACGGTCATTCCCCAACCCATACACCAAAACACTGTTCTCAACAACTACATTGACCCCACCCCCTCCACACCCACCACCACCAGCCACTGGGCCAGAATGAACCCAAAGAACCCACCTCCACAGCCTTCATTTCCAAGGAGGGGTTATGGTTAGTGGTAGAGAGGATTATGGCACAGCCACACCTCAATTACCGCCAGGCTGTAATCTGATTTAATCCACAGCATACGTAGGGAGATCACATCACCATACACTCTGTCTCCTCTCTCCATTCCAGCATTGTGATGGAAGTACTCCGGCTTACAACCCTACCCCTGAATGGCCACCTGGCTCCACCACATAGCTGCAATTTTCCAATCCTCTCCCAAACTCAAGCGCCCAGTAGTTTTTGTTGTCCCATTTCATTGTAATACCATTCTCTATAAATTCAGGAAAGCGCAGACATAGACACGCTTCTCTCTGAAGCTCATCTTCCATGCCCTGTTGTTTTCAGTCTGCAGTCCTTCAGCAGGCATCTGAGTAACCAGAGAAATGATGAATGTGCCTGCTGAAACCTTCCCTTCATTCACCTGTGTGGAGTCCCGCACTGCTGCTAGCCCAGTCTGTACTGGCAGTGGTCAGCATTTAATACCAAAACATGAGGTGCACCAAGACTGTGCAAGAGCAATATAAACCAGTTGACAGCCCCAGTCCAACAGCTCTTTGACTCAATCATGCAGTTTAGACTAATGAAACATGCACAGCTTAGCTCTACCCCACCACCACCAGAGTTGTGCAACACTGAACGTACCCAAGGGTAAGATCCTGGTCCCTACCTCTCCTTAGCTAATCCTTCCAGTCCTGGGAACAATCTGCAAGAGATAAGATTTATAGCCTGCCCAACCCAAGAGTGCAAACCACCTGACTGCTAGATGCCCTTTAACCCCCAGAGGTCATGTCAATAAAACACCAGACACTTCCTCCCCATGAAGGGAAAACACACTCATGCCATGGTCACGATCACAGATATCCCCTTGGATAGGATGCCTTAATGACCTTCACACTTAGCAATGAGCAATTATTAATCAAAACTAAAAAAGAAAATGAAACCAGCTGTCCAATTTCAAAATGCATGGCAGTTATGATTAACCCCCAGTGCTCAAAAGTTAACAATTACTTATATTGCATAGAAGCCAAAACATAGTACAGAAAGCAGGCTCCTAACAATCAATTCCTCAACACTGCCTGAATGGAGGTCAATTGTGCTGCAAATACCTAAGGACAGGTATAAGCCTGTGCTTTGTTTGTTTTCACTATATGGTATTCATCTGGTTTGCCAAGACATATTTGTTGTCCATTTTAAATCCACTAGTTCTTCCTGCTCAGCCTTTGAGCTGAAATAACAACTACCCTCTCTGGTATTGATTACAATGCTCAGTCTATTGAAAGAGCAACAGTAAAGTTGTGATTGAGAATGAAAGAGAGCATTGAGATCCCTGCCGTTAAAATCCAAGCTCTTCACTGTAATTGAGCAGAACAGTACACTGGCATTACTGCAATAACTTTACAGCACAAAGTGGCAGCTCTGGCCAGCACACATGAATACCATCCACTGTGTCATCTGTCTTAACAACATCCTTTCCCAATCAATGGGTATCAACAAGCTGGTGATATTCAAAAACGCTTACACTCAAGCTCTGAGGTGCAAAACACAAATACAAAAAAACTCCGAAAAAACACAGCCAAGAAGTGCAAATGCAGACCACAGCTTTTCAATCTCTTTTGAACCAGCGGGGCGGCACAGTCATCGCCCAGGAGGTCTGCATTACTTATGGAGCTGGGATGGGCATAACACAGGCACCTTGTTGCCTTTTTTGACCAGTTATGTCGCACCAATTACAAACAGCTTCTCGGGAATGCTAGCCACACTCAGAAGTCACATGGCCACCCTTGCTGCAAATGGACATTCTTTGCAGCTATCTACTAGGTGATGCAACTTTAAAAGTAATGCAGGAACAATGACTGTAGGGTTACTGGACAGCGCATTAAATAATGAGGTTTTTTTCTTTGCCCAGGTTTCATAGGTCTGTGCTTTGTGCTGCAACCTCCTTTGCCAATTCAGAAGACAGCAAATGAGCACATGCTCCACTGAAACTAGTGATGTCAAGCCATTGCTTGTTTCTCACTCCACAGTCCACTAGTTAAGCCTGCAGACACTGACTCAGAGGAGGACACGTAATGCGTAGCTTGCACAGGCAGATTGCAGGCACCTGGCTGACCAGAGTGAATAACTAGTGCACAATGACAATCAGACATCCTGTCCTAAATGCTAAAGGGTTGCAAGTGCTGGTGCAGTCTGTATTGGATCCCAGACCAATGACCCAATCAAAACACGAAAACAGTGTCTTATCAGGATGAGCCACCTGGCTGACCCCCTTCACCCCACCACCCACATAAATACATGTAGGACCAACTGTGTCAAGTCATGTTCTGTGTCATGTGCAGTGAACAACACTCAACCTAGAGAGAAAGGTCATTCCCACTCATTGATCACAAGCATTCTCACTGGTGGACCTAGGTGCAGCAATATGCTATATGGAGTAACAGATAGAGCATAAATTCACAGCCAGCTGAGAGATTAAATTTAAGGTCCAACAGCTAAAGCAGCTAAACGTGTTAAGTTATATAAACTAAAACAGATGTTATAGCCCAAGAACCCAAATTATGCTGATAACTAGGTAAATGACCAATCTATAAACTGTGTGTGTATGTGTGTGCTTAAGTGTTTGTTTGTTTCATGGTTTTCGAAACCATCTCTGGTTCAGACACCGAGGTTCTGGCAGCAGAAGTGCTGTGACCCATTAATAACCCGCTGATCCCATTACCGAGGATCCGAGTGTATTTCAGCTACAACGGGGGAGAGAGCGTCCTCCAGACACAACGAGACATCAGCAAGGACCCGCCACCATGCCACATCGCACCGATAAGCACAAAACACACACCCATGACAGGCAGCATTCCTGACTTCGCTAGAGAGAGACAGCTTCAGCGAGCTGGCACAGTCCGGCACTGGCATCATTCAGTGAATCAGTTTTCAACTAGTCAGCTAGCAAGTCAGTAAAATCACAGTACATACATTATCCAACTCAAATTCATTACAAATGGATTTCCATTGAGTGTGTGTTGCTCTTTTACACCAGCTGTCATCAACACAAAATGGGTGTGACACCGGCTTTATGAGACTGTTGGATTAGTCTGGAGTTTATGCAACTAGACAGGACGGTTCTGCTGCCAACCCTTTGACAGCTTTGTATCCCTGAGCCCCGTATTAATGTTTAAGTAAGGGGGCTTGCAAGCCATCGGTTTCAAATCTAGCCTGATTCCCCTTATGTAACTCAATGTGCACATGACTTAAATTAACCCATAAGAATTTTGAGTCCGATCTGGCTTACTTATATTCAAAGACATAATACCTATTTTAAAATACAGGCAGAGTACTCTTATTCAAACAGATGTAGCTCTCTTTTTAAACTCACTTGGTTTCTGGAGTTGCGGCGATTCAAGCGCGAGCGACTCAATAGATCTCACACGATTCTGGTGCGGATTCGGCTGTTTCGCAGCTCTAGCCGCATCAGTCCGATACGCACTGCTTTCGGGCAAGTTAGGAACGCGTTCCAAACTTCTGCCCGTCCTCTCGTATCCTGCATTTGTGTACCGCACCGGGCCGCCTGGAGCCGTGGTGGATGACGAGGTGTACAGCAACAACTCCCCGGACTTGCTAGAAGCTGGGTATCCGCAGGTCAAGTCCTCATGCGGCCTGGGACGATTCTGATGAGAAGTGGTCCGGTTGTGATGCGCATTAGTACCATTGCTTGGCCCAAGCGGCCGCACTTTATTCTCGACGCCCCATGATCCAAGCGAATTGCTTGGGACAGCACCAGAATGCTTTTGCGTGGGAGCTTGGTGTGACTGCTGTGGAGCAAGCTTCATTCCGGCGCAATGAGAATGAACTTGATGCTGGTGAACGACAGATTGAGGCTTCAGCTGATCATTGTGTGGGTTGAGCATCGAGTGTCGAAGCCCGGCAACAAAACGTTCAAAAGTCAGACAACCGTGAGGTGGGGCAACCCGTCGCAGGCACTCCAACACACCGCCTGGCAAATCCTGGGTGTCTGCGCCCTGCCAGCGACTCTCAATCTCCGATATATGGATAAAACCCCTCTTTCCGTCATCCAAAATGTCAAACAACGTGCGAAGACTGTGCAGAAATGCCTTGGGCAAACCGTCCGTAGAGAACTCTGTTTCTGTCGGCTGCATTTTACTATTCCGACTACTGCTCACTTTAGTAGGGATGCAGTCTCTTCTGCCACCGAGCCTACTGCACGTCGCCGCCGAAGCGCTCAGTTTATAGCTGGGATCAGTTGCAATCAAAGCCATGTATCAGCCAGTCTTTAGATCAAAGTCTTGTCTGTAATGCCTGAACCTACTAAATAATAAGAACTTAACAAACAAAACTTTTACTTTACTCTTTCTTACGCCAGTTCATACACAGCCTTCTTCCCACCATTTCCACTTTCCCCTCCCTCGCCTTCTAGTTGTTCTACAAGATAGCTACTTTTTTCAACAGGACCGCCCTTCTCACGTCATTTAGCAGTTTCCCACACTGATGCTGCCATTGGTCATGTCATGGATGTCTGTATTTTGATTGGTAGAAACTTAAAGCAAACACCAGTTTGAGTTTTCCCTTTTGTTATTTGAAAGCGAAGCATTCATCCTAGATCCCTAATCGCATCCGTTGCGAGAGAAAGATACCTTAGCCTTGGGCAGGATAACTTACCAGACCTGAACTGCTTGTGTCCATCAGTAACGTGTGCAGTGAAAATGTGTTAAGTCACATTTAGCTCTCCAAACATAAACGCGTCTTTAAAAACAAACATAAATGAATTACTAGAGGCTACATAGTTTCAAATAAAATAGCAATTTAAAGTGAAATCAAATACATCTCAGATCCCACATGATAGTTTGTCATGACTCCTCACAAAAGGCTATGTGGAGTATGCTGTGTAACAGGTTTGGTTATCCTACAAAAGTACAATATCCTAATTCTGGCATATTATTCCCTATGCATGATGCCCATTTACAAGCCCTCTCTCCTAGAAAGCCAGCGCTCTGACTGCACCATCACGCTGTAGTGGTGCAGAGTTGCCCTGAAACGGTCGACTCCGACTCCGTAACTATTGATTCACACAGTGTGCTCTAATTTTGACTCAGTTTTAGTATCACAGGGTATCTTCAGGTACATGTGTTAGTACAGATCATAGATATTTTTATCATTTGTATTAGGACTTGTTTTCTGTGATTTCCTCAACATGTAACTCTACAGGTTCATACTCCTATCTTATACTGTTATATTATGTAAAAACTATTTCACAGAACAATTATTATTATTATAAGTGTTTGTAAATATTATTAAGAACTTAAATATTATGTAAATGAAAAACTATATGTAAACATTTAAAATGTAAGCAATGGTTCAAGAACTGTTAAAAACCTCAAAAGTACAAATATGGTGTAAAACAACAATTTAATCTTCCTTTTCATTTATATTAAGAATTAAATAGCCATATGCTAAAATTTAGTTTGTGATTGCCAAATGTATAACAATTATTTCTTACATATGATATTTGTTGGACAAATTATTTTTAAAGCAGAGTTACTGGAATGAGTTTTCAAATAGTTTTATTTGAAAACATTTCAGTTTTAAAAGACTTCATTTCTAGGATAGGTATTCAAATATTTTCAATTATGTGTTGCAAATTAGACACTTACTGTTTTAATCATATAATTTGTAAAATTATTCTACAAAATGTATTTAATTGTCTTTCAATATTAGCTACTTCCTAAATAATGAATATAATTATTTTTATAGAGAATGGTTACTTTTCACTGAATTATTTACAACTATGTTATCCCAGGTCTGTTGGGTGATATTTTGTATAATATTGTCAAAAACAAGATTGGTGTTCCCTCCCCTTCCTCTCCTTCAGAGCCCCTCATTCAAATCCCAAATCCCTGATGGATCAATCCACCCTGCACAACATAAATGGCAGCTGGTTGTCAACCTTGATCGCTGTTAGAAAATTCACTGTGCCTGGGTGTCAACACCTTGGAACAATTCTTTAAGCTCAGTTTGTTCCACCTTTCTGTTGGTTGATGAACCATTAATTTGCTTGATTGTCTTCCACACAGACATGCAATTAATTTCTACTTTAGAACTATTCTACTATTATTCAAAATATTATGCCACATTTTGTACATACATTGTGCCTGCTCTGTCTGTGTACACATACTCTTCAGATAGCCCTGGACCAGGTCATCTGTTAAATATATAAATTATAAATAAAAGTCAAGTTGATAATCTATAAATATGCTTCCAGGGAGATAACCCTCACACCACAGCAGACTGGCCAGGGGCAGAGTGCCGGTACAAACTTATTGATCACGGAAACATTGTGGATCAGCAAAATACTGCTGGATAGCTAATTAGCAACTGAATGCCTGCTCAAATGAACAGTAAAATTGTTACTGTGATTAAATAAGGTGACTTTGGCACTGATTCACTGAGCAATATCTGCAGTTCAATTTTGGTGTGCCTTTGGCTATATAACTGAATGAGTGAGGGGTAGCACACAGCATGAGCCTGGATGTCAAAAATGAGGGTTGCTCCCATCCTGTATCAGATCAGACCAAGAGATAAAACCCAGGACATTCCAATGCAAGTTGCAGTCTCACTGCTAAATGGGGTCACAAGTTTACTCCTCTCAGCTCTTAGTCCACCCCACCCCCATTCCCGCTTACTTTCACCCTTGCATTGTTACTCTCTCCCTCTGTCTCCCTCTCTCTCTCATGCACATTTTAGGCACAGCAGACCACACCAGTCACAGTAGAAGCTAAACCACTCAAATCTCTCTCTGTCCTCTGTCCTCCTTTTTTTTTTACATTGTTTATCTTAAAGCTGCTCTAACCATACTTATCTACCCCCATCCTCCAAACAAACACACACACACATAATCATGCATGCATGCATACCACATTCCATCACAAACACATATGCTCACTACACACAATTTTATATGTAAAGAGGAGGTCTTTCATATCATTTTACACTCAGTCATGTGCAGGTGTATATATTCAAATTCAATAAATCACATGCTTTAATATGGATAGGCCCATGCCAAGACACACTTGTGTGTATGAGCGCACATACACACGCATCCTGTTCCTCTCTTTCTCCTCCTCCTGCCTCTGTTCGCACAAGCGTGCCATCACCAACCCCCTCCTTTCTCTCACTGCCACTCTGTCTCTCCCTGAAGCCATATCAGTGTGCATGTGACGAATAATGTGAGCACTGGGCCACAGCATTATCCCTTCTCTCAAAGTGCTTCAGATCTTCCAATCTTAATCAAAGCCGAGTTATGCTGGGATATGGAGTGTCTACGTATCTATGCGTGTGTGAGTGGGTGGGTAGAGGGGATTAAGGCCAAGGAGGAGATTGAGAGAATGTGTGCTGAGATGTGTGTGGTTTTTCTTTAGTATTGTCTTCCTCTTCAAAAATATATTTTGCTGGGGAACTTGTTTTGTCTTGAAAGGCAAGCGTTCATGTCAGAATAGCTCTTGGAGTTTGATCCCCAGTATTTCTTCATGGGTGTTTCTGGATCTTATTAGAAACAGAAATAATCACCGTAATCACTTTGCACTGCGCCTCTGGGAAATGGACTCTGATCACCCAGTTAATGTAAAAAAAGGTTCTTTTGTTTCTGGTCTCAGTTAATAATGGCTTTGTTTTGAAATATTCCTTATTTGGGCAGTAGTGTGGTGGTTTGTGGTTTAGTAGAATAGAAAGTACTTTATTAATCCCACAGGGGGATATTGATTACCAAGTGTAGCCAAGATACATGTCTAAATACATTTTATGTGATTGTTATGCACAGTTCAGAGCTCATGGTCTATGTCTGTGTGTATTTAAAGTGATATTTGTATGAGCCTGGGAAGACCAATTCAGATAAAATAATGGGTTTCTAAGTAAACATACAGACATACTTACACACATTATGGTACACTTAGGCAAGGTACTTTGCCTGACTTCCCCTTGTTTTTCCATATCCCTCTGTATAAATTGATAATGTGTAAGGATGAATTCTGAATGAGTTGCCTGGAATAAAAGCACATGTCAAACAAATAAATAATGAAAATGTGCCAACTTTGCACTTCAAAGAGAATAGCAAAGCCTGTCTACAGGTATCTGTCCTTTGGTGACATCTTCTGAAGCATATGGTTTTCATATTCATGCATAGAATGATTCAACTCCGTAATACAATTACAACTTGTTCTAGATATTAAAAAAAATCATACCAAGGCAATTTTTCATCTGTGTAAATGGTGTAATACTACACACATCTGCAGTTGGCCCAGAATAATAAAACCTGCATTAGACAAAGTAATCAGATTGTAATTAATGGAATATCTAACACCAGTCAAGTTGGCCAACCCATTAAGGACCTGCTTGTCACAAAATGACTGTGTATGGAAAAAAGAGTTAGTCTGTTTTTATGATCTACCATGAAATGCAGCAGTTGATTACAAACATACAACTGTTACTGAAACCACAAGCGCAAAAATCATGCAACCCCATTATACAAGGTTTGACTTTCTTGCTTTTGATACATTAAAATATCTGTTGATTTTCCCATTCAGTTGCTGATCTTTTCTATGTACAAGTTCCAGTCATTGTTTATTTTATATGTCTTCTTAAATAACCCACTTTATTGCTACAGGGTTAATATCTGTGAACCATTGATAATTGCTGTATAATTTAAGTTGCTATTTTTCATTATAAATGCCATTGTATATTTTAATGATCAACTTTGCCTTGGGACATTATCCAGCCATCATAGAAATGTCAGCCAAGCAAGCCTTCAAACACTGATGATAACTCACCAGACCTGCGGTACTACATTAATTAATCAGTAGATATCAATTTGTGTATTTCATATAATTTAAACATGACAAAAACAGGGTTTTGCCCTCACACTAATTCTGGAATTTTTGATTCAGCTCTTAAATTGGGTTTCTATTCCCCCCAAACACAACGATGGTACTGAGGAGGTATTTTGAAACTGATCTTTTATTATGATTTTTTTATAGGTCAAAACAGGATCACATTATAGTTCAGTTATCATGACTGTTTCAATTTATAATTATGGCCGTATATCATTGAATAACCCCCATCATTTCCGAACTGTCGGATTGCTCTCTCATGATGACGGATTGATCACTCCGCAGCTGAGACATTAGCTTTGGTTAATTAAACATGCACAGTCAGTATTAGTCAAGCCTATTTCTTATTCTATAAAACAGCAGAATCAGTTTCAAACTGAAATGTCATAAATATGCGCCTGCCCTCAGAGGTAGTGCCTAGCTCTAAAAAATGATGAAGCCGCATACTCATCAGCAGCTGGTGATTCAGACTGGTGACAGTGAGGTGACTGTAATGGGTTACACCCAAAAGAGAGCACCACTATCCAAAAGCTACAAAAACCAAACCCTCCACAAAATAAAATCTGGGTAATTTGCTGCAAAAGTATTCTGGACTCCATTACTTTTTCTAACTGAAGAAGAAGCTGGGTTCCCACTTAAAAAATATAAACCAATATATACCTTGCCATCCTATCATAAGTCAGGTGGATGGAGCTAAGAACTGTGCAAAACATGGAACAGAGAGTGTCTGATCAAATATATAAAATGTGACCAATACATTTGTGTGGTTATTCCAAAAAAAGGTTTTTAAAAATAATTTTCAATTCTTTGGCAGCTTTAGAATACCACATTTCACTTTTGGCCTGAAAAGTGGACAATCCATCAGTTGTATATTCACTGGCTTATAGAGACCCAGTCATGGCAGAGCTGGTGCCAAGCATTCACCCTCAGCTACATTGTGTAATTAGGCTCCAAGATCAAACTCTGGACCAGTTTTAGGCTATTGTCACGGAATGTTCTTAGATGAGGATTTATGTCAGGTAATCTGGTCCTGGATCAGTTGCTCTGGGGGAGGAAGTTCACCTCAGTGCCAGCAAAGCTATCCTTTGGCTCTGGAGTGCTCTCTGTCACTATCCTGTCTGTAATCCATGCTGGCTGATTTTTAATCTTCCTGGACCAAGTGGCCAGGGAGAAGGGAAAAACAGGACCCTGTTTTTAATCCCTATTCCATACTCCCTACCCACTAGACACGCTTCAATTTGTGGATAATCCCTTGTATACAAACAAGTCCTTAACTGCCCACAACTACAGATAAAGATGCCTTAGACAGACACACCATCACAGATGCCCTCTTTACCCTTCTCATTGTAGCTCTTGGGATTAAGCATTAGATCATGTTACAATACATAACTCTTAAGCAGGTACTTCTACAGGGTACAATACAGTGGTTTCTCCTGCTATTTCATCAGAAGCAGTTTTCTGCACTAGAGTTCAAAGAATGTGGGAAAGGAGGGGTCTCCTAAATGTCTCTCGGTTCAAAGGAACTGATAGAGTGAACTGGTGGAGTCAAACTGTGGAATTCACAGGCCCCACTCCCAGTCTCACACATTCTGAGTGAATTTATACCACAGGGTTTGGAAGTTGAACAGTTGGGCCTTATGAGTGTGTGTGTATGAAAGATTTGTTAATGATCTAAATTATTTATCTTAACATGAGATTATGATAACTACCTACTCCCTATTTTAATTCCTCATGCAGTATCCTAGAAATGTCCTTTTGGGTATGTACTGTGGAGGTGATATAAAATGTTTGGTACTGAATGTACCTGCATGCCTAGAGTTGTGCCTTTTTGGTGATGTAACCCAAATTCAGTTCAGCTCACAAAAAAAACATAATTTGTTGGCAAACCTGACCTCTTGTAAATGAATCAGTTCAGGAAGGACTAGGTGGAGGATTTGGGTGGGTGCTGTGTGCTTTGTTGTCAACCTTAATCATGACAATAATGTGTATGTTTTTATGTGTGGGTATGTGGGGAGTTACTTCACCACAAAACACTCCAAATGCATGCTCAAAGGCAAAGAGGATCTATCCAACACAAAGGATACTGGAATATTTAGGACTAATGTCCAAGGGAATAGTGCAAATTTGACATTACATCAACTTTATCCACCTAAGCTAAAAACATTTGTAGTCTTGAAAATATTTCAGTCAATTTCCAGAAACATCAAGGTGTCAAATGTTTCTTTTTATCCTGGTTTACCGCTGAAGTTGGATCAGTCTCGTCGTACCACTAAATGAGCTGATTTGCAGAGAGGTTAGGTTTTGGCCATAAAACAAAACATGTGTATATGCGGTAGGTTCTAGAACCTACACTACATCTGACACAGATGGAGGAAATTGTAGTGGGGTCATATAGCTGAAAGATGACTCTATCTGGCATATGAGGAACATATGTTTTGTTTGAACTAACCAATGACTGAGTTTCGAAATGAGCAGGGTAGATCCCCACTAGATAGAAGGATTGAATTCTGTGGCTAATGAAATGCATATTCTTAACAACTTTTCGCTGTTTAGAAAAGTTTGTATTAAGAGTACATACGGTGCATTGCTAGATTTACATATATGTTGCTAGAAAACACATTTACATTAATTTTCAATTAAATAATGAGAAGTCCTTTTCTGCTCAAATAAAAAAATGCGTAATTAAAAGTTCCAAAATATCAGATCCGTGCATTTGTACATCATGTTTTCACCATGAAAACATTTACATACTTGGCAAAGAATTAACAAACCTACTACTTCCAACATGAAAATATGTTTTTTATACAGTATTCTAAATATAACATTACAGCTTTACAGTAACTGACACACAATTATATATTTTGTACCACTACACACATTTAAAAGGGTTATTACATTGCAAATCAGGAATGATATCAACACATTTTTTGTAATGTACCTACTCCTTGGATTGCATTTCATTTATGTATTTTCATTGTAGAAGCATGTACTGTAACATGGAATCAACTCAATGTACACAATCTATATTCAAGTACAATAAAAGTACATTCATTGACTGAATAAGAGATGGAGTGAGCTTTTGTCTACAGTGTTGATACTGATCTCATTTATCCATTATAGAAAAATGTGGAGGAAAAAAACTGCTAAATTTGTGTAGCACCTGAGAAACGCTGATACTGTTATTGTATCAAATAGTCTTTTAGCATGTCATAAAAAAATTGCCCTTAATTCTGACGAAAAGGATTGACAAAAATCACATTGCCCTCTAAACCTGAGCATTTCATCTAGCATTATATAAATTTCCCACACTTCCTCTGGTCAAATTTTTTTATTTAATGTAGTTTGTCCTGCTTTTTATGCTTTAAGAGGATTAATGGAGCCTACAAAAACACAGCTTTCAGTACATGAAGTGATTTGTTGAGAGAAGAAAAATGTGCTTAATCACCCCTGGATTACATTAAATTGGGCAGTCTTGGGTTTTCATACATTTATTTCCTTTTTATTTTCCTTCTTCTTTTATTAACTTAGGGAGGAAAAGTATGTTTTACTCATTAGTATATTCATAATGCTTTTATTTCAATGTTTCATTGTTTTCATTGTAGGAAGTTAAATATATCCTAGTTCAAGGATCCTAAACCCAGGTTCCAGATGGCTTCTTCTCCCATATAAACTGTTTATCAATGAGCACAGTGATCATTTATAGCCATCATTTTATTAGTAGACGTCTTTTAACTTCTTCATCCCAGGAACTGCATATAGGCAAGACTTTTCCTACGTTATTATTTACAAATCAATGAGTGAATGAATCGTATTCAGATTTAAAATATGTACTTATTTTTTGTCTCAGACTCGTACATAAAAATGTAACGGAATGTTTTTTCCTCTGTTAATTACTGTAATGTAGTCAACATTTGGCTCTGTTATCAGACATCACAAAGGTCTTTGTCTTCATCAACATTCCAGGTAACGGCTGAATAATGATACAGCTATTCCAACAGAAACACAGCATATGGTTACTATGGAAATTCAAAGCTGAGGAAAGCTGGACTAAACAACATAGTTTTTTCTTCTCAGACAGATGATTTTGCACGAATAATATCACATAAAGACATAACACATGACATTGATTTTTCAGGGGCATTCTGACCCTTTCTTATTACATTCCTTCAAGAAATAATTATTTACTGACCACTAGTGGACAGCTAAGGACATGCAGGATGATTCCAACTAGATAAAATGTTGATACGCGCTTACAAATAATACAGGATCAAGTACTTAAAATTTGAAATCCCTGAAATAAATGAATGCAATCACATTTTTACTAAGAAAAGGATTTATCATACCAATGAGAAAACCTTGCAAAAAATGCTTTCTGCATGACACCGGCTGTATTGAGAAAACCTCAAATTATGCAAATTTAGTAGAAATTCAACTGTTCCTCATGCAAATGGAGTTCATCTATGATATCAGGAGACCCAAAAACATGTGAGGAGAATGATTCGCTCTAGGATCCCACTTTCAACTGATTTTAAAGAAATATGGTTCACCATTTTTCATATATGGGGTTGAAATTATCCTACATCTCCAGAGTTATTCATTGTGAACCTCTTTTAGGTCACCACAACTCATGCCCAATATTGGACAAATTTGATCAATAAAATTTTAACTCACAAACTGAACATGTGCGTGTTTACCAATTATTACTGTTATGGTCACACACAGTAATGCTTACCACACATTAAAATGTCAAAAAATATGACTGCAAACCACAGCCTCAATAAGTTTCATTTTAATGCTGTCATTATGAGAAAAATAAAGGCATCACACTCAATGTTTATGTATTTACAACCACATAGATCTATATATGGAATTGTGGAAAAAAAACTAAATGAACATATCCTGTCTACATTTTCACATATATTTTTATTTGTGAAGAATAAAAATGGTGGCTGAGGAAACAAATATTGAAGTAGATATACTAGGTATGTGACAAATAAATAAGGCTCAAAAAATGAAACAATGCACAAAATACAGAATAACTCCTTGCCCGTATTTAATTTGAGCAGCACTTGTCTGTATATGAGATTGATATACTTCCTGATGTCACCAGGGGGTGTTGCAGGGAACTTAAGGCAGACATGTATCTGTCATTCCATCACATCTCCATACTGTGTGGTTTTTGGACCAGTGGGCTCTGTGGGGGCAGGGGGTTCCACTGCTGAAATGAGAACAGTGGAAGTGGTTTCAGTGGAACAACATTCTCACAAATACACAGGGACAACACACAGCCACATGCTTACTCGCATAAAGGCACAGACACAGACACACAGACAGACATATATATACATACATACACACACAGACACACACACATAAACACACATGTCTGTCCCCTGACTGTTATCAGAAACTGTCCTTTAATAATTAAGCCTGGTGAATTAACACATTGACACACAGATACTTGCATGCATGCACATGTACACATATGCAGGTATATCCACGTGTATACGTACTGTTTGGTGTTCTTTCAGGATAGCTGCCTGTCTCTAAGAACATCCATAAGTCAGAGCACTTCTGTGTCTCCTGCGTGTCACTGCATAGCCGCACACAGACCCTGTCACTAAAGGGCGAGAACAGAGAGAAGATGGGTGTTAGAGAAGAAGGTTAAATAAAACAGGAGAGCCATGTAAAGATGTGTGAGAGAGAGAGAGAGAGAGAGAGAGAGAGAACTGCAATACACATCACTATGATGCACACAGAATGCAACATGTTTTCACATATTAATGGCTAACTGTGAACTCTCCTATAAGCTGCAGTACAGGCATGATTGTGTTATCAGTCTCACCTATGGACAGAAGCAGGTTCCACTGAAGTGGGTATGGCAGTTTCCTCTGCAGCATAGACTGAATGGAGAACAGGCCTGCTGTGCCTGGGATACAGAATGCCTACATTACAATTTCATCACGCACGAGAAAAGAACACCTACAATGGGAGTATCTCTCAGACTCACCCAGAATAAAGCTCCCTGTCCCTTTCATGAAGGCATGGGATTGGCAGGCGGCATACTGTTGTAACCCCTAAAAAGAAACGATTAATGCCGTTTCCAGTTAATCTCACTCGTGACAATCGTGACAGTTCAAAGGGATGCTCTGACGCCATGGAAATCTGCCTGTGTTGGGGTTTTGGGACAAAGCTAGCTCTAGACCGGTTGACCAATCCATTCTACACTTTGTAGACATCATGACCTACCAACAAACTAGTATAACCAGCGATGTAATTTACCGGCAATTTCATGTACTGTATTTGTTGTTACCGAAGGTATTAAGAATGCGCTTATGATCGTTCTCGAAAGTAAGGGGTAAGCTACCCAGCGTTCTCCAACTATTTTTTACATTGAGACTGTAGCTGTCAGTTAGATAACAGTGGCCACCTACCCACCAGTCATGTCATTAATAAGAACATACACAAGAAACATTTGAATGCTTACTGGGTGCTTTGCAGCCACTGCGTCATCGACCTTTGTAAGCCCAATGTTCACCATTGTATATAAATTAGTTTACCAATTTCTTTGGATCATTACCACGTTAACCTTATTACAGAGTTAGCTGCACAATACTGCGTTGCCTGAACCTCTTGTTACTTAACTTACAACTTCCGCGTAAATGATCACATTCAAGCTGTTCTGAAGAGGGTTGCGGCACTGTGAAATACACGTATGGTGTCCCCTTGTGGGAAGGAGGAAAAATTGCACCACTGCAAAAAATGCACATCAACCGAGTCGGTAAAAACGGGTATAGCTGAGAAGATAGTTGGAATTTATGACATATTAAGTCATATTGAGAGAGTATGTCTTCCAGAATGCCTTCAAGCTACATTTTTCAGTACTTACACTGGTGGAAGACAACAGCATTCCAACTAATTTTTAGAACGTGAGACATAAAAGGACCACTCATGATTACAAGGAAAACATAGTGCAGTGCTTTAATTTGTTGCTTTATCTACATTTTCTGTTTGATGTATACAGGTGATATTGTGTCTTAAAATACTGGAATATCAAAGAATAGTACATCTGCAATGATTTATCTGACAACATTTTTAATCCGAAAGTAATTATAGTAATTGGAGTTACAATATTTGGGAATGCTGGATATGACTAGATTCACCTTCAATTCTCAAATGGCACAACAGTCATTTTAGATTTGAAACAATAGCAGACACATTACAAAAGAAACAAAATGAAACGTTCTACATGATACTGTCCAAGTTTTTTTGAGGCAATTCTGAGCCATTTTTGCCTGGCCAAACTGGAGCTCTGGCCATAGCCAGTAATGGTGTGGCTGGGACTCAAGTCCTCACAGTCTGCCATTGAATCAAGACCATACCAGTGCTGTCTGTGACTGGCAGCTCTGTAGGATGATGCATAATTTGTGTAACAATTGTCAACGGAGGGGGGTATAAGTCAGTGTGGACGTACACATCTCATCACTCTCCACTGTCCCCATGAACTTGCTTTGACCAAATCAGGCCTGTGCAAGCTCAAACTGTGGACTGTGAAGTGAAAAAGCAATAGCTCACATGTTTTGAAGTGAATGCATGTTTGTGCTCTCCTGAGTTGACAGCTGAGACTCTTCCAATGACTACCACTTGTGGATACACATCGGCATTCCAAATTTGGAGAAAAGGGGAAAGGCATAAAAATATTGGCTGTAGAGAAAGATATGATTTTGGACATAATCTGTTTTAAGAGTGGCAAGATATCTTTCACAGCCTACACAGAACCTCAAAACATTGTCTGTCACCCAGCAAAATTTACAGCTCATTTATGGAGATTCAGTAATGAGTAATATTGCTGACATTTCAAGCTCTGCATCTCATGTCCACACTCTGTAAACTGTTCTTCTGCCATCCTCATGAGGCTGGCCTAGCTTCAGCTGAGTGCTGTCCAGGTTGTCCTTGCTGAATGTCTTGGCTTGATTTCACTCCTTACTCTCTGTTGCCTCATAAGTTTGTTCCTGGACAGGGGATGGATGGATGAAAACATAATCACTTATCCAAGTTGAAAATATAATTGTGTACCATTGTCTGTCTTAATTATTTACTTCAATTGGAAGATCCGTTCGAACATAAATTAATAAATCTCTGTAGATGAACATCTGCAACATGTGAGTGAGTTTAATGTTGTGCTGTAGGTACCTGTCTTCAAGCACACGGCCCTGTTTTTGACCTGTCCAGTTCAAAGAGGGGCATTCCAGTTCTGACCAGACGTGGGAAATGGGCCGGACACTCCTCATCAACCCCGCTGATGCACCAGCAGGTGGACACACAGGTCGATACAACCAGAAAGTGAAACGAGAAAAATAGAGAAATAAACGCTGTTTCAGATGATGATGTCATATATGTGCTTTAAGCACATTCAGGTAAATGGTGTTACCGCAGTGTCATTGGAGGGACTGAATCTCATGATCCTCTGGACAGACATCCGGAGGCATAAATACTTTTTCACACAGCTCCCGCACCAACACATGTGCACACAAACACAAGGCACACAAGCACACACAGAAACACAGACATTGAAATATCATGGAGAGAAGAAGTACAGTATAAGCTACAGAGAGTCAGGTTGGCAAGATGGGTACATGCAGTAGGAGAAAGGGATATAAGTCCAGTGATGCAGCAGTCATAGTGACTTACAAACCCTGTACTCACAGACTCGGTGTGCAAGGCTGGGCAGACTCTGTTCATGGACAGGACCACCTGATGCACTACAGTGCAGCAGCACCCCTGACAGGAAGAGGGGAGCGAGGGAGAGTTTGCTTATGTTCTGCTTTTTCAATGTTTTGTCAGGTGATTGCAACAACTGGACATGGAGTGGGGGAGAGAGAGAGTTGGAGAGTGTGGCAGAGGCCAGTACGGTGGTAAATAAGACTTGGAAGGGGTTCAAGGGCTTGAAGAGAGACTGGAGAGGGTAGCCTTTCAGGGACTCAAAAGCAGGGAGAAAGAGTGGGGGAATACAGGTGGTCTGCATCAACAGATGGTCCTAATGAGCAAAAAAAAAACCCCAAAAAGAAAAACAAGTATCATGTGATCATGTGAACAATATCAAGTATCCTCGTCTTTTGTCTCAGTGGCTTTTAAGCACTGACCCAATTACTGACTGTCATTCCACACTCTCCCTCTTTCTCTAGTTCCCTTTCTCTATGACATCACAAATCTGCATTCAAGTATCTGTCTCTGTCTTTTTCATCCTATAACATCACAAAAAACCGCTCAAGTATTTCTCTTGTTCTCTCAGTTCTTTTTGTCTTCTCTCTCACCTCCTCTACAGACACACAGGCACATACAGTCCACAGATACTGACACCCACCCATACTGGCTTTGGCCCCAGGAGGTCTGGGATCCAAAGGGCTTGGCATGGTAAGAATAGGCTGGCGAAGCAGCAAGTCCTCCTTGGTCCCAGCTCGACGGGCCAGCAGGGGGTGGTGTGGAGCACTCTTTGGTCCAACACCCCCCACAACACACTCTCTGGTTCTCTTCCACAAGACCTTTATATCACACCCACTCACAGCTCCCATGGCCACCTAGACACAAATACATGTACACAAACACATTAAACACAATAAAAACCATTCATAAACAGAAAAGGAATACATATATCTTTATATGTCAACATAAGCTGAAGGGTTCTCTTTAAATTAAAACATTATATAAAATTGGCTTTGTAACAACCATGTCAATCTGTGATATTTAGTTTTTAGAAGTTTATTTGTCCTTAAAAATGCTACTAGTAGTGCTAGTGGTAGCTACCTGGTCAGCCTTGCTGAGATTTAGTTCAGCTTTCCCAGTAGTACGGCGCTAGCTAGATTTTTTTAAAGTGAGAGGAAACAGAACTCTTTGTCTTTTATTACTTTCACTTTTTGAATAAAGTGAGTTGCATCTTCAGGATCTCTGCTTCTGTCACAGACAAAAGAGTGCTATATGGAACTTTATATCGTCTTTTGAAATTATTTTATTATATATTATACATTTTCTATATCAAATGTCTACATTTGCATTATTTCACAACATTTGCAGGTTGTGTATTTACATTCTGAATTGTGCAGTTGTTCTATTGCTGGTACCTCAGTAGATCTGCAGGCAGATTGGCTGCTCTCACAAGTGGCTGACTGTACAGACACTGAAGACCGCCTGTAGGGGGAAGCAGACACAAAACCACAAAGACATGATTGTCTTTTATCTGAGACTGTGAGGGTACAATAAAGCAATTAAAGATATTCCTACGTGACATCCATGAACACAGAGAGGATGTGGTATATTTCAGTACATAATCTGTGATTATTTTAGAAATACCTGTGTCTGTCTCTGTTGCTGGCTGACTCTCTGCCAGTTTGCATGGACATATGGACTTTTGGAAGGTAGCAATGATGTGGCTGTGACTTTTTGACCTTCTCATTGACCTCTGCAACCTCCCTGACTGGAGAGGAAGGGGTAGGAGTCTGTGGGGACAGCTGCCGGGAGGTGGAGTACAGACACCTAACAGATGGACACGAAGCCAGACAAACATTTGAGTCAAGGATAGCTATAGTACATGCCTGACTCACTCCTCCAATACAGGCCTGATTACTCTTTTCTACAGTGCCAGGCTTGAGCACTGATTCTAGTGATACAGGCCCATAGACTTACTCTCACTATATTCCTGCTTCTTTTTTCTCTCTGTTTGCACCCCATCACATGTACCTCTGATGGCCTTTCACGGTTCAATATACTTTCCCTTGCCAGAGCAAAGGTAACAAAAATGAAACAACCCACAGCTAAACTCTGTGAGATGGGAGTATGAAGAAAACTCACTCCAACCTCACTCTTACCTCTGTGTGTGCATGTACTCATCGCGAGCAGTCCTCTTGGTCACAGGCCGGCTTTGGCAGCGTCCCCTGGAGGTGATGGCGGTGACTGTACAGGTATAGGCAGTGTTGGCAGCAAGTCGGCGGGCGGTGTGGGCACGCTCAGTGCCCAGGTAGGCCACGCGGCCATTCAGCCGCAGTTCGTAGTTGAAGAGGCGGCCCAGGGGAAGGACAGGGGCACTCCAGCTAACCAGCAGCTCATGGCGACCCAGCACAGTCAGCATCAGCCCCGTGGGTGCATGGTCCTGGCACTCTGTTGTCTGGGCTTCCACCATGGAGCGTTCCCCTGACACGTCTCCAGGGCCAACTGCACACACCCCAAACTGGTACAGCTTTCCTGGGGACAGCCCACCCACAATAGCCCTGACACAGGACACAGTGCTGTCAAAACCATTCTCAGACAGAGAAGAGTCATCACAACACCATTCCTTAAAGACTAAACTGTAAATCCTGAATGGCCCCTCAAATAAATGAGGAGTGTTGGCATCCAAACAAAAAAATGACTTGTATCCATTAAAAAAATAGTCAGTAATGAATTATTGACGAAGAAGCCACAGGGCAGGGTCACTCACCCCTGGTCTGTGGTTGTATCTAGCAGTGTTTCACCACGATACAGCTGATACATCCTGGGCTTCACTCCACCTGCTGGTGCAGCCCAGCCCAGCCGGATCTGAGTTGGAGTACAACCAATCACACGTAGTTGTTTTGGTGGGCCAGGAACTAGCTCTGCCCCTTTACTTTCCACAGCCAATAGGGTGGGCTCACTACAAGGGCTGACATCACCACCTTCAGTGGAATGTATGACACAGAGCGACAGAGGTCCTGGTCCTGGTTGCAGGTCCAAGGTCAGGTGGCACTTTGTACCTCTGTACAAAACCTTGTCTTTGTCCATGAGGCTAAAAACAACAGGTAGCACAAGAGGGAAACAACATTTTAGGCATTCATTGCAATCAGCAGTTGCATTGAGACATGAGATTCTTGGTTTGTTTCACCAAACACTATGAAAACATGAGCAAACGTTTGTTACACAGATAACCTAAAATGAGCATCTCTTCTCCTAAAATGCTGTTTCCTTTCTGAAAAAATGGCTAACCTGTATGTGACCTCCAGGCCACTCTCAGGAGTGCACTTCTCCCATGATACCAAATACGATCCTGATGGAAGGTGACTTATTTCTGGGGGAAGGGGTTTGGAGAGTCTTTGCAGTTTTCTCAGACATGCACTAACTTCCTCCTGGAGCTCTTGACCAATGGAACATGAGAGAGAGAGAGTCTGGAGGAGAAAGATTTTAAATATTGTTTAAATAAAGATGTTAAAATATAGTCATAAGATCATAATAAGTTGCTTCCTATAATTTCCTCTCACTCATTGGTAATATTTAGCTAATTAAAGTTTTGAATCAGTCCTTAACATTTTTAGAAGCAACTTAAAAAATGTCTTCCAATGACAACTTAAGTCCTGGTTTTCCAGTTGTGTAAAAATGATCTTTTCTGCAGGAAAATAACACTGAATCCTGCTGAGCAAATATGGTGTGTTGGCCTTGAAAAGACTTACAGGTAAGGAAAGACCAGGCCTAATCAGAGCACAAGCTGAGCTGAACTCATAGGATATAGACTGGGAAAGAAGATAGAGGAGCCATATTAAATGTGTCCAACCTGCAATCGCTCCTCCAACAGACTGTGTTTTCTCACTCGTAACACTCCTGTGGGCCGTGACACCAACACCTTCACTGTCCTGAGAGAAAGAGAGATGTAATCCTAGTGTTGATTACGTTCCAAGCTCTTCTGTCTTGGAGTCAAGGTTAGGAGTTAGGGTTATAATGATCTTGGTTACCTTTAGACAGGCAGGTGCTCAGTTACACTAACATACATATGGACAGTAAGGGGGACTCACAAGGCAGCGAACCAGCCACTGTCATGTTCCTCCTCCAGAAGGTGGCGCAGCAGGCCATCTAGCAGGTGAGGAAAGGCGGAACTTCCCAGTACAAGGCTATGCCCATCTTCTTCTGTTGCCAGGCAACTCAGGGCAAAGCAGGCTGTTTGCCCTGCCCCAGGCCATGTCCCTTCACAGAGCAGGGCCTGAAGACTGCTTACCTATGAGAAGAGGTACAGTTATCAGCTACCTTTACACTTATCTATTTCAATTCAGTTCAATTCAATTTGTCACAGCAACTTTATGTAGATACTAGTCCTATGAGCCCCGCAGAAAATGATTAGGGCAACAGTGGCAAGAAAAAACTTGAGTAGAATGCAGCCCATTTGCTATGACGTTAACAACAAAGTACCAGTACATGCAAAATTATAACTGATAATCAGTACTGGATGGAAGGAGATGTCCAATGCCTTCCCTTGTACTTCTGCTAAACCTTTAGCATAGTGGCTACATCTATAATGCCATAAGTGCAGTTGATGTAGCCTCCGAATCGGAGGAAACGCTTCAGAGAAATCTACATACTGAATAGCAAAGCACTCACAAATTTCCCAACCACTGCTGTAATGGAATTACACCCTGTTGAAACAAACAAGCCATGTACCACACACAGAGAATGTCATTTAAATGTGTAATTCCTAAGTAATTAGTGGTGATCAGTTAGTATTTGCACAGCATGATGCCACATTTGGCACATAGCTCTTTGTTAATTTAATATTGCACCGGGAATCCAACCAATTACGAACAAGAGATGCCAAGGTGCTTTGTGTTACAGGTAAAATAAACAATAGTGTGTGCTTTGGAGATTTTCTAATTAATTTTTAATTAAATATCAGGATACCAAATTACAAACACACAAGAGCAAAAAAGAAAGATAAAAGAGATGTGAGCACTATGAAAGAATAAGAGTGTAGTGTAGAACTGTAATTCAGATAAAACACACAGGAGTCAGGTCAACAGTTGTATATTTTGTGATGAATTCAGACAGGGTCTTGCAGAACCTGGCACTGTATCTCACCAGCTCATGCTGCTGTTCCAGGGTCACCAGCAAGCTCCTGCCCTCCTCACTTCCACAAAGACGGCCCACGGCAAAGGCTGCATTCATGGCAGTGTCTGTCAGCACGACAAACACAAAATACAGGAGTCCAATTAACACTACCTTTGTATCTTGCAATACAAGTCCCTATTTCTGGAATAGTCACTACAATTGCAATGGCAGACAGCACAAGGGATTCCCCCCACACCATTTCATATTTATGATGTCAAACCTACAGTTAAAAAATCAGCACAGCACAATCCTACTTTATAACTGACACCACCATACCCAGATTAATTTATAACACTCCTGTTAAGTAAACTGAAGAGCTGAAGACAAAGATGGTGTTTTAAACCCACAGCCCTATTCTGACCACAGTCCAGTACCATAATATTTACATTACATTAATATGTTGTTATAATCTCTGAAAGGTCGACGTACACTTTTCTTTACCCAAAGCTGACCCCAATGCACCAACTATCCAGAACATTTTCACAATGTTTTGGATAGTTTCATAAACATCTCTAATTGGAGTAACACTCTTCTGGGTGGGGTCAGAGTGCACCAGTCTCTCCAGTTCACCAGCGCAGACCTGTGTGGTTGTGCGCCAGGCACTGCACCAGGCTCCTCAGGGTTTGGGTGGCAGAGGGGTGGTGCAGCAGGCTCCAGCAAGCTGCCTCACACAGGGACAGGCGTGCCACGATCAGGGCAGCGGAGTTGACTGTACTCTCCTGGTCTTGATCGAGCAGTGTGGGCAGGCCTCTCAGCACTTCACTGAACACCACCTCATTCCGCAGCAGCCAATCCCGGCCCACGCTGCTCCCCACCTGACCCAGCACAAACAGATACGGGGATGGGCTGTTGCCATGTAAGCTCTCAATGGGAATAAATGCTGGCAAAATGTATCTGCAGTTTATAAGACATAACTGTAGAGGCCGCATGCCTGCATGCATATGTGATGTTTTTGGGGTGGCTGTGCATGCAAACAGTTGCTTATTTTTGCTGTGCTGTGCAGCTGGTGTGCTGATGGGCTGCACACCTTATGAGTCCAAATGCCTGATAGAAACCAGAGGTGTTTGGATGATGACAGGCATAGTCAGGATTCAGGCCTGGGATATGTATTTTCTCTATAAATAGATAAACAGTAAGATTGAGCATGCAGAAGCTATGCTTTCACTTACCAATGAGGCCATGGCCCCAGTAGCATGCATCACAGTTTCTGGGTCATCGCTTGTCAGGAGTCTCACTAAGGCCCCTACCAGCCCATCACTGTCCTCTTGGATCCCTTCTAGGGTCGCCCGCACCCAGCCATCTCTCTCCACTACAGCCCCCAGGAGGTAGGCCGCTGTACTGCACAGCCTTCAGAAACACAGGGACCTCAGAAATTACACTGGGTATTCAGTCACTTGTTTTACAGTACGGGAGCCTTCAGTCTAAACTGAGCAGGTGGTCTTAAAATACTCATAGATCATACTAATTTATAACAAATAGTATGGAATTTGCATGTACCCTAGACAAAATCCTAGTACGGCTCTCTCAGTCTGGTCATTCAGTCATTTCCCAGAATAAATGCCTTCTCTCTGCAGCTGAGTTTTCTGACCCCAAATTACATTACATTACTGTCATTTAGCTGACACTTTTATCCAAAGCAACTTACAGTTGATTAGACTAAAGTAGGGGCCAATCTCCCCTGGGAGCAATGTGGGGTTAAGGGCCTTGCTCAGGGGCCCAACAGCAATGGTGTTGGACTGGGACTTGAACTGCCAACCGCAGGGGTCCCAGTCATGTACCTTAGCCACTAGGCTATAGGCTGCCCCCCAAATGGCTGCCATACATCATCTACATGGTTACTATACATTGGTGTTGTCTAATCTGAGTTTACAACCCTTCACTGTGAAGCAAGTGAATGTTAGAATATTTAACTATGTCAAATTGCAAAAAAAGACCACACAGATTGGCCAAAAATATGTTTCTTCACCTTAAAATTTTTCTCTAGCCAATCAGTACAGTCACCGGGGTAAAATGGACTAGTTTTGGCTGCAAAATCACTCTTCAATTCCTCAGCTTTCCACAGTCTTCAGTTGCAATTTGTTAACTTTTAAAACAAACAGTCCAGCAGCTTTACTCAATCTGATGTTCCCATATTTCTTGAGATGTCTTATTTTTAACACATTCTACAGGTGGAGTCATGACAGCACTAATATTTTTGGACTATTTGCTTTTATTAACTCTTGTGCATGACCACATGTCAATCCATTCCTGTCTTATCAACACTTTAATAAGTATCACATTGGACCTGTACAAATAACATTTGATATGTCAGCTTGTTAAAACTTTACAATGATGTTTTCCACTATTGGATCTTTTTGCTATCTTGAAGAGCTCTGAGCCTTGGCATGGTACTACCAATTAAACAGCAGCACAACATTCCTACTGTCATGGTAATACCAATTAAATGACAGCAATAAATGTCATCATTGTAGAGGCATTGCACTGAATACAGGCACAGGCCAGGTCAGCCCCTGGTTCCCTCTCCCCTGTTCAGAGTCAAGACCCTGTTGCTATGGAGACACATAAACAAGCCCCCAGCAGAACACTGTTAACTCTTTCTGAATAGTACAGAAGAAAATTGGTGGTTTCCTGGACAGTCATAAAACCTTGTGCCTGCCTTCTCTTGAGAATGTATGCCTTTTAAAAAATTACATCTATCTTGAGTGTAATGACAAAGGAGATACAATACTTGCTCATTGCTGTGCACAATTGTGATGGCTGTGAAGCCTATATTTCATATTTTTTCCCACATGTGTTTGTACTGTATGTTGAGTTACAAGTCAAACATGGCTGCATCCCCAGTAGACACAATACCATTGGGTGATTGATTCACCTCAATAAAGCTTTCTCATTAAACTAAGCACATTAATCAACTGTACATTCCCTGAGATGGTTGGAAAATGGTTCGGCTGGCCAAAACTTTGTCCCACTTCACTGAAGAAACACAATAACTTTTACAACCTGCTCCATCACACTCAATACAATGTATACTTAAAATTTACAGGCCCTGACAAGTTCTCCTGCAAAGTATTCTTAACTGTGAAAACGGTAAACATGATTGTTTTAGACCCTTTTTGTGGTTATTGAAGTTATTTTAAGGTTGACACTGATCAAGGATTTTGCTGTGGGAAAAGGTCAAATACCTAAACCTACCACTAAATCTTACATTAAGTATATAGGCATTTTACTGCATTTGGCATGAATAGTTTCGTAAGACAATTTAATGTATACTTACAGTGGATGTCTGCACTTGCTAAGTGTGAGTAGCACTTGCACAATATTTACAGTTCTCCAGTTATTTTTATACAACTTTTTCTGGATACCACAGTACTGAAATAGCATAACACACTCAAACATGTTAGCATTACTGGACTCATTCCCAATGTGGTTCTCAAAAATAGTGTTTATTGAAAGTAATGCAGATTTGTAGTTCTTTCTCAGATCAGCTTTGCATGGAACCTACTATTACATCCTGATTACATCCTGGTTCTTAATTCCCTTCAAGTTTTGGTTATTTCAATTGAAAGTGAATTGGATACAGGTGTTCCCCTACTTACCTGTGCCACAAATTCAAGTTATTACAAGGTCATATTCCCTAGAAATGTAGACTACATTACAATTATTGTAGATATGTAATAATGCAATACACAAATTGCATCAATAACCCTGAAAATGAATGAAGTCCCATGATCAGCTCTTTAAATACCAATCTAAATCACTGTCATTTTGGAAAGAATCTGGTTACTGAGTGAAAACACTGATAATGACCACAAATCTCTAACTAAATTAATTTTAGAACCTTGAAAATAGTGACTTGACAGAGAATTTTTAAGAAGTAGGGCAATCCTTAGAGACACTGTATTCCTAAACATTGTTTCCAGAAAGCTTACCTTGAATCTGTGGAACAGAGCAAGTGTCTCAGCACAGTGACACATCCTTCTCGATCAGGCTCCTGTAAAATCCTCTCCACCAGATGAGCTCTGCTCTGCAGGACCGGACCAGACCTGCTCAGAACCTCCAGAGCTGCCGTCATGTGTGTGGGGTCAGAGCACTGCACCTCAGCCAGCTCCTGCCCTGTCACATGGAAGGGGCCAGGACAGCATGCCATCTGCAGCTTTATCAGTAGACCTTAGAACAGCAAGGAAGCACTGATGTGCCAAAAGATACTGCACCATCAAGAAAATTCTACTATCTATATTAACATGGATTTATTGAAGATTATATAATTAGGCCTGCATAGCTAGTCACTTGGTTGACTGATTTATGAAGTCAGCAAACAGTGTAAACATACTCTAGGAGTGTACACAGATATGGTTTACACTGCAAGAGAGATAATGAGAAATAGGTTGGATTTAAAACTTACCAATTGAAGACAGATGAGTACAATGTAGGCAACAAAGTAGCAAAGACAGTTCTCTCTTCTCAATTCAACACATGTTGGTATTGCTTAGTCATGTCCATAGAACTGAGAGCATTCAAACTTATGACGACCAACGTCGGTGCAGTGTGAAGACTGTAACATCAAAGTACCGTTTACTGATATGCATGGTTCAGCGGAGGATGTCCCCTTTGTAGCCCAGTGTTAGCTTTGTAAATAAGCGGGTGGAGTTTAGAGCTATCTATAAACAGCAGCAGTCCTGTTCAGAAGCAAGTATTGTCACATAGATACAAACGCTACCACAACGTGAGGGATTCATCGCATGGCGGCGACCGAGGGCGTAATGTATAGAATTATTGCTAGTTTGTTGTGGGTTCCACCCAGGTCTTGACAAACGTCCATCGAAAGTCCGTTGATTCTTTGTTCCTGTGACAAGCGCAGCTGATGACTCAGAATAAAAGAAACGCAGAACTTTCATGTATGTTTACATGAGCATGGTAGAATAAAAAAAAACAGCTTTGTTGAGGTGGATCTGTTACAATCATAAAGGAAACTGTCTGGGTTGGTTGCACGATTGATGCTTCAACTAAAATATCCAAATAGATAACACAACTCCACATGAGAACACAGTTGAACTGGGAAGTTACGCTTTAGTAACTTGTTGGAGGTTTCTTTGTTGAATCTGCGTGAAGAATGACAGGATGGTGACCAGAGGGAGTTTGGGAGAGATGCTCATAAAGCGGTGTCACAGCCTCTTTTTGCTTTGAACTATTTTGTTGTTCCAGCTAGCTGCCATTACCCTGAAGTACCAGGTCACCATGGCGACGTTTGGGAAAAGGTTATTCATTCAATTCCTTGGCTGGCTACACATTAAACTATCGTCTTTAGTTTGTTTAGCCACACAAGACAATGCTTACAAGCTACATTGTACTATAATTCATAATTATACCAGGTTTACTGCGCTATAAATTACTGTTATAATTTATCACTAGATGGCATCAGAAGCGATTGTGACTTAGTTTTTTTAAACAGATTTCCTACATTTTGTTCAAACCTTAAGAGGTTATCATTAAGAAAAATACCCAAACAACCGTTAACTCATTTGCAGGCAGCAATTCAGATAGTTTTTACGGTCATATTGTTATATGGCGCCATCACGCGTTGGATCGACAAGCCACAGAGGAAATATTCAGCCGTTTCCAATTGTTAAAAAAAAAACTTTAAATACATACTGAGTGAGGATGACAAATCTTACATCGACATGTCCAGTTTAAAAGCAAACCATAAATTACCTGATGTTAATTTCCTTTAAAACCCCTTCTTCAAACCAATTCTATTTCAAAAGGCACATGAATCATTTAATAATTTTATTTATTTTTATTTTTTTAAATTTTACAGTGAAGAGATGGTCAGATCTTTCCCAACTCTAGGCCCATTTGCACAGCTCATTACACAGCTCATTAATTCAACTGAATGCATGTTTTTATTATTTTTTAAAAATCCCCAAACTAACCCTGATCCCTCCCCTCCCAAAAAATCTCCCTCACTCAATCTCTCTCTCAAGATCATCAAGAGCAGGGTAAACAAAACAGGGTTAAAAGAGATTGTTGTACATCCACTTGGTGCCAAACCAAAACTAGCAATGTGAATAACCGGTGCTATTTAGCTTTGGTTTGGCACCTTCAGGACATTCTGTCTTAACCTTGTTTTATCATCCTGACCAAGACCAGGAAGAGAAGGTAAAAAACAAATCAGTGCACAGTGTTCGAACCCATCCACATAAATAAAAATAATTACCATAAAAACAATCACCATGTTTTTGCATGTACAGTATATGTACATTATATACCTTTTTGTTACATGCATATCTGTGCGTGTTTGTTTGAAAAGAGGGGTACCAACACTGACCAAAAACTGACAGAAACAGACAACTTGATCGTGTGCACATGTGGGGAAACAATGAAGGGTTTCCTGGAAAAGAAATGTTTTACTTAACCACAGATTAACATCAGACATACATCCTGGAGATCCTCCTCAACCCCCAAAAACATACACTTTTTTCTTTTTTATTAATCTTGTTGTGGGTTTTCTCATTTTCCAGGACACACTTCAAACATGAGTGAATGTGTGAATGAGTGTACTTGAGAACATGTAGCAGATCAGAAGGGTTACTGTGTTCTGCATGGAGATATGAAGTCACAGCACAGCCACAACATTCCATACACTTGGTACAAGCAACCTATGACCCTGTGATGAAGCCCACTCCCACTGATTCAAAACAAAAACGGCACAATGTCACCCCCCAAACCCCCATCATTGTCCACCACTTGATCCATGTCCATCAGGTGGCACCAGCACAGACTGAACTGATCGCATCAAAAACCTCAGACATCCATCTTTGGCTGTGCTTCGGTCTCAGACTGACAGGTAAGTGAATGAGTGCATGTGTGTCCACCAGGGGGCAGTACAGTGAAGAGGTCCATATTCCATTTTGCCAGTTGTGCACTGGAGCATCAAGTCCCAGCACACATTACATAACAGGTGGATTGGAAGAGTGGCTAGGGGAGAGGGGCTGGTAGAGAAAATATAAACACCCAAATCCGTTCCAGAGATTCGCACTTTTGTCCTCGTATGCCCTCTTTGTCCTAACCAAATGCACAAATCCATAGCAGCAAAAAGAGAAAGGGGTTTTCCTTCAAAAAAAAAAAAAAAAACACTACATTTCCCATTATCTTCCATGACATGCCAAGCCAGTCACAGAGATGAATCAGTTCTGGGAAATGTGGTTTTAAACCCCGCCCCCCCAAAACCCCCAAGTCCTCCCCACCCCTCAATGCCCTTCGCCTTCACCCTCCACCTGCTACACTGTCCTTCTTCTCCATCATCATATATATAATTATATATGTTTTTTTTTGCAATTCAAATCTCCAAAGTCTCCAATCCCTCCCACCCTCCCACCCCCACATCCTTCCTCCTTTCCACCCTTCCCAATCCCAGGTCCAAAGATCATCGCTCTGGCTCCGACTCCAGGGCCAGCACCCTCTTCCGTTCGCGGCACTGCTTCTTGTGGGCAGGCCAGTCCCTCTGCTGGCACTGGGAACCACAGTAGCGTGCCACCTGGCAGCGGCCACAGATGTTGAACTCCCTGAGCTGTTGGGGGTCAGCGGGAGAAACGTAACTTTAGACAGGCACTCAAGACAACCATCAGGTTCATATTCACTGTCAGTTTTATGATAAACCTAACATTTCCTTTTTCCCCCACACATACTGAAAGCTTAAATCCTGCTCACATGTACAAATTTTTGCCAAAGGCAATCCCATATACCATGTGTAAAACAAGGACATGATGATTTCCAAAATCGGTCATTTACTAAATCAAAGCCCTGTTAATGTGCCTCTGTATGATTTGTGTTGTTTTCAAGGACATTCAAGTCCACAATTTTAGTCTTATAAATTTAACGAATCGGAGGAAGTGTAAAACCAGCTTACTAACCTCACAGTTCTTAACTGCTCTGTTCAATACTGTAACACGATAGTAAATTTAACATAGGTAAACAAGGAGTGGATGGCTTTAACCCTCCACAAAGCATTCTGGGACCTAAGAGATAAAAATTCCCAACACAATCCCCAATATTTTGAGGATACAGTTTTTGCTTTAGGTTCAGTTAAGGGCATAGAGATGCTATTGGAGATGATTGTTCTGGGAGCGTATAGTACTCACTCTCCTCTCGATGAGCGAGCAGGGAGGGTAGTGACACTCGTAGTATGTGCAGGAGCACTCCTCCTCCTCCACCAACTCCCCATTGGCATTGTAGTAGCGCGTGCGGCTCAGCTCCAGGTACTGCTCCTCCACAGGGTCGGCTGGAACCTGCTGGATGGCCAGCCAGTACAGGGACTGCTCTCTGCAGGGGGTTATGAATCACACACACACAGGTTAGTGACACACAGCAAGGAGTCTCCTGCCTCAGATAACCAAGTAGCACAAAGGAAATACAGTGATCTTACAGCAAGCATGCACAAATACACAGCAAAATAAGCAGGGAAAACTATAAGAGGGGGGCTGGAGTAAGACCAGCTTTTAAAGGAAGAGGAATAAATTCTCACTGAATTCAGTGGATTCATGACTTTAAAACCCAACTAAATTTAACAAAAATGTAACTACTAACTACTGAGCTAGCATCCTTGCACAAGCCTTTTAATTCCACCACGACACACCAATCATGCTATTCGCACATGAGGGAGAGCAGGTAAGCAGATGTAAATAAGACAATTAAGGAAGGTGTTACACTGATACAGTAGTGTCGGAATGTAGGATTTCGGGCAAAAAAGATGACCACAATGTCCAGGTCTTAGGCACAAACAGGCACCATAGATAAGCTTGCAGCTCACAAGCAAGGCCAACCACTTTAGATCTTACTTTTTTTCCTCTGTTACAATTTTGTACTTATTTAGTTCACAGCTAGGGCACGACCTCTTGTTGGTGCAGTACAAATGAACGCTGCGCAAACTTGTAGTGCTGTGCCAGGCAAAGTATTCCTGCCGAAGCACCCTACTTCTAAATACAAATTTATTCCTGGAACTAGCTGTGAAATATGCAGATGGAAAAAAGGCATACTTAAGCAGTGCAACTCTTAATGTGCAACAGGTATCCACAACCTACAGTTTCCAGGTCCTGAGTGCTCAAAACAGCACCACTATGCTAACATACAAGCTCAAGCACCTCTGCTTGCTGGACAGCTCCTCTGGTTTGGGGCTCCAGCCCACTGGGACCAAGCGCAGATTGTCCAACCGGTTATCAACGGTGACAGAGTTGATATGAACCACCTGGAAGCTGGGAGCAATTCCGCCTCTGTGTTTCTCCCTAAAGAAAAATATACACACATACAGACACAAATGAAGACACTGGCAGTACACCATCAATTTAAGACACAGTCAAACAAATTTGCAAAAGAGGAACTGAGCACCATTTTCAACATCCATGTATAGCTTCATAAGCACAATTAGGTGATAAGGACACATATAAGCGGAATATGCATTTAAGAGCAAAAATCCTATTTTACTCATAACATGACAATATTTTAAGGCATCATAACATACATTTTGCTGTGTACAGTCAGGTTAGCAAACAAAACTTGTGTTATCTTCCTTTCAAAATGATTTCTGAAATTTTTATGAAAAAATAATTATTTAAAATGGCTGAAGTTCAAGTGACTCAATTCTTGTTCGCATTATGTAACACTATACACATCAGAGAATACCATTCAGAATTGTTGATAAATTGAGTTTTTGCACACTGATACACGTATTGTGGTTTAACATCATTGAGAAAAGCCAAGAGAATTATGACATTTGTCATATTACCAAGCCCTTGCCAAGTAACATATACATATGCATGCCTCTCACACACCATAACCACGGTTTCACATGCCTACTCACCAAAGCAGCTCATGCAAAGGCCGACCCGCCCAGCGGCCTTTGCCTATGTCGAAAGCGTAAGCAAAGATCTTCGCTCCATTCCCATCAGCATCTACCTCCATGCGAGCCTGGGATGGTAGCAATAAAACACAAATGAGAACCTGATATTTACAGTCCTGAGAGCGCTGACAGGTGACAATCACTGTATGTATACAATTTACCTAAGCCATCAAATAGCTTGAATTATCCTTTATTTGAAGGAACAGTTTCTATTGTTTCGATGGCAGCGTCCTTCAAAAAAGTTTTTTTTATGTATGTATATCAAAAGGACACTGTTAAGAACTAATATGACAAAAAAACCATATTAATAGAGAAATATGACTAGAAATACTCAAACAGCTTAACTCTCCATAAAAAATTTAGAGTCACTAGAACTGGCCTTGACACCAACACCTGTTTTAGAGCTGATGAAGCTTCAGTTTTACATCTATAGTGGAAAGAGAACAGTACATGCCTGTCAAAGTACAAGCACAGCACAGCCTCTCAAGACTCATTCGAGCACTTGTATGTTTGTTTTGCAGTAATCTATCCTGCTGTTCTTTCAGTTCAACTCCTTATATCAAACAAGTGTCCAACAGCTTCCAATCAACGTACTCCTTAAGATAAAACCAAATGTAATCTGAGTTTTGTTATCATAAATGTTAGACATGTGAACTGGGGTTAATAATTACATTTAATAACCTCAAGGGCTTGACAAAAATATACCAGAGTACATGTTAATCCACTACTACAATCACTTCAGGCACGTGCCACAAACATAGCGCCATGGCAATAGTTCACCTGAAGTACTACACTAAGCAGCTGCTGCAACTTCCAATTCCCACATCCAAACTTCCAGCTAGTTTCAAATAAGAGCTCGCAGGCAAACCATATCCTCTTACCTCAAAGGCGTAGTTTTCCACCAGTGGAATATCCTGTTCATCTATCAATGTGTACTTTGTCTGTAGGGGCAAAGAATGCAGCATTGTCAATCACCAAATTTAAATGGTCACAGGGCAATCACTTGCACTACAATGACTATTATAAAACCATTTAACACACAAGCATGTTTTGTCTGGGCTTGATGTTCATACAGGTAGAAAAACCTGGGAACGAGCTCAGCTTTAAAAAAAAAAAAAAAACCCAAGGCAAAACCACACTTTCAGGCATCAAACATGGCAGGTTTTAAGAGAGTTAGTTGGATGAATTTGCTGATTATTGGTCTGGAGTAAGCACATAGGTTTCCATACATTCCTTGTGCCACCAGTTCAAGTACCAGTGCCTTCCCAAGGAACATTTCAACCTAACTAAACAATCCAAGAAAAAAAATGTGCAACAGTTTACACTGAGTGACACAGATCAACAATAAAACAATTTAAAAACGGCCTCAGTGTCCACAGTCAAATCACTGCCCCTAGGATAAGCTTCTGATGCGCCATATCAAACCTGACCCACGGACAATAATGTGATCCAGAAATTCTGACTTAGAAGAACATCCAAAGGGTATATATTACATAAAACATGAAATGACAACAACTTCCATGATGGTCACCAAATTCTTTCGAAATCAAGTAACTTCAGAAAACATCTGTCAAGAACTTGAAAGTTCAACACTTTCAAGGAGAATGGAAACACTGCATACATTAGCATAAGTAAGATACAGTTAATTAGAGTAAAATTTTCCTTATCACACAAATAGCTGTCAGTTATTAAACCTTCACAAACCATGCTATTGTCATGATAGCAAGCTGTGAACCAACAACTGATATAAACATCTGATTAAATTACATGTTTTTGTGGAAAACTAATCACTCATCCCAAGGCCATCAGGTGGCCAATAGAATAAGTATTTTTTTCCCTGAGGGAACAAAAGACCATTATACACAACCTGCCCTTATATTTTTCATATTCATGATGCAGCTGCATCTCCACAATTGACTCAGCCTTGACAGAGGAAAAAAAGAGGGGAAAAATAGGTTCAATTCACAGGTCTTTCCACTGTCTATAGGCCTCATCTTGGCTGACCAAGCACTGGCAGGTCTGTGAACTGAACTTCAAGTTCCCAGACAGCATAGGTACTGTGATTAGTGTGGCAACTGCTGTGTAAGAAATAATGAAGACGAGCTGCTAAAAAAAATATATTTAAAAATCAGAGACATATGTGCATCCAGTTTCCCATGAGTATGTGGGGGGTGCATGTGGTGATGGGGCTGATTACATAATTCTGTTTAGGTAGGGGACAGGGGCATTTTTTCTCATCACATCATGGTGCAGTGAAGTGCCCCCATGGCTATATTGGAGAAGATGTTTTGTAGCAAAGGGGAAATGAAATTCCACCCCCTCTCATCCCACAGCAGCATGTTGTGTTTTTCCAAGGTGTCTTTGGGTGCAAATTCAGAATGTGAGTGCATGAATGATTTTGTTGTTGAGAGCAGTGTTAATCTATTAGGCAACTGATCTGTATATGTTATGATTTTAAAGGAACCTTGAACCTAAGAAACACAGAGAGGGGTTAGAAACCATAAGACCAATGTCGGGTATGTTAGGTGGCTAAATCGAAAAGGATTTAGAAAATGCATCGATTTGACATGAGGGTGCTCTTAAAAAACGTCAAATAGCATCCATGAGGAAAAACAAAACAGTTGTCCTTCATAGTTTAGAGGAAATAATACATTCCCAAGGGAACGAGGTTTCAGTATTTCACACTTGCTTTTGCGTTTGTTTATACAAGAAGGATAGAGCGTATTTGTCTGCTGTCGCATCTTTCTTAAACAGAAATGACAGACTACAGTTATGCTAACTAGCTACAAGCTAAAAGAACCGAAAAACACAGAGCTGTTCGAAGTCACACACCATCTTGTCATGAACACACGCACGGCACACCTCGAACACAGACAGGCCATCCAATGAGAAGACCAGCATTGTCTTTAACACACACCGTTAGTTGGATGCAGGGGTCACAAATGTACTGACACCAAGCTACACCACAAATCTATAGCGATATGCACATAAACATGAAATTCTAGTGTAAGCAAGGATTGGATGGGATGGAATGCATAATACGTGTGCTTCACGTTTTCGACACCTGCTACCCTCTACTGTTGCTGGGTAGCTAGTTGCAGCTATGGGCCTCGTTAACAGTCCAGACTGCTAATCAAAATGACCCAGACAGATATTCAAATCAAATCTAAAGCAAATGTCTTAGCGAACGCCGCTAACCAGTGTTTTTAATCAATTTTCGTTGAAATCTGCCCTCTAGTGTTCTGTGACGCGGCATCGTAACCAGTCCAGACAGCCCCTGTCCCCCTGTTCCAACTGTTTGCGTCCTAGCATGATAGCTATATTGAAACTGTTTGCCACGATCTTGTTGGCTTGCCTTTAACTGCACTGTAGTAACGTGAAGCAATAACACCAAAGGTGTACGTACAGACAAGACGTACATCTACTTTTCGACCTCTAATATCTGTTATTTACTTAAGCCGGTTATTACCATTCGTGTTATTATTCGGACTGTTTCGTAATGTCTCAGACAACCGTCCCTTGCCGGCTAGAGTCACTTTATGAACGGTTCCTGGTTTGGAGAAAATGGCTCGCGGTGTTCGGCTCTGGTTTTCTTTTGAGGGCAGTTATCATTTTTACATCTTCTATACTTACCTTTTTATACATCTGTTGTCTGACTGTTCAATAGTTAACTTATCTTTCCCCCAAAAGGTTTAGCTGGTGGTGTCAGCTAGCTCGTAATACTAATTAGCTAGCCAGCTAGACTCACCCTGCAAAGGCTCAAGACGCACTTTTCGAAGCCGTGCGCAGAATGTAGCTATCTTGATCTTTTCTATTTCTTTTTACATATTCAGTATTATTAACGGTATGTAATGTGCTATATGTTATTATCAATCGTGAAACGACCAGTTTTAGCGTTTTGTTCCGTTGTCATGTCTTATGATCCCCACCCCTTCTTGCCGCACATGGCAGCCACAGGATCCAACTCACCTTCCCGGCCACACGGCCCAGCCGAACAATCCCTAGCTTGAAATCCGACATTGGGAGAACGGATGACTAGCAGTGACAAAGAGGAAGCTGGCCAGGTATTTGAAGAACCTGAATCTGACGAGGACGACACCCAACCCCACTCTGCTCCGGGTCTAGCCTCGTAGGGTTAGTCGAACCCAGGCTCTCTCTCCCCCGCCACAGCCTCCGTGACACACCGCTGGCTGGAATCGGAACGCCAGGACACCAGTGGGGGAAGAGTGCAAATACAAGAGCCAATCACATTAACGCTATGGATAGCGTCAGGCCAATCAAAAGCATCGTGTCTTGACTTTTACCAAAGAGCACTCTCTTGAGCTCTCTGCTTTTCTTCTTTAATTCCAGGGCGGTGACGTAACCTCTTCTGACGCCATTATGTTGAATCGCGCTGTCCAATCAGGAAAGGGGGTTTCCTTAATAGCACCTCCCATTTCCCGCTTGACGACATCACGCTGCGGACTGCTGCTTCCTGTGTGCAACAATCTGTCATTTTAGCGCGAAATCCTGAGATCAGATCGTGTTGGCTAGTTGAGCATGTTCGGAGTTCAAATATACAGCCTTTGTCTGAAATGTGAAGTCAAACGCTGGAGATGATTTGGCATATTAATTAAATTGTGTGATACAGAAAGGAAATTCTCATTAACCCAAGAGAGCTCAGAAACATCTAGGCTATTCCAATTTGTTATGCTTACTGTAATTTGAGAATACATTTTTAGTCTTAATGTCTGAGCAATTATGACTAATTTTCTCTGACAGGTAATGTTCCTCGTGTGTTCTAAGATAAAACACTTGCGTATTAATTGAGCGTTGAGCTACATAACTTACACTTTCTATTTTGTCTCGAGGTTTTGCAGATTTTTGCTTTGCAGCTTGCTCCCCTGTCATGAAAAATTGACCCATTGCACCAAACTGAATGAGAAATCTAAAAACGAATAACATGACTAATTTAGTTTAAAACAGTAATACAAATGGTTGCACAGATATGAAAATTCCACATTAACAAGCCACAGTTAGGAATGCCAAAACACTATGTTATCCTGCTGCTAAACTGTCTATACAGGGACTCCACAGTTACGCCAGCCCCCTCCCCTCACCCCCCACAAAAAATGAGAGAGTACAGAACATAATAGCCATACAAGTGACAAGAGTGGAAGAGAAACGTATATGTTAATACTATGGACAAATCAAATACAAAAAAAGTCGTTATGCATCTCGCTGTACAAGAAGTACTCAAACATTTGGTTGTGTTGGTATCTAGATGTGCTGGCGATTGGAATGTCCCCAAAAGCTGCATTTACAAGTCTGTGGTCATGAATGAAACTGTATGTTTAAGTGTTAGGGTGTGGGGGCAGCCATACACATGTAAGTGAGCATGAACCTGAAATTCCACATACACCAAAACTGAGTAAAATTTGGCAGCTTAGAACTTGTTTACAAATGTAACAATATATTTAAATAAAATAATAAATTGTCAATCAATCATCCACATCGTTTACAAAAATACTAGCTTTTGTTGACTATTTTTTGTATTTGTATTTTTTTGTATTTTGTATTTTTTGTATTCTCTTTGTCACCTAAACTACAGTGGTGATGCCAATAATTAATAATTTGGCACGTTTCATCATCAGTTCTACCCCCAGAAATACAATAATTTTATCTATCTATATCTATCTATCTATCTGTCTGTCTGTCTGTCTTGTAATACCGATATTATATCATTATCAGTGTTGCGTTTGCAATACTGATAATGATACATTCATCCTTGCATTAATATTTTATAAATTTTTCCTTCCTAAGATTTACCAACGTCCCTTCAGAACGCCTCTGGGTGACATTACCGCGTGATACACAGATGACACGAAAAACAAACGAAGGAAAAGTTAAGCATTAACGCGTCATTGCCATTCGTTCCGAGGTGGTGCAGCTGCAGTGTCCGTGGATTTTCACTGTCAAGACATTTTATGATAATCCTAAAAATAGGATTCTCCGATTTGAGTAGAAATAGCATTCAAGTAAAATCGAAATTATATCCTCCTCAAATGTGGTAGCCTACACATGTTGTCGTTTGCCTCTCCCGTGTAGCTTTCTTCTTTCCCAGCCCCCTTCTTTTATTCTCTAAGCTGCTAAACTTGCTTTACAGCTCTGACCTTTATTGTGTCCGCTACTTCCGCGTTCGTACCTTTGCTCACCTGTTACAGGTGCACAACCTGTCACTTGTAAACTACCAGCGTCAGCGCATTACCGCTCCTGGAAACACAGGCATTTATTAATTGATTGTTTTAATTTCGGCGAGACTACAGCATAAAAGGATACATTTTTATAATTCTTTGGAGGAGCCATGAGTGCGGAGTCGGGGAGCTGTGAGCTGACAGCGGTGTCCTTGGGGGACAGCGATCCAGAGTTGGAGTTAGAGAACTGCGACAGATCTGTTAGCCACCACCTGGCGAACGGCAACTCCGACACAGGAAATCTCCTCTTGGAATCTAGGTTGAACAAAAATGTACAATTTTTAGCGAATGGTTCGACTGACGCTAATTCCAAAACGGAGGCGCCCTTAGGGTTCAAGGCGGGCTCCATTGACTATGGGACGGACTGTAGCTCTGTGGAAATGGGCCTTTGCGTGGAACATGAGTCAGAATTGAACTGGTACTGCAGCTCAGAGGGGAAACTCATCTGTTCACACTGCGCAATAGTTGGGTCCTGTCAGGGTCATACGGTAACTCCTATCGCCAAAAAAGCCGCAAATGTCAGGGTGAGTGTAAATGATCACAAACACAGGCCCTATTTGACTGTACTGTGAGTCCCACCACTGCTGATTCTATCAGTGCTAGTGGTTGCCCCTTCTGTTTGTAATAATATAGCTAGTTGCTATAATAATTATAATAATGATAATAATAACAATAATATATCTGCTATTGTTGTTGTTGTTGTTGTTATTGTTGCTGCTATGAATGTACTTTTGCCTCAGATGTGGTTAGCTCTTTTTCGAAAAATGTATTTGTTTCTAGGTGAGGATCGTTTGGCACAACACATAATGAAACATAGCGTTTGTATTTTGTTTAAGCACTTCTGGTCGAGCAGGTTGTATTGGTCATGACAGACTGTTCTTAATAATAAGGCTATGGTTATCTCCATTTACCCCCAATCCCAATCTGGTTGTCTATATGTGTGAGGTGTAAGGTCCTTCCAGGCCATCTGTGCGTCACACCACATATGTCATTGAGAATCAGGGATAGGGAGCTTTACTGCTAGTGTGGAATGCAATTAAACTGGGTGTTCAGGATAGTGAGGTGAGAAGGGGAACTGGAAGAGTTATTGGTCCTTTCAGGAACAGAACAAATTAAAACACCCCCAACACACACGTACAGTGTTTAGTTTCAGTTTGCCTTACTTTTGTGGCAGATGTACATTAGTGTTACAAACAATACAATTACATGGTATGCAATTTTAGTAAAAAGAAAAATCCATACCAATATCAGAAAATAACATAAGACAGGGTCAATAAAACTAATAATGAGCAATAACATTTAAATACATGGTTTACTACTCAAAGTAATATATGAATCAGAGAATCTCAGAACTGCAAGGATATATACCTCTCAAATATTGCATATATTTATATATAGTATATCAGGTCCACTAACCCTGAATACCCTTAGAATAACCAGCTCCAGAGGGTGAAGTCAGCACATACAGCCAACTGATTAGGCTAATGTCGCTAATCCTGTTTGGTGACATTCTGAGTTGAAGTTGAATGTTCAGAATAAGACCAGCAGGTCTGGCTGAGGCACTTGAATAGAGGTGATTGACATGTCCTGAGACATGAACTCTGGCAGGGGGCTGTGTTAGGTGCTGTGTAATATCAGGTCCACTAACCCTGAATACCCTTTAGAATAACCAGCTCCAGAGGTGAAGTCAGCACATACAGCTGATTAGGCTAAACGCTGCTTAAAAGCACAGCGTCTCTTACTCTGTTCAGAATAAGACCAGCATTGATTGACATGCTTGGCAACTGTATTGCTTGGTGAGGGAGGGAGGGTCTCTCTCACCAGCGTTTGTAGTGGCTCCCTTACAGAAGCATTTGCAGGCTGTCAATGTGAGCTATGCCACCTGCGCAGTACCTGTGTCAGCTGCAGGGGTGCCGAGAGATAAGAAACAGTCATCTATCTGCACTTGTTTCATTTCTGTGTACAATGCTGGTAAGACAAAGAATATTGTAGCTACAGGATGAGTCTACAGTTGCAACTGATCATTTAAACTTGTAGTGAAAAATAGGGAATATATTTTAAATAATAAATGTGAGCAGTACCCACTAAGAGTTCTATCTGTGTGTATTTTTGTGTTTTGAATAGAACCAGTTGGTAGATGTGTGTGAAAAGATACAGCTGCAGGCCTTACGGATAGAGCGCTTTGTCAACCAGACCCTGGCAGCCAAGGAGCGTGCACTGCAGGTAAGCATGACAACAGAGGACACTATCAGCATGCTTATTACTGACACACTGTGCATGAACATACACACACAAACTCACACACTTACAATCATGGACACAGAGTGTGGTTCTTGAGAACACTGCATGTGAGTGTTTAGCATACTCACACCAGCTCACACTGTCATACACATATATAGACACTCAACATACTCAGGTATTAATTTCCAATTGCAATACACACAGGGGCATATCCATATCATGTAAAACACACAAAACTGCACAATATTCCCTATCATGTACACAGACTATGGGAAAAAAATTACAAAAAAATGTTTGTCTCCTCTCCTTATTTCTTTCCATTTTTTCACCCTCACTCCTCTCTCTCCCCCCATCTGCCAGACGGAGGCGAGCAGGGCACGGGAGCGTGTGGTGGCACGCGTCAGCAGAGTGCGGGAGGCACTGGAGGAGGAGGAGCAGAGACTGCTGGAGGAGGTGCAGAGGGAGGAGGAGCGGGTGCAGCAGTGCTTGCTGACCCAGAGGGCCCACTGGACCCAAGCGCTGGAAGCGCTGACGCACACACGCACCAGCCTGGTGCACACGCTCACACACATGCAGGACGCACAGCTTGCGGTGAGGGGGCGGGGCTAGTCGGGTGCATGTTTGAAGAGGAAAAGAGAACAGACGATGAGAGGGTGAAGGGTGTTGGATATACAAACATAGGAGGGATGGAAAAATAAAGGAAGAGTAAAGAGGGAGAGTATGCAAGGCACAGGACTTGAGAGGTCACTTCATGAACAAAGCATTTCAAACTACTGTAAATGTACAGCATAGTCAACAGAAAATATCACAACATTAAAATACAGCAGCTCATGTGATAGAAGAATGTAAATCTGTTAGCACTATCAAAAGCACAGTAGGACAGAGAGTGCAGTAATGATAACGTTGATGACAATAATGATAATGATGTTGACATTCAGGGCACTAATGATGTTTGTCCTTGGACCCTTCTCTCCTACCACACAGGTCTCCGACCAGGAAATATCAGACAGGTCAGTGTTGAAATTCAGTGCATGTTCCACTTCGAGTCTTAGCCTTTTTTCTTTTTCTTACTTTCCTCCTCAACCTGCCCACGTTCCTCTTTCATCTCCCTCTGGCTCGAGTCATCCCTCGCCCTCGTTCTCTCAGATGCAGCCTCTACACTGGCATCCTGTTTTCCCTCCTGTCTCTCACCAGCTCTCTCTCCTGCCCTTCTCACATTCCTTTCATCATTCTTCTCCCTCTCATGGGCCCCTCCATTTTCACTCTCTCCCTTCATTTTCTTTTCTTATTTGGACTACTTGTACATGTTACAGGTGGAACAAAGTCAAATTTACTTTTGTAAAATAAAATCATTACATACACATACATATTTATAAATTTCCTTTGTCCTCAGAGGCACTTAAATACCACAAACTTTGGCGCCAGTATTCTCTAGGAAGTACAATGTTATATGTATTCATAATTATAGAAGGGGGTTTAATTTAGTCACAACAGTTCTGAACAATAGGGTCAATTTAATGAAACTCATGGCGTCTGTGTTCAGCTAATGTGCTAGCCCTTGGCTTGGTGGTGTTTTCCACAGTTCAGAATTGAATTGTGCCAGTGGTGGCTGTAGCTGGAGGTCCAGCAGGACGATGGACAGCAGCCCATTGAATTGCCCAGGGAAGGAGAGTTTCAATCTGGCAGCACATTCTTTCAGTCATTTCTTTTTATCTGCAAAAGGACTGTCAACCTCAGCATAAATCAGGGTTCTTAACTTTTTTGTAACATACATTATGTTGTCCTGAGAGTATGATTCCCTGCTCTTTTTCATTTCAACAGTGAATTGTTTTATGTTTTAAGTGTCTGAGCACGGTAGCTAGAATGGAAAAACACAATTTATTCAAATAATACATATGTGTTGGTGCTTGTCTGTTCATCTTATCAGAGAGCCCACCATGCTGACACTTTGAAAACATATAGTTCATATTCTATAGTTCAAACTGAAAACATAAAAAATCTGTTCAAACATATTCAAAGGTTGAACTTAAAGCTGGCAGCCCCAGCCCTATTCTGCACTATCCCAAAAAGCTGGAGGACATTAAGCAAAGTCAGAGAAACATAAAAAGATCAGGATCAGTTGAGTATTATTATTTAGTATTAAGGTAACACCATGTAAGGGTGATGTGCAAATATAAATGTGATCATGGTATTTTGAGACTGTTCGTACAAAATGCCAGCCTAAAGGGACATCTATGGTTGAATATTTATCAGCACGTTCAACTGAGATAACTCAGGAATCAGCATTCTCAGACTGCTGTAGAAACAATTGAACAGTGCAGTGGTTGGATCAGCACCTGTGTCCTACGATGGTAACTCCATAATTCAAGGCCCGGCATACATGTGTCAGCCTGTTACTGAGTAACCAGCTTAGTCCAGCATGTTGTGATTTCAAAGAAATTGGCTAAATGCTTGTTAGCAATTTAAGGCCAATTTTTTATTCCATGGCAAACCACGGTTCTAGGGGGTTGAAAGTATGACAAATGAGGGAAGGGGTATCATGCACACTGCATTGCTGAAGAGTAGCAGCTTGCAGATGGAGGTGGGGTAGTGCAGATTGCAATGTAGTGTGGACTGAAATCACAGTTAGTGTTTATTGCTGGCTCCTTGACTTCCCACATTATTGAGGCAATATGCCCTACCCATTCATTGCTAGCTTAGTGGAAAATCATACCTATGCACAAAAACACAATTGTGTTACATTTCTGAACATCATGGACTGAATACTCAATTTACCCTGCATAACACTGTGGAGATGGTACTTTTGTTTTTGTTTATAACACTTTAAAATAAATAGTTGCATTATTTTACCTCTGTCAAATATGTACACATTTATATGAATACATAAATGTACCCACACATATAGTGGGGACCAAAAGTCTGAGACCACTAGCAGAAGAGTTTATATTTTGCATTCCTTTACAATTTATTACTGTATATGTTTCTATGATTTGTTTTTTGTAATCCGTGGTTACTTGTTTATGGTATACATTTTCTGCAGTATATACCATAAACAAGCATGACATGCAAAAAAATAAATAAATAAAAACCCTACATCACCCCAGACAATCAAACTTAGCAACTCATAAGCAAATTACCCTTGATGCCTTATTGCTGTGTTTCAGGGTGGAGGAGGCAGAGGGTGTAGGTGAGCCCCGGGACTCAGAGCAGCTGAGTTTGGACCCTGGCTGCAGTGACAGCGGCCTCCTTCTGGGTCTCTGGTCTAGCACTGTGCTGCTAGGTCTTTCGGGTCAGTGCACACTCTCCTTTCTATACCTATTTTTCTACCACATCTCTGAAGATCCCTCTGTGTCTACATCAACATCCAATTTCCAGTTTCATTTACATTTAGGCAAGGAGCGGACACTGTAATCCAGAGTGACTTACAGAAGGGCAAACAGTCAGTTGGCATAGCAAGCAGAGACAATACCAAGTTGCCATGCCACAGCATGTCATTAAATGTTGTATTAGGTGCCGGGGGAAGTACAGGTTTATATGATGGATTATATAGTGAAGTTGATTAAATAAATGTGCAGACTCCTGGGTTAGTTGGGTAAAGCTTTAGTTTAAACATATGCATATTCAATTTCTGACAGGTCCAGTCATATTGATCAGTTTTCAGTTATTTTAGTACCAGACTCTTCTATGGTTTTTTCTAAAAGAAAATGGGTTCTCTTGCTTTTAAATAATCGTCTAAATCTGTAATATGGAGATAAATACCTGCTCGTGTGTCACTTCTTTTCATTAGCTACATTTGTTATGACTGTAGTAATGCTGTAATATCACGGTGCATGTGTCTCAGACAGACAGTTCTGAAAGCCTTATAATGGCTGAACTTATATCATTCCTCTAATTTGATGTCTGTCAGAGTGGTTGATGTGATGAAACATTCAGCAATTTTGTGCAGTGGAATAAATGCACGGAATCTAAATTACACCACCACCCCTCACTATTCTCCTCTCTCACCCTCATATTCTGTGTCTAATACAACCCAATCCACTCACCCCTTTCATCACCCCAATCCTCTGCACCCCTCCCCCAAATCTCCTTACCATTCTTTCCATCTGCCATCTCCACCTTAACTTTGGGATCCCTTTCTCTCTTTCCCATTCACTCCTGACCCCCTCTTGACCTCTCTCTATGCCCTCTCTCCAGGTGGGTCCCCAGACTGCCTGAGGTTCGATGAGCGCACCGTCAGCCCCCTGCTCTCCCTGTCAGACGACCAGCGCACCCTGACGTTTCTGCCCAAGCGTGCCCGCCGCTCGCCACCCTATGACCCGGCACGCTTCGACAGCTGGCCTAATGCCATGTGCTTGCCTGCCCTCTCCTCCGGGACCCACAGCTGGGTGGTGGAGGTGGGCCAGAGTGTTGCTTTCAAGGTGGGGGTGTGCTACGCCAGTGTGGAGCGTAAAGGGGCCAGCAACGAGTCCCGGCTGGGCTACAACGCCCACTCCTGGGTGCTCTCACACTATGAGAATGACTTCTCTTTCTGCCATGCTGGACGTCACTTCCCCGTGCCCCTGTTGCGAAGGCCTAGTCAGATTGGTGTGCTGCTGGACTGGCCAGGCCACACCCTGCTTTTCTTTGACCCAGAATCTAATGCCGTCCTGCATGCCATCCGACACCCTTTCTCTGCCCCACTGCTGCCAGCTTGCGCTGTGGCAGACCACAGCATCACACTAATGCGCTGAGCACCATTCCTATCACCATGTCTCACTGCAGTGCCCTCAGGTGTCAGTCCAGGAAACCTAACCAGTGTTTACCCATCGCACAACTTTTATCCCCTGTTCCACATCATTCCTTTTTTTCTTGATCTCCTAATTGGGACCATCAACTTTTAATTGAATGTCTTAGCTATGGCTGCAATGTCTTCCAAAGAGTGTGCACACTAGCAAATCTAAATTCTACACCCCCAATAAGATCCATTGACTTGACTTGGAAAAGCCCTGAACTATTTTCCAAGGCAAAATATTATGATTCAAAACTGAATCACAAAGTACAATGCTTAGCATGGGATATTTAGTATTAATTGATAAAACAATCACTTCAAACCTGTAAATAACTTGGTGAATCCACTGTTTTGTAGATGAAACAAGTGCATCAAAAAAACCCTGATTGACAACAGGAGTGAAAAGGAAGTCTGGCTCTGATAAGTAGCTCCCATTATGTTATGATGATGACTCAGTTACATCATTTGGAAAATAAAGGTGTAAAACACGTGGATCACCAGAGGACATCATCACTCACAATGTTACAGTGCAGAGGGGTGCTACTTAAATACTAGGACCCAGAGTGTAGTTTGCTTTTGAGTATTTTGCCATTTAGTTTTAGATTGTTTTTTTTCAGTATTCATTAATGTCAGATTTACTTTCATCTCATTCTGCTACCCTTTGTGAAGCCTTAGAACAAGTTCTCCAAATGCCAATCCTTTAAAGCAAATGTTCAGACTTACTGTGTTGCTTTGTATTATAAATATAAAGATAAATAAGATGTAGATAAGATAAATTGAATGTATCAATATTTTAAGATGAAAACAGAGCATGTATTTGTCATCTATATCACATGTTTGGAATGTAGAGACAATTGAGTTTCAAAATGAGCCATTTTGCCTTTACATTTGCTGCAGTATAACATACCACTAGGGGGCAGAGTAGTAATGGTGTAATTTATGTTCAGTGTTGAGAATCCTGTCCAATTTGGGCTGCAGTGTCTGCTGGTGTTATGTGCTTTTCAGCACCTAAGTGCTTCATCTTATCTGCTGATTGATTTTATATACTAATATTGGGTGAATGAGGTGTCATCACACCATAATGAATGTAATACATTTTAATACAAGCTTAATGATTTTAACCTATGATTATGTTTTGAGTAAAGACAAATGTCTTTAATTGTTGAATACCTTTTTAAGTTAGGGCTTGACAGTGAAGAGTAGGGCCACCATTTTTGGTGTAATGATAATTTTTTCATATACCATTCACATTGTTCTTAAGGCTTAAATTTGCTGGTGATTGAAAGGACATGACAAAAACCTACAGACACTGGCCCTTCAAGTTTGGAGTTTGAGATCCAAGGTTCAGATAAAACAGACCAGCAAATAATATAATATAATATAATATAATATAATATAATATAATATAATATAATATAATATAATATAATATAATATAATATAATATAATATAATATATATATGATATATATGAAAATCTATGATGTAATAGAGAAAATGCATATGTATTTCTATTACATTCACATTTAGTTTTTGTATGCTTTTGTATGAAATGAATCAAATTTGAGGTTTTCAGTTACAGAGAAATGTGCATGTGTGTATATGAGTATTTCCCTGAGTGAAAGAATGCAGGCTGGCTCAGTGCTGGGGATCTGTTCAAGGTACCAGCATACAGACACCAAGGAATTTTATGACACACAAATTGTGCTTTTCTCCAGACTTACAGAATAAATTGAGGTCAGAAGTTTTCTCTGTATTTTGCTGAGTAAAACTTATACTATTGTATTATGGGCAATACCTATGGGCTTCCTGAAGGATGCCAGTTTGGACGTGTCCAAAACCATGAGTCCAGATTTGTGATATGGAAGTCCAATTTGAAATATGAATGCATTGAACCCTCCCCAACTAGTAGTCCAGGAAAACAATGTGCAAAACATCTGTAATTATAGGGCCAATGTGGCCATTTTCAGTTGTACACTCTGTGCCAGTTTTACATTGTGTGTAACATTTCTGTCCTCACATTGTTTCTTATTGTTCCTGATATTCTCAACCACCTGAAATGCCTTCATAGTACCCAATTCAGAATCCCACATTAGTGAGTTGTGGAGTCTAGAACGACAATATTAGCCAATTATGCTTTATTTTGAGAGGAAAACTGGTGAGCAGTAGTAAGATGGGTATTTGCCAGATTGCTAACATAGGTTTGGACACATATGTCCATACGCTGGGATGCAAGTACAAGAGCCTCATTTCAACACTAACCTGAATGTGTACAACCTCATAGCTGTCATTTTCCACCAACCAAAGAGTGATGCCAATAATTTTCAGCCTAATCTGGACACATCCAAACTGATTCATTTTTTATGGTGGTGTAAAAATATGTACATGGAATTTTCCACATTCATCACTTAATGACTCATATCTGGCAAAACAACAACTGGAACATTAATCTGAACATGGCTCAGATGTAGGGACAATGCCCTTTTTACCATGGAAAATTTGACATGATCAATATTATTTGAACATAAGTATACGTTGTTATAGTTAGGCAATATTCACTCAGAAAGGTCCACAGGGTTCTTTGGAGGGCGTTTGTGGGTCTCTTAAACATTTTTAGACATACTACTCACAAAGTATTTATAAATGGTTATACCATGTTTTGGGTCCAAAAATATGGCATGATCACAACTGAAGTGCAAATACTCATACACTTGACTTGCAAAAGCTCAGCAGGGACTTAAGATGGTCCTACCCCTTCCAAATCAACACATGTCCACCAGGGGGCGATCCTAGAGCTGCATATGCCCCAGTTTGTCCAAGTTAGGCCAGTGAAGGCTGTTCTGTGGTGCCGAAGTGTGCTGCAGTTGACCTACTCATCAATTTGGACACATCCAAATACACAAATACTTTCACTGCAACCTAAACTATACTGTCATTGACACCAAATTTACACCAAATTAGATGAGCCCAAGTTCATATCAGAGCTCATCTTGATGCCAAAGTGGATCTGTTCACATTGTGATGGCAAAGCGGGCCACCATTGAAAAGTTTTACATAAAGGCTCATTGGGGGATCACAGGGAAAGTTATTGTATTACTAAATGCATACGGCCACAAGTCACATTGCAGCATCCATACTGGTGAGGACAGGCTGGCTATTGAATAGACACAGTACTGGATGCTGCATGTCCATAACATTTCCTCCTTTTATGTTTGCATTTAAGAGTCCAGACGATCTCATTATACATTACCCCATACTAGAAGGTTAGGTACACCAGTTCACCCTACCAGGGGTCAGACTCCCAGTTTTTATCATTTGGAGATTTGGTACACTAGGTGGCACTGCACACTTTGTTATCCACTATTAAATAGTGAGGAAAGAGGGAGGGGTTACTCAACACTAAAAGGATCACAGTTGGAGAGCTGCAGTTTGGTTTAATCTGAAGGTTACCAAGTCTGCAAAATATCAATTGTTTGCTAAATCCATGGAAAAGGCTGTTTGGAAGGGTTACCAGAATAAATCTCTTGTTGAGTGCAACAAATTGCATCACCTTGAGTTTGCCAAATGCCACTGGTTGCCTCTGTCAGGAGGTTGAGACAGACACACGGAGACCCTCCAGCTGGACAATGACCCAAAGTAAACATTAAAGTAAACATAACAAGGCTGACTAAAAAAAAAAATCTGTTTTACAATGGCTCACTATGTCTCTGGAGTAAAACCTGAATGAAAATGTGTGGTTTGAATTGAAGAGGGCTGACCTCCTCACATCAAGGATCTCGAAAGGCACACCATAGAAGGGTTTTGCATGCTCCTCATGCTATGAGCTTTATCAGGGGAAGCTGCACCAAGGATAAAACCAGGCGTGCAAATAATTTTGACACAAATGTTTGAGAATACCTACCATTAAGTTATGAAAACAATGTTTTCCTGAATAATAATAAGAGAATAAATATAATAGAATAAGTAGAATAGAATAAGAGAATAATAGAATAAGAGAATATCATTTCCCCATATGTTTTAACATAAAATATAGCATAAAAAATTATATGTGTTGTGTTTTGCTCACCTTCATTGATGGTGTAAATCATTCTGGATTTGACTGTATACACAACAAATTTCCAAAAGGAAATCTTTGTTGCCATCTCCTGGATGAATACAGCACATGTCACATTGTATTCTTCACTCTGATGGTAGTGGACAAAGGCAGATTTATATTGGGCATGGCTAGCCCAAATCAGGACTGCTGTTTTTTTACCAAAGTATTCAAAAAGCTAACCATAATTATCTGTTGCATTAGGTTGAGGTATTAACATTTTAACACTTGATGATTGTATTTGTTTGTCGTGTACATCAAACAAATGAAACACCAAAAGTGAAATGTGATCAAATATAATATGAAAATTGTGCAAAAATGCAGAAAACCAGGCAGCAAAAACTTTTCACAATAATGTATAGGTGGACAGACATGTAACAATAACAAACACAATACACCCCAAAACAAATGAATTAATTTATACTTGCAAAATAATGCATATTATCACAGGAATATGGTTGTCCCTCACTGTCCTTCATACAATAGATAACATAGCAAGCAGGATATTTTTCACATGACATGACACAATAATGCTGTCCTGATTGTTATGGAGTAGGTAGTGTGAGCAGAGGCGGTCCCATTTGCTTAGCCATATTTGTCTGCGCCAGCCTTTTGTCAATAGTCAGACTGTACTGACTTGAGTTTTCTGAAGCTTTTTTCAGTCGTGGAGGTCATATATTCCATCAAATGATCATTTTATGGTTGAAAGTACCACTGTGTTTTCATTTGTGCCTGAAACAGCGCATTAAGAGCTTAGGAGTCATGATATAATAACGTTTTTCTACAGTATACCATGAGCAAACACCTGACAGTGGCCACAGAAAGGCTCCCGTCTGGTGATCTGAAACCTGCCATTTGTTTCTGTAAGCATAATTGCATTTCCCCCCGTGTGCACAGCATATTCCAGTACAAATATTGCATTAACATTACATTACCAGTAAGGCATCAGATATACGATCCAGTATACAGATGGATATTTATTGAATAAATTTAAATAAGTTACTTACTCAATAGTGAAACTGTTAAAACTTTTGGAGATAAACCCTTTACCTAACTTCTCGGCCACACTGCTGACCTATTGTTACATTAAAATAAGAACGTGGAAAAGTTCCTAGTTTTGGTAGAGAGTGGGTGCGAGTGGTGGTGGTGGGGGTGGTTAAGGGAACAGAAGTAGCACATGACAAGACCTTTGTGTAAGGCAGCTGCTTTGTTGGAACAGATGCAAATGTTTCCACTCCCTGTTCCAACCGTTGATTTCCAAACTTCCTCCATCATATGCATGTCACCAACCACAGGTACCCTTGTTGAAGGTGAATAATTCCTCTCAGAAAATGTATCTTCATTTCTTGTTTTTTTGTTAAATAGTCTGTTAGACCCAGGGATTTTCGCCTTTATTTCCTTACCAGAAATCACACATGCTATTTGAGTCAGCAATTCAGCACCTTGGACAGCCGTTGTCAATTTCATGCTTACACACACATGCACACACACAAAGATAGGTATCTTTGAACGGCACTTCTTCCTGTAAATTAAATGCTTGATAAAAATATCCATCACTGACAATAATCAAAAAGGAACTATCTAAATATAAAATATTATCCAAGCTGTTCCTTGTTCTAAGTTCCTCATGGGATTTTTGCTTCATTGATTGCATACAACAACAAAAAAAACAATATTAGGTAATGCCTTCCAGGAAGGTAGATGACAACAGATACACTTACAACAGTACATAGGTCAAACTGACATAATTCAGTGATGCTTCAGTTTGTGTGCAACAACAACTGCTTATAAACATATTGTTGTCTAATCATTACTGATGAATTTATTAATCATTATATATGATCTGTTTGTGTTTTGACAAAAGACAGTAAATGGCACCATTGGTGGCTTAAGGCAAATTTGCCTTTATAACCATGATTGGTAAGTGTTGGCATATGACCTGGCTCAAGCATCAGGAGAGCAGACAATAATGGTTATACAGTTCAACCTCTTTCTCAATCCATTGACAAGATTACGTACTCATGTTAAGATAAAGCCAATCAAATCATGTATCCCAATTAATGAGTAGATTACTAATTATTTAAAAACTACTTAATGAGTTAATATTATATTAATATTCAATATCAATATATGAATTCTAACACTTAATATGCAGTGTGAAGCAGCAGCTACGTACACCCATATGCCTAGGCTGCACTATGTGATGGACGTGTTGCAAACCTCACCATAAGGACACTTGTTGCCCAAATATAAAGGTCATTTTATACACACTGTTAACAGTTTTTGATGCATGATGGACATAAAATTTAAATGAAAATTGGGTTACAAAATGTTCACCTTTATTTACATTACAACAAAATATAACTAATTAAAAACTAGATATTTTTGTTTTCTTACAAATAAGAACTTTAAAAACAGTGAATGATCACTTCACTCCCATTCCTGAGCAGCTACGTAAACGCTGCCTGCCATGCATTTCCTCCAGTTACATGACTAATAGATGAATAATAGTTACTATAGATTAATCACAGCAAGGAAAAGATGTAAACCACATTACAAACATGCAGGTAGACAAAACAGACAATTTATTTAATGACTCAGTTACATCCTGGTGATACAAGTATCATGTAGGATATCTTATTCTCAGGAGAGATCTTATTCTCTCTGATGTCACACATCACTCCCTTTGAGGAGGGGGCGTGGCGTGGGAACAAGGATGTTGAAACATTGAAACAGGAATTAATTCGCCTAAACACAACATTCCAGGAATCCTTCACAATAATCTTCACAATAACAACCAAGGAAATGCTCCAAATGGGTTCCAGAATGAGTCCACAAATTTCCCTTTAGTGATCTCCCATCAGTGTAAAAAGCTCCACGTATCTCTATGCAATAATTATTTGGCAATGCAATGGCTTAAATCACAGGAAACCAGTCAGAGGAAGGTGGGGTCATTGTAGTCACTGGAAATGGACAAAATCAGCACAGTAGAGATCAGCGACCTAACCACTCCAAGAAAAAGGAAAACTGAATTCCAACAGTTACACAAACACAACAGTTACACAAACTCTTGGTGGGTGTAACACATGGTGGTGGTGAGTGAGGTGAATTTTATCTCCACTTCCCTCAGGTACCTCCCCATCCCACACTTCACAGTAAAACTCAGATCCTTCAATGGAAGGTGCTGTCATGATGAAACTCAGTCATTATTCTGACTTAGGTCAGACCAGTCTTGGGTCCTGACTTACTGATCAGGAGGCAGCACCTTACTGGCAGTCTTGAGTTTCAATGGCGGTGGCTCAATACCCAGCTCCTCTCGCAGTGAGTCCAGGCTCTGTTCCCAGCGACGCTCATAGTAGATACTCAACACACAGCGAGCCTGTTGCCCGCTTTGCAATGCCCACGGTCCCAGGGACGTCAATAGCTGCTGCAGCCGCCTATGAAGGGGCAGACAGGTACATGCATAATATAAATATGCTACAGACTTTACACAATAGAGGGAGGCAAACAACTATCTTCAATTTTTCATTGTTATGTAGCCCTGTTGAAAGCCCTCAGTTCACTCAAGGAGTAAAGGCACATGGTCCTGGTGCAGTTGTGCATCTTGTGGCTTGGAATTCTTATCCCAGCCTGGTTGTAACTGGAAGTCCACAATGGTGAGACTATGGTTGCCTCAGCATCAAATGAGTAGAAAAGTGGGTAAATTCATTAAATTTATCAGTCTTGTTGCTTTCTAGCAATCTGTCCTCTCTAGCCAAGAGCTTGCAGGTTTGTGAACTGAATATATATTGAAGTTTTTGCTCCTCCAATGGCTTAGGCAATAAATAACTTATGTAGCATTTGCAGTGTGAAAAACAGCAAATGCTAGTCATCATGTGAATTACAAGTGTGAAACTGCTTCATTAAACCATAACGGATATTTACAGAGCAAATATGTCTCCCTCCCATGCTTAGACAAATGGAATAAGAGTAAATATAAGTCAGTTATATACTCTGGTGTACGACAATGACAAGGATGCTTTAGTTGACATGTTTTGGAATTGAGATTACTTACATGAATCTTAAGCTTAAATGAAGGAGGGCCAGGTACTACCTCATAACGACAATCGGTGCAGTAATGTGCTGTGCATTCTCTCATAGTCAATTTATTCTGCTGTAGTACCCCTTGTCTAGAGTCCTGCCATGTACTATATTACTGTCTCATGAATGTGCACAACACTTTACATGCTTATTATATGCATTCTTTATGTGAGAGGAGCTGAAAAGATATTAAAGATATTAAAAAGCAGATAAATACCTAGTGCTGTGTGTGTGTAGGGATATGACTCTCTGTATCTCTTTGCAAGTATGATATGACAAAGATCATGAAGATGAATGCATCGGATATGTACCTTGAAGACAGGCGAAGTGGTCCTAAAACAGCTCCCAGAATGCACATGGGCAGGCCAGTCTGAGCAGCCTCAAAACACTTCACTGCAACCTCACCTATCAGACAGAGCCAGTGACAAAACTGGCATCATAAACAGTGGTACAAACACTGCACACATATTAGATCATGGTAAACAACCTGAAACAACCCCTCCAATGCATAGGAATTTCAGCCAATTCAGGTTTTACTTGAGTTGCCTGCTACCTGTTGGTGGCAAGCTAGCCTTCACTACTCTTCTACAGGCCTCTAGCTCTTCACTACTCAAGAGTCTTAACAGAATCATGAACAAGTGGTATGCAAAACTGCTGATTGTGGAACTTGGACCTGATCATACTGCAATGCATTGGGAGTATTCTTCCATCTCTGCTGATACGCTTGTAGTGCATTTGGAGTGGGTCTGGAGTGGGTTTTCAACCCATGGCCCCTAATGTTTGTTCTACATCACAAGACATATTCATAGTCTGCTTTGCTGAAGACCAAGGTGCATCCAGGCAACCAATTTTCATTCTGATATCTGTGATCTCAGGTACACAATGGTCATGTCAGTTGGCCAGCATGAGGTCTATATCTTGCTGCAGCTGGTCTGAACTCACCCAGCATATTAGTGGGCATGCCCAACAGTGTGTGCAGGAGGTCATGCACCTCGCGGTAGCGCTGCATCACATAAGCCAGCTCCTCATTGTCCACAAACTTCACGTCTGCTCGTGAATCTGGGGTCACTTGCTGAAAGGGGGAGAGGGAATATAATTTTGAAAGCTAACAAAAACAATAAGTTTAACAAAAACAAATATTTTTAAATAAAAGGTGAAATGAAAAAAATGTACCAACTGAAGGATTCTCATATTTAAATATATGGTTTGATAAATGGTAATAGCAGTTTTTATTTGACAATGTAGTTAAAAATACCTGAATAAATAATCCTGAGACACAATTAAGAATCATTCCAGGAATCAAAGAACTCACAATTCAAAAGTTGAATTTATGTGTATTACTGTGGTATGGCCAGTCTTTGAAAAGATCTGTTTCTATCAAGTTTTAGAGAACATGAGAAGATTTTAAGTCTTTGCACTCTTCCCTCCCCTAACATTTTGTGTTCACTGTGTAAGGCTATTTAGACCAAAAGTTGCCTGATCTGTTCAAAAAAATAGAGAGCTTGGATGATGCATAAACCAGCGGAAGTAATGGAGATAGCTAGGGTTAGCATCCCCTGCCACCCTGACAGGTTCTTACATCTATGCAAAGAGACACACTATGGCGGAATTAAGGAGGAAAACGTTTCCTCAGGTGCCAGCTCTGCTGAAGGAGACAGAATGGAAACTACATTTCAGCATTATGGCCAGCAGCTGGTGCTTTCCCTTTGAAACACCAGAAGGTTTCATCAGAGGACAGGACCTTGGACATGAGAAATGGATGAAGGGCTTTGAGGCTTGTGACATTTCCAACACTAACGTTTTCATCCAGGAAGCGGAGGTATTCCCTCCCCAGGGACCCGTCCGGCAACGTTGACATGTGAGACAGGTCCAGGGTGGACAGATGGATGCGTGGGCGCTCCCTGGGGGGAATGGACAGGCTTGGGTCACAAAGAAGAGTTTCACCAACCCTTAAGAGTGCTCTACCCAGAGGCTGTCTCAATGGCACAATCATCTACGCAAGTGAGAGGTACTGGTGCAAAATGTCAAGTACAGGTGGTAGCAAGGGGGTTCCCAGAGTGGGGCCTGGGGAGAAACCCTGTTGCCTATAAAGGAGTCCCATGGGGGTCCCCACAAAAAAATGAAAGATAAAGCACATTTACCCATTACAGAGAATTGTGTTACAGATAAAAATAACAAATACAAATAAAATAAATAAAACTACACTGCAATTGGCTATGGCTAGAGGTCCACACGGGCAAGGCAACAATTAGCTCAGCCTTGCTGGAGTAAAATAATTGATCATCAGTCTCATCACACTGTCACAACCAACCCTGTAAATTCAAAAATATCTTAAATACCAGCAATAACATCTGATAAAATCAAATAAGAAAAGGTAAATGTGTATCTAGAGCAACTGCTTTAGATTATTAACTAGTTCAATAAATACATGGTGACAGCCCTGCTCGACAGTGAACATTTTTGCCAAGATCAGGGATCCCCTGCCTGAGGGTGGATCAAACATGAACACACAGTAATTGTTTCACACATACATTAGAATGCTGCAACCCTCTGGGTCATTCTTCATCCTGTCCCGCAACTTTCTTAAGGCTTGGTGACCAGTTGTCTCTCCCAGCACTGCCACCATGTCTGCAATTAGATTACATTGTTTAGCAAACACCCTTCTGAAAACCAGCTGACATAGATTATTTTGTCCACATATTTATCCACTTTGATAATGGGTGATGCAAGTTAAGACACATAATACCTTTTTGCAAGGTACAACATTAATGCCCCACCTAATAAGAGTAACCACATGTAATTTAAGAGTACATGGTAGATAGGAGGAAAGCAAGGGACGGCAGTAAATGTATAAATAAGTAAGTAAAAGTAAGAGGTAAATAGACAGATAGCTGGATAGACAGATCTTCTATGAAGTTCAAAATGAAGTACAACCCAGCATCACAACTCAGGAATACTTTTCAAGATTTTCAGCACTTTGGTTCATTGGTTAAAGATCAGTTACTCCTCAGCAACTACTTGCAATGTTCTTTGTCTATTATTCACACATTCATCCAGGACATATGTAATTTTTTAACCTGGGTGTATTGCTTCAAATTTAAATAATCATCAACATACATAAAAATTGAAACATTTAACATAAGGAATATAGGATATTATGTAATGTTATCCTCAGCATTAGACACTTTACAACTATCTCATATTTGATAGGTAAGATCACCAGTTGAATGCTTAACTCAGAGAGAAACTGATTGGTTTCTCTGCAAAGGGACAGCAGAGGTTCCACATTCTGAGAAATGAAAGAGAAACTCAGGAAATTAACACCCATGGCTTGTAATTTCATTGTCAAGAGAAAGGAGCTCCTTTGACACCTGCAGAGGTGAAGTCCTTGGGAGCAAGGTCATTTTGGATGAGGGACTTACCATGTCTGTAGGGGTCCTGCAAGGCTGCCACTCCAGAACCCACTGCCAGCAAGACTTTCTGAAGAGGGCTGGTGGGGATGTGTCCCGGTAAAGTCTGTCATACTGGCTCTCTGAAATAGAGCCTAAGTCAGTGTGCTGGTGTCGGTCCAAACGCACTGCTGGATGAGAGATATGTCTATATTATTATTATTGTTGTTATTATTATTAGAGAAACACTGGACTGCTAACATACTAACACTGGACCATATCAGGCATAAAGTGTGGTACAAACTCAACAGACAGTCAAATCGAGACACACAGAAACAGACATATACACACTGATGATTTGTGTTAGAACTACCAGCTTTGACAACTGACTCTTTTCTATTTGTCCAGTTACGCACATGCAAATACCCACATAATTCTGATAAAATGATGGTCATTCACTGGTGATACCAATCAATTTTATTTACAATGAAAAATCAACAAGGCAGGAGTTCCAGTGAATGGCAGCTGATTAATATCATTTACAAAGGGGTTTACCAGTGTGTAACTGATGCTTCCAGTTCAACCTCTAAGATCCATCAATTAGGTGAATAATTCTTACCCTAATTCCCTGTATTCCAAAGCTACAGCTTCAAACACCTTTAAACTCTTGCAATATTTAATTTAGATTTGTCCATTTTCCTGAAAATGTTCACGTTGACATGTAATACAATATAATATCTTTATAAACTTAGAAATACTAATTTGTTTTCTTGCAAATTTTTCCTGTAATTTCAGATATTTATATTCATTAATTTGTTGAAAAGTCCTCACTTAGAGAATTACTGTTCTGTTACTCTTATGGTATGAAGATGCTGAACTGAGTTTCTACATTCTGATAATGTGCAAAATGTGATATGTCATACAGACACAAGAAGTTAATCAGCAACGGCTGTCAGTTCCTGGCAAACAGCGACAAAGCGAAAGCGTTTGCCAGGTAAATCTGGTGAATTCCAGATGGTTCCTGATCAGGTTAATAGGCTAAGGATCATTACTGAGCACTCACAATATGATGTTACCTCCAAGGGACACACGCGTTTGTTTTATCTTGGACTGCGTCGAGGCTATCGTTACAGTGTTGGAATAAACATTCACAGACATAGCAACCAAGGACATAACAAGGGCGGCGTAGGCAAGTATCTGCTACTTGGGTTTATTTGCCTTTGGCCAACGTTGCGTGTTACTATAGCAGTGCTTTCAATGTATAGCACAACAATGTAAAGGCATAGACACTGACTAAACCGATTTAAATAGCCACAGTTAGCTAACCTGACGACCTCTAAAACTGCCTCGCTAGATGCCAATGTAATATTTGCTTGCTGACCACTGCCCGAACATCTAGCACTCTCGCTATCGACTGAACAAATTTAGACTGGTACTTCCAGCATTTAGCAATCGTTAAAGCATGGTATTTGCTGTATGTTTTTGGGTTAATTTTATTTCTAGCAAATTAACTGGCACAATCCCAAAAGCATTCATAGTCTCGAATTAAGGTAGCTAAGTATATAGCGATAAGGTATCCTGACTAGCTAGCCATCGTTAGCTAACTGAGCTACACGCTAGTGAATACTAAAGACTTGCAGCTACCTGGAAAACATTCCTCAAAGAACTTCTGGCTGTGTACCGTGCTGTGTTTAAGGCTCGATGCGTTTGAAATTTCAGCGAGAACATTACGAATGACAGGACTGTAAGTGGTACTGATCCTATTGGAGACAGCCACTGTTTTCATAAAAAATCACGTGGACAGTGTTACGGCTACCGAAAGGGTTCAAATAATCAGATAAAATCTCACTTCTCTATATTAAGTAGAGGACTATGCCCTGTTTACATTGAAAGAAGTAGAATTTGAAAGAGAACGTTATTAATTCATTATTAAGCAGCGATGCAGCATGTAATACGTAGCTACATGATCTGAACTAATTATTGTAGTAATTGTACCGCTTTTTCTGGTGTTGGTGAAGAATATTACAGAAAATGTAGATCAAAACCAATGCTGACCAAATTGTTTAATTATTTTATTGTTCTGATTGACTATCAAGATGGTAGCTGAAAGTTTTTTTAGTTATGTTAACTGATTCATTTGTCTTACATTATCACACACACACACACACAAACACAAACACACACACACACACATAATACTGAGCAAAAGTCAGAGACCTCCCTTTTGTTTGTAGGACACATTTAACAAAAAATTACCTTCGTAACGAAAAACTATTTTGCAGGGACATTTTTCTTTGCTTCTTGTCAACACTACCTAATTTTAATGGCAGGAAGTCAGCATCCACATCAAGTGACCATGCACCTGCTATTTCCACTCATCATGTCCCCATTAAGACACTTAGCTGTATCTTGGTCAGCACTCAAGGATGTTTCTCTGTTTGACATCTGTAACGCAGCTCAATAAGGTCCACATCGCTTCCCTGTGGATAGAGCCCACTGGGGTCTGTGACTCTTCCAGTGAGGTACACCCTCTCCCTCTTCAGCCAGTCATGGTGCCTTTGCTGGCCTTGTAGCAAAATAATACTCATTAGTTTTATTAACAATATGACTGCGGTAGCCTAAATATGGTGTCAGGCAGTCTCTGTCAGCCCATTAGGAGTAACCAAAATTTCTCATTCTATCTCTGGAATTCTTTCATTTTAATAATTACAAACTAATTGGACTAAAAACTAATTGGAGTCTCAAAATGTTTTGAAGATAAATTCAAGTTACAACCTACTAACAATTTTTTGCCATCTTAGCTTGAAAATTGTAGGATGAGTTGATAGGAATAATAAAACTAAGACAGTTTTCCAGCCAACCTAATTAGGTAACAAACCAATAAGATGTTTTTTTGAGCTACTGTTGTCTAATCATTTTGCCCCTTTACATGTCAGTATGTTTATAAAAGAATTGCACTTGCTGTATTGCAGTTTTACCAACTTGTGGAGTATGCAAAATCATCATAGTATGCATATTGATCTTCGGTACCTCATTTGAAGTTGTGCCTTATATAAATATACAATTTAAGCTAAACTTGACTGCATTTGCCATCTACTTGATATGTTTTTAAAGGTTAGATCAGTTTCCACAAGAATATGATTGATATTAAAATACCTCAACAGGTACCATGTTGAGTGTCAACATTTAATATAAGGGTCAGGGGAAATTATCTGTTTTGCCCACCTCTATATTATGATATGATAGATCAATGTTAGTAAATTCTCAAATACCAAAAATGAGAAAAAATAACTATTACCTTGATGAAGATACAGACCTGATGTTCGCAGTAAAAGGCAGGCAAGTTTAATCACACTGCCAGCTGTTGGAACACAAGCATGATGCAAAATGTGTACAATGTGTGATTCATTTTTATACAATTTACAAGAGGTATATTTACATTTTGAAGTGAGGCCCATTTATGGTCTTTGGGAACCCTGCACTCTCCCGACTGAAAGTAGCAGTCATTGTGAAAGTGGTGCCTTTTGACTACAGTATGATAAAATACATGATCAAATGTGCCACTCGACAGAATTGTCAAGCCAAGTTATTCAAAAACTTTGTCATAGCTATAGATAATTTAGATGTTGCCTCTTCTGCAGCTATACCAATGTGCATGTACAACCATACCATCCACAGACCTTTGAATATAAATTCCATGGTGAATTTGAAGGGACTCACTTGTAGCCGATATGGTATATAGGCTACAAGTGAGTAGTGGACCTACAACAAATCTTTGAAGTACCATATATATTTCTCAGACAACAGATGATTTGACATGCTTTAACCCATCACTTAATTTTGACCCTGTTGATCCATGTTGATCCACATTATGTCATTGAATTAAAGTAAGTTTGATTTGAATAGTTTTGTATCAGGTTGTGAGTGATCATGTCAAATGTTTATGTAGAGGTAACAATCTGGAACCACTTCTCCCATGTCAAATTAGATTTCAGCTTCTGCAAAAATAATACATTTTATTTATTACATCTTAATATATAAAAATTAAATGTTATGATGTACAAAAAACAGCAAAATATGACCTTATGTAACAATATACTCACTGAAAAAATAATAGCAGGCCACAGAGAACTACAGGCAGGGAGATCATGTTGACATTGGGATCTTGTTACAGATATTGTTAGCCTATTGGAGTCATTCTCTGTATTTTTATTTTCTCTTATATTTATAGAAGTTAAATCACCAAATAGAATTTCCTCCTTATTTTGGTAACATTCTTTCTAGTGTTCAGTGATTTTCAAGAACACATAATTAAAAGATGTGGTGACAATACAATTTGACTATGTTACATGAAATTTCCAGTTTAATAGTTACAGTTTTATCAATTCTATCTAGGAGAATTCCACCCTTGAATCAATTTCTTAACACAAAATTTACAGTCATATACATCCTGCTACCCTTCTCATGAGATATATCACCCAATCAACCCAAAAATGTTGTATCCAGGCACTGCATTAACACAATCAATATCTTGTTTAACAACATCTGATCGTCACTGAAAATCTAGATTAGTTTTGAAGTATGTTGGGCTGCAATAATTATTTATTATACTGTCTGAACTAAAATTAAATTTAGGATTAAATGTAGATTTAAGTTACTTAGGATTTTTTTTACATTTTCAAATAAATTTCTCATATTATTTTATTCAGCAACAGATCAATAGCATAAGTAAAAATGCTATTGGTTTTGTTATTTTTAAAATAAATAAGGAAACGACTGTAATTGTTTCACTTTACTGACATGTTTAAACCTGTTTAACTTCACTTCAAATAAGAGTTTCTAATCTCCTCCTTCATCTTCCATTGATTAAAGTTGTATTCTTTGTATCCAGTTTCAAGTTTTCAGGACAATTTCCATTAACTCATTGTTACTCAATGGTTACATCTTTCACATACACATTTGCTTTGAATATACATATGCAGCCATATGCAAAACAGTAATAACAATTCAACATTACACCATATTACGTCAAAACGGTCAAAAAGTCAATTATATCTTTACCTGACAGATATGGCCAACTAGAAATATTAAATCTGCTTAGTGAAACCTGCAATGTCTTACTTCATATGTAACATTTAAGTACACCATGTGCCTTTATACGATAGCCTACTTTTTGAATTTTGTTAAACAGTGCTCTTTGTAAAATACTCGTTTGTCTGCCAATATGTGCCTCTTGTTTTCGTTTCAGTCGTCCTGTTAAAAAAATACTCTTCTCCCTTACCCAGTCATAGTTATAATATGGGCATGTGTAACCCCGTTCATTACTTAGCTTTCATTTGACTAAAGCTGTTTACACATATACAATTTATCATTATTGACGTCATGAGGGTGGAACTTAAAACCTACTAAAGGAGGAACCTACATAAGCGTCGACTTACAGCGACAGGAGCATATTGGTGAGTGAAACTCTCTCAAGCTAACTGATGACTCATCTCTACGTTAGTTTAAGTTATTCTTGATAGTTGGCTACATTGCGCAACGTCTGTTTTCTTCCATAATTTCCAGTTGATTACCTCAAGTCTTGCGGAAAAGGTTATCTGGAATTGCGCCAATATGGTTCGCTCCATTTTAGAGAATGAGCAAACTGCTGGGATAGCGAGGGCTATTTTAGTACACATGCAGTGTGATCAAGAAAAATCTGTCTCAGAATATATCGACGTTCTCGTCTTTCGCGATCGACGTACTTCTGTGCATTTTAATTTTTCCGTGTTCGTCGGCCTACTCAGTTTATATGAAAAACAAAAACTTCGTGCTACCCATGAGGCGCTGGACACACTGGATGTCTGTTTAAAACCAGTTTGAAAAGTAACTTAAAAGGAACTAAACCGAAGTGAAATGTTCGTACGCAGTTATTTAGTGGACGAATGCCATTATGCTTAGACAAAAAGCTTTGAAGACCCGTGGATATTTACTAAACGAAATTATATTTGTATTGTACTACGTCTAAGTTGGAGTCATGTTACAGCTGATGGTTGCACCATTTTATTGGTGGACTGTGGTTAAGGAGGAAGTCTTAGTTGCAGAGTATATGTGACTTTGAAATGCTTTCATGTTAATGTCCTTCAGTCTTCTTGTGTTCTGCTTTTCAGATAGTCTTTGTAATATAAATACTTTTACTATTGTTCGTATTAATGATTGTATTTGACAATATTCAGATACACTATAAAATGTATCTGAATATACAGTAATTGGGACTATCATTTTGTTTCTGTTTATAACATCAGTTACATTACATTACATTTATAAAATATTTTCTTTGCATTTGATTTATTTGGATCTATAAGTGCTTTTAATAAAATACTTGGCACCATCAACATCTTAACATCATGTAGGGGTTATGATTATGATAAACTTTACATCATTACATCAAAACAAAGAACTATCTCATTCCCTTTTGCATGAGGGGTATCTAGTGATCACAGAAAAAAATGTAGTTCACTTCCTGCATGTGGAAGACTCTAGTGAATATATTTTATTTGTGCATATCACTGGTTGCTGCAGCTTGCATTGCCACACCCTTGATCTCTTTGTTGTTGGCAACTGAATTGGAGACATAGGTAGGTCAGTTTAACGCATTGAAACAGTTCACTTAACAGGTATTTGTCCAGCAGGCTTGGGGTTTTTTTGATCTTGTTTGAATGTTGTGAGGCAGATTGTCTGCCATCTGTTGCGCAAACAGAAGTGGAGTTACTAGGAACAACCTGTCCGTATTTGAGCAATGTTTTGTTTCCAGTGTAAACAGCATTTTTCAAAATTGTTTGAGAAAGACACAAGTAATCCTTCCCTCTTGCATCATACATTTTTCAGGTGTGTTTAGATCATAGCCTGTAATGTATCTTGGAACACATGTGTATCTACACAAATCTGTAGTAGATAGGCCTACATTAAGAGAGAGGAACAGCCATTTCTTTATTGAGATGGTTGTTCCTCTATCTTAATATTGGCATATTTACAACAGATTTGTAGTAGATAGGCCTACAGAGGAATATCCTGTGTGTTTATGGTTCTGAAATAGCTGTAAGGCTGGAAACTTTTTTATATCACATTACAAGCAGTTCTCATGACTACATAGTCATGGGGTTGTTATGGCTCTGATAGTATTGTTTTCTTCCCTGTAGCAGGGTTGGATCTGAGGAAAATAGTCAACATACAAAAATGACCAAATTCCTTCTCACAACTACTTGGGTCTTTTTCAATTGTTTTGTTGATATTCTGTGACACTTATGTTGTAGCTCACAGTGAGGTCTTTTGAGAGTCCTTTAGGTTTGGGAGAATGGGATTTGACAGGATTTGGATTGATTGCATGGATTGAACAGCCAGTGGATCGAAACGGGCAGTTATTCAATTCTAAACGTAAGAGTAATGATTGACCAATATTTTTCATTTGTTTGATATTAATAGCTAGGATTGTGGTAGTTTTCTTGTTTTTCCATGCCGAACTCAGCCAAACTCAGGAGGAGGCAGCCAAGAACACGTGATTTGTAAAAATCAAATAAAAATTTAAGGACAATCATTGCACATTAGTTTCAAGTACTCAAGTATCAGATGAATAAAGAGAGTATTGGTATATGAAACCATAAACCAAAAGTCCATAACACATTTTGTGTTTCACTTTAGTCCCAACTCATGTTGTTTACTCTCTTATGGTGAATAGCCTTGTCAGTGAATTTTAATCAAAGAACTTGAAGGGCTTATGTTTGCAGCATACCTTTCGGGTATGAATGGAATCTCCATGAGAAGGCCAGCTTTGGCTGCGGCATAAATGTTAAAAAACAAGAATGCTGCCAGATTTGTACTCTCATTCACCCTTGTTATTGTGCTGCTAATGAACTGGATAGTATATGTAAAAATGGGAAGGTAAGAACAGCCTCTTTAACAACAATCCTCTTCTAGGTAGTGTTTTTCAATAGTACATCATATTGTTAATATTGTAAAGAAAGGATTCTTTTTATCATTTTACCTCTATAAATAGTATAGCTGTTCTCTTAACACCACAATGCCATCCAATGAAATTAAATAGAAATGTAAAAATATAGAGATACTTCCCAAAAATATCACGGTATCGGGACATAAGCAGAAAAGTGTTTCCACATCTCCTCTCCAGTTTAAATATTAGCTGGCCTTGCAGTAAGTCTTTGTTATCCAGGGAGTGAATATGTGCATTGCAGGAAATCCCACAGTAAGCTCTGTGTTACTGGAACAGGATATGTAACAATCCGTTATTTGAACTTTCCTCCCTTTGACTCTAAACTCTATGAACTCTCATACTTGTTATTTGAAAGGCCATGGAACTCGGTAGGTGAGAGGGTTCTGCTTGCTTGCAGTATATAATTGCTTTTGCCATGGAAATCTTAGTTTTTCAATGGCTGAATCAGCGAAAAAGGGCATAGCTGTGCTGTTTATTGCAATTGAAATATTTTCATCAACATTTTCCTTCTTAGCAGTATACCCAGCTGGACATGGACAAGGATAGGCGTACATCCAAAACCTCATAAATCATTCACCAGGAGCTGTCAGGTAGCTAGTCCTGCTAATACATAAACACAATGTTTTGGTGTGTGATGCACCCCATGGGTCGTTACTTGTATTGCAAGTGCTTGACTGTTGCCAGCAGTCCTGTAGGGTGGTGCATAATTGGCCTTAGCATCACCCATGGAGAATGAACTTCTTTTCATTTAATGAAAACATCAGTAACTCCACTGGTTGATCAGTAACCTGCTGGTGCTTTTGGATTAGAAAAGAATGTAATAGAATAGATTAGTGCATGGATACATGTAGTTTAAATGATGGACTATGGAGTGAAAACAGTAAGGGGCCTGACACAAGAAATTGTGAAACAAAGGGAAATTATGTGAATTGTGTTCTTTTTCATAAAGGTTCTTCTTAAAGAGATCCCCTGCTCACTAATAGTGTCATTATTAAAGGGATAATTACAGATGGCATTTCCAGATAAAATACTTACTGTCCAAATCCAACCAATTCCAGGGTTAAGTGTGACTGGGAATCCTCCAAGGCAACTTGAAGCATTTCCCAGGAAGGGAAGGGTTCAACTGGCAATACATTTCCCACCCCTTCACTCAAAAATAGCTGATTGGCCTTTTTCAACATCAGCTAACATCAGGATGAATGTTACCCCTTCAACATTTATCTAACTGGACCTTGAACTGGTTTATGTCTCAGACCATATAAGCACAACTGTTTGGCGCTTGTTATTTTGTTGTTTTCCTGTAAATGTGTAGGAAGTAAGCAAGTAGAAGTAAGTAGTTTTTTATTTCATTACCAGTTCCTTGCCTGTGTTTTATGGCAGTGCACACAGACAGTGTAATGAATGTGTACTTATAATACTAATGATTAATAGGAGAATGTGGCGCCATCTCTAAACTCATTATTTGCTCCAGGCATCACATCACAAAGGGTGTCTCTTCCTGTCTGTCATGCAATGCCAAGAATCCAAATGCAGCTGTATGCAGATGGATGACACATGTATGATCTTGCAGTCACAAAGCTAACCTAGTGTGCTTTAACGATAAAATAACGATAAAAATATTTACATAATTTAAAATGTTAAACTGTCAAATGGGAAGGTACGTTTTTGCATAAATTCACACCCTTTGCTGTGACACTACTAATAAATGTTTGTATTATTTTTAAAATGTATGTTTTCTTCACACAAACTATTTTGTCAGCTCCACTAAGGAAAATTATCTCTCCCTTCTTGGGTGATGCTAAGACCAATTTTATACTGCCTTATGGGGCAATCAGCCACAGCTTCAACTTTATTATTAGCTATATTTTAAAACTACTGTTAAACGAATGCTTTTCTTATGTAGTACATATACTGAAGTTCTCTGTGGTAGGTGAATTTCACAACACACATTGTGATGAAACAAACTGACTGAACTGGTTTAACTGCAGATTAGCACTGGAAGCAAGTCAAAGATAAAGTGATAGGTAGATAAAGAGAACGGATAAAGAGGAAGGTTACAAGGACATAGTTGCTCAGAGCCCTTGGGTGATGTTCTGCCTGATTTGCCTCATGGCACTTAAGTCACTGTCCTTTTTAGGACTTTGAATAATTGCCAAGGATTGCCAAAAAATGCCCTTCTTCAATCCATCATGGTGTTTTTGAGAAAGGATGCATATGATGATGGTAGATGTTGGTCCTCTGGTTAAATGAGAAAAGGGTGTAACATTTTATGCAAAAGTAAAAGCATGAGCCTCTTTAGGGTATAAGCCCAGCACAGTGCATCACTCACTTCATCATCGTGCTTCACACTTTACAATGGTGGCAGGAGATGGTGCAGTTAGGAAAATCTGGTTGAGTCACTGAAGAATATCTTCAAGTGTGACATTTTAGAAGGACAGTAATGGTGCAAGGCAAAGGCAAAAGGAAAGTAACCCTTCACTTGTAAAGTCCAGTCTTTTATCTGGATTGCAAAGCTTAATAATTAACAGACCAAAAGTCATAAAGAATGGGGAAATGTTGCTGCAACCCATTATGAAAAGCAAGTTGATATGTAGCTGGAAAGATCTGTGATTTCTGCTGAAGGTGCTTATTTTATATTCATAGTAGACGCTGTTATTCTATGGGTCATCAAGGCATAAAGGCTGAATATTTTCCTTTAGCATTAAACATCGTGCACATATAATATAACTGAGTCTATGTTTGTGTGTACTGTACTTTTTTATGTCTTCATGCACTTTCATGTATTTGTGTGCTCCATGTCCAAGTATGTGTTTTGTGTGTTGACAGAAGTACCCCATTTCACATTGATGGAACGGTATGGCACGTTCCTCGCTGCAAACCTCTCTAGAACCATCTCTGCCAGGGATGCCTCAAGCAGTGCTGGCGGTTCCTATGGAGACCAAGTACCTGTGCCAGCAGTGTCAGGGGGTGCTGAGGAAGCCTTTCCAGGCACAATGTGGCCATCGTTTCTGTGTGTACTGCCTCACACAGCTCACCAGGTATTCAGTCCCATCCCCTTCCCTTCTCTTTTCTTCCTCTGCCCTACTCACTCTAACCCTCCCCTAGACTCGCATTCACTGGGCTTTCCCAGCATCTTATAGTCTTGCCATAGCGGGGGTCTCATCATCTAATGTCTGGCATGGCAGCATCTCAGTCTGGACGAAAGTATGGAGCTCATTTTGCTGCAATCATATATGGATTCACCATAGAACCTCTGGGATAAAACTTGTGTAGAATCGTAACTCAAATTTGCTCTGGGGTCACCAGCTGTCTGACCTCTACTTCAGATCAAGACAATAAAGTTTCCCTCTCCATCTTCACAGCAAAACGAAGATCCCACATGCTTCAAAAAAGTCATGTCCATTTTTGAATGAACTCTTTTTTTAGATCAGCATTCTCAAAAGTATTGTAAATAAATGTGCATATAAAAGCAATGATAGTTTAATTGTTTTCGTTTTTGATTGATGAATTTTGTTTCACAGCCATTGGGACAATTCAATCCAGAATATATATTTACAGTCACAAAATGAAGAGCATTGGACCATCTAAGAAGACATATTTAACATAACATTTGCCTTTCATTACGGAGTATTCTGGGTAGAATAATTATTTATGGTAAATTCTCAACTTTGAAATCATCTGATACCATTTCAAACACAGGAAATGATGGTACAGGAAATTAGTATCATGCATCCAGCCATGATATTATCTGTTGTGACATGAGACACAAACCCTCACAACAACTCACAACATGCCTCATCGCAAGACGAGTTTTAGCAAATGTTGTTTTAAACACAAACACAAAAACACAAAAGACATGATCCCTTTGACTGGGTGTTGAAGTCCCAGTCACGCCATTACTGGCTATGGGTAGAGGTCTGCTTTAGTGGGGCAACAATTGGCGCCATCTCACAGGACTATGATAGTAGTAAGCGAGTTAAGGGGTGAGTAGCCACTTCTGAGCAGGTAGTTCTTCCTGAACTGGGTGCAGACTTTGTCATGCAAATTGCGGTGAAGCTGCAGTATGTAAAGAAGCAAGAATTGGTCATAAGGGAAATCGAAGGAGTCATGTCCCTATGGCTCCCACCTTCTGAAGTGGGCAGGTGAAGTTGCTTCATTGCAGGAGATAAAAAGGTTACGTTCTATTTTAGTGGGAGAAAAGGGAAAAAATGAAAGAACAAAAAAGGAAAAAAATAGATTGATGGCACAGTGCATTTAATCTCATGGCTGGTAGCTCTCAGAACCTACCTATAAACATCTCCCATGCAACGGGGTTCAAACTCTGGCTGTGGCACCTCTCTGTCCTATCATCTCTTCATTCAGATGGCTACCTCTCTGCTTTCTTTCTTTCTATAAATAAAGAAAAAACACCTAAAGAAGTCAATCTGTCAACTCTTCTGTAAACAAAATGTATACAGTGCCAATGCCCAAAGTTACCAGAAGAAGAAAGAACTACAATCAAAGAATTTTGACTGGGGCGTTTTTGAAAACAAAATCAATTTATAAATTGAAATGTTTTAGTTTGAACTTTGCAAGTCATTTATATTTCAAGTTGTCATTTAATGGTATTGGATATTGTAATGCAAACTTTTTAGACATGGAAATACTGTTCTTTCATCAACACAAAGCCACAGATTTGGGAGGAGAAGCTCAAGCCAGGACAGAGATGAAACCAAGAATTTAGGAAGTGGGGATGAAGGAGGGTGCATCTGGAATTTTTTTTTAAACAAGAAGCGAATCATTGCTGAATTTGTCTCCCCTTGTCCTAATTAATTTTAGTGCTAAGGTGCCAGAGACATTGGTACCTGTTTGTCAGCATAGCTTACTGAGACATAATACTTTGAATGTTGGGGCTGATGGAGCACAAAGGTCCCCCACCCGTATTACTTGATGTGTGTCATTCAATGACAAAACAGCTAGATAGCTAAAGATAGGCTTGCATAATTTTTGCACTTATAAACCACCTTGATTATGGATATGTTTCTCTGAGGTTCTACTGTGCAAGTAGCTATATAAGTAGCCACATTGTTTTGGATATCAGCAGTATTGCTTAATTAGCCCTTTTGTCATCGTTTAGTTATTTTTCTATTACTGAAATACATTGGGCTTTGTTCTAAAATGATAATAAACAGTAATTGTCTCATAAGGACAGAAGCAGGTTTTGTGGGAAGAACAGACATTTCAGTCCATTTATCTTCCACCTTCCCTGGTTCAGTTATTGATTGTTAATAAAGTAATAATTATGACAGTCACTATCATTAAAATACTGGTTTGTGCATATAGCCATGTTGTGTTTGAAAGTGTTAAGAAAATTTTTTAATGTTTCTAAAAAATTAGTATACTGATAATGCACACCTTTAAAACTGTTCTGTTTTTAAAATGGGAAACATTTTGGGAAATTTGCTTTGTATTTACCCTAGTTGGCAACCTTTGTGAAACTTTCAGTCATAGAGCCAAATACTAGTAATGTGATTACTTGTTCTGAAATTTAAATAAGAAACATAGTGGCCATTTTGCAAGGTGAAGAAAACAGAAATCACTCCTGACAATAATAATAATTAAACATGAACTGTCACTTCTTCCCTGATTTCAGTATTACACAATACTTCATGAAGATACACCAGCTGAGCCCAATTTAACAGTTAAAGATGCGTAAAATACTAACAGTGGCAATATTACTCATAACTAATTTGCAAGCTAACCCAATGTAAATAATATGATTCAGCTAGCTTTAAGCCGTACTGTGTTTTTACTAGCTAGTAGTCTCCATATTTCATTTTGAATCAGGCCACGTGCATCAGGTTGTTGCAAGCTAGGACAAAACAGATTTATTGCATTCAGTTTCTTAAATTGAGCAGTTACGTTGACAATTGTCATAGTTTGGTGAGTTCAGCAATCATATCAGTTAACTTGCCAAATTGTTTCATGTGGAGAAAGAGCATAATGCTCTTTATTCAGTTTGATCAATTACTGATCGAATGTCAGCCCTCGTGTTTTTCAGTCCTTGGTGTGTTTCTCAATATTTTATGGAAAGCAGCCGTTTTTTACCGTTGTTCAGACACGTAAGTGAAGGCGTTGCTACAATGACATAATGACAAGACTTCTGTAGAAGAAATGTGGAAGTAAAGTCAAGCCCCTATTGTCACCCAACAGGCTGTGAAAGGCAATGAATGTGGGTGAAAGAAATATCCAGATGCATCCTCAAAAGGAAGGGAGCAGCCATGAATCACACATCACATATCCATGCTTACCACTTCCTGTTGTTTTGTTTTTTCCCTGTCATTTTTCGTTATTTTTATTCATTCTGTCATTTAAACACAGATGTGGAGTATTTACAACCAGGGATTAGGAAGGAGTGAGTTTTCATTTTGTTTTGTTTATTGCAAAAACTACAATAAAGTTTTCATTCCAGTGCCCCGCCCACATAAATTAGTAAAAAAAACGAATACAGCGAAATGTTCAGACATTAATAACATTCTCATAATGACATCACGGTGGCATCTAAGCAAGGAAAGTGCAATAAAAATGTGAAAGTGTTCTCATAGCAAAAGTAAACAAGCCCAAAATTTAGAACAGCCTTCAATTATTGCTGGTGCACCTTGCTTGAAGGTGTTTTCTGTGGAGAAGCAGGCCTTTAACGGGCAATAACAAATCCTGTCAGCCTTGGGCACCTGTTGTGTGGGTGCTCAAGCACCAGCTACAGTGCTGGTGTGGCATTTGTTTTTAGTAACAAAGAAAATAGCTGGCAGTTTGAAAGAGAGTGTTCAAAAGTCTATGTAAATCAACCCTCAGCTAACTAGGCCATATTAGAATTTGATTTGGCATCATGCTAATTATGTTTTCATTCAACCACTGTTGACATTGAAACCCAAAATGAGGTTACAATACCCTATCCTTTTGTCAATATGCTTCCCAGCCTGGGGTTTTCAAGGAGGAAAAATAAATTATTGATATACTGACGCAAGCTGCTAAGAAAAATGAACAAGTCACGGAAACACTTGTTTAAAAAAGCATTGTGGCAGTCTATGATTTTTGCAGGCAGCCACTCAGGTAGTTTCAGTAAAACAACTTGAGCATCTGTCTCTTTCCACACCTCAGCTCAGGACCTAAGCCCTGCCAAGCATGTCGACAGGAGGCAATATTTGAAGAACCGCAGTCCATCCTAAACATCAGTGATGTAAGTGTCTCTGTCTGTGCTGCAGAACCTCACCACATAAGGCCTCTCTGCTGGTCAACATTCTTCCGCAAAGCTGAGTGCCTTTCTCAGCATTCACACATTGAGTGGTTTTGCATTTCAGCCTATCTCAGTCATGCATTACTGGAATAGTTTCTGCTTACATGGTGCTGAGTGCAAGTTTGGACATCTTTCTGCTCTGTTTAAAGGAAGTGAAATAGAACTGAAGTAGTGAATTGACTGTACTATCACCATAGGGCAAATGTAAGAAACAGAGGGGGGAAATCCAAAAAGGTGTTACTGTCATAAAACATGTTCCTAGCAAATCTTTCCCGCAGACAAATGCAAATGCCATCTGGTGGGGGAACTATTTAAATAAACAAATTTGTCACGTCAGAAAAGCTGTGCCCTTTGTTTCCCTCCACAGGAAGAGCAGTAGTAATAACAGGACATCTTCACTCTCTTCCACCTCCCCCCTTCCCCAAAAGGCTTTTCCAGACAATGCAGCACGAAGGGAAATTGACAGCCTACCTGCCACCTGTCCCAATGAAGGCTGCACTTGGCAGGGAAGAATAAAGGAATATGAGGTACTGAGAATTTGGTGTGTGCTTGTGCACGTGCAAGTGCATGTGAATTTGTGTTTTTGCCCCCGCTGGATTGTTTGGAATATGGAGACAATTCAATAGCTACAGGTCATTAAAGCCTCCCACCTTTAAATTCTACAGACTTGTTTGTCTAGCTGTGTTGTAACAGATGTTGAAAAAGGGTGGGTAAGCCTTAGTGTTTAAGCAATGAAAAGAATGAGTGACTCTTCCCCTCTTTACTCTGAGACACGCTGTGAGCCATTTCTGTCATATTTCATCAGTTAATGGTCTCTGATATAGTTAGTTAAGGTCTGTCTGTTTAAATGTGTCCCCTACTCAATCCTCAAAGAATCCATTGTTTCATTATGAATGCCATTGAGTTATGCCTGTTGGTGGCCATTCATGTTATTTTTTAAACAAGGATATTTTGTGCTCCCATTGGTGAGCTCAGATATGAAATTTGACCTAGCTGGTTGCTCATTGGGTGATCATACAAGCCCCTGCTGTCAGTGTGCAGTTTGAAATGGAGTGCTTGTTGGACTTCCCACGTTTTGAAGAGGACAGTAATAAATCCACAGCTCTTTTGAACTGCGTTTTTATTGTAAAAAACAAAAGAAATCACCTTTTACATCTTGAATATTGCTGTTTTGTCAGTTAAAAGTGGTTTTTAGAACAGGAACAGCTTCCTTTAGAAGTGGGGGAAGTGTGGATGAGAAACCAGATATAGCTGTTTGACCTGCTGAGAGCTGGAAATCCCCTACTTGTATCTTTGCCAAGTGGAAAGTACCTAGAATTTTGTACTGAATTGCAGTACTGGTTTCAGTGTGGATCACTGCTTTAACAACTGTTTTTCTTCCCCTTCTTGTTTTTAGTTTTTTTTATGGTACTCTTTGTAATACATTTTATTTTTGCTTCATTTTTTGTCCTTGCCCAAAAATAAGCTGTTCGAAGAAAAGAGTTTATGTTTTCACAACTAATATGTATGAGTATAGTATAAATAAGAATATTCCATAATCGTGTAATCATCAAATTTTTTATCTCTGTCCTTGAGTGAAGTTAGGTAGCAGGACCTTGGCCTAGAGGGTACAGCTTGCTATGAATCAATATCTTCCATGCATGTCCTTAAAGTAGCACATTGCTCTATGGATTTAGTAGTGATTTAGTATTTCTGATGTATCATTCAAGTAGGATACAATAGTGAGTTGACCCGACATACTTGGAATTATGTACATAGTATTTCATACATAGCACAGTTGCATCTGCTTCTGCTCTGTTTTTCTCTAGTGTTGTGGCAGTTAGTTCATGATCGTTGCCCTGCAAGTCAACACAGACACAGGAGAAAAGGGCTGCCAAGTTAATGATTCAGAAAATTGTGATAGCCTCCCTGGGGCTTATAGCACAAGTAATTCTCACAGACCTGCTTACTAAGGGTGCAGTACCCTTAGGCAGAACCTGAGGTGGGAGAGTTAGGCTGTGGCTGTTTCTCTCAACTTTTAACTGGCATACAAAACAGCCCTACAAGCTTGCAGGTGAACCTGAATAAGAGTTTTGTACATTTTATGAATCTTCTGGGGAACTGTTTCAAAAAGGGGTAGGAATAAGGTTAACTCCCTAATCAAAAAGCTCATGGTGTTTGGCAGAGTAGTGGAGTCTCCTCAGAAAACAGACAAACCTAATGGAAACTAACCAGTTTTATTTTTACATTGAATGTGCACTTGTGGTATATTTTTAACTGTCTTTGAATTGCAAAACAGTGAGGATGTTAATTATTAATCCTTTGCATGAAATGAAAATTCCATTGGTTTTCATACCGAACAACAGCTCTTGATGAAATTCCACAGAACATATGCGGTTTAATATCTACTCTGATCAGCTAGCATGCAAAATTCATTGTTGAATGTCCATGCTTCATCTTACCTCTGTAGTTTCTGCCTGAATAATAACTGGTGGGAAAATGAGTGTGTGCATGGAGCAGGTCCTTTGTTTTCTGAAATCTTACAACAGGCTATGGCAGAAACAAAAGTGGGAACAGAAGCAACTTAACTAATTTCGCTGAGTTACAAATTTGTCTCACCAGAAGAAATGGTGAATCATTTGAAGACTGATAGAGAAGAAGAGAAGAGAAGCTGTCCCACACCCAACATGAGAGCTTCACCCTGTTGTTGCCTGTAATTCGACCTGGGAAACTAAGGCTTGACTAAGTACTAAAGTCATCAGGAAAATAAGCACAATAGAATGGCTTGTTGTAAAGTCTGTGGGAATAATTACTTTAATAGAAATGGAACATTGTTCACTGACCTGCTTTGATGACTCTTCCCTCTTTGCGCTTCAAGAGAATGAATGGTCCTGAATCTCCCACCCTCCGCCCTCTTTTCAACCTCCCCTTTCCTTTGCCCTTTTGTCTCTATTATTCTGCAGATATAGCCAATGTCTTTGCCCATTGTACATAAAACAACAAAAAACAGTTTATATACTATGGCCATTCTCCAAATATTTGTTTATTCCGGTTGGTGTAGTGGAAATATACCTGGCAGCATGTTGCTAAAGCTATCCTAGCTAACTTACTGTGTTACATTAATATTTCCAGACTTTATGTTGCATTCCTAACCACAAAAATAATTTTTTCGATATAACTTGTTGCAATATATTCACTATATGCAAACATTTCTTTTTTACTTCTTACTTTTTACTTGGCTGTTGATCTTATTAATCAACTGGTATAAATTGTCATGATGGTTACACTTAGTGTAGTAGCCAGAGCTAGAGACAAATCTACTGCTCTGGTTGTAGATAGTGTAGCCAGAGTATTAATTTGGTACAAAGATTAAGCTTCTTGGCTGAAACTACCTCATTGGTTTCAGAAATTTTATGTAATGTTATGTCATTTTTATATTCAATTTATTGCTTTTTTCAAACTTCTGTTCATTTTTTGTGTGAACAGTAACAACCTTGGTATCAAGATATACTAGTAGATAAAAGTAAAAATTTCTTCATCTCGGAAAACATGGTTGTATTTTTCATATTCTACTATTGACCCTGTTCTTGTTAGTTTTAGTGACAGATTCAGGTTTGGCCTGAAGACACCAGTTCCTTTTGAATTCGGCATCATTGTGTAGGTCTTTGCATGTTATGCAATATACTGGTTGAATCATGTGATGTATGGTTTTCATGTTTTTATCTGATACATGTGCGGATGTACTAACTGCCATAACTGTCACGTTGTTTGACGCTGACATGTGGGTACGAAAAGAGATGTTTGCTGTCACATGATTGCACCATGTAGGTTCTGACAAGTTGTTGAGCTTTTTGGCAGCAGTGAATTTCCCTGCTTCCAAGGAATGAGAAAATTTTTCAATATTTCTCAGTAGTGAGTCTCACCCTGAGCGTTTATCACAGACTCAGACGTGCTGGCATCTGGCTCACCTGTGAGATTATCTTCTTTAATCAGCTCACTACTTTACCCTGGAGAGGCTGGGGCAAATGAGCCCACTGCAGCCTCACTAATGTGGACCTTCAGCAGTGGGATGCACAGCTGCACCATGAACATGGGCCTTGAGGCTGTATGCCACCCAAAGGCTCTTTAACTGACTCCATGTGGAAGATGTTTGGTTGTTTAGGAGGAAGAAAGAAGTGGTTGACCAGCAAGTACAATTTAAGTTAGGCTTTGTAACTGGAACTAACACCAGGAATTATGTGTACTTTGATTTATTGTTCATTGAATGTGAAGCATGCTTGGCAGCCCTTTATCAAGTTCCACCCTATGTCAACAAGCCTGTTCATGTCACGCAAACATAACCATTTTTCCAACGTACTAAAGCTATTAATGGTAAATTAAAGGCATATATCTGTTTAACTGGAAATGTCTTATTCATTCAAAAGTTTGTGTCCCACTGTTTGTTGGGTGGAAAGAAGTTGTAATGGATTGCATTAATCAATGAATAGGCAATTGGACCATCCAGTGTTTGCCTCTTTATTGTGCACAAATGTAATTTTATGTACGTATTTAAATTAATGATTTATAAGGCTAGATTTTCTTAAGTCTTGCATGCTATAACATTACAGAATAGTTTTTGTTGTGGACTAATGGTGCTATGTTATGTGCACTAAAGTAAAAATAACTCAGCCATTTGCAGTGGATATTGTGTGCATTACAAGGTGGATGTAAAGCTCACTGACATTCAGAACCTGAAGCATGTTTAATCCTCTCCTCAGGTGTCCAGCATGAATAACACAGATACGCAGCCCATTGCAGTAAATCCCTGATCACACTGTTTCATTAAAAGTCATTTTCAGCAGCTAATTGTGCCATTGGGGGCAGTCCTCAACCTCTTGACTACCCATGGGGTTTGATTTGTCTTATCAGGGTGTGGTGCAATGTGTGATCACAAATGATTGGGAGTCTTGATTCTCTATTTGTCACTGTACTGGAGCTGGGGACAATCCAAACCAGCTGCATCCTGTGGCACTGTGGCCTGGTCCTGCAGTGCTAAGTCATGTTGGTTGTGACTCTAGTACAAGATATTTGCTTTTGGTATGGTCTCCTATCAACATAGACAAGTCTTGCCAGCTATTATATCCCCCCCTCCCCCATAGGAGATGCATCGGCTTAAATATGTACTAAATAAAGTAATCATCTAAATGAAGTAGATGATATAGCCACTAACTGAATGACCTGCATCAACATCTACAGACCTTGAATCGAGCCTTGACTGAGATGTTAACTTTGTTTTTCCTGAGAAATAACTGATACGTAACAGGATGATCCTGTTATGGCTCTGCAAAAGTACATCATGCTCAGATTGTTTGTCAAGGGTAAAAACAGGAGATAACTAAATTCAGTATGGTCATGAGTCTAATCTCATGTTCCTCTCTGTTACTTGTCTCGGTTTCTTGTCTCTTTGACTGACGTATGTTCCAGATGGTTCTCTGTGATACTGATCTTTTCTCAGAGAGATGGCTGAGAATATTGAAGCATTGCTTTTCCCCCTGTTTGGCATTGTTTTGGTGCCTACATATACACATAAATATTAAAGGTCATGTAAAAATAACTTGATGGCATATTGAACTCATTGCTCATTGTCTGTCCTCCTTTATTTACTCCTCTTGCATGCAAACATGATTCATGTGTTTGACTTGAACATTTACAAAATGAGGTGAGACAGGCATTCATTCCTTTGTTGTGTGCACAATACCTGATCCTTACAAGCCTACATTTGTCTCTAGGAGCAGCATGAGGGAAAGTGTGAATATGAGCGGATCACATGCAGTGCGTGTCACGCCATAATCCTGCGTAGTGAGCGAGAGAGACACAATGAGCGGGAGTGTGAAGAACGGACCCTCAACTGCAAATACTGCAAGGTTGCCTTCAACTTCAAGGAAATCAAGGTGAGGGCTGCTAAGGCTCAAAGTAGATAACAGGGCATGAACAATTATGAAAATGATTGTCATTTTCCTAGTCACATCTGTCAGGTAGGGTGATATCCAATGGAAGAGAAATGTAGGCCCACTTCATCAAGGGATAATGAGATAGTTGTTACCAGGTCCCGCCTCCAAGGCAACAGGAAAGCTCTTAAATTCCTTGAAGATCCCCTGCTACCCACAATATATTTAATGTAACACTTATAATTTTAAGTGATGATGATAATCAGTGTAATCCAATAATGGTGATGACTAGTTCGCATACACACCTTAGTAATGTACACAGCAACTAACCACCTGCATGGCATTAAAGTTGGACTCAGTAGCTATTTGAAGATGAAGAAATCTTGTGTGGTCATCAACATATGACATACTGTACTTTAGTAGATTAAATTAATGGATGCAGATGGAGTAACTTCTCATGTTTTTCTTGTTATGTAATCTCAGGCTCCAGTCTAATCCCACTATTTGCTCACTTGTTTCCCATACACCCCACCCACCCTCCCAATCTCCAAACTCTAATAATTTCCCAGGCTCATGATGAAATTTGTCAGAAGTTCCCCATTCAATGCAAAGACTGTGGGAAAAAGAAGATTCCAAGAGAAAAGGTTAGTCTTTAAATTCCCTTATTTTTAACGAACCTTGGTTTGGTGAGTAGTGTGTAGTAACACACTATGCCTAAAATGTCAGAATAACATCCTGAACGCTATTAATGATCAAATTATACTTGTGTTTTAAATATGCTCTTTTTTGGAAATTGTTTACAGAATGCCTTACAAGAGAGATCAGATTTGTTTGTTCACACAAGATTGTGCTCTACATTTTTGTTATTATTTTTTGCATGTAATGATGACATAAGCTAATGCTGTGTCATGTGGGAAATGATGAAAGAACACTTGAGGGCAAAAACTTCAGTTTCGATTTGATCAGTCCGATACAAGTCATGCGCAAGAACAGGATATGAATTGGATTTAAATACCGATGTGATCCCGATCGGATTTGAAATATTGGATTCCATATAACTCTTTGCTGTTTGCTCTTTGCAAACATGGTGAGACAATCTGATGTCACTTCAACCCTATAGTGAAAATGCCTATGGTTAAAGCAGGGCCAGAACATGAATAGGAGACATCCTGGAAAAGAATATGGTTTCTGTGAGGTTATATTGGTGGACAAGGTTAAGTCAAAACCTCAGCTCAATGATGGGAACATGGCTCCATAGCAGATGCCATATGTAGGATGCAGTGTGTTATGGTGATCACATATTCCAATGACATAAATGAGTGTGGGTGTTATCAAAGTCTGTATATGGTTCTCATTTGGGCTCAGTTCAAATTCAGTCCTCCATAACTGGGTTCTGGTGATCTTGTTGGCTCTCAATGCCAACTGTGAATCAGCAGAAAATGATTTGTAACATTTGTGGTTGACTAACAATGGCAAGTCAAATGCTCCCCTCGTCCTGTTTATAGGAAGAGTGTAGAATTATGCAGAATCCCAGAAAAACAAAGCTTTAATTACTGAGATCTTTAAAACAAGGCTTTGTTTACAGGCATATGTTGCTTACATGTTGATGTGTGGGGAATTCCTGTCTAAAATGATGATTCATTTTCACATTTACAAATATCCTGTACAAAAGTTTGCATCATAAAAACAAGCAATGGAGCAGAATTGCAAAGCACAAAAGACAGAAGGTGGTTCTATGACTTGTGTTGAAACCAAAAGCAGTAGGTGCAGTCATATCTAGTTTAGCTTAGAGGGGAAAAGGTGGTCATTACTGATAACTTATCTCCCCCACCCACATAACCACTTTGAGTGTAATTCATGTCACCAGTATTTTTAGAATTTTTCTTTTGAACAGATTGTGGGCTGGTATTTCTATAGAGCTGCTCTCTCATGCCATACTTTTCTCACCACACAGTTTTCAGATCACATCAGAACCTGTGGGAAGTCCCGAACAGCCTGCCCTTTTAGCGTTCTTGGCTGCGCTGCAGTGGTGAGTTGGCCGAAATAGCACTAGAATGATCGGTGTCCTAATTAGGTCGGGCCGAAAAGTCAACATATAGTTCTTTGTTTCTGTTTCTTCAGCTAGAAGAAAACCAAGAATCCTGAAAATGAATTTGATTCACTTTCAATATAGCTTGTTTGCATTTTCAGTGTATGAAACTCAGCTAACGTTTTGATATAGAATGCCCACCTAGTCTGTCTGGTGAGGTTTAAGGGGTCAGTGCTTAGCTTTTCAAGGCAAACTAAAGTTTGTCACAAACCTCTGTTCTGGTTTCTTATTATTATCTATGAAAATCACACATCTGTGAGTGGTGTATGGAAACTCAGGTAAAGTTAACCGTAATCTTTCATGAGAAGTAAAAAGGCCTTTTTCGCAAGCCACTTCCTGGCATGTCAGTTGCATGTTTTACTTCTGCTGTCAGTTAATAAGAATGCCATGAATGCTGATTAAGGAAGCCCATTATCCTTATGTATAATAAGGATAAGTATAGAGTATATGGGGTACATTTTTTGAAGTATTTAAGAACATATTTGTTTGATAAGTCAAATAAGTATTAACAAGTTTCATGTGGGTTCAATAGAATTAATTTTACTTCCACCAGAAAATCCCTCATGGGTTTCTGTGGTAATCCCCTGTCATGGGTCAAATATTTTAAACTTTATGACTAACATCAAGGTCATTTTTAAACAATGATAAGCAGTTTCCAATTATGAATCAGATATGAGGTATGGTACTTTCCCATGTTGAAGTGCCCCTGCTTTTACAGAATAAATACATTTTGAATCTTTAGTTTAGTGACAGGCAATAAAGATCCTTAGAAATGTTTACTCATGTTTGATGACTATCTCCAAATGAATTTGACTCCCCTCTTCCTGCCACAGAGTAAAAACTGAAAACTCCTCAGATCTGTGAACTAGTTAATGGAAATACTGTACCTCACTTTCCATGGCCATTATGATTTAACATTATATCTGTTTTCCATTGCCCTGAGTAATGTAGGCTGTTCAGCAATGCCAGTTGTGATGATAGGTAATCATGAGCTCACCAGCAAAGACTGAAACCAGTGTCAGAACAATTGCAGAGCTGTCCTGTTACAATGGCGTCTTTGTGAAGAAGGTGAAACTCATAGCAGGATGTGTAGCCAAATTCAAAGTTGAGATTCGATACAATAGCAGCTCTTGGAATGACTAAGCAAATAAGAGCACATACATTATATGAGGATTTAATAAAAGGTTTTCCAACTTAGTTCTTGGGACCTGTGAATCAGCTGTTTTTTTCAGCCAGTCTCATATTTTGTTTGGGTAGTTTTGATAATTTTGATTTACACAGAATACAGATTTTGCTCACTGCCCTTTGCCATGATCAATTTTTGTTTCCCACGGGTTGACATTCAGTTTCAGTAACATGGTGGCCACATCTGAAGCACTCTGAACTGCAGTATAATATGGCCTAAGTGTATCATTTAATGACTCATTCAGTCATGTTTACATTATGTAATCTCATGAAAGCCTTAAACTGAATCAAAAATAATTCAAACAAAACAATAATTTAACCTGCTAAATAGCTATTTCATGTAGAAAAAGAAACCACATAAATAGAGGTCCCCAAGACTGAGTTTGAGTGGTCATGGTGTAACATCTGGGAAAACCTAGTCCTAGTAGCCGTGTTAAGCCATGTACTTAACATGTCAACAGGTGGAGAGTGACAAGCAGGCTGATCATGAGCAGTCCAGCATTCCAGAGCACTTGCGCCTCCTGTTGGGGGAGTTGGGTCGGGTCCGACAGCGGACAGAAGGACCTGGTGAGTGGCAGGAGGACTCAGGGCTGGGGCTGTACCGTGCCCCGGAGGAAGGGGTGCCAAGTGGCAGCGGGGCAGGGCAGCCGAGCAGCCTGGAAAAGAAGGTGACAGCACTGGAGAACATTTTGTGTGTGCTGAACCGAGAGCTAGAGAGGAATTCCATAACTCTGGAGGCCTTCAGTCGCCAACACCGCCTGGACCAGGACAATATTGACAACCTCACCAATAAGGTATTGCACACATAACAACATAAAGACAAATGCTTGCAGAGACACATACAGCACATGCAGACTCGCAAACACACATACATACACACCAAGGCATACATAGACTTGTGTCCCGTACAAGTACTGTGTGACTGACAGCCTTTCTACCTTGGCTATGCAGGTGAAGCACCTGGAGCGCTCTCTCAACATGCGGGAGCTGCAGCTGGCAGAGACCGACAGTGTATTGCGGGAGCTGACCCACTGCACTTATGATGGCGTTTTTGTCTGGAAGATTGTGGATTTCTCCCGCCGCCGGCAAGAAGCAGTAGCTGGACGAGCTCCCGCCATGTTCTCCCCAGGTGAGCCTCTCATCTGAGCCCAATATGCACCCCCAACCCTCCCTCACCCCCACCTGCTTAGCCAGTGACCTGCATGTGAGGTTTTTCAGTAGTATAGCCCCCAATGACAATAAACCTCTTAGATGTTGTGCCTTCTTAAGTATCAGATCCCGATAACTGGCTATAGTGGCATAGCTCCAGAATTTTGAGGCAATGGATGAGAGGCATCAGGTAGAGGAAAATCTGTGTTCTTGGCCATCTGTAATTTAAGCTTTTATTCTGCCTATTTTCACTCTCAACTGGGATTGGCTAGAAAGAAAGTACATAGTGATCAATGAATGAAGATCAGAAACAACCTTCCTCTTCCTTAGAGATGAGAATGGTGGTTGAGCTGAGGTGAAGTCAAGTAAAGGCCAGAGGGAAGACCTATTTGTTAACAGGGCTGAATGCCTTGTCTGTTGTATGCTGAAATACAGTGTGCCAATGTAAGAGTTTATGTCCTCTTCCCCCATTTCAGCATTCTTCTCCAGCAAATATGGCTACAAAATGTGCCTGAGGCTCTACCTAAATGGAGATGGGACAGGCCGAGGGACACACCTCTCACTCTTTTTTGTGGTCATGAGGGGCAAGTATGACGCTCTGCTCAAGTGGCCCTTCAGCCAGAAGGTATGATAGTTTGGATGCTCTCATTCTGTCTCCGTGTGTGTGCATGGCCCTCCTTTTTCTTTGTTAGTCTGTCTGAAGAAATGCTTACCCCTTTCTTTGATCCCATTCCTCCCTCACAATGTCCTTCATTAAACTTAGGATGGAGGGAAGCAGGAACGAAATGTAGGACATGGTCTTAATGACATATTTGATCATTTAAGAAAAAAATACCCCTAAGGTTATTTGCTCCTGTTGTTTTGGCATGGAATCACAACATAAAATCACATGGGTAATTTATTGTTGTTATGCAACACGAGCTTCTTGCTGTAAATTCTCTCAATTTCATTAGACCCAGTTGTTTTTCATAGAATTGACGAAAGAATATATGTTCTTTGAATAAGTGTAAAGTCAAGGCAACTGGTGCAAAAAATACATCACTCTTGTTAGTTGTATGATTAAATGTGATACCTTCATTCTAAATTCTGTCTTATCATTTCTCTCACCTCCCTCACTCTGGCCCCCTCCCCAGGTGACATTAATGTTGCTGGACCAGAATAACCGTGAGCACATCATCGATGCCTTCCGGCCTGACATCAGCTCCACCTCCTTCCAGAGGCCCATCAGTGAGATGAACATCGCCAGCGGCTGCCCCCTGTTCTGCCCACTAGCCAAGCTGGCGGGTAAAAGCTCCTACCTGCGTGATGATACGGTGTTCATCAAGGCCATCGTGGATCTCACAGGCCTCTAGCACTACAGGGCCAGGAGTGCATCTGGACAGGTTTATAACCCTAATCCTGTCTCATGGCCTTGGTTATGGAAATTTGGGGAATTTTAAAGATTTCTGCACAGCGCAGTCTAGTATAATATTATATATACCAACATTATTGTCTCTAACACTGCAATGTAGAGCAATACATAAATATATATATACTAAATTATATTTTTTAAGTAACACAGTGGATGTGGAACTTAAAATAATGTAATTGGGAACTGTTAAGGTTTATGTTTCCCTTCATCAGTCCAGGTTAGTATGTCTGCACTCCAAAATGCCAAAGCCAGTCAGTCCCTCCTGTTGTAGACCCCCTCCCTGGATCGTTACCTTGTCGTGGTGGAGGGGCTTGTGTGAACAGAAAAATGAAATACATATTTCTTACTATCTCCCAAACATTATGTCATTAACCATCACATCCAGAAATATGTGTGCTAGCAATGCTACTACTTTGAACGTCTCCTGATTTGACATCAGTAGCTAAAGCCTGCACCTTTGTAGACCATAATACTCTCAAAGTAATGTTGCTCAAAATGTTGTTCCACCCTACATAGCAACCCTATTCCACCAAATATTATTCCCTCAAAATCAGAAGTGTATTCCTATAAATTTAATTGAAATGTCTTATTATATTAATATAAATCTGAAATGTGTAGGAACCCTGGATTAGAGAACCAGCTTTAGTTCCAAACAAAATACGATCCAGCCCAAGCCCACCCCCTCGCCAGTATAGTACGAAAAGACCAAAAGGCTCATTTTGAACAGACAAGAGAAGTCGAGTCTGTTACTCAGCCTGCTGTCAAGTAGAAAAAAATGTGGTGCAAATACTATCCATGAAACTGGCCCAAAATACATACAGCCTCTGAATGGACTCATCTGTGAGGCAAAGGGTGGAAGCAAGGGAATGTTTTGGAGGGTCTGACAATGGCAATGGCAAGACAGTATCAAATAAATCATACATATATATATATATATATATAAAGGGTATAATAAAACATATTTTATATATTAAATATTTGATATAGTATATCTATATTTTATAGATATATTAAACCATATGAACCAATTTATTACATAATATGTTTTATGTATTTATATTTATGATGTATAAGAATTCTATAATTTATAAAATAAGAATACTGGTCAGCAGTTAGTGTCACCTGCTGCTTATTTTTGCTTCAATAGAAGGCTTACTCTTACACTTCTGCATTTTATATTTTGCAATATAAAGATACATCCAGCATTCTTTTCCTACACATTATGTATATTTCTATTATAATTATATATGTGATTCCTTGATATTTATATTGTGGCTAAGGAGGTGGACTTGATGTTCTTCATCAAATATTATAAGACTTACTGTACTACAGGATTTCAGCTTACATACCTAAACTCCTTCCTTCATTAACATTATTTTAAAGTTTTTAAAAATATATATTTTATTGACTATATTTAACATTTATTGACTTTATTTAACAACACAAAAACATTTATTTTAGGATAAGTAATTATTTCTGGAAAAAAGAAAATGTAGTCTTTTTGTGGAACATGCTTTCCTAAAATGTGATGCATGACTATAATTGAGATTACGCATACTTATTGTGAGACCCAAGGCCTCCCGTGTGGCATGAGCTCACGCCTCATCACTCAGTGATAATCTCCCTCGCTGATGGGGGGCCTATGATTACCTGCTGCAGCTGTCCCTCCTGCACAGCCCCCTAGCAGTGGCAGAATGAAGAGTGAAGGGTCTCAGAAGAAATGCATACAGAGTGTGCACTCACTTGCATTCTATTGAGCGCTTACAGTAATGGGACAGCCGAGTTGCAATAGAGCTTTCCGAACTGGGTCAGAAAAAATAAGAGGGAAATTGGGAAAAGGTAACCAAGATACCTAATGATAAGCAACAGGCTTTACAAAACAATGGAGAAAAGATACTCGGTACAGAGCGTTAGGCATGATGACCACAACAGTGAACGTTTGGAATAAGGGTTTAATAGCAGAGAACACTGCTAACATACCCAAAATGTTGAACTTAAACTCATTTAGTCTGTAAATAAACATGTAAACGACATAGTAAATGACATATGAACATTAAATGAATGCCTGATGTTATGTTATGATGTAATTAGGTGAAACATAGCACATGATTTGGGAAATAAGACTTATGTTTATGCATCATTGTGAAAGTGTATAGCATGAGCTTGTATAATTAGTTGAATGGTATTTGTGTCACTTACATTTGTGTAATACTTTTTTGCTTCTACCAGGTATTGTATTGAGTTGGGGCTTTGTTTTTCAGCATAATGTATATTTGCTTTATACTTACCGAATCCTCCAATATGGATGTAAGAGTCATACAAATAAAGTGTCTGGAGTCAGGACTTATGTTCAAAAGTGGTGATGGGGAACCCAATTCTTTGAGGTATGTATGTTCCTGTATTTCATGCCAGCCTCTAATCTTAATGATCAGTCAAATTATGAAATCTTACTTTTAGCAGGCTCATGAATGATGGCAGAAGACTGTTGAGACTTCAAAGGAATCATGTTACTGTGGTCTAAGCTATGAATAACCTAGTTTTTTGTATACAATATAAGATAATTGAGCAATGGAACCTGTGCAGTGTCTGTCCTTGTGTTGAAAATTTGGGAAAAAAGGCAAGAGAAACCAGCCTTTTTAAAATCTTTATTTCCAAATGTATTTTATTTTTAAATAAATGGAAGGCTGGGTGGGAGTCATGCCGTGGAACAGCCAGCCTCACATAGAACAAAAGCAAAGGGAAATCAAAAGCAAAATGCCATTACAGTCAAACATCACTTTCACAACCAATGGTCTGACATGCATGCGCTCACACACACACACACATTGAAACAAGACCAAGTAGAAGCAATGTGATTTCCAATGGATTGATTTGACACCTGATCACACACCGAAATACCCAGGGACATTCTGAATAAAAATGAAATCCAGGATAAGTGTTTGGTTGGACATGGCATTTATAGATTGCTCTTAATTGGACCATTGAAGTACTGTGAGCCTGATATACTGAATTTCCACAGGGTTTGAGTTCAAAATAGTTTTAACACAGAAAAATCTATGGATTACATTCCAAGGTTAGGATTGGGTTTGACAACAAATGTATCTGCTTGACTATGCATGTGAATTTCCCTGAAGTTGGTTTAACCCCTCGATCATGGTCAGCAGCGGGGGCATGCTGGTTCATTGTCAAGTTCAGACAGGGAGGGGACTCCTATTTTATGGCCTCAGGACCGTTGTAGATAGTAGCACAGTAACCTTTCAATACGTCGACAAGGAAGAAGGATGCATTCAGTCTACCCATGTGCTCTTCCCCTTTTTTTGCAACAGAAAGGTACGAAATGTAACGGAGGATGACTAACTCGTGGTAATAAATGGTGGGACTGTCTGACCTTGGACTACATCACAGCGGTCTCTGACACAATTATTTAATTCCTCATAATCTGAGAGCTGGAATTTCCTCAAACATGTATGGGCAGTTAACAGGAACTGTTACTACAACTCCAAGGAAATCTGTTGCAATGTAATCATTGTAAGAACTGTGATGCAAATCCAAACAAATTTTATAATGTCATCTGGCTCCACTTCCTTATAATTCCAATCCAATAATTCAGATTATATTTTTTTCCTCACGAATAAGTTATCATACTAAATGAAATATATTTGTGGGTATACTTTGTGTGTGTGTGTGTGTGTGTGTGCGTGCGCATGTACATATGCATGAATTTATACACCAAGATTGTAGTGATGTTTGTGCCCTAAATGGAATTTAAACCTGAGGTGGTGGTTACACAAGCTTGTGAGGTGAGGGTTATGCAGTATTATCTGGGAGCATGTGTGATGCCACCTCTTTACCCTGTGGCATTTCAATGCCCAACCCTGCTGCTGCCACCTCATTCTTCTATCTTTTTCTAGTCTTTCATCGGACATCTTAACTGCCATCTCTTTCCTGCCTCCTGTCACTCTGTAGAATCAGTGATATTCCATTTCCAGGTTGTCCTAAAAAACAAACAAATGACTATCTGACAAACTAAACTAAACTTAACCATGCTGGCATGGATCCCTCCTCATTGCTTATTCTCCTGGATTTAGTGGGCAGCTGTCTGTGCTGGGCTGACAACGGAGTTTCCCAGAGGCCCAATCACTGCAGGCCACATGTAACCATCATGAGCAAGGGAGGGAAGGAGGGGCAGGGCTTAGGGCTACACTGATGTCACAATGGCGCCTCCTTGTGATCCCTGCAGTACATGTTCTCCACAGCTGATTAGTCTAGGAGAAACACTGCACAGTCCAAACCGGAGGTGAAGAGAGGAAAAAATAAAACAAATATAGCCTGCAGATTGCATGCTCTTGGGGCAATGTGAGTGTGTCATCAGGGAGTGAGAAAGGGTGAAGGGCCCTCAGGCTGGGAGGAAATCCTTTCCTGTGATCCTCTTCATCATCCTCTAACTCCCTTGCCCACCTTTCCCAAAATATAAAATATCATGGTTTGCTTTTTAAGTTGGCAGCCTCGGCATTCCTTCTCTCCAGCCAAGAGAGGAGCCCCCGGGTGCGAGCGGGGCGAGGTGGCACCCGTGCCAGCCGGACCATGCGTGGAGAGCGCCACACTTTGATGGTGGAGTCGTCGCTGGCTGACAGCAGCAACTCCTGGTCGGCGGGGCTGAAGGCCACTGAGTTGACCACGTCATCGTGCTGCAGCCTTGCCAAGCAGATGTTGTAATGGCGGTCCCAGATGTAGCCATGTTTGTCCTCTGCACCACTAGGAGGGGACAGAGACAACAGCTAATTCAAGCTCCTCCAGTATAGGTTTTATATGTTTCTCATACAAACAATAGAGGACTTCAGGCAGGAACTTATAGCAGGTATATTGGTTAGACAACTGCTCATGTGTCTGAATTCAGTGAAAGTGAGAGTTTCACTTATTATACAGAATTCACACAGATTTCAGTAAGTGCATTTACCATGGTGGCTATACTATCATAAAGGTGGATGTACTTGATCATGGTGAGCTGCGTTATAGTTGTTAAAATGTTAATTTATGCGCTTACATTCATTTAGGGATAGAATTTCATGCACAAATAGGAGGCAGCTGGTCTGGAATGGTGAAACTGGGACTTACCTGCACCAGGTCACTTCACCAGTTCACCTGGCTAGCCCAAGCCGCTACTCCTCTGGCAAAAAGCTCTGAGTCTTTTGTTTTCAAGTTTAGTTTATACAAGTTTGCTTTCCTTAAAGCATGACGGTAGCACACGGAAAAGTAAAACAAACAAACAAAACAGCCTGGACAAAGTAATGTGGGTTGGATGGCTTTTCAGTAGGGCACGCCAGTTCCATGTGCATTCCAAACATGCTCCTGTTTCGCACAGTTTTGCCTTTTTAAAAAGAAAAGCCCTCCCCACCAACCAGCACCCAATCAGGAGATAAGGCGTTGCCCTAATTTCCTGTACCAGCCACCATTCCCCTGTGCACAGCTGCCATGCCCCTAAGTGAGTGTTATTAATAGATATTTACTTATAAAAACTAGGAGTTATTAGGATTTACAACCCGCTCACTAACACACGGGCATAATAGTCACACACTCATATTTTTGTCTTGCTTGGTAAATACTTTGTATACAAAAAAAAACACCTTTTAAACAAACAGCCTACACAGCCCGCATAACTCCACAGTACTTCCACACCAGAGACTAATATAAATCTGCAATCATACAACATTAATTGTTATCCGAAAATTCAAAATACAAGCAAAATTCTGATCAAGTGATTCTGAAACTACATTCACATTTCAGTGTCATCAGTCTCACATATCAGCTCATACAAATACCTTGCAACAAAGTCTCTGCTGACATCCAGGAAGATGAAGAAGCACTCATCATTGGGTGTGAAGGCGCGGTGGGCTCTCAAGCTCCGTCTCTCCTCCCGCAGGCTCTTCAAGTCAATGACATGTAGGTCGATCTCCTCAGCGATGGGCGGGGGCGACATGGGGTCTGAGATCACACAGCCTGCTGGCCACGCCCGACTGTTCACGTACAAGTACCTGACACAGGGGAGTGGGAGCAACTGAGACATTCTAAAGGCATTATCATGAGGAGCATCCTGACTTATGGACTTCCAAATTTAACATTGCAAATTCAAGCTGCAACAGGTAATATGAAGTGTACTGCTGTAATTGCTGCTGTGCCCACTATAAAACTATGTTACATTAACTTCACACAAGTGGACAGTGATTAAATTCCAAACTACCATAAAATTGCCTTGATTTCAATACTAAACAGTTCTCAGTTTTCAAATACATGATTGCCAGTTACTTGCCAAAATTACACAGTCATATCTACCCCTTCACCAGGAGACTGGATTGCCAAAAACAGTCCTTATTGTTTATGCTCAAATTATTTTCCTTTCCCATTCCTCTCCCCAATTTGGAATTCGAAGTCCCTCATTGTAGAGGCAGCTGAAAGGCCCTTGCAGAAAAACTGCAGGTGCATTATTAACCACAAGTATCCCCATTATTCTATATATTTGATTTTTGTATTTGTGTCACAATTATTGGGAGTGAGACTTGATGATGAGGCAGATCATTTTAAGGTGTACAAACCTCAATGCATCTTCACTCAGAATCAATACTCATCTTATTGTCAAGTGGTCGGAAGATATTTCCCAAATTAGGAAAACGGCACCTAAATTTGCTTTTTAAAATGAAAAAATAAATCTCAGTATTAATTCACAGCTGGATTTTAATCAAGGTGATGTTACACCCGCAAACCCCTGGGTCAGATTCCCAAACCAGTAACTGCTCCACAGCTGCTGACTGACCCAAACTCTCACCTGTGATCGGGAGACAGGCCCATTCCAATGATGTGGCCGTGAATGTCAATCACATGGTCCAGGGAGTCAAAGAACTCGTCAGAACTTCGCTCCTCCCCCAGGACTGGCCCACATGTGGTCATCTGATCTGGCATGATTCGCTTGATTCCTGACAGAGAGAGAAAGAACAAGTTTCAGCTTCATCAAATTGCAGAGGGATCTAATAAAATGCTGTTGAGCTGCTACCAGTAGCCCAGCTCTCACCTATTGGAAATCAGGACTGGTTGGACAGAAGCAGCAACTATCCTGAAATCCAACTGCTATGATTTCATACTATGATGTCTTTTCAACACTGACAACACTGTACCCTATAATTTGGGTTAGATGCAGTAGCAACATGGTTGTACTGTTTTAGCAAATGAAGATTATCTGCTGTAGCCATCTAAATGCTGTCAAGTTGTTCAAGTATCAGTAGACTCATGATCTAATAGTACTTCAGCTAAATAGCAAGCTCTCGGTTAACTAAAGACTCACTTCCCAATGCATGTCTAATTTTGATTATGGCTTATAACTTAGGAATTGTTGGTTCATCTTTCTTGGTCAACAGCAGCTTATTTTGGCTATGAGTACATTGCATTATGCGATGGTGTGACAGGACAGTTTGGCAGCTGGTCAGAAATCAACATGTGTGCCTGATCTATATAGCAATTTTTCTTTCCCCTCACATACACCCCAATACTGCAAATATAGCCAATTAGCTGGTTAAGAAGCAAATGAATGCACTTTCAGCTAAAACTACAAGTTGCACACTGTGTTTTTTGTGAAGATAGTCTTGTCACTACAACAGACAGACTGGCTGGCTAGCCATTCTGCTAACTGAAGTGTGCTTATTATTATACAATAGCCTCACTCTGTGTTAACTAGCAAAATGACATTTAATATTTATGTTACATTTGAAGTGTAAGCTATGGAAAATGGGCAAGTGAGTCTGTTTTTTGTTGGGATTGACACTTAATTCACTTGAATCTCAAACTTCAAATACACATCTACACTTGTGCTGCAGCTCTATTTAATATACTGCTGATTTGACAGTTGTTTACTATATTGGTCTCTGCTGGCTGACATTGGTGATCACTGTTTCTCTACGATATACACCAGCCAAAAAAGACTTTGATCCTGACCTCCCCCTAAGACCTCACCACCTATATTATATACTCTCTTGAGAAGATATGAAGTTCTACTGTATGCAAAAAAATATCCATGCACTCTGAGAATGTACCACAGGCACCCCCTGCTGGGGGATATTAGAAAAACGAGCTGAGAATTTTATCATGTGCCATACAAATGTGATGGAAAAAGGAATCGAGGGAGTGCTTAAAGGAAGGAAAAGATAATGTCAAGATTATAACCCCTTGAACTGCGAAAAGAGAACATAACTCCAGGGAATGATTAAATATTTCAACACCGAAATCAAAAAGGTGTTTCATAACTGTATTTGTAATAAGATAGATACAGCACAAGAATAAATGCAAGATATTTCATGAAAATATTTCTTCCCACCCTGAGCTTGTCGGCCTCCTGAAACTGTCCTCTCTCACCTCCTATTCACATGGTAACAAGCCCTTGTTTTTTTCCACACCGCAGATGCGCCAGCAAGTACACACTTACATCTACACTACTTGAAAACAAGCTCTGATACTGATTACTGCCTGAAATGTGGATGCGCTACAATGCTGCCATGCTGCTTAGTTGATGTGTGAAGGTTATAAAGTAGCCTTGGATATTGTTGGTGTTTTTTGGTCTTTGGTTTCATTTCTTATGTTTCACTCCTTTGACATTGGCAGGCATTTAATGCCTTCACTTTGTACGCATCCAGAGGAGGGAAAAGGTAAGGCTCTATGCTGTACCTATCTGGTGAGGAGAGTAGGTAAGGCTGCCGGTGGTGAAAAGCAGGTAAGTCTTGTCCTCTGTCTCTCCAGAAGCAGAGGGGGTTAGCAGAGGGGGATCTGGGGGACGGGTTCGAGTCTTCCCCATGAGCTGGGCCACCCTGGATTCAATCTCCCTCTCACTTGCTGCTGTACTGTGCCGACCCTGAGAGAGAGAAAGAGAGAGAGATTTGAGATGGAAGTTGGGAACAAGAAGTCTCAAGTCTTCAAACACCTTATTTTCCTTCTTTCTGCCTAATTCTCAAGTAGCCACAGACCCATCTGTATCAGTGCCCCAGCATCAGTGCAGCTGAAGCATGGGCGCTAATATACAGGTAGGTAGCCTGTCAGGAGGGCACATTGGGAGAATCAAATTCAGTGATGACCCAAGGATGGCTGAGGCTCAAACCTGCAAGTAAGTTTCTCTGACCAATAGGACCAATAGGAGTGTAACCATGCAAAAGGAGAATATCTTACATTATAGAAAAAATTCTATATATTACAGAAGAACCTGACCAATACAAACACTTCAGGACATTTTAATTGCATCAAGCTATTTAACCATCAAGCTGACTACTCAATTGTTTTGTACAAACCATCACAGTTTGGATCTTTACCTGTATCATGTAATCAAGCCTGTCTGTCAGTCGTGGGGAGTGCTGCTGAGTGAGGTGTGTAGGATGCAGGTGCAGCCTTCCATCTTCCCACTCTTCTTCTCCCTCCTCCTCCTCACTGTCGCTGGTGCCCAAGTCGAAGAGCAGGGGCTGATGGCGCTGTCCGCTGCGCTCCTGCTCCGCCCGGGCCTGGGACTGGGCCTCATAGTCCAGCAACAGGTCCGGCGAATCGTGCCGCCGACAATGCGCCACCATCACTGTGCGGATTGTGCTGGCGTTGATGTTCTGGATCTTGAAAAGCCGCTTCACTACATTCACATTTTCAGACTCCACATCCTGGGGAGGAAGGGAACAGAGGGGATTGGTCAAGAATGTGGTAATACTGGGTTGCCTGGTTTGCCGAAATAGCCTTTGGAGTCATTTAAGCATCATTACAGTGGTATCTGCCTTGGTGCAGGTTTGCTAAAATCAAGATGAAGGCCAAACATACATATGAGCAGTCAGGGCTTACGAGGCACAGTTATAGTACTTCACACCATTGAGGGACAGGAACTGACCTGGAAAGCTTTGTTGAGCCACAGAACAGAGCAGGATGTCATATTTCCGATCCAATGCAGATTCCCAGAGATGAGGTGCGTCTCGTTCAACCAGCATCCAAAAACATCGTAGGGCTTGTTCCTCACGCGGGACAAGAGTGTGTAGTTATCTAAGGGAGGTGGTGAGTGTCACACACAAGAATAAACACACTGAGTACATTCAGATAAAGTGCTTTTTCATTGCTTTATGACATTGGCAGTCCCTTACAAACCATCTAGCCCTGCACAATACTATAAAGATAATTTTACAGGGTAAATTATTCCATATTAGGACATAATGTTGAAATCTCAGCTCAAGAACCCCCAAGTCATCCATCCATCCCCATATCCACACCCACACACAAACACACACCCTACTAGAATTCTGTTTACACTCAAAGACTACCCACACATTGTCATCAACAAAATGCCTCATGGTCTGGGTGAGCAAATTGATTTATTACATTTATCAGAAGCTACTACGCCCATATAGCAACAATCAGGAAAATGATCCTTGTAAGCTGTTACAAAGCCCATTTATTGATGCAGAAAATATTGAAAAACAGAACAACATATTTTGAATTAGCCTAAATATATTAAGCCACACCTTATGATATGAATAAAGGTGAATGTTCACTTCCACTATTAGAACTGCAGATGATAATAGGTTAAAATGCAATAAAAGGCAATGAGATCAAAATGAAAATTTACAACAGAGTAAGCAAAACAAACACCCAATAACGCCGGCTGGATCCTGCTTCTGTCAAAAGGTGTTGCCTATATAATTTGCTCAGTGTAATTATGTGTAACTTTAGCTTACCACATGACAACAGTCTGCTGGAATATCAGCCTACTGTTTGCTAAGAGTAGGGTTGTGCTATTTAGTTTAACTGACAGCAACCTAACACAAACTATATAAAACCATGTTAGTTGGTGACCTCCTGGTTATAGCATATAGTTGCTAACCCCATAATTGAGTGTGAATTAATATAACTTTTAAAATGTGACCCTTTTACCAAGAAACATTTGTTATGCAAGAAGGAAACCTCTGCTTTACATTAAGTTGTTTCCTTAATTTTATTAACTTGCTGCATCATGTGATACTAATTCCTGGAAAATGTCAGAAAAGCTGGACTTTTTTGGCACATTACTGATGTGCCTGAGTTTGTGAGTACAGACAGCCCTGTTCACATCATACAGTCAACTTATTCTGAAAATGACAATCAAAAGTTAGACAAGTAACCCAAGGATTGAAAGAGAGCTTTCACACAAATTTCAGGTGGGCAATTTGACATGGATACATTCAGTGTCTGGAGAGCTGCAGGAGGAGCATGGAGGGTTACAGAAATGGTGAAACTCATACCCAGGCTGATGACTGCGATCTCCCCAGAGGAGGAGTGATGAGGACCCAGGTAGACACCCGACACCAGCAGCAGGCTGTCGTCAGCATTAAACTGGGAGAACTGGGTGTAGCCCCAGTTGAACTGCCGCATGCTGGAGCTGTGTACGAGGGCAATGGAGCCATCCGGCCGCTCTGTGTCCCAAAGCTGAGCGGGTGTGGAGAGAAGAAGGAGGGCAATGAGGGGACCAGGAGGAAAAAATAAGGTGAGAAAGAGGCCAAGGGAAAAGTAAGACAGAGACAGGGCAAATAAAGAGTGAGAGATCAGGGAACATGAATCAAATTAAAACATTAAACAAAAAAAGCAAGAGGAAACTGTGGAACAACTAGGCAGCCCCGGTACACTCACTTCTCACAAAGTAAGACCACTACTGTCACCAACTGTGAATGCACAATGAACAAAATTACAGGTAGTAGCTGAGAATGACACTAAAAGACTACAACTCATCACTGTGGTAAAATAGGTATAATTTCCTTTAACTTTTGGCTTAAAAATTATGGCATGTACATTGTTGAAGTAAAGTAAGTACACAACAGCACATATATTTAAAGGGACCTTTGGCTAAAGGTGTGGGCAGGCGAGGACTGTGTGGAGGGTGTGCAGACCTTAACTGTGCAGTCCTTGGAGCAGGAGGAGAACCGGTGCCCACGGTGGGAGAAGGCCAGGTGCAGGACCTGGTCATGGTGCTCCTTTAGGGTCTGTACCTCCACACAGGGAATGCAGTCAAACAGACGCTTAAACTCCCTGGACCAGGACACTGCCGCTGTAGGGAGGAGAGAGGTCAGTTTTTTTCATGATGTTTTTTAAATGTACCATCATCTTACTTCAAAAAGCCCAAGACAGGGAAGATAATCATGGCTTTCTAGAGATACCATGACATACAAGGCCAGTTTGCCATTTACAAAAGATGTACGCCTCTTTGCAAGTTAGGTAGGTACCTTATTAAATGGTTATCGGATTTACCCTCAGTAATGACAGCAGGCAAAGGATTATGTGTGCTTGTCTCCCTTACTACAATTGAGTGCACTATACATTCATGTCTCCTTCACTCACAGAACTTCCCAAATCTTCTCAGATGAATCAAGGGTTTCCTTAAAAGGGGTGATGAGGTCTAGAGTTGCCTTTCTCAAACTTCTTTGTCCTGGGGCCCAATCATGTCAGACTTTGGGGTTACAAGGCCGCATACTATCAGTAAATGCCGGCGCAATACTGGTTTCATAGCCTCATTGCTTAGCTTGGTTTGGCAAATGACACAGACTTGCTTTGGGGGGAAGCTATTGCTGGAAATGAAACCAAATTATGATGAGTCGTATTTGCGAGTAAATGAACAAGGGTTTTTTGCCTCTGAATCCACAGTGAGACAATGATGGTTGATGAAGGCAATGAGGAGTACCTGGGTGCCGTGGAACAGAGCGGGGGATTCGGTAGTAGCTGTAGAAGAGCTCTCTCCACAGGAACTCGTCCTGGGACACAGCCAGCCACTGGCGGCAGGTCAGCCCAGCACTTAGCACTGCATTATGGGGCAGATGCAAGAAGATCTCCAGTACCAGGCTGTCCGGCAGAGCTGGGACACTTGCCATCCTGACATTCTGTCTGTGAGAACAAGGGGAAAGGAGGGAGGAGGGCAGAGAGAGAGAGAGAAAGAGTTCATTTTAATGTCCTCCTTATTTATGAAAATGTTCTTATTTCATCTTCAGAAAATATTACACTACCACTCATATTAATAAAACATATCTGAAAAAGAGACAATCAAAAGCACAAAAAAGAAATAGCAAAAAATAAAAAACAAAATACAAAAACAAGTAATCTATTGAAAACATGCAATATTGTTAGTGACTGCAGTGAATGAGAGCAGAAGAATAATTTATACACTTTAATGGACAGATAGAAGTCTGTGTGCACAGATAGAAGCACTTTACTTTAAAGCATTGATGCCACTTAATTCCAGGCAAACTGTAATCACTCTGCTCTTTGTTTCTATGTAAGGATCAACATGGGCTGAGGAATGTGCAGATAATTGCAGCTTATATTTACATTTGCATATTACACATGCAAACATTGCAACGTTGCCACATTTTTACTATATTATTGCCCCATTTATCCTGATCTGTGAACTGCAACAGTGCAAACTTTCAAAACAACCTCACCCACCCACTCTCCATTTTCTAAATTAAGCTACAACAGCTGGGAGTTGTGAACTAGTTGACAGGCACTGACCACACCACGTATCTATATTAGGCTCTGTTTTCGTAATCTGACCACTCTAAGACAGGAACCAGAGGGGTTCCACTGAATTTAAATGAATGAGATGGAACACTACAGCACAATGAATTTGGTTCTACAAGATAAAAGAACTGACAGATGCACTTTAGTAAGAAACAAGACCAAACCAGTCAGCGAAAAATGAAATCATCTATTTAAATTATGATGGCTCTTTGTGGTGTACAAAAACCCCCATCTCAAAAAATTACTATTATTTCCATGTGGGCCTACTGCACAGTTTTGTCACATGGGATATTGCTCATTGGTTGTGAATAATTTTCAATACAGCACAATGAAAACATTTAATTCAACTTCTAAAAGTAACCCATTTTCTAAGTCAAATTTCAAGTGATGAGGTAACCCCAAAGGAGAAATTGTATGTTGCATAAACAATTTTTGAGACAAGTTAATGTAGTTACCTTTTATTTTTCTTATTACCTCCATATTACTTTAAGGATTTTATATTCTAAATAACCAAATACAGTATTTGTCCAACACAAGTGTTGCAAGTTTAGTTGTTTGCATGGTCGTAAGTTAAAGTACTAAATGGCTACAACACATTATTAATGTGTACACTACACATTGATGGTGGCTGAGGTGAGTCCCATGCCTTACTGTAAATCACTCTGAAATATTAAGAATATGCCTACTTAAATGGAATCCCTCAACAAAGTCATATACAGTAGGATATTGAAGTTTTGTATGACCCATTTTTGAAGAGTGATGAGTGGTGAGTTTGAAATTAAGGAAATTAATTAGTGGTAACAACACAATACATCTATCAATAATACACTAGTGATTTCATATGCCTATTAATTATACACCAGTAAACTTAATCTTCCCAAAGCATACTGACATTTTACTCACTTTTCACTATCTGTTGAATCCCTACTGGAATTCATCAGGTGGGAAAGTACAAAGAAAAAGAGGAAATTATGATAGTTTTAAAGTAAGTAAACAATAAAAACATTCAGAATGATATTAATTACACAATAAAAACCCAACATATAATTACTTTGATCAAGCTGCTGGATTTACATATCGATATCCACTCCTATGACTAACAAATAGTGTCTCTGCTGAATATGAAGTCCTGTGTCACACAAAGCACAATATCTGGATGCATGTTTGCTGAGGTATGATGGTCAATGCAAGACTAAAAGAAACACCCATGATGATGGTTCCCCAAGATAATGATGACAAATCAAATACCACACAGGACACATGCCCAGTGGGTTCGGAGTTTTGATTCCCCTTGTTTGAAGCTATATTCTGAACTATTTGTGATTTGGTAACTAATGAAAAAGTTTTTTGTTATCAATCACTTTGCCAAGAGAGAAGCAAATAGAAGTCCCAGGTCACAAAGACAACATTCTTAAAGATAATATTAAAAACAAAGTAAGTGTATATCTGTGGCGCCTGTGGTCTGTTTCTGACCTAAGTTACAAATGTTTATACTAGTTTTGGTCACAGAGTCTTGCTCAGAGTCAGGTTTGGTTAACAATTACTCATCTGGATTTTAAGTGTTATCAGCCACCTGACGTCTAGGACATTGTTGGACACGTAGGCTTTTTAAATACGATTATATTTTTACCAAATAATTTTTTTTTTTTCTATCTCGTGGTCCAATAAAGAGCTGCCGTCTAAAATGAACAGTTCAATCAAATAAACGTAAATAATTAGTAAATAATTGTAATTTACTCATTCTAACTAATTCCTTAGGTGTAACAAATGGAAATTTCTAAGACTTTATGTAACACGGTCTTCAATATAAACTGCAAACTTGCTTGACAGTCATACTATCGATATAAACGTCACCAGTTTGGAAATATCGCTTACTCGAAGGAAAGACAGCAATCATTTTCTTTTCATAAAAATATTAGGACGTTCCTTCAAGACAGGAATATGCCATCCTACCAATTTCACGAACGATCCTAGTTACGTTTAAACATGGTTAAATAATTCGTATTGAAAGGCTAATTGCATTCATGTAGGTACCAAACCAATGTAAACAATAACAATCTACTTTGCTAGCTATCGATATCGATACAGCTGCTTCCTTTGATCCATGGTTTAAAAAATGTAGTGCTACCTACTAATTCTTTCTAGCTAGCTAGATACATATCACAATCTGATCTGAACTTTTTAAGACTATAGAATACACTGCTAGCCAGCCAAGTAAGGGTGGTTCCGAGGAGCAAGATTCAGTTAGCACTGATGAGTGTTAATACAATGTTAACGGCAATAGCCATTGAGTCAGTTCCAGCAATTGAACAAACTAACAACTACTTCTGGACATATATATCAAAAATTGGTTGCTTAAACTACACGCAACCATGAACCGTTTAACATTCTAGTTTGGTGGCATCTGGCTTGCTAGCTAACGTAACTTAGCTTGTCCCTTCAATCACATTATTGTTCATGTTACGTATGTTTTGTAGGTATGTTAATTAAATAGAGACAGCAAACGTTACACATCGATACGTCACTTTTGCGACTGTAACAGTAGCTATACTGTACGAGTCTAATTATATCCAGTATGCTCCCACCCAATTTGCTATCGATAGCAAATACATGCCATTCACACATACACAACATTAGCTAGCTAGCTACTGGGATACTCTCAACAACCATTATTTTTACAGGCTCTGTTCACTGACGTTAGGTGATCTGGGAGAAATATGCATAGTTAACGTTACCTTGGTGGTCACTTTCGATCCATATGGTTTTAGAAGATTGACTAGTCACCCCTTTCAGTCAAACTTTAGGCTTGTTAGCAAGCAAAATACAGCTAAGTACAGCTTTACAGTCATACTTAGCGATAGCTGAGTAGCTAATGGTAATGACGTTAGCTAGCCAGCTAGTCCACACTTCCAATGAAAACATATGTGACATTTCTCGATTCTCTGAAGATCGTCCTTAATTATAGTCACCTACCTGGCATTTGGCGGTTTTCGATGTTTGTTGATATTTTGACGTGACCAATGTTTTTAGAAATAAACAAATACCTACTGACAACAACAATCTGCTTCACCGGTAAGAGGACTACCGTTCCTCCTGTGGTGAATTCAGACATTAATAGTTGATAATAGACAGGAAAATGGCATCCAAGGTTTATTAGTTGATGTAAGAGCAATGGCAGATGTATTGCGTCTAATAAAGCAGTTTACCGATACGGTAAAGCATGTGAGAAAATCATGTTTTACTTGAGTTTGCTATGCTATAAGATGGAAAATGTAATATAGAGCCAGATACTGAACGGCACATAAAATAAATAACAATAATGAATAAATAAACCTACTTCTAGGAAACACGCAATTTTCTTAACACATTTCCATCACCCCAGGTCTGAAAATATCTTCTTCCTTCCTATCTACAATAGGTATCTATTATATTTTATAATACTTTTCGTAAAATGTTAAAATGTTGTTAATCTCCATCTCTGTCCAATAGGGAGTTCTTGAACACTCTCATTGGCTGTTCGATCAAGGCTTGTTACCATGACGTTAACACCTCAAACTAAATTACGTGCACTAAATTATGTGCATTATTGATACCCTGCAAATAAGCTCTCACACCTGCTGACAGAGAACTAGAGGGATTGCAATCGCGTTTTGGGGCAATGTTGTGATATATCTTCGGTGGTAAGGATACATTCCATTAAAACACAAATTTTAACAGTAGGATGTTTGGATTTTGAATCAAATCGGAGGCAAAAGTCTTTGTAACTACTAATATTGTACTTTTGCCTCGTTTACATAGAAAAGTCTTTCCTTTTAAAAAATATCAGATGAATCTGTGTCGTATTATAGACAGATATGGCTCATGGATAAGTACATTGGCTGTTTACTTTAGATACTCCACGAATGTTTGCTGAACACCAGTCTGTCTTAGTGTAGCTTAAAAAGGTAACTTGATGCCGGTGACACTGGCTCATCCGTAGTGTAGCAGCCAGGTTTCTTTTGGAGAAATACAGCATACATGACAGTGTTTGTATTAACTGATATTACCATATTAATTTAGAAATTATTCTAAAGAACACAAAAATTAGGGAAAGGGGGAAGCGAAGTTGCAAATGAAGAGGAAAATGTCCTGCCTTTATAGAGATGAATTGAAAGAAAAAAGGTGGTAGATAAAGGAGGAGGGAAATTTGATAGGTAGAGAAACATTAGATAGACTGACCTGGTCCTCTCATGTGGCAAATGTTCTTGATTTTGGAGAAGCATAAGGCATGTCTCATTAGCATCTAAACCTTAGAGGATTTAACATTTACAGCTGAGTTATACACATGTAGCCAGTGAAAAACTCCTGAACATTGTGGAAATTCACAAAGTAACTGTAATATTAACTATTAAGCATTCTATTGTCAGCAATAATGGAAAGGTATCTGTCAGCTCTACCATATTTATTTGAAACATATCAATACCTAAGCATTAATTAATGCACTGAGAAACAATAGCTCTGTTACTGTAAATACTTTTGTTGGAAGAATGAACAACTAAGACAACATGCAAAGGGAGAATTATTTTAGAATGACATGGACAGGCCTTATTCCTTTGACATTCTATGACTGACTAAAAGCACTGTACATGGAGGCCTGTTTCATGCATTCCCTTCACACCTCATCTCTCAGCACTGTCCTATATAGGTGATAGGATAGTGGCCTGTTGCACTCCCTCAAAGAGGACTCACGGATGACGTCGCCAACATGGTGGTAAGTACACAGATGCAAGTGGATTTATAGTTCGCTCCATGACAAGGAGGCTTGATGATAGGAAATTAGACAATGGTTGATGTTGGCTGAATTCTGCCTGGACACTCATTTTCCTCTACCTTCCACAGGTTGGGAAGTGCGGGCAGTCTGTCGTGGCATTCCAACCAACCAGCCCCTTTCAGCTAATACCAACCCAAGTGAGAGAGGGATAAAGACATCTGACAAAGAGGCTGTAACTGTTTCAGATATTCATGTCTCTCGCTAAAAGCTTCACACAGAGGAGTTTAGAGTGTAATTATAAAGACACTCCACAGCAATGTGTCTGCACTATATTAATGATGATTGGTCTGTCAACTCCCAAAGTTGGAGGCAGGCAAATCTGACTAACTTTATGGTACAGAAAACAGGGATGGGGTAGATAAATATGGGAAAATATGCCTACATTGTGTTTTTTTTTGTTTTGCAGTGCTAATATGTGATGTCATAGCATGTACCTCCCCAGAGTATTGCTAAGAATTTTAGCCACTGAACTGTCTGTCACACTTAGTATTTCTGTGTAGCAGAAAAAGGCATACTGGAGTACTTGTTTATGAATACATTTTAGAATGTTGGATGTGATCATTTCTTTGGATGAAGGTGATTTAACTTAGATACATATATCCAAACAGCACCTTTGATCATCTTGCATGAACATTATATGATTTAAGGCTCATCTTTTTTTTTGTACTGATTTTCCAGGAACGCTTTTCTGAGGATTTCCAAAAAAATTGTGTCATTTGACCACTGGGGTGCACTGCAATAAGCAAAAATGCATTTGGGCTAATAACTGTTGATGTGTTTGCTTTAAAAAAATATTTTCTTGTGATATCTTGTGAGGTCCAAAGGCTGAGACATGGCAAATTGTCATGTCAACCTAATTGACGTGGCCACCATGTTGGATTTTATCTACATTGTAAAAAATTTTCACAGGCCACAAATTTGGTCCAACGTTCAGCAAATTTGGGACGGACAGACGACCTTCTGAGCAAGCCTCACAAAATTTATCAGATGGATAATTTGACCTCTGGGGAGCGCTGCAATAAGCAAAAACACATTCTCCGTAATTACTGTTGATGTGTTCTAGAAGTGATTCTATGTGTGGTGATGCCTTCAGAGATCCAAAGGCCTGCCATCAATTAGGTTAACATGACAACCTGTCTGACCCCCTCATCGCTGCTTGCAGCTATATTTTGCATTGGTTTTTATAATCCAATTTTCACCCAATTTTCATATTTTTCATCAGATTTTCACTTCAAGTCTTTAAAATAAAAATAAACATGGATAAATGAAATTAAAAATGATTTGATTAAATTAAATAAACAGGATAAAATAAAATGAAATGAATGAGCCTTGTCCACCTTTAATTTTTAAAATCAATTATTTAATAAAGACAGACTTCACTATTTGTTGTTTTTGCTTACTTTATTATTGATCCATTATTTTATTTCCATAAAAAATAAAATTTTCCTCAAACTGATGAATACACTTTATAGTTCACACAAGATTAGTCTGGTAAGAGCTTGCCACTACGGTTTTGAGTGCTTTATCAATTTTTATAAACAGCTACGGTACAAATGTCAGAATGAGTGCCAGCAAGGAAGAAAAACTAAACTGTAGTAAACCACAACCAACATTTTCCCCTTTGACACAATGTCAGTTTAACAGAAATGTCCAAGAAACATGTGAGGTCATCAATAAGAGACTACAGTGAACACGAGCCCAGAGACATTCATTCATTTTTTTCCCCTTTACATTCAATTTCTCACCATGTTAAGAAAGTTAGGAATTGTGATTGAACTCTGTTTCCTTTAGCATGAAAAGAAGTAGCTTTGGTATTCATCATCAATTCAATGTATTGAAAGGACCTCATTTAAATGATGAAAACTTCTAGACTATTACTAATAGGAAAGAAGATATCTAGTTGTCATGGTTAGTTGTTAAGGTTACTTTTCTGATTATCCATCCATACTCATCAGCAAGTTGGCATTTTATGTTCCCCCTTTGGATGACCAGCCGTCTGTCCATTCCTGTCAATCGTTTATGAGTTACTCCTTCAGCCAGGTGAGCAGCTGAGGTGTGTAGTAAGTGATGATGATGTCTGCACCTGGAGAGGAGATGGACAAGAAGCATTTTCAACAGACTTTAATATAAATTAGTTAACTAAGGTCCCACACCATGCTGCAGTCTACAGCTGATATAAGAGTACATAAACAAGACTAATTGAATAATAAGCGCATCTATGCACAGCTAAATTTATTCTGTAGTTTTAAATATCCCACAGCACCAAAGCCTGTTCTATTCCTATGTCAATTCAGACAGCAAGCTCCCCATATTTACTCTGCAATACATCTTTTGCTGTTGTACTGTTGCTTAAGAATACCATTTGGCACAATTACCAAAGTGGATAGCTAGTTCACCTTAAGATTACTTGGCTGTTTTATAATGCAAAAGATTAGCAAGCCAACCAAGATACAAAACAACTGAACATAATTTAACAGCAAACAAAGCTAACTAACAACTGAAAGTATCTAGTTCCTTTTAATCTTTATGCAAAAAGGAGAGTGTTGAAACAATTTGTGTTTTTGTAGTATTTATAGATCCTTGTTTGAGTCACACTCTTATCCTTCTACTAGCAGTTTTCTCTGTTCCACTTACTCTGAAAAACGGATGTGTAATTTATTTTTAAAATTTCATAATTTCAGCAGAAGATCAGCAATATTATTGTAGCACTAAACAGTGTAGAGGGAATCATGACTAAATGTTGCAATACCATGACTAGATACTGTGTCAGGTGCCATCTTTTGGAGAAAAACATTTAAGTTGCTTAGTATGAACATCCAAATAGGACAACTGATGTTCAGTGGGAAATTGGAGATGGTCAGTTTGAGACACTGGAATTTGTTGATGGAATTAATTTGTGTGTGTGTGTGTGTGTGTGTGTGTGTGTGGGTACACAGCTCCAAAATTACAGACACCCTTTAAAGGCTGTGCAAAACAAACAATACAGATAATGAGTGACATTTCATACTCAAACATACGGGAATACTGTTATTTCATCTTATTCTTATACAACTGGTCTAAAACAGTTTTTGTTAACATCCAATAATTTTTACACATTTTTAGGAACAAAATATGTTTTTCATAAATGTATACAAAAATTAGATTAATAGAATATGACTTTGTATTTATTTAAGGATTACAACATAACATTTTTTATTAGTGACTGATAACAGATTGCAGAATTGCACAGCTGCCAGTTTTAATAATATAATCATGTGGATGGGCAATACAGCTCTGCTGCAGCCCCACATTTCACTAGGTCCCACTCAATATCTCACCAGCCCTGCGGAAGGCCGTCATGGACTCCAGCACTGCAGCACGCAGGTCAAAAGCACCAGCCTGGGCCCCGTGCCACAGCATGGCAAACTCCCCTGATACATTGTACACGGCCAGGGGGTGGTGTGGATACTGCAGAGGCCAAAACAGGAGGGAAACTTCAATGTAAATAACCTCAGAGTCAAAATGCACTGAGAACACAAACACTGAAGATCAGCTTCATCATTATCCATATGAATCATGACAGCAGGATGGCAATGTAGGGTAATGGGTGAGTACAGAAACCTCCAACCCAAAGGTTACAGGTTTGATAACCTGTGTGCATGAGCAAGGTAAGCTGCATTGCGCCAGTAAACATCAGTTCACTATGTAACTAGATAACCCAAATATAACATGTTACCTATGAATGCCCAGAAAAGGGTATCTAAGAAGAAAATACACTCTGATAAAAACCAAAACAAGAAGCCAGTATCTTAAGATGCTACCTGGAACAAAAACATATTCCTTTAATATATTACATATTAATCATTTATTTAAATATTGATCCAATGAAAAATTGCAGATATTTTGTTTAACAACATTTCACTGAGAGAGACAATCATCCACTGTGATTTGTTTCACCAGGGGACTGTACATGTGCAATGTATCTTCTGTTAATTATTTAATTAAGGTTATAATAAGCTTGGAACATAGAGTCTGGGTGTGTCCAATGCAGATTTACTGTGTGTAAGGCTAAACTGTACACTGACCTTGTTCTTGACCTCCCTAACCATGTCCAGGTAAGGCATTCCAGGTTTGACCATTAGCATGTCTGCCCCCTCTTTCACATCCCGCTCCTGGAACACAAGCAGAAACATGACAGCATAAGCACTTTCCACACCTTCTCATAGACATAAGCACCCTAAATCATACACATTGCCCTCCAGTAACTCTTCGGACATTCACACATGTATATTTACACACCTTCCCCTAACATACATATTTTGTAAGAGTAATAAAATATACATACATACAGAAGCTCAATTATATATATTACATATACTTGCTGCCAGTAACTAAATCACAAACATGACAGACGAACTCACATTTACATCATTTGTACTCACTTCTGATAACAAAACATTTACACACAAACACACACACTTACCACTGCCCTCAGTGCCAGACCCCTAGCTCCAGGAGGCAGCTGATAGCATCGGCGGTCCCCAAATGCTGGCTTGGACTGAGCTGCATCCCTATAGACATACACAGGAAATACGAGTCAGAAGACCACTGAACAGTGCACTATCAAACAGTGCACCATACCTGCCCCAAACAGGAAAACACCAAATCATTTCATATATATACCCATCTTTCAACCTTTACAGATTTACCAATATTCCATCATACAAAACCAATTGCAAATCAGCTATCAATGTCTCTGCACTTCTGTTGCCAGATATTTTCAAACATTGTTTTTCACATGATGAAATTGTGTCACCTGTGAACATTAAATATTAGCAGTAAATTCATACAAAAACATATAAAAAATATTGACAATGCAAGGGGGAAGCGGTGTGATCCTATGTGTTTACCTGAAAGGACCATAGTAACAGGAGGCAAACTTGGCACTGTAGCTTAACACTGACACCTGAGAGGGAAACAGACAACTAATTAAATAATGTAAACTTCCTCATGGCCAGAATAACCTAGTTTTACTCACCTCCTAATAAAACACTACTATGAACAGTATTTCTGTAAGTAACTTTAAGACTATCATCATTGAGCCAACAACAATATTTTAAAAGAGGCAGATTGTTGCAACATTTCACTAACAAGAGCTTTCTTGGTGATTAGTGAGGGGTTATTTCATTCAAATAATTCCTTCCTGGCAACTGCTGTTCCTCCATTTAAAGAAAACAAAAAAATGAATAGTTTTAGACTGTGGTAGTTCACAATTTCTACATATTAAAGCATTTTAATTATAACTGCGGGACATAAAGTAATTTCCATATTGCTACTTCCATTTCTTGACCCCACACATTAAAGTCTCTGCTCGCCAGAATCCTGACCTTGTTTCCCAGTCCGTTGGACACCAAGGCCTGCTTGATAGCTCCCACTCTCCCGTCCATCATGTCTGATGGAGCAATGATGTGACAGCCTGCAGAGACAGACTGAGAAGTTATTATTAATATCATCATAAATCACATATGTATGTATATATTTAGTCCATGGAGTGTGGAAACCAAACTGTAAATAACAACAATGTCAAAAATAACAACATGAAAAGATAATTGTATTTGTTTTCAAATCTAATTTGATTTTGTGTTTTGTTCCTGGAAGCAAACCATGGGTGTACACATTCCCCACAATGCTCTGGTGAAAAGCAGAACAGAGAAGTTTACTCAAGAATAGGGCGAAGATAAAGACTCACCCGCTTGTGCATATGCAAGTGCAACCTCGGCCAGACGCATACAGCTTGCTGCATTGTCCAGAGAACCACCATCACTCAGAATTCCTGGAAGAGACAGAGATCTTTATCTGCTCTCTTTAAATCTTACACATAAAACTGTGGCATATTGTTACCTGCTACGTACTATGGTTTATAATAAATTCTTGTTTAAACGATGATTTCATGGTGAAATGTGAAGCTGTATAATGTGTAATTATACCAGTGATAATCAACTAATGCTTCAAAACATGTACAAAATAAACCCAGTTTAACCCAGTGTAAAACATAATTAATCAGCTTCTGTATTCTTTCTTTCTACATTCTGTTTGTGAGTACATTAACAGTATAACTAGTTCTACCCACAAAGAAAATTAGAAATGGGGAGATTCACTTAATCTATGACATTATTTGAGTAACTCCAAACTGCATATGGTTGTTTGCTAAAGCACAGGAAGATACATGTGTGTCAGAGAAGGCCACGAGAGAGAGGAATTGACCCAACCCAGTGAAGGACGTTGGGCAGAAAAATGACACAGATGAACAGTGATGATGTTCTCACTGCAGAGTCTCAGAGTCAGCAGTGCAGGAGCAGAGGCACAGTGTGACAGAGACTGACCACAGTGTCCATGAGAGGTGTAGGGACACAGGCACACATCGCAGGCCACCAGTAGGTCAGGGAAGGTGGACCTCAGCTTCTTCACTGCCAGCACAGCAGGCGTTTCATCTGTGTCTGCGCCTGAGCCACGCTCATCCTGGAAGGGAAGTGCAAGTCACTGAGGGAGGGGCTGAAGCCTTGTTCTGCATCTCAGACCATCGTATGTACAGACAGGCACGGTATAGCAAAGTAACATTTTTGCTGTGGCATGCTGTAAGACACACATACACTTTATGTAATAAATAATACACAATAAAAAGGGAAAATATGTAAGGTTAATGGAATCTACCTTTGGAATTTTTGCTGGGACTCCAAAAATTAAAACACATTTCAAGCCTTTCTCCACCAGAGGACGCAGCATATCCTCCAGCTTATTCACACCATATCTGAGTGTAAAAGAAAAAAAACCATGAGACAAACAGTAATTAAAGGTTGCTCAAATTGTTCAGTAATTTAAGAACTTACTGTAAAAAATAAATAATATATAACATCATGAGTCTGAGGTCATTGTACGTGTGTCCAAAAAAAATCCAGTGAACTTGTGTTTCTCTTTTAAACAAGAGGAGATGAGTCTTGAGAGTAGAATTCAATAAACCCAAAAAATATGTAACTAAAATGGCAAAACAGTGAAGGTAAAGCCACACAGCTGTTAATCTGACTGTTCTTCCACTCATCATACGATCAAAAGCTTGCATTTCAATGAAAAGTTTTAATATCAGACATAGTCACAGGGAAAGGCTTTAAAAGTGAAAGAGGGAGGGAGGGCTACAGGGAACAAAGGCATAACGAATTCTCTCTTTATCTTCATCCAGGGCTGCCTCTGGTTCCACCCAACCTGATTAAACTATCTAATACGAACAGCCCAACCTACAATCTCTCCATATCCACTTATGACACTGAACGACACATGGGTGTGAGAAGGTGACAGGGTAGGTGTTCCGGAACAGTGACAAGGAGCAATCTCCTGTACCTGGCCTGTCCGGGCAGACTGGCGATGGGTTCAATTGCATCGGCACTGTCACTGCAGAGGAACAGATAGGAAGAGTCAATACATTAATGCTGAATCACCTACAGCTGTGAAACAGTACTCTGCCTACACACAACTGTCAAAAAAGGCCTTCTTGGTGTAGTTGTGGACAAGTGTCCATAACTGGGGCAGCCTGTACTCTAGTGGCTAAGGTACGTGACTGGAACCCCTGAGGTTGCTGATTCAAGCCACCAAGTCTCGCCACAGAAGGAACACCATTGTTTTTGGGCCCTTGAGCAAGGCCCTTAGCCCCACATTGCTCCCAGGGCGGATTGGCCCTTGGTTAGCCAAGTCAACTGTAAGTCGCTTTGAATAAAAGCATCAGGTAAATGACTGTAATGTAATGTAAGAAAGACACATCAGCCTGGCATATCAGGGTCTCTAATCTGTAGTTGGGTACTAGTTATCTGATTCACACACACAGTCTCTGGTTAACCAATGGATTTCCTCTATCCAGCAAGCAACACAACATGCAGATACACACACAAACATTCCAGTCCCACAGCAATCACACGCACATGTGTGCGATCTCTCACTCCCACACCCAATCATATAGTGGCATTACGTGATGAAGATGGGATAGATGAGGTTGTCCGGGCACAGGTCTGCAGCACAGGTCTGCCAGTATCGGAGTGTGGGGTGGAAGTAGCCACTGTGCAAGAGAGACTCCGCTGACTGCATCACTGCACTAAGAGGCAAAGACAGAGTCACAGGACTTGGGACACCATGCACTTCACTTTGGCATAACATCGGCTTGACCTCCACTTTCAGAAAGAACCCATTAATTTCAAAATTAACATCAAAACTACAATTAACAGTATACATACATTGATATGTCAAGATTCATTACCATACTCAACCTATTCAGTTTTATATTTAAAAGTGATACTTTGTTCATGATGCCCAGACAGGAGCTTTTCAAGTTATCACCAATCAATCCATTCTCAGCCACTACCACCTAAAGTTGCCAGCTGGTTTAATGTGTGAAAAGGTTGCTGGTCTGAATCCACATCCCAAATTATTATTTTTTCAGTCATTCATGTGTGCAGGGGCAGAGAAAATGGTTTTTAGTATTTCTATTGTTTGGGTGCACTGTGCATTAATTTGGCCTTGGGTCAGGTCTAGAAATAGGGGCCCAGCAAGTTTGTACAACATCTTGACAACAAAAAAAAAAGTTTTAGATAGGTGGCACGGCCATCCCCTTTACAATCGTCATGTACACCAAAATCCTCTGCGATGCAATGTGTTTTTACGTAAATTCGCCCACGGGACGATGTTTTAATTGAAACCTAGGTTGATCACTATCAGCAGAGCAGATCAGACAGACCAAGTGCTCAACACTTTCCGGACAGCGAGGACACGTCCCTTTCCTCGTCCAGTCTAAACACAGCAATGACAGAGACAGTGGCTTTACGCTCATCTGTCAAGAGGAATGCAAACGTTTTTTTCTCATTTACATGAACTCGAATGCTGTCAGCCTCAAAATCAGACAAGTTTTAGCCACTTGATCACTAGAATTCCAACTTGGAATACCTCAGCAAACTTACGACTGAGAACGAAACAACTGTCTATTTGTTACAGTTTTACAAACATGTTGTCTGGTAATTATTGAAAATATAGTTTAATATGACGGTGCTACGCATATTAATGAATTTCAATCAATGTGCACAACTGCAACCCCATGGAAAGTGCTGCAGTCTTACAAGTGCGCCTCTAAGATCCGCAGAGCCAATGTGTGTTTTCAAAGACTGTTTCAAAGCCATTTTCCCACAGACTGTTGACAACTTATGCTATTTTGATTTAGAAAGAATGTTTAGGCTACTTCATAGGTCCACAGGTAACACATTGTAGGCAACACACTCCAGTACATCTCACAAAATGAATTAAAGTCTTCGTGTATTTAAGTAACACCTACTGTAGTTTTGTTCTGCATCAATACCGATGCACATCTACTGCAAAATATAACCAACTAAGCAGTATTCATTATTCGCTTAGGAAATTATCTACGGTTAGACTGCAAGGTAACTACCTAGCGCAAGCTAACAGCCTCAGCGCAAAAATAAACTATGCATTGATAGAACCTCAGAGCGTGAAACACCTCGACCTAAAATATTAGATAGCTCCCCACATGCCAAACTAAAAATACTTTTCTAAAATGCGAATACTCATTGAAACTGTAATATATTGTATAATATATATAAGTAACTTAACAAAAACTTTAACAGTACAATCCATAATTGCAAAAATTCACCATTCAAGTTTTAAGTGTCACCTTTGAGCGTCACCAGACTGTAGTGTCTATTCGGCAATGAACGTCAACACTCAAAAAAAGTAATCCGTCATCTCATCTGCTGCAGCTATGCTGTTGTGTCCAGTGTTTGCTAACCAATAGTTAGCAAAACCTTAAATTTAAATATTTAATCTTAAAGGATCATATAGGCATTACCTCGAGGTCTTTCCCGTCCGATTTGAGCGTCTGTGCTTTCGGATGACTGAGAGCCGGATCAGACCTATCTTTCGGCCACCGTACAAACGTTGCTGTACCAAATGACTTACATTGAAAAGAACTGAAAGCTAATTGGTCGTTCCAGTGCAACACCAGCAGAGCTACGCCTCCGCCATTTTGGACTAAAGGCGACTACCGTATCAAATCTTTGATTCACACTTACATTGATCGCTTCTATGCTGTTTGACCGTATTACCAAAGAATTTAATGACAGCAGTAACACGTGCCGCCTACAAAGTGCTCAACAGAAGTAAAACAAAATTCTTTCAATTCTGTTATCATATATTTAATTCTTCTACCGAAATGGCCTGTGTTGAATAATGAAACAATAATATAAATACGCATACTATTATTACAGTGTACTTACTAAATTTATGAATGAATCAAAGCAGACAAAGCAGTTTAACATTCATTCAGAATTTCATTTATTAAACAACAAAAAATTTCAAATCATGGGTTCAGATTTACAAATTCTGAGTGTTCAAAATGGAAAGACACGAAATGACATAACTTTGACAAATAATAAATTTAATAAATGACTAGTTTTGGACTGCTTTGCTTTCTACCTGAAGGCTATAGGTCAATATTTGATTTGTTACTCTTATTCTAATTGTAATGTAGCCTATATGCTGAAATAATGAAATACACAAGGTTGAGTAAGTTTTTTGACCATGTTCCTCGGGCTCAAGCTCAAGCTCTCGCGGTAATTGATGTACGGTTAGGCGGAAGTTGAGAAGCTGGCCTGTAGCTATCCAAGTAGCATCAAAACACTGAAGAGGGGTTGGCTGGCATCAGTCGATCTGGTTATCAGTGTCTGTGTGTCTGTCTGTCTCGATTTGAAGTCCTGCAGTTGATGTTGTTTCATTGAATGGACTGAGTCGAATGAGAACGCAGCCTTGTGGTAAAACAGCGATGTTTATTGTCGAAGGTATACTACTTTGTGGTATAGTGTGTAGATAACAACATAAATTCATCCAGCTTGCTAAAAAAATAGCTTTTTAACGGTGTTATCTATATAATCGTGGTCAGGTGCTTAACGTCAGCTGTCCGTTTTCTAGGTAGATATTTGTCTGAAGTAGCAAGTCTGGGAAATGTTTTACGTTCGCTAGCTGCCTTAGCTAATGTCGTCGCTGAGCCACAGTAAAAGACGTTGCTTGCATTCGTGTATTGACAAGCGTTTTAATGAACGTTGGTCGATGTTAGGATATTTAACCTCAGTCTGTCGACAGTATTTGAATATCTTTGCTAGCTCCACCCAGTTACTGTCCGACCTTACCTATTACGGTAATAGGGATGCGCTAAAAAAGCAGAGTCCTGGGTTACTTGTGGCTTGATGTGGTAAATTATCGTGTTGTCAGTATTGTCATTAAAACTCTCCTGTCCTCTTTGCACCAGCAGGTCGGATGGCCACCTCTTGCATTTTGATCCTGTGAAGACTGTAAACCTGCATTGCTCTACACAAGCACAGCAACTAATATCCTCCCCTACCCCTTCACTGTTTCCTCATGGCAGTGATTACCGCATGAAGCCAGTTGGATCTTCAGTAAGGTTCTGCTCTACTGGGTCTGTAATCTAACAGGAAGCCTAGTCTGTGCCAACTTCAGTATCCAATTCTCCATCTTCTGCATTGTTTCTGAGACTCCTTTCTAGATTTATAAGTACGTCAGACTCCAATCCCTGCTTTGCAGTGGAATCCTGACCCTCTTTCCATCCTTATTACAGCCATGCTCTTCTCCCTGCGGGAGCTGGTCCAATGGCTGGGCTTTGCCACCTTCGAGCTCTTCCTACACCTCGGTGCACTGCTGGCCTTCAGTGTGCTGGTGGCTCTCCAGGCTGACCATCTGGCTCCTGGCATGAGCTGGTGGCTGGTCTTCGTCCCCCTCTTCGCCGCAGACGGACTCAGCACTTACTTCACGGCCATCGTGTCCATTCGGCTGTACCAGGAAGGGGAGCGGCGGCTGGCAGTGCTGAGGCTTCTCTGGGTGCTGACTGTGCTCAGTCTGAAGCTGGTGTGTGAGGTGCTGCTGTGCCAGAAGCTGGCTGAGCAGGAGCAGGCCCGCGACCTGTGGTTCGGCCTCATCGTCTCGCCACTCTTCATCCTCCTACAACTACTCATGATCCGTGCCTGCCGTGTTAATTGATGCGGGGAGCCCTTCTAGGACATTCTACACACCACATGCCCAGGAAAGTGAGGTTTGTGTAAATCCCTTCAGCAACAGACTGGCTGCCTGGCACCTAGTGAGACCAATCTCTTTACCCTGCGGCAAATAATACCTGAACACAATGATGCAGGTAGCAATCAAGTCACTACACTGACCATGCCACAGATTGAACAGACTGAATGCTGCACATTTCAGCCAACAAAGACTCCTTAACCTGATGCTCTTCCTGAAGGAGCAAGCCATGCCCTTCATATTCAACACAAACGAGAAATGTGATATTCTATCCCCCTTCCTCGAAGGCTGTGGCATTCCTCTCAAACCGTATCAGTTTGACATCCCTTCTGACTTAAAGCCATCACCACAACCCCCTGATTTCCCCACACAAATACTGTAAGCATTAAATAACTGGCTGCTCTCTGATAACTGTACTTTTCCATGTGGTTCATGTTCTTTGTGAAGCAGCATACAGAATATAACGATGTTCCTACCGCATTGAAGATGTCTGTCAGTTGGTTATATCAGACTCATGATCCCTGTGATAAAGCTTGCATTTGAGGTTTGCATACATAGTTTGTGATTATGCTGTGGATGCCTAAATCAGATAAACACACACCCGAAGTTTGCACTGCCCCATTGTAAATGGCTTTGGAAATGTACAAGATGGATGGCCCATAGTTTCTGTCTGCCTACACTGTCTTTCTTTTGGCTCTTTTTAACCTCTTTGATGTGTACAAAGTAAATGAATAAATATGTAAAGGATATTGCCTACGCAGTATTTAAGATCCAAAGACATGGCTCTTAACTGCCAACTTGGCAGACGGCATTTGTGCCACCCCAGTGTTTCAAGTCTTCCAAGAGTAACTATGGATTGTCATCTTGTTGGTTAAGATTAAGGAACAATTTCATAATGTAAAAAGCCCTTAAGAAAACAGGTACATCAAAGATCACCAGTGAATTACAAGGAGAGTAAATTATCATACAGTGTTGGTAATTGCACATTGACTTAGTTATGCTAACATAGTGATTTTAAAACTTAAAAACATTCATTAGCATAATGAGAGACATCTGTGAGCTTGAATGGACTAACCATTTTTTGACATCATTGCAATGTCCATGTGGGAGTCATTGTGCTTCTGGAGTAGTCCAAAAAATAAAATAATTCAGCATAGACATAGGTTTGGTGAGTTGATGTTCACCATAATGAGCATCCTGTACTCTCCTGTACAATGAAGCTTTACAACAATTGCAAGTGTACATTTTGTCCCCCAAAGAGCCATTAACCTTTTCTGCATTTCTCTAATACAACAGATAAGATATATAACAGATACCAGCTATAATAATAATTACTGGTCAGTTCGGTGTGTGTAAAGCCTCAATCCTATTATGAGAAGAGATGATTATGATTGGCAGAAGGGTTTTGCAGCAGTCTGCTGGAGACTGAGTTAACTATTAATTACAAATGATCGGATTTGCTGAAAGTTAGAGACTTTTTTATGGGTTGTTCATTCTGAACTATGACATCAAATTACCTCTGAAATGACCAAATATGAGCATTTGTGGAAGACTTTCTTCAAACACAGTCTTTTTGATCCAAATGGGATTCTTTAAAAAAGCTACTTTAACTGTTTACTTTTAAAAGGACACATTCGTGAGAGTGGAAATCTTGCATATTTATTGAGAAAGATTTTGTCAATGTATTTCTAACTATAAGTGTGTTTAATTTTCAATTCAAGGGGTTTTCTTGTTGCTTGTGTCCATATGTGACAGGCTAATTTCTGTTTGCGTATTATGAATGCATATCCATTGTTACATATTTCCACTGTGTCAGTCCTGTACATTTTTGTGTAATCATATTCGTGCAGATGTTGAGGTGTGATCTAAAAAAAATGCATAGTAATGTAGAATGGAAGTAAAGAGACCACATTCTATACTGGTAATATTCAAATTTGGAGTACTACTGACTTTCAATTCGCACTGCTATTCAGAGACTGATTAAGACCTGGGAACTCTTTTGAGTCAGTTGCATTAAACAATTATCAGTTAAATACTAACATGGTCTGCTGTAGCCAGTGAAGAACATAATTCACAGACACTCAAAACAGGCCCTTAAGAGCATCAGTACTGCTGTTTTTTTTATTATTACTTAATTTGCCACCCTGGTCCTGGAGAGTTGGAGGATGTGTTGCTTTTTGTTTTCACCTTAAAATCAGAAACTAATAATTGACAAGAAACAAGTTGAGATGAGTTACCAATGTAATTAGCTGTGCTAATTGCTCTATTAATATTGAGTAACAACAAAAACCAGCACAGGCTTTTGTTCTCTGGATGGTAAATCCGCTAAGATGGCGTACTAAGTTAACTGTTTTAGTTCAGACCTGTGTTTGTCACACTTCACTAATTTGACTGGGACCTAGTCTGATTAACAAAAAACCCAACTGTCTTCATAATGTTTACCACAGTTAGCTGGATAACCAGTGAACTTCGGGGAATCCACCACAGGACCATGTTTCCCCATGCTTGCTGTAAATAGTATATTCTAGTTTTCTAGTATTGGGCCACAAGGGGTCAGCATTTGACCGTGATTTTATTGAAGGGAGTCACCTTAATCTTGACTCCGTACCAACCGAAGAATGAATGGTGATAACAAATAGCGGACTTCATGAGGGAGTTGTTCAGCCTGAAAGAGATTATGATCAGTAGCCAAAATAAGGCTTTGGTTTCATGTGAAAAATATCAGGGCCAGACTTGTGAGTTTCATATTGTGTACCGCGCAAATGTGATTTTAACCTGTTTTATTGGCAGTTTCAGATGAATGGGAGTAATCCACCCAAGATTATTCACTATTCGATCCATCTAAACAAATGAAGGAGGTTCTCAAGGCGCATCAAGAATTTCAGAGACTCGTATATAATAATTTTTCAAGCACATGATAAATAATCCTAACGGATATACTTCTTAATGCTTGTTTACAGCACCAAAATATGGCTAAGAGAAAGTCTTCATAACCTCGATTCTCATGAGTACATTACAAAGGGAACACTGAACCATGGAAACATTTTATAAATATAGATATTAAGCGTTCTAGACATCTAAAACAATATAGAATGATTCGCATTATTATAGGCACAATGAGTTTGCATAGGCTACTGATATCTTCCACGTGACTGACAATTTAGACAGACTATTTAAATTTGGACACGGGCTTGGTTATTTGTGAAGATCAAAGTGATTTATTATAATATGACGGGCTAAAGGGCATTTTGGATACTGTATTTGTTTTGGACCTCACTCCGTATCGTTAATGTGCATTCAGCCATCAGCATACCACATCATCCGACACAGGAAACAAGCTGCGTGTCCCCTGGAACTCCCTCTTGTTCTTGGCTCGTCCGGAGAATTTATATGGGTACCTGCTTTTCCACCTTGTTTCGTAAATGGTATCCCTTATAGTACAAAATTATGAAGTACCAGTTATTCTGGCAAGCAAGTCCCAAATGTTGACTTAAATTAGGCTATTTTAGTTTTATGAGAAAGCGAAGAGAGTCATCGCGAGTCTAGATATAAAGCCTTTCCCTTTGTCTGTAACAAGGCATGTGGTTGATCTCGTATACCCCTAGAATTAATCCAAGTGCCTGTATACAATTAGCATATCAAACACTGTAAAATAACGGTTGTGAATTTGTGTGCTGGGGGATGGATTCCCGTGGAACATTAGAACAAAGCAAACTACGTGTACCGATACCTCTGTTCTTCACTGGGTGCTGCGTGAATAGTCCAACTCATTAGAATTCACAGCTCGTAGTGACAGTGCAATGATAAATGTTTGATGAAGAACAACCGTAATCTCACTCAGAGAAGCAAGTCGAAATACTGAAATGCCGTGGGAAGTGAAAAAGCTGCAAATTTGTTTACTGATTGAGCCAATTTTGTAGTAACCTCTTGTTGCGATAACTGCCGCTGATATTTATCATTTTCCAGTTGTTTGCCCTTTAAATTATAGACCTTTTTTATGAATGTGATGTTAATTTATGGTAGCTCCTATCCTTAGCAAAGAGGAGTAACAGTCTTCACACCTTACTGACGCAATTGCCAGAGAAGCGACAATTCATTTTCGCCCAATCTAATCCACGGAGTCATAATATTTTTTTAATTTTCAGGAGTCATAATATTACTTATTTTATTTTATTAGATCTACATTGTTTGATTAAATTATTGTAACGCCACTGCTAGTGAAATATTAGGCCATAGGAGTTTTTCAGAATTAAATGGTCTTGTATCTACATTACAGAAATAAATAATTTAGCTAATAAACGCAAACACTGAGTAAAATACTATGACTGGGCTGAGCAGTGCTGCCCTGACGGACAGTCCATCTTCCCCAGCTCAACAATAGAAGGAGGAGGGTTTTCTTTAGTGAATGGTGTGCAACGTAATGAAGGGGTGTGTTTACAATCTATATGGCCAAATGAGGTGCCGCGAAAGGGTGCAGGTTTTTAGATTGAAGTGTGACGTTTAAAGCATACAGGTGCAGAGGGCGTGGTCGGAGCAGCACTGAGGCAGACAGAGGGAGAGCGCAAGAAAGACAGAAGGAGACGGAGGGGGGATGTGCGCGTATGTGTAGTACACAGCGCTGCAGGTACAGCGACAGACAGTGGATTGTGCGTTCCGTTCCAGCCCTGGAACACCATCTCCAAAATTCCGGAGATCCCCTCCTTCCCCCCGCAATGTCCGGCGGTGAAGTACGTGTTCTCCGCCGAGAGGCTGGGCAGGAGAGCCCGAGGATGCCGGCCTGGAAGAGAGAGATTCTGGAGCGGAGGAAAGCAAAGGGCGGCGGGGCAGGAGCAGGTGCAGCGGAGGCGTGCTCGAGCGCAACCACAACCCGGGTTAATGGAGAGGTAACAGGAGATAGCGGTACCTCTAAAAACAAAGAGAATGTTTCCAGCAGCAGTTCAAACAGGAACTATACCATCACTCCGGCAAGCCAGCACTTCGCAAGCAAGCATGGCAGCACCTCAGCCTCCCCGGAGCTCTCCCCGATGAAATCAAACAAAGACCCCTGGACTACTAACGACTCCCACGACGCAGAGAAAACTGGAGGGCAATACGGAGAGAAAGAAAGCCTGGTGCTGCAGGACAGTCTAGGCCCGTTACAAGAGAATCCCTTTATTAAACTGGAGAAGGAGCGTAAAAAGCGACAGGACCGCGAGAGTGCCACACGACCCGTTCAACATATATTGGAGCTCTACGGTAGTGTTCCGGGTATCCGGACTATTCGCGCAGAGAACATAATTATCATAGAATCTGACCCGGATTACTTTCCGGATAGTGGTAGCATTAAAACCAGCTCCAAACTGCAACAGAACGGTACCGTTAGCAGCTACAGTTCTCTCAATGATCTGTTAGACAGGAGAGGCAGTTCTATAACCGAGATACGCGCAAAAGAGGTGGTCATTTATGATTCGGCACTTAGCAAAAGCGAGGAGAACCTGAGCACACTGGGCCGTCCTGGTTCTGATGTGGCGCTGGACCTGGGGGAGGGCCAGGGTAGGGTGAGCCGCATGCTGCAGAAATTTGACCGCAATTATGGAAAGCTGCAACCAAAATCCCGCAGCACAGAGAACCTGCTGGATCTTGAGACCAGCCCAGTCAGGCCAAGACCCCGACCTAAACTACAGCCAGATCAGGTGCCAAAGTCCATGACACCCCCATTGTACCGCTCACCAGCTCACAGTCCAGACCGCTCACAGTCTGGTTCAGTCTTCCAGAACTCCCAGTCTTCCAAGCCCCAGTCTGATGCCTCTAAGGAGGAGCAGGAGAGTGGCGACTCATCACCTGGATCTCCCCAGTCTGTGTCTTCCTATCGCCGCCGCTTTGAGAAGAGTGGAGGGCGCACTATTTTGGTGAACCCCAGAGAGGCAGCTGAGAGGTTCCAGGCTAAGCCCTTGAGAGCTAGGGACTGGGAGGGTGTAGAGGGCTCCTCCAAACCCAAGGTGCCATGCTCTCCGGAGAGACACCACGCTCGTGCCGAGTCCCCCACTGCCACCTGGTCCCCTCCATCACCCCCCTCTCCTGGGTTTGAGATTCGCCCGTCCCCCCGACCGGACCTGTCAATGCTGCCAGCTGGCGACATCCAGGCACGCGCCCTCGCCAACCTGCGCCTTCAGTCCCGCAACTCCTTCACTGTCATCCCCAGGCGCCGCGGGCCCGTCACAACCCCTGGAAGCACCACACCCTCCAGCCCTGTCAAATCTCCACCTCCCCTCACCCCGAGGCTGCCGGAGATGCCCGCTGCAGTAGTGCCAACCCCTTCCGCCATGTGTCCGCCCACACCGCCCGTCGCAAAGAAGAAGGAACGGGAAATGGCGGTTAAGCAAGCCAAAACAGAATCTCCCAAACCAGACATCCCTCTGAGGTCCACCTCCCCATCACCGCCCATGGAACCCACCCCAGATACCCCGTTACTGGTGGTGCAGACTGAACTGGATGAGTCGACGACAGCTGACCACTTGCCCATCACAAATATTGATGACATTGAGGTGGAACCCTCACTGGCTGCCCTGAGCCCTGTTGTGCAGCGTCGTACAGCAAACACCTTTACGGTGGTGCCTAAACGCAAATCTGACCCTCAGCCGAGCTCTCCTGAACCCCAGGACACTGCCGTCAGTCCGAAAAGCCCTTCTACACCCCCACAGGCCCCCTATGCCCAGCTAGGCTCACTGCTGAAGAAGCGATACCCCGCTGTTGATGAGATAGAGGTCATTGGCGGGTACCTCTCCCTTGGTCGCTCTTGCCTCTCCAAGACTGGTTCCAGTGGCAAAAAGGTAAGGCTGTGTGTGGGGCTAAAATGCTTAGTAAACTCATAGGGTTTTAGGACATGATTGGTGCCTAACCAGAATAGTTCATAACATTTGTCACTGTGAATTGATACTGTTATACAGCAACAAGTAATCTGGCAACCTCATGCCTTGTAATTTGGGTTGATCTGTGTGTCTCCTGAAAACAAATCAGTGAATAATTCCCTTGCCTCATCACACCCACATTATTGAACTTTCTCAAAGTGTGGGAGGCTTGGGAGAGATTGAGCAAACTTAGTAGTGTTATTCACAAGGGTTGGTGCTGCTCATATCTCATGCCTCTCTATAGGTGTATTCTGCTGTGATGCAGTAGATTGTGCTGTTCTGCATAGTATAAAGGTATGCCATGTTCAGTACTGTGTGTCATTGAAGCAAGTCATTTTACACTTTTAAGGGGTTCAGCTGCACTTGGGGCTTAGTGACCCAGTCAGTCTCACCAGGTCGTTACTTGGTCACTTGGATTTGATATAAAAAAATGTGGCTTGAGCAGTTGGTTCCAGTTGCCCTCCTCATATGGTAGGCAAAAGTGCATTCCTCTCTCAACCACATAACAATGCTGTCTGATACACCTTGGAATGCTCTCATCAATTTGTTATTATGACTGATTAAAAAAATGTTATGGCTACCTTTTACCTTTGTACAAAGTGCTCTCTGTATTCATTTAAATTTAGCTGGGAATAGTAGCACTTTTGTTTAAAGGTGAAACCCAGGATTAGCCTAGTTTTTTTCTGGCATGTACTAAGTATTTACCAAGAAGTCATACTCCTAATAAGACTATCGTGTGTGTTCCTGGTACTTTGATGCAGAGAATTATCTGAATTATGGTACAAAGCACATATAGATGTTTTTCTACTGAGGGCGTTTTGAAATTAATTTACCATTAATGAGTATTTTCTTATGTTTCACCTTATTAAGACTGTTTTCATGTAAGGATCTACACAGCTACACCTTAATGAGTAAATAGTGGGAATCAATACATTTGTGCATAATTTTTAGGGAGTAGAAGTTGAGACCAAAAATGTATTGTTTTCCTTCTGTATACATGGCAGAGAGCCTAAGAACCTTGCCTTAAAATAGGATGATGCATGCCAGTAGTGCTGTTTGAAAGTGAGTATGAGTGTGGACCTCTTTTCAGTGCGTCATTATTTGCTTTCAAAGAAGTTTCATACAGTGCTTGAAGGGGGAAGAATGGCTAAATTATTTAAGTTGATCTTGGGAGCTGGATAATATTAAATGCATGCAGATTCAAATGTCAAAGAAGTGGAAATGTATGTTTCTAACAATTGGACGGTCAGTTGTGCAAGCAGGTAGCTAGACACGTTGGGTGGCGCCAGGTGGCTCATGGAGGGGAGGCACATGCTTGTATCTGAGTGTTCTGCAGCTAGTTGTTTGGTTCTTAGCAGTGCCATTAGCTATATATTAAGCTCCATATTGGTGGTGTTCCACATCAGGCTTACAAGAGAGAATGGGAATTATGCAGTTAAAATATTTAATCTCTTCTCTCTCAGCCTCTCTTCACCAGCCAGGGACAGACATGAACTGACTGTATCTGACTTTGTGTTCCTCTGAGGACATAGGCAATACATGATTGGTGTCACATCTGCAGAATGGGGGGAAAGAAGTATGTGCTAGTTGTCATACAAATTGTAGGACTGCAATGTGTAGCCTCCCCCTTCAAATTTGTGAGAGGAGGCCACTGTGTGGAGTTGATAGAACAGTAGTTGAATTCAGGGGGGTAAAGGGAAAATTAGAAAAAAATACATTGTGATGATTATTAACCTGTTGACAATCAACAAAGTCATACAGATGTATGTGACATAATTAGTTCTCAGCTTTGTCCTTGTTGAGACTCTGTGGAGAATGCGAAAGATTCCTCACCTTAATCTTTTTGGCTGAACTGTTTCCTGCTTCACCCTGTTTCACCTCTCTTTTGCAACTCAAAAGCAGGTTGAACTTGCCCTGTGCCAAGAGATGGAGGAACATAATTGTTGGTAATGAGGACAGTCCATTTAGACACATTTTATCCTTTTTGTCTTTTCCCCCCTTGGACCTTCACATGGCTTGATCAGCACCATAAGCTTGGTTTCACAAGCTCCCTGCTTTCTTGTCTCTGCGCCATGTGGTTGCGGTTTTAATGTCTGTAAAAAGCTACCACATCCTTCAGGTCTAAGCTTGGTCCATGCCACGGTGATTATGAAAGTATGGGTGCTATTTTAAGCATTGAGCATATGTGATGCTGTGTTTTGTTTCATGCAATGGCAAAGGCAGCGTTTGTCATGTTGCTGTCCCCATTTTGTGTCACTTAGTTTTCCCCCTTTTGCCTGTTGTTCCATCTCAATTTTATGGATATTCTTATTCAGTCAGAAATGTTACATTAATACAGCTAGGGCAGCTTTATTTACACTTCCTCTGGTTGTGATATTTATTGTTGTTTCACATTGGAATTTGTTTGAGTCTCTTGATTTGGGAGTGCTGAAATTATATACCAGACTCAAGTCCGTGCAGCCACCCTAATTTGTAACACAGACAGTAGATGAAGAGCACTATTTGATCTGCCCTTAGTATACATTGTCCTTAAATTTGAGTAATAATTTACATCTAACTGAATGGCCTACTTCTTACAGAAAACATTCACCTCAACTTGAAGTTTGGTGTCTGAAAATAATGATACAGTTATGTGTAAAAATAAACACTTGCTTACATTTAAATTTAAGATGGGTTGAACCTGTATTGTGGATTAAAGGGACATTCCACTTTGGCAGAACTTCAGCTCTATACTTTCCTTAACTCTGTGTGTGTTCACAAATGAGATGGAAACATTTTCCGTTCACCCTGTGCTCCAAATGAACCAAATCCTGGACTGATCTATTTCGTCCTTGTCCTAGCGCACAGTTCACTTAAATGTATTTCATGACACGATCTAGAAAATGCACTTGGTCTTACAAAAATGCAATCCCCCTTGAATAGAACTGATTTTATGGTTTAACTAACTTTCTGTGTCATAGTGTTATTTGGTTTGCTAACATCAGTCTTTGCGTGTACATGTTTGTTTGTTTGTCTGTTTGATATGAAGTATACATCTCAGAGATGAATGCAATCTTTTACTATGTAGATCACCTTTGACAAGAATTACTTTGGATGAGGTTAGGTGAAGATAACTTTGTTTAAATGAGTAGTATGTAGAAGAATGTAGTAAATAATTCTTGAACTCAAAATTTGGAAAATATTTAATCTTTGGTTTCAGTCCGCTCTACTCAAACAGGAAATCAGGCAGTAATTTAGGATGATCCTTCAGTTTCTTTTTCAGATGCTGAAGGGTACAGCACAGACAGCACAGTAAGTCAATCAGAGCAAGGTTATGGTATACATTTCTATTTTTCCTTGTCAGATTGTATTTACAAGTATGGCTATTCACTAAATATCTCACACAGCATTTGAAATGAATCAATTTCAGAGATTTTTCTACGCAGTCCATGCCTGCGAGGGAGAGAAAGGAGCTGCTTGTTTTTGAGGTCGTTGTTCACTGTGAGTTGTTATAATGGGCAAGAGTACCTTGTATTCTTCAGAGTGAACAATTATGTCTGCATATTTTTGCTTTACATACATTCAGCATTGTCCACTTTCAGGTGGGGCATTTGGAATTGATGCAGTCAGTGTGTGGTTAAGTCCATTATCTCCATGTCATGTTAATGATTTACAGAACGCTCAACTCAGTAGGGAATAGAGATTCCTCAGCAGTCTAATACTCCAAATGCTGTTCTATAATATGGAAATTGGCCTAAATGGACATTGAGCAAGCCACTAAGATTAACTTATTGATGCTATGGTTAACCCAACATAATGTTTTCTCTCTGGTTCAGCTTTGTTCTGATGATCTAGCTTGTAAGATAATTTTTGTGAAAGCTGTGATCAAGAGGTCAATTATGTGTCCTACCTAACATCTATGAAAGTTTGTACTTATCTTTGATTGAGCTTTGAGCTATTTATAAATTATATTTATAAATTTATATATAATTAAATTTTTATATAATTAACTGAAGTACACTTTGCCTCACCTTTTTCTTCCAAGTCTTATTTATGTAACTAATTTTAATGCGTATAGGCTCTTTTATGGTTTGATTCAATTAGCATATACACCTGATATGATCTTTATCAACCATATAGGGTGAAAAAATGTACGTCTGAATAATACTCTGTTAGTCTAATCTTTATTAACCTGTTGTTCCAGTCGGAGTCTGTGTTACTAGTGAAAGAAGATTAATTGGGTAATACCCAGTTTAACCTTAATACCCAGTGAAATGTACTCCACTGCCTCTGAACACATGAATGGCCCTGCAGCAAGCCTTTTCTCTCTGTCATAACCTCTGCGAGGCAACTAGCTACAACTCTCTCTGTGGTATTATCTGAATTTAGAGATTTCCTATAGGATTGTCAAGTTGAAAAACTTTGGCAGTGTTGTTCAGAAAGTATTTTCATTGGATCTGGATAGCCTGCATTTTAAATATCATATATGTGTATATTTTCATGACATTACTGTGGAGAGAAGCAAAAGATCTTCTTAGATGTGTCTGACTCCTCTTGCGGAAGGGCATCGTTTGGTTTTGAAACTGCCTCTTATCCACTAGTGCACCTATGCACAGCTGTGACACGGAAGTGTGCTGTCAGACTGTTTATCTTTGGGTATGTTGCCCATATGTCATAAGGAAGCTGTTCATGTTGTTTTGCAGTGATGTGGGTTGCGTACTAACCTGAGTCAGAGCTGAGGCAGAGCTTGACACTTTGAGCATATTGGATTATTTCCCAGCTGACTCCACCTCTGCCTCTTTTCTTTTCTTAGCAAAAACAAAATGTTGGTTAGTGATGTGTAATGTGTAAGGCATTAGGCTAATTCTTAGATCCTTGATTTACATAGAAAAATATGAGATGTCATTGTCTTAATGTATATTTCTTAAAGACATTTACAGACAGTGACAATAAAAGCCATGCCACTACAGGTGAAATAAAGTACTTCCTCAGTCTATAAATGCTTAATGTGGCATGCTCTGGCCATGTTGTTTTGAATGCTTTATTTTGGTCGACTTAGTACAGCATATTCACAAAGTTTAATTTAGTATTGCTATAAGAAGGGTCTGAATAAACAGTATGCATTATGTCCTGTTTGTAAACACACTGTGTTAATATTTCCATTTTCCATGGTGTGTGGTTATGTCACAATGTTCACATACCATCCAGTTTGTAAGGAAGGGCACAGTCCAGGCCAATGCTGTCACATTCTTTACTGAGGGTGCTGGCTGAAGGTGTGACTCCTTGGTGTTCTGTGATGCACTCAGTAAGTTTAAACCTTTGGAACTACCTTCCAGCTTCAGTAGCCACACCCCTTCGTTCTGCTGTTCTTTTCTTCCTCATCTTCAGCCTGTTTCCCCAGTGCTGCCTGACCACCCCGTCACCCAGTTTTCACCCCCATACCCCTGTCACTGGGGTAAGCCTGAATGCTGTGGGATGGCTGATCTTCCTCACATGTTACAGGCTAGTCACTGCTGATAAGATTTCCTCCTGATAAGATGCACCAGTGCGTGTCCCAGTGTGATCACTGTGGCCCAGCCGTTGTTACTTTAAATGTGTGTATCTTGAGGACTGTGTGCACGTGTATACGTGTGCAAGTTTGTACGCATATCTTTGCATCTTTAAATGTGCAATGAATGGGTGTGAGGGGTTTAAAATCAGTATTTGTGGTCGAGTATTATGATTGAAATACTTTATGTATTTTTTAATTTACAAAGGCCTCTGGCCTCACCTGTCTGAATTGTATGCAGCCTTTGTGTTTTGAGATGGTTTCATCAGGGTCTAAAATGACTTCAGTGTCTGGAAATGTGTCTGTAAGGTCTCCCAACAGCTTCCAGAGTCTTACAATTACTGATGGTGGCTTATTACAGGAGAGTTTACGTATGTTTAAACCAGGGACAGAAAAGTAGGACTGTATGTACTCCTTCTGTCTATCATTCTAAGGGTTTGCCTCTGTCTGTCTGTCTCTGTATGTTTCCCATGTCTGCATGTGCTGTGTGTCCCACTATAACTATAGACTTAGTTCCAGCTGCTAAAATTAATTGTTTATCATTATTATACATTTATTTGTTAGTTTTTTTATTTGTGTCTTTGTCATTTCCCCATGCTGCTAAGCTCTGGATGCCCGTCTGCTCTGATGAAAATTGTGTCTTTTTTTTTGTCACTGGAGCGGCAGTCTTGATTACTGTATGCAGGGCCACAATCACTTTTCAGCCGAGCCAGTGTGATTAGAATTCAGACTGCAAAGGGCCACTGTCATTGTCATGTTTAATTCAGGGTGACCCTGGGGTGGGTGGGTGAGTGCATGCATGCAGGCATGCAACTGTGTGTGTGTGAGTGTGTTTCTGTGTGCTAAAAAAGAAATAGTGTTTCTTTTTTATCGTTTACACCAACACTGTTTCAGTGTTGGTGTAAGCGATATGATGGCTGCTGAATGGAGCCACGGTCCTGACGTGGTGAGGAAATGCAGAGGATATTTATAGGGGATTGCATGTGAGTGAGCTGGAGGTTAATACCTGTTTATATCGAAGCCTCTGTGCATGTTCCTGTTTGTGGTATTAAGCGCTGAAGTTATTTTTAGAGTACCTGTGTGACTGTGCTTGCCATAAATGCACAAAGGTGAAGCTATTCAAATATGCTTGACAGAAACCATCACACTGATCCCACACAGTGAGAGCATTTCATCTATCTGCTATTCCGGTTTTTAATGTTCAGAGCACACCAGAGTCTTTGTTGGGCATTGTGAACAGTATCTGGGTGAGGATATGGCCTGTTATACCTGCATGTGCACACACACACACACACACACGCGCGTGTGTGTGTACGTCTTTCTGAGATAACTAGCTCATCTGAATCATGTCGGTTTTCCTCAACAGTGTCCCTCTTTCTTTGACTGTAATACTGCTGGTGACGGAGTACTCTGTCTGTTCCTTCTCTACACATATGTCTCTCTCTCTCACACTCCCTCTCTCTCTCTGCCCCCGCTCTCTCATTTCTCTCTCTCTTTCGGCTATATCCATGGCGTCTGTCGCTGGGCAACATGAGCCGTGGCCATTCTATCCTGTCATTAGAATTCCAGTAAAAAGAAGAGCCAGCCACACTCCCGCACTCACACAAACGCACACACGAATGCACATGCGCAGGCTCACATTAACATTGAATTCCATTCACAAGGACATGTTTTTTGTAGGACATGTGCATCACTTGTGATTTGAGACGCTAGTTATTTGATCTTTTGGTGCAGAATTCTCAAACTTCAGATACAGCGTCACTCCACAGCATTTGTCATTGAAAGTTACAAAGTCACTGCTCACAGTTTGAAGTGGTTTTATGTAAAAGAGAATGTAAATTATCATGAAGTGTAAACATGGGCTAGGTGAAATTACAATGCATAAGTATGTTTGTTGAGTCAATTTTACTAAAGAGAAAAGCCCTATCTATTCTGGATGTGCTGGTTCCTTTCACCAGCGGGAAGGTGGTTGCTTTCCAGGCCTAACATATCTGGCCGACTGCAAGAGCAAGTAGTAGAGCATTGTGGGTGTGAGCAGTGTGACCTCACAGAAAAAGGAACGATGCTCGTGATCTTTTGTGAGATTGAGTGTGCGGAACTCGCTACATGTAGCCAGCCAGCTTGGGCGGCGCTGGCTATTTCTTGCTTTGTGTTTCTCTTGACAACACATCAGGCAAGAGCTCCAGACATTATCTGAACTGAGGTGCTGAGTAGTCTGGCAGCAGAGGAATCACCTGCTCAGTCAGTGCTCTGTATGTCTCTCTAATTACCTAATTATCAGTAGCTGCCTCCCTGCATAGTTATCTCACTAATGCACACAGTTGTCATCATTTGGGCAGGTCTGACACACATCTGTGCATAACTAACCAGTTTGGTATGAAATACACACGCACAAGCACTGGGTGTTGACACTGTTAAGTATTGATTTGTTTTCCTTTTAATATCTGGGCATGTGTTGTTGGTTCAGGGACATTGGTTGAAGAACATACCAAACCTAGCATGGTGATTACAGTTATACCTGCAAGAAGTTGTTGCCTTGTCATGTCAACTAGGCAGTGAAAACTATGTACAATGTCATGTCTGTTGTACTGAGGTCTGAACTATCCATAGTGCAGTCCCTCCAGAAATGCAAATTATTAGTCTCAAAAAATCACCAAGTGGCCTATAGTTATGCAAGCATTGTGCTTTCATAAGTATGGGAGGTTTTTTTGGTTTAATATATTTCTGAGATTCTGTGATTTCTCTTTTTTGGAGGAACTGAGTGTTATGATTTATCCATTTTATGGGCTGCTTGAAAAACCAAAGCAGACCTAGTTTTGGAGTCACGATTCACTCAAAGTTGTTTTTCATATAAAAATCAAGGCCTGTTTTTACCTTACACTGCAAAATTATCACTGAAGATAAAGTAATGCTTTATCTCATACAACAATTATCTTGATTTAACACAAAAACTTGTTTTTTGTTTAATTCCACACACCCACACATGCACTTATTATTAGCTTTTCCACTCTCTCACTCACCTGGCAACTGAGAAACACAAACTGTAGCTATACAAACATCACAGATGGCAGCCCCACCCCCGTGGCCTTAGCCACACCCACAGCATACCATGCCGCTCATGTCTTCCTGAAGTGTGCACTGAGACTAGAGTTTGAGGTGCAGCCCGGAGCTGCCCCATTCCCAACACACCCACAAACTACACATACCCTGAAGAGTCATAGAAAGGGCACTGTGAATGGGGTATGACTCATAAGTCTTGTCACTCATTTGGATGTGTTGTAAATAATACTCGCTGAATAAACCTCCCCACTCACTCCTTCTCCATCAATCTAAACTCGGAGGGAGGATTAATTACAGTCCATTTATGCAGCAGTAAGCAATGCAGGGTCCACAGAAGGCTTTCCTGGCCTCTGATTTTATTGGTATAGTAAGCAACTTGGGATTTGATTGCTTTTTTCCAGATGGAAAAATTTGGAAGTATGAGCATGCAGCCCTTTAGGGTAACAGTTTTTCTACCCGATTCATAGAATATCAAGAGTCAGATGTTACAATAGCATGTGCACTTGTATGTTTTTAGCCTTTGAATGCATGATGAGGCTTGGCTGCCTCTGTACTTGTTTCGCTGTACTTGAGTAAATGCATATGGCCCAAGGTTTGTGTATGCTGGACTGCGCTTCTACTGGCTGCTAATATTAAACTCCCTGCAGATTAGCTTTAATCGGACGTCTGGTCAGTCTTGTTCCACACCTTGCAGGAAGCCTTAAAGAGATTCCCTGAACCCCCGACTACCATCAAAACACTGCAATGTGGCCTCTTTGTGACTGTCTGACCTAAAGACATTATCCAGAAAGGCTGGTGGGTGGAGAGAATCCAGGAGAAGCACTTACTGACAGCGCTCCTCCCTCCACTGCTCCATGCCATAGCATTTATTTATTTTATTTCATATTATTTTTTTATTGCAAGGGTCTGCTGGCCAAGAGGCAATAAACAATACATGCATTTTAACAAGACAAAAATTGAAATGCATACATAGAAAAAGAAACCATGATATAAAAAGGACAGACTTTAAGATCATGGCATTTGCTTGTAGGACGTGTGTACATACATTAGTTACGTTGTTTTAAATCAGATCTTTGAAATCAGCTTAAGTAACAAGGCTATTAAGTCTTAACTGTTTATGCAGCATGTTCCAAGACAAAGGTACAAAGTGTGTTGTAGTGAAAAGCCAGAAGATGAGAATTGGAACATAGATTGTGATTGCTATTTATCCATGTCAGATGAGTAGAGAGGTAAGATGGATTACCTAAAATAGTCCTGTAAATTAATAAGTATCAGTGACACAATAGATAATTCTTTAGAGAGGTTAGACTGTGATATGATTGCATGTGTGGAATCTCTCTGGTAATCCAAATTCAGATCAGGACAAAGTATCTTGATGGCCTTGGATGTTCTGTTGTTGGCACAGGTTCTCTGTTTTGCTCACATACATGCGCGCACACACACTGTTCTTCTTTGCCAGCTTTTTTCCCATCTTCCAGACAACCCCCATTTCTGCCCAACAGCTATGGGCAGTGGCCATAAAATGGCATGCTGTATGGCAACCTTATTTTGCCTCTCCACGGTATCTTAAAAAAAAAAAAAAACACTGGACACAAAGTGCACCATACTGTTTTCAGTCTTTCAGAAACTGGTGTCCTCGATAGGTGGGTCTTTCCAGAGTTTGTGGTGCTCCACATTTAAGGAACAGATACAGTTTTTCAACAGACCTCTGTGACAGTGCAGAGTGGTAAAAGGGAAGAGCCTGGAGCATGATTCAGCCCTGTGCTGACTTCTTCTCGAGCGGAGACGGATCACTTCTGCTTCACTGATAAATGGCTTTCGTTTCCGCTGGTGGGGAGGGAGTGGAGCAGGGAATTGAAACAGCGAGTGGTTCACATTCTGTATGTGTTGTTTGTGACAGTACTTGGCTGTTTAAAATAACTTTAGGGAGGAAAATAGTTAGACGTCAGGCATATCCAATGAATGATTTAAATTTTCAAAGAAAGCAGGTGATTTTTATACAACCCAAATAGGTTTGGCTTGATTGAGGGGGTGGGGCAGATTTCCACACCAGTATTTTGACCAACTTTTCTATTTTTCTATCAACTTTTTAATAGATTATCCTTTAGATGTATGCTTCTCCATCAAAATCCTATTACTTTTTTTCTACCTTTTTTAGTGCAAGAGTGATAAAACACTTGATGAATCAGATGGTTAAAGTTCAGAAAGGGCTTGTTTCTTGGTATTTTACGGTCATTATTTTCCTTCATCACTTTAATAGTGATAGCATTCTCAAAAACTAATTTGTATAAAATCATAGAATTCAGTGTTAGTGCTCTGAAACATGTGTGGTGATGATCCTGAATTTCCTGATGAGCCGGTAGGGGTTTTAGGGCCTTGTGATGAAGATTAGAGCAGATTTAGAGGGGGACCCTCCAAGGGGGAATAAATGCAAAGGGAGAGGTACCGCCAGGATCAACCCTGCAGACTCTATGCTTTGGTCTAGGGTTGCCGTTCTAGCAATTTCTAGAAATGTGCACATATTTTGTTTTTTCTTTGCAAACAATGCAACTGCATGCTTAAAAAAAACTTAAGTAATTATAAAAATCAGTCATTAAAAATACAACAGTCATGTAAGTAATTAAAAATACAATAGTTTAAAAGAAAGCTCTTTTCCTTATGCCACACAGCATGGGATACCAAGAATAATATAACATTTTTCTTTTGCAAGAAGTTAAACATCATTAACTTGCTTTACTTTCCTTGATCATAGCTTCATCTTCACATAACTTTCAGTGATTATTCCTCTTATGATTATTCAGTTGTGTTGCTTTTGTCCTTGACAGGCTCAAAGGGGTTTTGGTTGGATCAGATTTCCACCAATTTCTCTAATCTTTCCTTAATCAACCTGTTGTGCACATTGGTGTGACAGCGCTTTCCCCAAACAATGACCAGTTGCACTCATGCAAATACTTTAGTCATACATTGGTTTTATGAATTTCTTTATTTTATTTAAGGTTACACATGGTTTGTACCATGGAGAACTGCCAAAATGGTAATATTCCCTCCCTTTGCAATCCAGTCTGGTCTGATTCTCCAAGAAGGCTGCAGAACCAAGCAGAGGCCAAACACACTGTACCTCCTGTTCCTCAGTTCCAGCACTGTTCAATGTGTGTGCATGTATTAGAAATTACACCACCTTACAGGACTTTAAGATACCAGATGATTCAAACAGAATGTGGTTTTCCTGTCTGTCATTGCCATATTAGCGGCAGCTTATTTGGCATTGAAATGCCACCCTCAACGAACTGCAGAAACCTGTGCAGTAAATTCTGTGTAATGCAGTTACCATTACCACTGGATTGAAACATAATTCATTGGTGAAGATTTGTGAATACTAAGCAAACTGATACTGTATGCAAGCTGTTTGGCCTGAACATGAACTCATTGAACCCTGGTCTTTGCAAACATGTGATCTCCAACACATGATGTGGCTCACCAAATGCTGGCTGACGAAGATAAAGATCTAGGTCCCTAACTGTGGGGAAGCGATTATATCCTTATTCTGATTCTAGGGTGTGGCATCACTTCACTGACTCTGCTATGGACAAAAATGTGGCAAAAAATTTTCAGATGCTAAACAGTCATAGAATTCTGTTTATGCAACTATCAGCTTGTGTTAAAATGCCCAGAAATGATTATGCTTCCTTTGAGTGCTGCTAAATGGTATATCTGCAATACTGCTTTCAGACACGTTTCCTGTGCCAGGTCCCATGGGATAAATAAAGTAAGCTAATGCAAAGGTCAGACATAACATGGAGTAAAATGGCTTCAATAGAGTAAGACATGCAATGTAGCATTGGCACAAATGGCTAATGTTCAGTCTACACTGAGTATTTCATGCTAATAGGGAAGGGCAAGAGAGAGAGCCAGACACGCTGCCTTTTCTCACCCAATAGACTCACAATATTTAATCCTGGGCAGAGCCCATTATCACATGTGAAAGCTTGGCAAAATGCTTGCAATAAAAGTTTGTAATAAGGAAACAGCAAGCAGTGTAGGGTTAATAATTCATATTGAAATAAAAACTTCTATCATGAATCATCATGAATACCAGACGGCCAGGGATAATACGAATCCTCTCATCTTCAGAATTCCCCAAGCTTTGTGTTGTTGGTTTGACAGGAAAAAGGTCCTTTGATGTCCAAAGTTCCATGACCTAGTCAGTTCTGCTGCTCAGCAGTGTGACTCATTCCATATTATTCCACTCCATTTATATCATACATGGAAAAAGTGGTAGCATCATGCATTTTCCTGTATTCAGTGCTTCACCATTTCTATCTGTATTTTGAACTCTGTTTATTACCCTATAGCCCATAAATAAGGGTGTTTGATAAACTAGTGGCTCAGATGATGGTGGTGGTGGATAATGCATTGTGGCCAAATAATAACAACAATAAAGATAACAATAAAATGATGATAATGGTGGAAGTACATTGTAGAAATTGCTTTTGATTACATTTCCCAAAACTCGTTACAGTGAAGACGTTATAGTAAACTCACCTCAGTCACCACCAGCTTCTTTAATTTACCAGAACATTCATATTGCATCAGCTGAGGTAAGGATTTATAAAGCCAACTAAACGAGCAATGGGCTGAAGAGTTTGGTGGAGAATGCCCCTGCTTGTTGTGATAAGAGCTATGGGATCTTTACTGACCACTGTGAGAAAGAACCTTTGTATGTGTTATTCAAGGAGATAGCTTCTTCCACAGCACACAGTCCCTGTCAGTGTACTGTGGCAGTGGATTTGGTTGGGGCCGAGAGAAGACTACTCTTTGATGGCAGTAACACTATTGCAGCCTGATTTTCTGCAAGTCACTAACCAATTGCAGCCCTGTTTCTCTATAGCCAACAGCCAGGCAGAATTTACAGGTTGATATAGCTACTGACAGACAGCCAAATTTGTAACAAGGATACAGGATCAGAGTAGGATGCTGGTGGTGTAGCCTTGAGAGAAAGGCTTCACCTGAACTGATTCTAATATGTAAGAGAAGGGAAAGTAAGTTGGCCTGAATAAAGGCATTTACCAAGCAAATTAATAATTACAGTATTTATGAGCGTGAGTCATTGTCCAGGGTTGGGTGGTGATAGTGTCCAGATTGTGCCATAAGGCAGCCAAAAGTTTCAGAGGCAGAATGAAACTGGCTGGAATGAGGCTGGTTCTGTGCCTGAGGGTTTGGACCTAAGGCCACTTTGAACTGGTCCCATTTCCCTAACATGAAGCACACACAGACCCTGGGCAAGCCTCAAAGCAGTCCAGAAAATCTGTCCGTATGTGATTTCACCTGCAGAGACCTCCAGTTCATAGGAGTATGCAGATATTTTATTGCAAATTTGGCCCTCAATAAAGTCACTTTATTTTCAATATTTAGGCATAATATGCAGTATGTTGTCCTTGAAAATTTCCACTGTCCACTCGTATATCTACCAAGGCCCCACACTTTCAGCCTGGGTGTCCACCTTTTGCTCCAGGCAAGGCAGTTGTACAGCAAATGAATGTTGGAAAATTTGACAAGGCCTCCCATGGCAGTGAAGGGTAGTCACTGTCAATCCAGCCTCACTTAAAAAAAGACTTAAAATAATTATGTAAGGGGAGGAAGGTGGAGACAATTTTCTCAGTTGTGATTGCAATCCCCCTTGTGGAGACACAGAGAAAATGCTGCACAGTCTACCTCTTATGCTTCACCCAACATCAACCATGAAATCACTCCAGGGTCAAGATAAATGGTTGGTGGGGAATATGAAGGTTTCCTGTTACTTTGTAAATTTGAAATATGAAATTGTTTTATGTATACCTTCAGCATGAGTAGTGGTTTTGCTGGAATAGTTACTCTACCTTATTGAAAAAGAAAATAAAAAGTAATTAGGAAAAGCTTGTTTTCAGGGTGAAGCCAACTGAAGTTTATTTTTGACACTTATTTGCATTTGTTTGGGCACTGCTCTGTTATACTATTTCAAATGCAAGTTTACTGTAGATGTAGTTGAAATCGATTAATGAAAAATCCTGTTGAAATGCAGTCCAGTACCATTACTTGCTTGCCTCCTTTGCTCACAGAAGAAAGTGGGGGATTCATTTAAAACCATGGGTGAAATATGCAGTCTTCGGCCAACCCACCTGTCCTTTCTACCCCGACAGCTGAAGATTTCCTTCAATGAGTCCAGCCTGCAGAGCACCTTCGAGTACCCGTCTGAGAGCAGCCTGTGGGACAGCGGGGATGAGGAGGAGGAAAGAGAGGAAGACGAGGAAGGGCAACGATTAGACAGGGAGACTGGGAGCGAGCGCATCGTCATCCCCAGGCCCAGCTACACCAGCTCCCCTGAAAATAGCACCAACAGCGGCGGTGAGAGGACCCAGAGGGGGGTAGAGAAAGGAAGAGGAGGAAAGGGATAGAATGAGAGGAAGAATGAGTTAAGGGAAGGGTGTAACGGTGAAGGTGGGAGTGGAGGGAAAGTGAGGAAAGGAGAGACAGGAATAGAGGTGTACTTGGAGAGGAAAAAAACAAGTATTAAATGCTACATGTCCAGTAAAGTGATTTGAGTTTGAAGCCTATTCACTAAGAAAAAATGTCCATTTATTATTTTTTTATTTTGTTTATGTCAAGGCAGATATGTATATACAATGTACGTTAATGGGTTTTGTTTGAGGTCAGAAACCATAACTGAAAGTGATAAGAGCAGATAAGAAAGAGGGCAGGAAAGTGGCTCAATGGGACAGATGGTGAGGGGGTAGAGACGCTGACTTGTAGCTATGCCTGTCTCTGCCTGGGGGACAATGGTGAGGCATTTCTAGTCCTATCTGCATGTGAGAGGGTATGTGGAGGACAATGGGCAGGAAAAAGAGGGTTGAAAAACAATTAAGCTGTCTGGAAATAGCAGCAAGGTGACCAAACAGGTTGGCTGCAAACTCTGTTTTGGAAACAGGGGAGACACCTGCTGGTCAGAGTCAGAAGCTAGAAAAACAAAGTAGGATTATTATTACAGGCACAGGACAGTTGGGATTTTCTCATTAAAGGTCTCTTTCAATCTTATTACTATAACCATACCTGTCTATATGCAATATGGCTCATGTATTCTGTCTGTTCTCTGATCTCAGATCTTTCCAGTTACACTCCGAAGAACTCTGTGGATTTCAGTGCCTGGCAGGAACACAAACTTGATGACCCTGCATTCCCAGGGGACTCCAATTCCAGACGCACAGAATCGTCTTCAGAGGAAGTGATGGTGAGCTATGAAACTGTAGCAATTACACTAGAGGTGAGATAAGGAACTGCAGCAAATTATACTAGATCACCTCTATTAGTATTATGCAAGTTGAGGACTCAAATCAAGTATTGTTACTGCAGTACATTAAGACTTTCCAATTACTTGTTGCATAGTTGTTGTTGCTCTTAATGTTTTTAAATGATTTTCCTTATTGTATAGAGCAAATCATAGAGTTGTAACATAGCTACAAACAGTGTAGTGTTTAGTATGAGGTCTGCAAGGATGAGGGTGAAGGTACAGGATAGCAAGTAACATCATAACATCATAGTGAAATAGAAGCACCAGTTTTAACTGGTGTACATTTTATCTAAGTTAACTTTCTTTTCCCCCTGCATACACTGTCTTTCTTAATATCATTTTATGTTTACATTCAACTGTTATTTTTAACTCTTCCTTGCCTTTTCTACACTCTTCTCCTCTTCTATCTGCTTTCATCTCTCCCTAACTATTTACTTCTTTCCCTCATCTTCCTGTTGTTTCTTACGGCACTTTGACCCGACTTCTCTACCTTTTTTCCCTCACCCCCCTCATCTCCTTTTGGCATTTATGTATCCCTGTGACTCTCTCTTTCCTTCAGCTCACCCCAGCCGACAGCTCCTCCCTCTCAGACTTCAGCAGTGAGCCAGCACTCTACTTCTGAGCGCGATGGGATCACACAGAACCACCGAACCACTGCCTGCCACCACCTGCTTAAGCCCAAAAGCGGCGCCACGGGACCAAACCACCCAGCAGTATGAGAGAGAAAGAGAGACCCATCTGAAGCAGAGCACCAGTCACACTCCACTGAAATTCAGACCCATCCAAACTGGACTGTTGAAAAGAAACCCTTCAATCAGAATGACATCAACTAAGCCTCCTCCCAGCACAGACCCAGACAGCTGGACTGTTCAAAGTTGACCCCTGCAGCCATTCAGCATGCATGAGCCCTGTTGCTAGTGGGGACCTGGCAGGGTTATATTCACCACAGTGCTGCCCAGCCTAAAATAAGTGTGAGCATGTCAAAATACTAGCAGAGTATGTTTGTGAAATGCAAGCCTGGCTCAGGCCATTCTGCCCAGAGGGTCTCTCTTTCTCTACAGGAACAGTGAGAAGGAGGTGGAGGAGAGGTCACAACCACCAACAAGAGAAAGTGAGCGACCAAATTCCTTAAGCACAGCCAGTTGCCTGTGCCCATATGAAGAGGAAGACTCTTGTGGCGCGCAGTGGAGTTTGAGAATGTAACCCAAGGGTTCCGCACTAAAGGGTGATGACAGAAAAAAAAACGAGGAAAGGAAAAAAAAAACTGATGGAGAATACTTTGACTGTAATATTGAAAGGGTGCCACAATCCTAGCTCTTCGTGTTGTTTTTTTTTGTACCTGCATGTTCTGATTTTATTTTATTTTTTTGTAATGGAGCCCTGTCCTTGACAAAGTGTACACTGCTCTTAGTTTTTTTTCTTTTATTTCTGTCTATGCTGTATTCCAGGAGCTGGTAAGTCAGGGAGAGTCCAAATCCAAGCAGGGTTAAAAATCACACACCTTAATTACAAGTTAAAAAAAACTTTGACCTTGATTGTCAGCACTGATGCCTTTGAGAAAGGTGTTTTCCTCCGAGTAGAAATGTATTCTATTTACCTTTAGAATAGTCTTATAGAATTGGATTTAATTGGCATGAAGGTTACCTGGAAACAGAAAAATTAGTCTAATCCATGGTCTTTTCATAAATTGTATACTTCTGCTTAGTCTTAAACTGCCAGTATTGTTAAAACTCCTTTAACAAGTCAATATTTATTTTGGCAAAACCCAGAATATTCAAAGTAGTCAGAGTTGAACACTGTGTCAGGGAAATGTTTTAGGTTAGTTGTGCAAAACAAGATATATTTGCACATCAGCGAGTTGAAGTTATTTATCATTTTTTGGAAATTGGCAAAATAGTAATGTCAAGTGTAATGGATATGATTATTACCCATTGAATATCACTTAAATTCAGCCTTAAAATGTATCAGAAGTGAATACAATTGGCCTCCCGAGGAAAGTTACTAAACCAAAATGCTTCTTAGAAAGATTTTTGCTGGTTTTGCTGACCTTTTCCATTTTTTTAATCAACATTAAGAGCCAAGTGGATATACATCTGAAGGTCATGTTTATATAAATTTGACAAATTTTCAGGTCAGCGCCTTTGGTCGGATTTGAAAATGATCTGGGCTATGATGAAATGTTTTAGCCCTAACCCAGTAGCCCTGCTGGACTGGATCTGTCCCAGCACCAGAACCAGCTTCTGCACCTCTGCTGGAGTATGTAGGGTAGCCACTCTAAAGTCCTGATTCACAGCAGTTTGATCCATTATGCAACTGACATGCACAAGGCTCAAATATATAAGCCCACAGTGGCAGGTATTAATCGTAAACATTTATGCTCGTAGAAAATAAAATGTATTCGACTCCTTCAGGATGTTTGCATGTTGTTAGTTGACTGAAAACCTTTTTTTAAAATGGACCAAACTGTGTTGGAGGCAGGAGGGGGGCTTAATCTCACTTGTGTGTGTGTTTTTTGTCAGCGCTGCTTGTTGAAATGGCATGGGTCTTTTCACACTTGGACATAATCCACCGTAGCATTCCAGAGAAACTGGATTGGTCCATTTGCAGCAGTGGCAAGAATACTAACAGACCTGTTGTGAGCACAAGGACGAGACTGATGATGACAAAAATCTCTTGTGCTGATCCACAAATCCGGTGCTGATTTGTTCAGAGGCTGCAACTACTCCTTTCTTTAATGGAATCTTGAACGTAATGCCAAGTGATTCTTATATGACTATTGATTGCTGTGTTGGCCACTACCAACATTATCATCATCATTATCATCTTTATTATTATTTTTATCATCATCCATTGGCCAGTATTGTTGAGACTCTGGGACAGTGTTCTCTCAAGTAACAAGAAGAATAATATATCAGGCGCTTGATTTTATCAGTGCTATTTTCAAATCTTCAAGCCAGCACACAGGATTTCAACTGACTCCTGTGGGAACACACCTCGCCAGGATTAATATGACAGCTGCTGCTGTGAAGTGTGCTTAAAGAAAGCGCATCATGAGGTGACATCATGCAGAGAGGGAGGGGTTGGAAGGGGAGGGGATGTCTTAAGAGTCTTGTGTCTTTTCATGTTTTATTTTTATTTGCACTGTTATTTTTAATGCTTCATTTGCACTTCATTTGAGACACCCCAACAAACACATGAGCATTCTGATGGAATGGAGGGGCAGGGTTGAGAACAAACTTTATGTCCCCAGTTGGAGAAGTTTGTTTAATTTTCCAACGTAGAGGGCAGATTTAATCTTGTGTAGTGAAGGGGGGTGTGGGCAGGCAAGATGAGAAATGGAAACCCAAATAGGTGAGCTGGACAAGGTGCCATTAGCATCTGGGATTGAATATTAAACTGAGGCACTTGTGTGCAGCACAGTGATGCGCTCTATAGGATCAAATCCAGTCTCTCCGGTATTTACTGTGACTGGGAATCTCCTAGGGCAAGGTGTGATTGGGTAAAATCAGGAAGGGAGTCCTTCAGGTGGAAGGTCACGTAAAAAAGGAGGCACTGTCAATTAATGCTGCATTGGATTTGCTTTCAGATCATGGTATTGAAAAGCTAGAAGTGATCTCTTGCAGTAATTACTTAGAAAAATGTACTTGCATATATTGTAGTAGGATGTAAACTCAGAATATGGTCCAGGAAGACTTGTGACATCCATGACTATGGATTTCAGTTTGCTTAATTAGAGGCATTGATCTGCTGGCAAGCTGAATCACCCACTGAAGTTTCTGGCTGAAATCCTCAGGGGTGTGGTTCTCCAGGTTTAGAATAGGACACCAATGATCAGGGATTGATGGGCATTTATGCTTGTGTAAGCCCAGGGCCAAGGGTATGTAACTTGTCTGAATTCCAATAAAGCAAATCAACTTTATTACATTTTTTAAATCACTCAAAGAAAAACATTTCACCCTAAAACAACCATCCACACTATCAGCTTTCCATAAAACAATCCAATTAAACATGATGTAATGTAATACATTCCATTACATTTTAATTGGTATTCATGGTGATACACATATTTAATGCTCACTGCTCTACTCATCATGAACTGCAGATGTGTAATGGAGGAAGTGAGACTGTTTGGCTCAAAGATCTGAAGTTAATTGTGTGCAAAGGACATGAGGAAAAGAAGTTAGAGAATGGTTCAATTAAAAATCAGTAGACCGAGTGACCCCCCTGTCCAGAACTTGCACTGCACAGTGTCTAGCTTGGCACTCCCATCTTCCTCCTTTGAATTTCGTCAATGCCATTCCTGTGTTTCAGACACTCCTATTTTGTTCAGTTGCTGCTTATCTACTGCATCCCTTGGTGAGCAAATTCTAGTTTCAATAGATCTCTGCTGGCCAAACACGCAGACCCCACGTATAATAGCAACACTGAGAGAACCATTTCCACTGTGACGATTCACCAGTGTGTGATAACCGATGCCTTTGATGAATGAATGCCACTTGTGCTGCAACCAAGACCCAGTTATGCAACAGAAAAGAGCCAAGGCCATGGGCTATGTTTCTGTGATCACCCAGTGCTATCGGCACACCCCTTGACTGGCCCATGCGAGCAACTGGGGATAATGTCAGGTTTGGAGATACATCGGCTAAGCGTTTGGCAAATAAAGTATCTCATCTCTCTTTGCCCTCAGCCCCTCCCTCCTTCACCTACTGTCATGGTGATAATAGAGACAATAGCTACCTGTGTATGTAAAGATAGCAACAAATCTTTTTTTTTACTCTTTACTTCGTTTTTGTCTATCAATCTCCAGCATCAGATATGTACTAACTGTATAATTTATACTTGGAAATTATTTCAGGAGAAAATGTTTGTCAGAAAACAAAGACGCAGTTTAAGATAAGGAAATAAATGGTTGAATCCTAAAAAGTGTCGTGTGAATGGTCTCTTTTCCCCAGTTGGCAGCGCTGCACTTAGTGGAGGGGCCTTGGATCTCCATGCTTCGTGGTGATTGACGAACACTTCACAGGATAACTGGAGCTGAAAGCTTTGTATCGATCTGGCAAGGGCAAGGCTGAGAACGTTGTGCCTTTCTTAACACAACGGTCACTGTGATTGATTGTAATGAATACAACTTTGCTCTAGTGACGAATCCCTTAATGCTCTTTCATACATTACATGACAGAATATCCTTTTCCAGAGCAATTTTACTCATTTGGAAATGCATGTTTTAACTGTAGTAAAGTTAAGAGATGCAGCAATCAAAAATATCAATTTCTAAGTGAATAACATCATTAAAATATCTTGTACAAGAGGTATCCACAGATAAACCACAAGACCTTTATGTGCAATACTCAATCTTACATACATAATATGTAGACAAATATAGTCTCTTGCTGGTGCTGTGAATCTCCATTAACTCTTGGAATTGATTGGCAAGTACAAGTTACAGCAGTTACACCAGGCTGGATCTTTCTGGGGAAAGGTGGGGTCTGTGAGGCACGGGGATAGTGTGTTGAGAAACCGTGGGTCTCTGAGAAATCCTGTCTGGGAGTCTGTTCTTGTCAAGCTTTTTATAGGTCTGTGGCTTTGCTGAGGTTTCCTGCTTCCCTCTTCAGCACAGTCAGCAGGGTCTGAGAACTCTCCAGTATCTGTGAGAAGAACCACATGGTTTAAAGGTATTTCAGAAATATACTTCTGCATGAAACTACAAGGATTATCCACTGATGTATCAGAATTTGACAGCCAGGCCACTTTTCAATGACCGTGTTAAACAGTAAGGAACATGAGCAATATGTAGAAGAGACAGATTTCATAATTACTAAGCTTCCCTATTTTCCCATTTAGGATCACCCTTCTGTAGCCAATTCCTTTTATTACTTAGTTGGACATGATGCTTAAGCACTCACATTATGAGTATTTTTCATAAAATGATATAAAAGATTAAGTGTTGTTATATACTTCTGATCACAAAGACTTGATTTTAACTTAAACCAGTTTCTCCTCTATATGCAGCAAACCAGCAGCTACCATGTTAACTAATATTTCCACCATGGAAACTAAATAATGATTAAAAGGTAATCAGTTAAGCCACTTGGACCCTTGGTATGTGTTGTTTTTAAATGAGAGAAAGAGCATTTGTCTGCTGTCCCACCAGTTCCCATGGGTAATTGTAGGGGGCTTATCCATGTGGTTGAGCTAACTGAGCATTGTGGATCACAGCGCATACATATATTTACCACACATACCTACATTTACCACATGAGACTGTGTGAAACGTGGAGCTTATTCACTGGCGTGTTGTGTAAAGCGAAAGTATCACTATTATGGTATTAAGGACAGTGTTGAACTGCTGGGTCATGGTGAAGAGTGTGGTGGTGCAGAGAGCACAGCATGTTGTCTGTGTGTGCAGATGGTCTCCTGACCTTCATGTAGGCAGCCTCTGTCTCAGCGATGGTGCGGTCAAATTCAGCGCGAGTGGCTGTGCGGCGGGCCAGGCTCTCATTGACTCGGCTCAGCTTCTCAGTTAAGAGGCGGATTTCGTGCTGCAACTGTGCCTTCTCCTCCTCCTCCTTCTGGATCTGTTGGTTAAGCTCCTCACGTTTGGAGCACAGCTCCTCAAGACCTGGGGGGGTGTTGTGTGGGTTAGAATCACATGACACAGTCATTCAGCCAAGTAGTGTGTATTTAGTTTGTAGTTAAAATACATATACAGCATGCCTAGGTATGTATACGGTTCTCAATGCCCATCTCAGGGTAATATTTCCATCTGTGATGGATGAAGAAGGTTTGACACAGATGCTCTGTCTCTCCCAAGGTCACATCTAATCTGAAGTGGGGGTAAGACATGCTTGGTTTAATTTCAGCCCAAAAAAAAAAACAAAAAAATTAGCTTTAAAGTTAACAAGAGATACCCATAATGAAAACACCTGCACACAACCATAATACAAAGCGTGAAATGGCTTACTGAGCTGTTGCGCATTGATTACACAAATTATACCATTCCTGAAATCCACACTGAAGTAACCTACGATTATTGCTCATCCTAACACTACATTCACAATCCATTGCAAAGAAGCTGTATTGCAAAAGAATACATTAGCATTCTGCTTGAGTCATGGGACTCACCTTGATTTAAAACTCTAGTGTCAAGAGCTTGATGGCTTTTCTGCAGCTCCGAGCATTTTTTATGTGGATATTTCCCATGGGCGTGTGGTGCTTGCCTGTAATACTGCAGTGTGTGCACACTCCTACTGCTGTGCAAAAACATACATGCACACATTCACACACTAAGTCAATAGCCCATCCTCAAAAGGGAAAGTCACAAAGTTGATTTCATTGCTTTTATTGAACATCAGCACTTATTAACAGTCTATGAGAAAGATGGAAATATTTTTCAAGGATGAGTTATGATCTAAGAATTACCAACCTTTTCAATATAGCAGCATAAGAAGAGTTGCCTCACATTGTAAAATCATTCCACGTCAAATGACAAAAACTGGGTACAAATTCCACCATCTCTGATTGCTTTATATATGCATGTTTATTTACAATTATAATTTTCAGTGAAGAATGTAGCTAATTAATTTCTCCTGAACGGGGCCTTTTTAATCGTTAAATTTATACCCAGTTATTCGCCCTCTTTTCACAACCTGAACTTCAACCGAATTATCTGATCTCCCACAGCAGCCAATCCTTCTAACTTTAGGCAGATATGACTCCTCTGATTCAGCCCTCACTTCTTTACACATTGCAGATGCACCACCAATCACATACTGCCCATGTCATAGGAAGATTATGAGTTCAGCATACTTTCAGTTTGCATATCTGCAGGTTCCTGGACTGACCAGGAACGACCACTAGAGAGCAATTAGAATGATGGAACAAGCCAGCATACACCCTACACTTCCCCAGCAAGGTTGGACCAATTGCTGCCTTGCCAATGTGGATCTCCAACCATATCCAGCAATTGCAGACCGGGACACAAAAAGCTGATTGCAGGGTTCTTGCTTTGCTTTTCAGAACAAGAATCTTTATAGTGTGAACCATCCCATGGCCAAATGATAAGTAATCCACTCACATAAACCCCAACCCCACCCCAAAGACCACTATGCAATAACAGTTGTATATGCTTGACAACTATGAAGCTGCGACTTGTGGTATTGCCTCTTCACACTGTCTAATGTATTCCCAGTAAATATGGAGATGGTTTTAAGTTGTTATGTCCCATTCTGTAAAAATAGCCAGGGATTGTGGGAAATATGGAAGTAACACAGGAAGTTAGAAAAAACTCAAACACCAGTATGGTCTTATACTTTAGACCATATAGGAGGAACATCACCATCTGGTGGTTGCAGCCAGGCACTATTACACTATATAATGCAACATAACACAAATTCATTGCTCTTTAACTAATTGTCTCTGCTCATTCAACAAGCTACTGATGCAATCCACACCTGTACAGCCTTACATTGAAAAGTCAAATAAAATGAAAAACATCACACACACTGAAATGTCTCAATGATTATTATTGTTGGTATTATTTAAGTGTATGAAGTGCAAAAGCAAGCTAGCTTCTTAGCTACTGACTAAGGAGAACGAGTAAGTTAACACAGAGGCACTAAAAGGATTTCAACCTCCCCCGTATTTAGCAATCCAGCCAAATGACATAGCTATGGCTAGGTAAAAATCTGAAACTTGATACTTTCCCCTAAATATATTAAATCTTAAGCAAGTGCAAACTCACTTTCTAACAACACCAGTCTTATTTTTCAAGTCAGATTAATGTGAATTACAAACTGTTAAACCGAGACTGTCACTAAACTGCAGACTTCAAGCTTCTACAGTTTTGTCTCTGCATGAAACACAAAATTTCATAAAGCAAAGTAGCCTGGTCATTTATCAGCTGACAACATGGATCACTTTTCTTGGTAGCTCAACATTTTTGCATTCTTTAGGTGAACTACACCCTTAGCAATTTCCTCTGTGTGTGAAATCTCCACAACACATTTGATGAATGTATGCTAGAAATGGCAAGCTTGTTTATTTGTTCATGTTTTTTTAACCTTTGCAACAAATTGACAGCACAAATTCGACAACTGACAGCACAAATTTTTGGAGCAGTGATAAGCTCAGCTAGTTACTGCTTAATTGCTAAAATGTTTTAGTTGATCTGATACAATATATACAAGGGTAAATTCTTTGTTAGAGCTTTCACATTCAAACGCATTCACATTTTATCACTGATCTTCCTTCAACTGAACCACCTCTTCCTTGCTGTATCATAAATTGACATTACCTGCTCTTCCATTAAGCATCTGCTTGACTTATGGGGGCTTTTCCCCAGGTGTAAAACTGCATGCTAGTACCTTTTGTGCTAGACTCCAATTTCTGGGATTTCAAAAACCGAGTGAATAAACACAGCTCCAATATGTGCAGCAGTACTTTTTAAAATAAAGTTTTAAAGTTATGAAGCGATAAAAGTTAATAACAGTTTAGCTTGTGCCATGTAAAAACAGAGAAGAAACAAAGAACATGACAGCAGAGAATAGAGGGAAAGACTGAAAGACAAAGAAAGTGCTTGAGCAGTCCAAAGAGTTGTTGCGCAGTCCAAAGAGAGTATATATAGTGCTGCATAATCTTTTGAGTTAATCAGATCAAATGGTCTTCCAGTCTCTGTATCTGGTAGTCAAATATAAATAGATCCTAGAAACACCTCATGCTACAAAATCCCAAATAACTGTAGTTCACTGTAAAAAAGAGTTCTAGACATTTGTATGGGTGATGGAAGTAAAGAAACAAATCCTTCAACTACACTGTTTTATAGAAAAGCTACCTGAATGGCTGGCCCTCACAGTAAGGATTCTTTGCAAGTACTTTGCAAAGTTTTTATCTTAGAGTAACTCTTTTAGAATTCAGCCTTGAACATACACATTTTCTTCACTAGTTTATGCTGTTTAAACTCAATGCAATTCTGCTAATCCCAGTTTGAAATTGAAGTTACATATCAGTATGAAAAATCTCAAAATATTCAGAATTTTAAATAATAAATGAGAACAAAATCTTCTCATTGAGGTTAAATTCACAACAATTTTGAAGGATAATCACTTAGCAGACATTAAATTAAAACAACAATTTCCTCTCACCTTCGATAATTTGATAATAAATGAAGTACCTGGTCCTTGCAGATAGCTGAACAAGTTGGTCTTAGATACAGGCCATGTATAATGTGATACAAGCCTGCTGGACGTTTTGTGCGATATAAAACGTTCCCCTGTATTCTGCCAAGCTAGCTGAGTTAGCTTTAGCAATGTTATCGGTTAAGATGTCCTGCCAAGTACATTTTGATACTGTTGATGAAAACACGATATCAAATAAACGAACTAAATGTAAAATATACATATGCTACCAGGAAAATTTAAAATGTCCATGTATTAATTTGTCTTACTTCACCAGCACTTACACTTCACAAGTTCATTATTGTAGGTCTGCATCGCGGCTCCTTGTTGGGACATGCTGCCGAATTCCCCCTCGACTCTGGGATTGCTGTGCTGTATAAATTCACTGTATCAGCATTTACCACTAAGAGTCTATATTTTATCTGTCCTGCAAACCCGTTTTTAGCTCTATTCATGTCTAAGGGTCTGAAACAGTAACTTGAACGACGCGCTCATTTTCTTCAAATTCACTGCCGTTTCTGGGACAACTGACAACTGTCCAACATACATTTCCGCCACACTCCCTACTTCCGCCACACTCCCTACTTCCACCACACCGATGACGTATTTTGACGATAATTTCTATGCGCCATGAACTCAAAGAAGAGCGCGACTGCAAGCTGCTTTTATACCATAAGACTGCAGAATTGATTGAACCCATACACTTACTAGCTCAGTAATCACTTACACGTCCGTAACGTTTGTTCGCAAGGTAAATAAAAGCACGTTTAATGGTTGCTTGAGTGTGTTCCTTTTCCAAGCTGGCATGAACTCGGGACAATCGCTCGTTATGCCACGGGAACTGCCCGCCGCCTGGGAAGCTGTAACTACGGCGTTGGTAAGTAGGGGAAAGGTAGATTCTCGTACCTGCTCAGGGGTTATGGCAAAGTAAACTCTTTTAATAGGTTTATAATACCCTTTTCATTTGGTTTGTCAAATGCACGGGCTCATTGCTTCATTCTTCATTATGTCCTAAGGTAATGCTTTTATTCTGATGTGAGGCCGCTGTGAATTTAAATCGAGTTGTTTTGGAATACAAAAAAACATTCTGAACGTATGTAGAGAAAAAATAAAGCTGTAAAATGCAAAGAGATTGTGTGACTCAGCTGGTTTAATAGCCTTTTTGAGTAGTTCTTAAGAGAATAATATGTATCCTGAACGTACAGGAACAAACTATACAGACTGTCATTCTTTCTGATATGAGTTCACAACGTCAGTTACAAACTCATCCTACTCAAGTTTTGTATTGTCTAGTGTAGAAGCATAAATTGTAAAATGTGGATTTTGTTTTGTTTTGCAAAAGAAGTTTGGGAATACCTAAGGAGCATTAAAGTGTGGTGAGGGCCCCCAGCTAGTTGGCCCAGGCTGGAGCGGTTTTTCCTCCACATTAGTTTCAGCCCCCCAGAAGTATTATCTTCCATTCCATTTGTTATTGGATTTTTAAAAATGTGGTAACTGATAACCAACTCATCTTGTGAATATCGACGCTAGAACAGAGGCATGAGGATCGCATGGGCCTCAAGGAAAATGGCCTCTTGCACTTAGTGTTTTGGGACAGTTTTGGCGCAGGCAGAACTGATGTTTCTAAGATGTCAACTAACAATCAGGAGAAGGAAAATAATTTCTATGCAAAATACAACCTTGCTCAGTGTGGTCTGTTTCTCTGCTGTCTCTCAGGTGTCTCCAGTGTCCTCTGAGGCTCATTCAGAGGAACCCCTCTCTCAAGCACTAGCTTTGCTATGCAACCACAGTCTGGGCCAGTGTGTGGAGGGCTGGCTCCTGGAGACCATGCAAGTGCGGCTGACCTCAGCTGTGGCACCTGAGTTCTGGGCAGTCTTGGAGCAGCCTGAAAATGAGCTTGAGGAGAGGGACCGGGCTAGGATCCTGCTTGGGGCCTTCCGTACCCTCCTGGGCCGTCTTGAGCCTTTTCTAGGTAGCAAGGTTCTTGAGAGTGTTCATTTTGAAGCAATTTGTTTTTAAAGACCGCAATGCACCGCAATAAAACATAATCCCCAATACAATACAACAGCTGTTCTCCAAATGCTTGAACTCATAAAATATGTGAAGTTCAATTGACTTCCAGATTTCTCTGTGAATCCTGTGGTAGAATTGGCATACCCGTTTTAACATAAATGCATTTTGAGACAGTTTACAAATGACTGCAAGTTACTGTATTTATGTTTTAGGTTTTAGAGTGAAAGTTTATCGTTATTATTCATTTATTTACTTGGAAAAAAGGCCTGGAATAAGTGCTGAACTTTGTATGGCATGAATCTTGAATGGATTGCTATTTTTGAAAATGTTTCAGAGAAACATTTTTTTCATCGTCTCTGCTTTAGGAGGATTGGAACGGTTGGGGGCCTGGCAGGATGAGGGCCGAAGCGGTCTGTGTGGCCCCGGGGCCCATGGACTCAGGGAGAGGGCTTTTTCCGTGATACGGGCCATCCTGCTCTTTTCCCCATCAGCCGTGCTCCAGGAGAGAGTGCTGGAGTTCTACAGCCGGACCTTTGCTGTGCACATGAGCCAAGAGGGAGAGGGAGGAGAGGGAGAGGAGGGGGTGCTGGGGCCAGACGGGGGCCTTTGCCCAGGCTGTGCCACCCCCCCACAACAGTGCTGGTGCCAAGAGGCCCTGGAGGAACTGCAGGAACTGAGCCACATACTGTGAGGGGCAGGGAGAATGGGAGGGTAGTCTTAAGGGTATCTGTGTTTGTGTGCTACATCTATTTATAAATGTTTCCATATGACCGTGCTGCCTGTTTGCGCTTGCAGGACTGCTTCTGCTTGTCAGCCATGGCTTATGTGTGTCTTTATTTCTGTTACTGTATGTGTTCATGGGTATGACATGTGCATTTACTCATTTATTGTTTATGAGATCTGGTTTCCTATCATTTTCTGGATTTGTGTATGCCACTAGTTGTATGTTTCTCTTATTGTTTTTCATAATTGTCATTGGAAATGTCTCTGTCTCTTTCTGTTCTCATGTTTTTGTCTGTGTCAGTGCTTTCCTATAGCTGTCAGTGCTAACATGGGGGTTGTGCTTTTCATCCTCCAGGTCTAGGCTGCAGCTGCTGGAGAGGGTGAGCTCTGAAGCAGTGACCTCCATCCTGCATAAGCTGATCGAGCAAAGGATGGAGCGGCGCTGTCGAGGGGAGTATGAGAGCTCCTTTCTGTCTGACTTTCAGGAGGTATGAGGGATTGTGTCCCACCTCACCAGTTTTCTCACAAGCCTGGCTATAAAAAGCAAACACATTTCGTACCTCTTATCAAAAGTAATGTTACAGAGACAGAAGATCATTTCTAAGTGATTTTTCTCTTTTAACATTTATCTCTATTACTTTTCAGCACTTTTTAGCATTTTCCTTCACTGTTTTGTGTCTTTTTTCTCTCTCTCTTTCCCTCTCACTCCCTCAGTGGCTGGAGCGGGTGCTGGGCTGGCTGAGTCGTGTGTTTGTGAGTGAGGCTGGGTCACCATGTGCCAGGGTGGCGCACAGTGACATGGCTGGCGGGGAGACAGGTCAGCCAGGCAGCGCGGTGCTGCAGCGGTGGCGATGCCACATGCACCAGTTCTTCTGCAGGATCTACGTCAACATGAGGATCGATGAGCTCTTCAGCATCATCCGTGGTGAGAGGAGCTGTGAAGGAATGGAATAGGAGCTACTTCTAAATAGGAAATTTGCCTTTGGCTTCAAATTCAATCATACTTTAACCGAAGTATGAAACTGAAACTGAGAACAGTTAATACTGTCTGACATGTATTCATACGTGCTTGCAACGTACCTACAAACAGACGTGTGCTGTTAACATGCTGTACAAGTGAGATAGAGAGACCGATGACCAAGATATCCAGAGGAGAGAACTGATGAGAATGAGACAACATGTGAGAGGGGGAAAGGGGCTGCTAGAGAGGGGGTGGTGATAAAAAGAATCGCTATCCAAGTATTGGATGTATTTTGGGGTGTCCGTTTATGTGGTCAAGAATGGATAACAGAGATTGGGAAACTGTAAAAAAAAAAAAAAAAAAAAATGTGTAATCTGAGCCATGAGTATAATTCCAGTGTTATAACCCTGAGATGCACTCGAGTAGATTTAGTGCAGGTATAACAGTACAAATGGGTAATGTGTACACTTAGAGAAAGGCTTTGCCTGGCCAGATGAAATAATCTGATCTGTGTCCTGGACGGTCTCTCTTTTCAAAGTCCTTCTTTGTTCCTTTCTCCATCTCTACCTACCCTGCCCACACACTCTCTCTGTCTCAGATTTCCCAGAATCAAAGCCGGCCATCGAGGACCTGAAATTCTGTCTGGATAGGACTAGTCAGAGACAGCAGCTTCTCACCTCCCTGAAGTCTGCCTTTGAGACTCGGCTGCTGCACCCAGGTGAGCTGTTCCACTCTTCTCTTTTGATAAGCAATCAAGCAATTGTTTGCAGGTATTGGCATTTCTATTTAAAGTCAAATAAAAACTCTGATTAAAACCCAATTTTTTTCCTTTCCATTCTTAAGGGGTGCACACATCTGATATCATCACAGTTTATATTTCGGCCATCAAGGCCCTTAGAGAGCTAGACCCCTCCATGGTCATCCTGCAGGTGGCCTGTCAGCCTATTCGCAAGTACCTCAGGTGCGTGTGTCTGCCTGAGTGTGACTATGTTGCTTGTGGTTATAAATAGGTAATTATCTGTGAATTACTTCCTGGACATTACTCTGCCTGAAGACAAAACAAGAGCCCATGCACAGAGAGTAACATAATTTATGTGATGTCAGCAGGACGCGGGAGGACACTGTGCGGCAGATTGTTGCCAGCCTGACAGGGGATGCAGAGGGCTGCAGCGACCTTGCCAATGAGCTCTCCCGTGCTGATCCCGTTACCTTGGAGACACAGGACAGTGAAGATGAGGGCAGTGACCCTGAGGGGTGGACCCCAGACCCCACAGATGCCCTGACAGGTTTGTGCAACAACCTACTGACTACCTATGTTCTGCATACTGACTACCTAATGGCTACCCACTGGCCACTCGCAGACTATTGACTGTCTCTTTAAAACTGCCTCACATTCACAGAAAGACCTGTTCTAGGTCCTCTGTTCAGTTCAGTGTCCATTTATTTGACTGGCTGGACAAAAACCTCATGTTCCACATAAATGACTTCAGCAAACACAATTCAAAGGACGATATATCATCAGGTCATGATGACATAGTTAAAAGTGGCACATCCCTTTGAGGCTCATATTCTCATCCATAATGCCAAGTACACACTGCTGTGCTTCCTTTACCTTGGGATTTTGAGACAATGGAATAAGATTACATGCATGTTGGAATTTGAGACTTTAAAAATGAGATTAAATTACAGGGAAATAATACTTTAAAAAAATATATTTTTCTCTGTCATCTTTGGAGGGAGTTGCTCATTTTGCTGTTGGAAAGACTTCTACTGTCACAAGACACTCAACAGAAACTTGTGAAAATGTTTTGGAATCAAGCTGTGTTGTTGGCTGATCCATCTGCTATTTGGCCCCCTGGCATTTTTACAGAACAAATGTTCTGTGAAGTATGGCAGTATGTGGGTAACAAACTGCCTGTTTCTCTTCTCTTATCTGACCTCACTCCTCAGACAAGACGGGCTCAAAACGACGCTCATCGGACATCATTAGCCTTCTCGTCAGCATATATGGCAGTAAAGAGATCTTCATTGATGAATATCGCACTGTCCTGGCAGACCGACTGCTTCACCAACTCAACTACAACACAGCAAGGTACTCAACTCTCACCATACTCACACCTTGCTGTCATAAAAGTGCTTTACACACATGTTTTCTTTAATATTCTCAGACACTGTTAACATATTTCATATTCATACACTGTTATGTCATGCTATGTCACTGTTATGTACTGCTTATGATCTATACAGCTGTAAAAATTACAGTATATGGGCCCAGGTTTGTTTGTTTGCCAATTTGAAAATGTTTGTGAGTTCCAGTGAGGTACAGTTTTGTTTATGAGTATGTGTAACTTTAATGTTTCTGTTTATTTCAACTTTGCATTGTATCTTTTCAGTTTGTCGATATGCAATTATCTGAGTGTAGGTAGTGTGTAACATTTGAGTTTTTTTCAACAGGGAGATCCGTAATGTGGAGCTGCTGAAGCTGAGGTTTGGGGAGTCCCACATGCACTACTGTGAGGTCATGCTGAAGGTCAGTCTCTCAGTTCACATGTCTGCCATCACTCTGATCTCCTGTATCACTCCATACATTTTTAGTAGGATATTAAAAATTAAAGTATTAAAAATAAAAATCATTAGGTAGACTTTTCGGACTCTTGAGTAGGAGCAGACCCAGATGCTACACCATTATGAAACCACCAGTGCTCTTCAGTCTTTAAACATCTTTGAGTTTCCTTTTTTATTACTTGTATGCACACAGGATGTTGCAGACTCACGGAGGATCAACACGAATATACGTGAGGAGGAGTCGCGGTTACCGGAGGAGGAGCAGCCGCCCCTGTCTTTGTCAGCTATGATCCTCTCCTCTGAGTTCTGGCCCCCTCTGAAGGAGGAGAAGATGGAGCTACCACCCCTGGTGTCCCAGGCCATGGAGGCCTACACTCACCGCTATGAGAAACTGAAGGTACAATCGGGGCTTTGGGAGTGGAGTGTGTGGTCAGGTGGAAAAGGAGGGAGAGACAGCAGTTGAGCATTGGAGAGGAAGGGAGAGAAAATTAAAAGGGTAATGCAGAAAGAAAGAAATCAGTAAGACAGGTTATGTGTGACTGTGGTGGTATTGTTTCCTCCTTGCCTCCATCACTCACTCAAAAGTCTGCAAAAGAAGTAAGAGAGTGGTATGTGTTTGAGGCTATGAAAGAACGTTCAGAGTTGACACAATGTGACAGCAGGGAAAGGATATCGGAATGTATATCATATTTGGAAAGACTGTTTTACAGTACTGAAAGTGTAGAACAATTGTGTAATGTGTTTACTCCAGATAAGGAGCTTTAAAAGAGCAAATTTGTGCTCTTGTGCAATCATTCACTCCCTCACACTTTCTCTGACTCTTGTGGTCTAACCCTGTCCCTCGTATCTGTCTCATCTCTGCCAGGCCATGCGAACCCTGAGCTGGAAGCCCCATCTGGGGTCTGTGACTCTGGACATTGAACTGGGGGACCGAACCCTGACAAACCTGTCTGTGTCCCCTATCCACGCTGCCATTATTCTACACTTCCAGGACAAGAGTGAGTCCTATTTGCTCCTTTCAGATTCGATCTCTCTCAATTTCTCTGTCCGTCACTGAACAATTGTTTCATAAAAAAATGAGTTGTCCTCATTTCGCTCTCAATTACTTGTTCAAATAGTGTGAGTGTACTCATAATTTCCAGAACATTTCTGCTGTACAAGTTTTTTTTTCAAACAAACACAAATATTCAAGTTTTAAAACGAGCACAAATGATCCAACAGATCACAATGAGTAGATCACAATGGAAAAAAATATGTATCAAGGGAAACATCTGCAGATTATGACAGAAAGCACCAAACAAAGAATAACTACATCAGAAAAGAACAACAGTGGCCTCTGCAGTTCTATGACCTAGTCTCAACAAGAATTGTTTGTTGTGAGCTTTACAAAAGTGGTAATTACCTTTCGACTGTCATTCGGAAATCCACAATGGCCAATCCACAACAATGTAAAACTGTTGAGTTTATAAACATGTATGATTTTTCCATTATTTTAACTTGCTCTTTCTTTATTTGTGTGTGTGTGTGCGCGTGTGTGTGTGTGTGTGTGTTTTTAGATGGGACATAGGATAGTCAACAGTGGCAGAAAGTTGACCTTAAATTTACAATTTAATCAAAGATTCAGTGAGATCTAAGATTTCAACAAATTCTAATATTGTAAATTAGCAGAAATCTTATTATTTGTTGAAATGTCTAATATGCCCACCACTGTTCTGAAATTGTCATGCCTCACCTCTACAGAAATGCTGACAAAATATTAACACAAATATACACAAATAGAATGCATTTTACCCATAATTTACTCTTTAATGTGAGTTATGAACTTTTACGGTTTAAACATGAACCTAAATGTGTGTATGTATATGTGTAGCTGCTCTCTTAAACCCTTTGTCTCATTCCCATCTTTATATGTGTCTTCAACCCTTTCCCTCTGCACCCCCTGTCATTTCCCTCTGGCCTGCAGGCTCCTGGTCCTTAGAGGAACTGAGTGGGGTCCTGGGTGTGCCCCAGGAGATGGTGAGGAGGAAGCTGGCTCTGTGGCAGCAGCAGGGGGTGCTGCGGGAGGAAGCTGGGGGGCGCTATTCTGTACTGGAGACGGGTGCTTTGCGGGAGCGGCCTGAGAGAGGGGTGCTGCTGATTGACAGTGATGAGGAGGGCGACTCCAACACCACCACACAGTCAGAGCAGAGAGAGGAGAAACTGCAGGTGAGTGAAAACACACAGGATATTAATGCAGCAGTATCACTCAATACATGCATCAGCAGTCTGTATCAGTCATATACCTGCCAAGACTCTGCCCTTCTGTGAATGCTCTAATACTCCAATGAAAAAGCATGCCTTTGGAGGGCAACTGCAAGTTACTGTAAAAATCTATATCATTGCACTAAAGACCACGGTGTTGTTTTCTTGGTATTTACAGCATTGACATCAAGCTAACAGATTTTGGCCAAAACAATTTGCCTCAAAGTCTTCAATTCCAATTTCTGTTAACTTTTATTTTAAGAGGTGCCTTTGGGTTTTTTTGTAATTGAACTCTTATTCATAAACCACATGAGATTTGTGTTGCATCTGAAGTGTGGGGAAAAAGGCTAGTCACCATATGAATTGTAGGAATCATGTGTGTACCTCTCTTGACTCTGTGATGGAGGTTTGCAATGGGGCTGATTATGTAGCTCTTTCAAAAAAGAATAAAATCTTTGGATCTGTCATACAGGTAAGTGTGGGAACCCTGGCCAAATGTGTTTCTAATGTGAACATTCTGTTCTCCCGTAGCTGTTCTGGGCTTACATCCAGGCCATGCTGACCAACCTGGAGACCATGACTCTGGAGCGGATCCACTCCATGCTGCGCATGTTTGTGGCCACCGGGCCTGTGGTGACAGAGATGGACGTCAATGAGCTACAAGCTTTCCTGCAGAGGAAGGTGAGGGACCATCAGCTCATTGTGTCTGCTGGGGTCTACAGGCTGCCAAAATCAAACCACTGAAAGAGGGAGAAGTCAGGGACAAAACACAAGCCAAGGGTGTTTTCGGTTCTGCAACTGAAAACATTACTTTTTTCCTGGGAAAATGAATTTAAAGATGAACATGTCATTTGAGAGAGAACTGGATTCCCTAGCATGAAACACAGCCTGTATGTTGGACAATGAGACAACAACAGTTGTCAACAACAAAGAGAACGAGAGACAGAAAAGGATTAGCAGATACCAACTGGTAAGAAAATATGAGTGGATAAACAAAAGAACATACAAAAAAATGTATAAATGGAGGAGACTGGGAAGAACTAAATAACTTCAGGATTGGACTCTCTGCTTTTGCTGTGGTCTGCTCTGTCTTAATGGTCTTGTTTTGGTTGACTGTTTTAAAAAAGTGGAAGCTTATGTCAGTTTTGCATCTCCTCCATTTTTTATTTTGGGATGCATTTTTGTATTTTATGTTAAATTGTATGGAAAATGCAAATATGTTTCAAGCTATGTCATATATATATTTAAAAATTAACTAAATGTAATGTTTCACCAGACAGTGCCAACCCATCCAGGACAATTCAGGTGGCAAAGCTTAGGATATGGTGAAATGTATAACTTTTGTTTCATGCTGTTGCTGTGTCCCCAAGTGTGACATGTTTCTACATGTTTTTCATGACTTGAGTACAAAACATGTAGTTTAGGGATTTGGGGGAAATTTTACTGTGGAAAAATAAACCAAAGGATGGCTATGTGGGCCAGCTGTGGGAACATAGCAAGTGATATTTTTTTTTCAGGTTCAGTCAGCATATTGACAGAACATGGTAAGTGAACACATAATACACACACAGATACCACTTTTTTGGTGTATTATTAGTGACTTTGGACTCCCTTTTGCCTCAGAAAAACTTATGGACTCTACAGGGAACAAGGAGGTACCCCTTCTGTCGCTGAGCATTATACTGCTGAAATTCTCAGATGGATACACTGCTGATGGATACACTGCTGTCATGGCAATGTTCAGATATCCAATAAACTGTTGCTATATCAAGGGCACTAATGTGTGCCATGAAAATGCACCCTACAAAATTGCCAAAACCAGCCTGCATTACTTACATTTGGCAAGGTGGATCCAACATTTTCCCATATCTTGGTCCCTCTGTCAGTGTAAAACAGCTGGAACAAGGAACTGGTGATGCCTTCCCGGTCCTCAGTTGTCTGGTATTCAGGTTCCTAAACCTTCTGCAACCACAGGTTCTTGGTTGGAGAGAGGGTATTGTTGCCTGCTCTATTGAATGAGTTTAATGTAATTTTACTGTCATTAAAAAAGGGACACTGCTGTTATGTATCTCACCAGCAGAGCACACCATTAAAGAGATGAATCGAAAATTGGAACAGCTAATCCGATTCGCCCGTCATCAAAGTCGATGTCGGCTATTGATGAAGTAATAATTTCGACTGACTCTGAAAATACCAAAGCCAATCAAAATATTCTGCGGGATGGTCTTTTAACCTGACTGGTCGTGAACACAATGATGTCACCCAGAAATGTGAAAAGACTTCCGCGGTAGGATACATCGATGTATCCTCTGTTTGGAGGAGACGAGAAAGGAGGAAAGGAGGAGGCGAGATTGCACTTTGGAACAGTGGAGGAAAGGAGGACACATAATCAGCTTCCGGGGCCCAGAGGAAAGGAGGGGAGGAAAGGAGGAAACGAATTTGAGTATTGGAACGCAGCCCCTATGTTTCCGGCATATTTCCGGGGTAGGAAAAGAAAGGAGGAAACGAGAAAAAGTATTGGAACGCAGCCAATGTTTATTTGCATACTTGTAGACCAATCAGATTTCTTTCGTGGCTCTGTTTACTCACTTTTGGTCATATGATTCGCTGTCAGCTGACTCTCTATCAGCCGTAAAGAGTGTATATACTTTAAACGGTGCGAGTAACACATCTTCAGTGCTTCACTACGCTGAAGAAATGGCAAGTCAATCGCAGGGAATTCAGCAGCTGTTGCAAGCTGAGAAACGGGCTGCGGAAAAAGTAGCGGAAGCCAGAAAACGTAAGTTCAAAGCCGCCTATCATTTTAGCTAGCTAGCTAAAATTGACATCCTCAGTTCCCTGCCCAAGGTGAAGTACAACAATTACCGCTGATTATATTCATTTCTAGCTTTACCAGGCATTAGCTGAATCTGTTAGACCATTCACCTGTACGGAATAAAATATTTGTGCACAGTTTAAAATTGTCTCGTTCAACAACTTATTCTGTTTGCAGTAGAATTTATTGAACACAACCAGCTACTTGGCATAATTTATTTGTTGTTTTAAAGGGTTCGCTGGTCATTGGCTCTTTGGTGCACGTTAAATGGATGACTTCGTTATACCATACAGTTACCCTTTAATGTGGTAGCTCAATAGAAGCTCATTTGAGGAGCACCTCTTACTTTGAGCTGTGGAATCTTGCACTGCTGATTAGCATAAAAATAGCCTGTCCTCGTGCTTTGAGGGGCTGTGAATACCGTTTAAAATGAATTTCCCCATGGAATCCATGGGAAGGCTTTTCATTTAGAAGTTAATTGTACTCACATACAACTTTCCTGGATAAATAAATATGAGGAAAAATCATATTATGCGTAAAATAAGGTCACTGTCAATGAGAGATGACTCGTTAACCAAGACCAAAATATAATTCCTGCTATCTACGCATGTTAATGTGAATATCGCAAACTTTGGTCAACTGTTTTAGCAAACACCCTCCCAGCAACACACGTATAATCGTCAAATTCTTGCTGGAGAGTTAGCCCATTCACAGTCAAACCCGCCTCAAAGTAATGGCTGGATGTGGAATGACCGTAACATTCCACAGTGATGCTGAGCCTCACTCAGATGATACTGAGTCACTGAAACACACACATGCTCATACTCCACTCCCCCTTTTTCCCCTGCCTTTTCAATTTTGCAGTTCTCTTTTTCTGTATTCCCCAAAATTGCCCAATCATAATCGTTAGTCCATCTCACAGCTGGCCACAATGTCTTATGACAATTTGGGGAAGAGCGAAGGTGCAGTTTCACACACTTCTTTTGAAATGTATGCAGCCAGTCAACATTCCTTTTAAATCTGCAGTACACTGTTTTATTTGGGAGTTGTGGACTTGTGTTGTGACTTGTGTTACCTTGGTGTAATGGCTGTGCACTAAAGCTAGTGCTCATCAAAAGATCCAGAGTGACTAGTGGGCTCACTATTACATGGTGAGACTGTACTGTGCAGACCTGAAATACTCTCATATATAATATATGTATATATATATACACACACACACACACACACACACACACACACACACACACACACACACACACACACACACACACACTATGTTTTGACAGAGGCTGTGATGACCCATTACTTTTATGTTTGCTCAGGTAAGAATCGCCGTCTGAAGCAGGCCAAAGAGGAGGCCCAGGCGGAGATTGAGCAGTACCGCCTGCAGAGGGAGAAGGAATTCAAAACCAAAGAGGCTGCAGTGAGTAGCTACCTTACAATGGGAAAGGAAAGGGGGGTTTAAGTCTATGCTGGTTGTTTGCTCATTGAAATAAGACATTGTTTGAAGGCGAATGTAGATATATCCCATGGAATGGTATTAAAAATTCAGCTGAGTCTGACAGCTCCACAGGGTAGCATATCATTGACCAGAATTATCCACTGAGACTATGAAAACTGAATTTTTTTTAATGATAAACAATGGCTCATATTGTGTTTAATTACTTTAGAGAGTATCATATTAATATGCATGTTGAAAAGGTTATCACAATTGTTGATTTACACATCAGAATTACTCTCCTGAAGGTGAATTGTAAGGTCATTTGTCTTCTCCTCATTCAGGCCCTTGGTTCCCATGGTAGCTCTGCAGTGGAGGTAGACAAGGAGACGATAGACAAGATGCAGCGTATCCAGGGCAGCTACCAGCAGAACCGTGAGATTGTCCTGGGTAACCTGCTGAAGATGGTGTGTGACATTAAGCCTGAGATCCACACTAATTACAGAGTGGCTGGATAGAACTCATTCCCAGCTCCTGGTATTCCCCAGGAACTCAGAAAAAAAGACAACTATCTTACATCAATCAGGGTATCGCAGACATTACTAAGACAGTCATTCTTATTAGAACTCCCTTTTTGTTAATGATAGGTTTTTCTTAAATCCTACCCTCTGCTCTTTTCCACTGACTCTGAAAGTTCACAATTTAAATGCCAGGTTTTCATGGATAATTCACCACAGATGGGATGCACAAATGTTTTAGTGTCTAATCACCATTATGTAAAGGCATTGATGGTACAAGTGGTTATTTTAAGTTGGTCATCCTTGGGACTGAGTAACAGACTGATTTGTTAATGATTGTTATTGCTGTCTGTGTAAAAGGCAGTGGTGAGTAAAACCTGTAATGCTCTCCTTGCTGTCTGTAAGATCATCAATATGATGAATGTTTTGTGTGAACTGTATTTATGTGCCTCATACTATGCAATGTGTTGTGCTCATCTTGGGTAAAGAAGGCTTTGTCACTGTTATTCTGTTGGAAGCTCCTTTACAGAAGGGTTGAAACAGTATTAACATGGTTCGTAGCAGTCTGTGTACAGTTAGTGAATTTAAACAAACTACTCAACACTCTCCACTCCTGGTATAAATGAGATCCCATGTACTCACACATCTCACCTTTGTTTGTGGCTGTTAAGTTGTAATTTAACTGCTGTGAATAAAAGTAAAGAAAATGTTATTGTGGTGTATTTAAATCAGCTTACTTTTGTGACATTCCACTTCTGCTCTCCTGCTCACTTAAAAATGCACTGAGAAAACAGGTTGTTGAAGTTCTTCTATTCACTGAATGTAACCTAACTGGCACACTTCCGACCAACCAATAACGGTTGTTTTGGAAAGAGGGTGACGCTGCCTTGCAAGTTTTACTGAAATCAATCCCACAATTCTAGTAATGTCCAGCATATTCCCCCAGAGGTCGCAATAACACAGGTCAGAAAATCAAGCGATGGATTACTGACTTCAATTTATTTGAAAGTCAATTTACATTGATGTTCGCTTAATGTCACATACAAGAGAACTCAGGTTATATGTATCATGCAGTTTAATGTAACAAATGTGGGGATTTTTAAGATGATCAGTCCAGGGTTGAAAACAGTGTTTCTAGTGTTTTCTTCTGAACTAGGAAGCAAGCGTTGTGCAGCAAATTCTCCAGCCAGACTGTTATGAAAATATTATTTATATTCTAGCCTTTATTGGAAATCCAAGTGAAATTCTATAATCAGTATTTGTTGGTGTTCTTGAGCTCAATAAATAGCACTGTCGATTTTTACGTCCCACAGCATCTCCCAGATAATTACAGCAATGCCACTCCGCCACTCATATTCACTATGCTCCACCTACTCACTGTTTTTACGATCTTTGATTGCATCATTTCCACATGCTGCCATGTGGCGGCGGAAGTGTGTCGAATGAACAGAGGGGTCTTGTGATTGCGATTGGTAGGTCTCACTGGAGTTTTGTGGCAGTGTAGATCATACTCGCCGGTAACTAGGAGGCAACGAGTGAAGTGGATCCAGAATCTTTGTGGCTTCATTTCAATGATACAGCTTGCATCTTTAGTTTAGTAGACCGAGGATCATCGTCGGAGGACTTTGTGTGTTGTGGGGTAAGTGTTTGTAAAATAACAGCAAGGCGTCAGCGAGGTGAAGGACAGTAAGCTAATGGAGTTAGCCAGCGGTCTACGGTAGTTGCTACTGTAGTTCGACCTCTAATCGCTGTAGCAAACGTTGGCAAGGTAATGACAAAAACACTTAATCAGACAGCAGTTACAGCTGATTTGCGAAGTAGGTAGTTGTGCAGTCAGAAATCCAGTCTGTTTTTCTTTTTCTCGTAGGAGACAAGCTAGGCATGATAATAAAGCTACTTTCCCATATTTCAACACCTGGGGTTTTGTTAGTTGTGTAAGCAGTACAGTTCAACTTATAGGCCTACAAGGCGCGTACCATAACGTCTAAACATTTTTTGAAAAAAGGACTTTGCTAGCCAGCTGATTAGCATGAAGAATCGCTTTACTATCGTCGTCTAATATGTGTACCACCATTAGCCAACAGTGTGGACACTAGAATTAATGTCTAGTTAGCAAACCCTCTTGTGGACTTTGAGCACTGGTGCAACCTCTCCTGATTGTCAGTGCCAAAGTCAATGTTAATCTATGTTCAGAATCAAGTAGGAGTAAACTCGCAAACGGTTACTGGAAGACATCCTCACAAGGAAGAAGGAAGCTGTGCTGTCAGTCAAACGTCAGAAACAAATGTAAGTCAGATAGTAAGGTACTTGACACGTAAACCACGCAGGGCTTTGTGTGTATTTGTATATATCAGCAACATGCAGATAAAGCTAACGTTATTACGCTCACATAGATGTAGTTGTATTTTTTTTGTCGGAGCCAAACGCTTTCAACATACCAAAAAATGTCCTAAGTAATATATTTTCTTTATAAAATATCTACAGGGAACAGCAGTAATTTAGTGTTCATTTCATTCAGATCGGGCTGAATTAACATCTGCATTGTTTTTCCAGCAGGAAGATTGTAACAGATCTATGAGTACTGTTTGTTTTAAGCATATTATTGTTGTTAGACTAGGGGAGACCAGGGCATGTTTTTATTTGCGAAATGGGGAGATATCTCAGACATGGTAAATTATTTGGGATCCATTTCAGTGCTACTTAGAGAGGGTAAGGTATTGCATAACAATAGAAATGATCATTTTTCTCACTGGTCAATGCAGCTTCATATTTTTATTATCACAGAGCAAGCTATGAGTTGGCATGGGACAGGTTATCACAATGTGAGCAGTGCCTGTCAATGCCAGTACTTGGAGAGTAGACAGCATCACTTTTCTGGCAAACAATACTTTTCTAAACATGTCTCAAAAAAGAAAACTAAAATGTATTACATGTTGTGCTTATAAAAAATAACATAGTTTAATCCTTAAACAAAGAAACGCAACAGTACATTTAGGTTAAGTCCAAATTTAGCAACAGTTTGAAATTTGACAACATACATTACTGTTGTGAGTGAATGTTGTGTGCGGGCATGTGTGAGTACTTGAGTGAGTGAGTGCGTATGTGTTTGTGGGTGGGTTAGGGTTCACATCAACTCCCTTTTCAACTGGAAAATGAACTGTTTTGAGAAAATATGGATGAAGCCTTTCAGATACTAGCGAGCTAGTATCTTTTTAGATATGTTCCTTACACAAGTTGTTAATTCACATACCTGACCATGTGGAATAAGTGAGGGAGATATCCAATTGACCCTGGAAGATGGCTATAAATGTGAAGATCTATGGACATCAACTACAGAGGATGGAAAATAAGTGAAAACACCAAACAATATATGTTTATCAACTAACTAATCTGGGGTAGAGCCAACGTTGTATTCAGAAAAACTCCAGTCTTTCTTGCAATGCTGTCATACAAGTTCCAAACTGTGTGTGGTAGAATATTAGACCATTCTGTAAGACTGAAAGCCTCCAGTCCTGAGTGATAAAGAAAGTAGAAATCTACTTCGCAGTCCACACTCCAGAATTTCCCTTAAATTTGTATCTATGTTTAGATCTGGTGATTGTCGAGGCGATGGAAGGCATTTCAGTTCATCGTGATGTTCATGAAACCACTCAGGAATTGGTTTAGTGGTGTGTATGGCGATGGGGGCATCAAGAGGTAACAGTGTCTTGTAAAATGGTGCCATATTCCTTGGCTGTTATACAGCCATGCAGGGCACATGACTCCCATAAGATGGCTCCCCTTTCCATCACAGATCCACTTCTGTGTTTCGTAGTTGGCCATAGGCATTTTAGTTTGAGGACTATCTTTTTCAAAAAATAAACCAGATTTCTGAAGCTGATGATTTTAAGAGTTTTGCTAAGTTATTGTTCAGTTATATGGTCATTTTGAAGATCGTTTCTTAATGCTCCAAAACATTAGAAAATACCACAGAGATAATGCAGTTTTGAGTTAATTTTTTTCTAGGCTATAGTTTCTTCATGTTAAGAATCCTGTTAAGTGTCCGTCTATCCCTGACTGTGAGCTTTGACTTGCAGCAGCTATTCTTCGTTGCTGTTGCAGATTCTTGTTTTTCATGTTTTGCCAGGTTGGTAGGGTTCCCCTTGACACATCAGATCACTTAGCAGTTTTTTTGACAGATCCATCTGCAGTTAGAGCGCTGACCGTTAGGCATCTTTGGAGCTCTTTTAGTTTCCCTTTTATAGTTTTGGAAATTCATATCAAAGTTGTGCTTCTCAAACACCCACATAAATTAATTTGACTGTGTAGCTGTCTTTGTAACTTTTCGTGTGGCGTTTCCATTAATTTGGTTTTCCGCGGTAGCTAGCTTTATCTTTATTTACAAACGAGAATATGATGTAGCTAGCTAGAATATATAGTTAGTATATATCATTGAACTGAAATGAGGATATGAAGACTTAAGTGAGTGAAATTAACCACATTTACTTGCCGCCATGATGTATTTGTGCGTGCAGCGTCAAATGCATTGGGGAGTTACACAAGGAAACGCAACATGGCAACAAATGGCATAAATGTCTGTAGTGGTACAGACATTTCTCAATTATGCTGTAGACTCCCATTCATTTTGAAATGAGGCCTTGTTGTTTGATGAATTAATAACTTTGTTTTTAAGTGTGAACTAAGTTTTCGACTAGGGCTGCCCCCTAATTATCGACCAAACCGTTAGAAGACTCTTAGTCGACCAAGTTTTCATTGGTCGGTTAGTCGCAGAACCCCTCGCCCCAAAACTCCATTCGGGAGCTGCCATTAAAAAGTTTTTCGGCTATGTGGGGCAGGAAACCATCCGAAATGGGTGAAAAACATTAACATTGTTATTAACGGGTGCGTATACAGGTGGGGCGAAATAGATCTGGTTGTTGTTTTTTTAAAAAACGATGAACATTCTTTTTTTCTTCTGATTGTTACCAACAATGCGCTAAAATGGAGGCTATTCAGAGAAGCCAAGTCCCATTCTTTGTGTCGGTTAATAAACATTGATTGAATGAGCAAATAGTTATTTTTTTTTGTTGATGAACCTGATGTCCTTGTATTTTAATACGGGTTCGATCGGGTCGCAGTTTTTATGTAAAAGGGTCGGTCTGGTATGGTAGGCTATTAAATTAGTGCTAATGTCGGGTGCGGTGAGGGTCTACAAAACAGGACCCGTGCAGGACTGCAAGAAATGCCTATGCTGATGGCTGTTGATGAAGAGCAGCAGATAGAAGGAGAGAACAATGAAATTAAGATATACTTGGAATACCGAACAAAGGTTGAGCGCGTGCACTCCATCCCTTCCACGCCCACGCCATCGGAGCTCATCACCCCCTACAGCGTGGAGAAACTTGTATTCCTTTCTAATAAGAGAAGACTGAGATCGCAGAGAAAAAAAGTGACTGTGAGTCAGGTAGTAGCCTAATTTGTATAATAAACACACCTTTGTTCAATTTGTTGCTAATATAGACTGTAGGCTAATTGATAATTTGTTTGAATTGATAATTACCGCTTTCGCCGTTAGCATTGTCTTTAACAGGCGGCTCACTTAGTGCGTGCACCTGTAAAATTTATGTTTTAAAGGCTCATTATTAAGGTGTGTATTTCTTTGTAATGTAGCACAGTGTTAACAACATTGTACTTGTAGCATTCTTTCTCAGCCCTGGAACTCAATCCATTTTCTGATGACCCAAAATATATATTTAAATAATTAAATGAATGTCATATTCGTGCGACGACAAGTGGACTTATGTCTTGAACGGCTTCTTGTCGACTAGGAAAATCTTTCGTCGGGGACAGCCTTAGTTTCAACATTAAGTAGAATATCTTCTCCTTTTAGTTGTTTGTATGACAGCTTTTGCTGGAAATGTGTCATTATACAGGAAACAAATTAAATACAATGCTAAAGCTCAAATAGTTGTGTGTGCAGCCAGCATGTTTCAAAGTGAAAGGCTGCACTGGACTGTATAGTCCTGTAGTTACTGGCAGGTTTATCGAACAATAGATCAAGAGTAGAATGTCTGTGTGTAAAACAGGCTATCATTTGTCTTGGCATGAGTGCAGTAACTTAGACATTATTTTCTCAGATGTCAGGTGTGTGGAATAGAAGAATGTACCAGGAGAATTTTTGTGACAATACTCCTTTGTCTTGTTCGTTGAGGTATTATCTATGATATTGTTAGTAGAGAAGACAAACATGGGTCCTCAGACTGGTCATAAAACTCTTTTGATGCGGTTGGTGTGTTATTGGAGTCGATCCTCTCAGATATACTGCATGAAGTATGAAGTTGGCACTTCAGACATGTGTCTCAATGTCTCTGTGGAAATGCAAGTCAAAATGGAGGTCAGGAGTGCAGAGGGTACCAGTCTCATGGCACAGACTGCAGCCTCATAAAATTGCCTCAGTCACAATCTCTCAGCTCATACAACAGCATTGGTTAAACATCCACACTGTAGAGTGGTTGTGGGGAAATTGGTTTGGTATTGAATATGGCTGGTGAAGGATGGACTAAAGGTAATGAGTGTCTGCAGAGGTAGAAGAGAGTAGGCCTATTGCTTAAACCAGTTAGTTGGCTAAGAAATAACATAACAGCTAGCTGGATGCATGTTTTACTTGTAATGGGGCAGCATTTAGGTGAGAATTGTTTAATTTACCCTTTTTATGTGTTTGTAACATACATTTTCTTTGGAGGGCTGTGGCTGTAGTCAGCCGCAAAGGTGAAAACAAAGCTTTTTTTTTTTGTTTTCAGGCTTGGTGTCATTCATGAAATGTATTCTTTTATATGGCAGGTGTACAATGACAACATAAATCTAATGCTGCAATAATACCTAACTGTCAATCAAAACAAACATTTCTGAAAGTGATCTCTCTTCAGTTGAAGATATAAAGGGAAAGAAGAGTGGAATGTGGTTTGTATTTTTTAATTTACAATTTCCTTGTCCTGGGTGGCTTATAAAACTGTGAGCTTGTGAGGGTTGGTACTCAAAATCAAGCTTGTGTTACCTGACCTTGGGTTCTGTCTTCATACACTTTTTCAAGCAAGGTAATGGATCCGTACATAATCTCCTGACAGAGCATATGTTGGAATAGTGTGAGAAAACAGAAAGCTAGAACTATAATTTGTTAAAAGTGATTATAATTTGGTAAAAGTGTTGTGTATGTATGTGTGTGGAAAAAAAGTAGATTAGTTTAGTGGTCAGGAGACTCAATATGTATCATCTACTGCAGCTGCACTGTCGTTATGGGTTGTAGGCACCAATTTTACCATTGCTTGATGTTGGGATGCAAATAGAGTGGTCCTTCTTTTTTGGAGTCAAGTAGTGGTTTTATGACTTGCAACATATTTGATTCCATTTATGGGTGTCTGATTTCAAGGGTAGGGGCCAGTTACAGTGAACATTCAAATTCAAATTTGCATTTTTTGATTTTAGCATGTTAAATTGTGCTTTTTTTGTCTGTTCTGTCAGTGTTCCAAAACCCTGACAAAACCTCTTTAATTTCAATCCCTGGAGATTGTGTTAATGAGCCTACAGCCCTCAGCATGTTCTCCATCACCAAGCTCTGTCGTAGATCTTGCCATTTACTGTTCAGTTGGCCTTATCACTCAAATTAAACACCCAGTCTAGGCCTGGTCAATTATGACAAACCATTCAATTTTTCTGAGTATGGTGCTTGTGATCATTAACTGTAAACATTGAGAACATAGACCAGCAATCATAGGTTTCAAAAATATTTTTGACAGCAGAATATAAAGTTGTGGATGATCTCAAATTAATTTGAATTAACTCATAAACAACTCTAAACAATTCTAAAAAAAAAAAAAAAAAACAATGTTTCCTGTTTGACTGTGGGTCTTGACATTCTGGTCTAATCCAGGCTGAGCAAAACTTCTGTAAAACCAGAGTCTGGTAAATTTGGATTATTTATTAAGTGTGGTTTTTTCCTTCCAATTAATTGTTTCAGTGTGACTGAAATATATTACTGAGTTATTACACTTTATCATATCATATTTTATACTTACTGTACTCTGTATCTCTCTGGTATTGACTGACACCCTATAAATTGCAGCACTAATTTAACTTCTTGTCTGAAAATGTGACCATAAGGTGTTTTTGATTGTGAATTGTATTTTTGGATAAATGTTTGTTTTAAAACTCATAACGTATGTAAGGCATACACCAATAAGCTTGCATCATAAACCTCCCTTTTTCAGTGAATAAGCAGGAGATGAAGGAGTTGTGCACTCATGTTTACATATGATGTATAGGCAGTTCCACACGTAGCAGTGTGTTTATGCTCATGCTGATGCAGAATTTAATCTTTATCACTGCTCAACATAAAGGTCTCTGAAAGTGTGAACATCATAAAGGATAATGATTAATGTTTACCCCAAGTTACTTCAGGACTGAGATTAAGTATCTTTTTAGACTTTCTATCTTTAGGTGCTAACAGTGTTGCCTTTTGAAATGCGTATGTCTGGGTTTCCTGATTTTCCTGTCTGTCTGGCTTTCTAGTTATTCTGAAAATAATAACGAGTTATTTTTTGTCATATTTGCATGTTACCCAAATTGTTTTGAGACTTAGAGTTAGCCTTGGCTGTGGATTTTTTAAAAATGATTGGGTGAGGACAGCATGGCTGTAGAATTGAAGAATGCAGTCTACATTTTAAGCTTAACCTGTGTGTGCAGTAGATAACTTTGCCCCAGAGAAATGTCCATTTTAAAATACTTTCCATAAATACAATAAAATAAAATACAAATCTAAAACTGTATGCTAACTAGATGTTTGATGAAAGAGAATGGAAGAGAAGGCAGGAAGAATCTGAGGAGACAGGGAGATGAAGGAGAGAGGGGAGTTCTTGTCGAGGGACAGTGAGACAAAAGCAGCAGATGGAGCCATGTGAGCTGGGCAGAGAGAGAGAGAGAGACATTGAAGGCAGGGGAAAGATCACATGAGTTGGGAAGTCATGAGAGCGCAGCTTAACACACACACAAGTGTGCGCACACACATTTAAACAAACAGACCCAAGCACATAAGCATGCACATACATACAAGCACTCGCATATGCAAATGCTCATGCTTGCACACACAAAAGCTGTTATTCACTCACCTAACACTCAGAGGCACTATCATATTCTCAATTTATATCTTGCTTACACACACAAACACAAACAAGCACCTACACATACAACACACAAACAAACATACCCAGAAACTTGTGCATTCACACTCACATAGATACTGTTCTGCTTTCACATACACACACACACACACACACACACACACTCACATTGTTCTTTTTTTCTCTCTGTCCCTCTTGCTCTCTCACACACATACACACACCTTTCACCTATTCACTTAATTGCACCTTGGTCTGGGCCTTCAGCATACTAATCCAGCATATAAATGTGCTCACACACACTCAGACCTTTCACAGTGAACTGTACAGTGCTGCACGGATATCTTGCCTAGGGCTGGCAACGAAGAATTTTGGTGAGTCGTAGCTGCAGAACATCACGTCCGATGAATATGCTATCAGCATTCACAATTCTGCCCTATCTGCATTGTCCATTTTCCATTTGAGATTGGACATTCTTCAATGGAGACAAGTAATACTATTCATAATGAAGTAAAAACTGTGAGGATTGTAGAAAATCCTTTTAAGTGAGGTATTTCAGTAGGACAGTATGAAATGGCTTTTACTTGTTCGGTACATCATTTTTACTGTTAATAGTAATCAGAAATTCAGCAGTAATAATTTGCATAAAACACTATCTTATTCAACCAATTGTTGCTGAATAATTGATTGTGAGATGTGATCAGTTTCGGTAACCATTTTTTCCAGTATTTTTCTGTCTTGTAGGAGAATACATAAAGTACAATATTTTGGTGTATGTCGGATTTGGTATTAGTTCTCTCTAACTTCATGTGTCATTTAATGCCAAAATCAAGAATGTGTACTTTTTCTACATAATATGTAATGCTGTTATTTAGAGCAAGGACGAAATTCATTAGGATTTACAGAGATTGTAGGAGTCGGAGAGTGTTTATACTGCAAAGTACATTTGTGTCTTTATTAATTGTACAAAGCCTTCAGGCCCTGAGTCTGGTTCAGGAACATCATGCACAATTTTGTGTAATTCAGTTGAAACCATACAGCTAATCATGATTATCTAAACTTGACTGCAGTATAAACAGGGCACTTCCAAGTCGTAATAGTGTGTGTATATGCACGTATGCATGTAAGAATACATATATGGAGGCTTTCAAAGAGAGAAGGCCATGTTTTGTCTTAGGTCCTCTATGGATTCGATTGAATAGTTGTAAAGGAAAATGATCCTGGGCTGAAAAGCAGAAAAGCACAGAACTATGAATGCTGAACATTGGAGGAATGCAGAATAATTAAAACAAACACAAGTATCTTTTTTTTGAGTTTTGTGTTTGTACCTGTATTTGTAAAGCTGGGTGGTGTGTCTCATTTTTATATATACATGTATGCCTGTGTCTGTGTGTCTTTTTTTGTACATGTACACATTAGTGGTTTCAGTCAAAGCTCTCATTATTTGTGAAGGCTCGTTTCAAAATGGAGAACTCACCCAGATTGTTGCAGTCTGGTGGGCTGAGTGAGGGGGGCTGGCTACAGGAAGGCACTGCAGGGGCAGTGTGTGCTATGTGTCTTACTGTACATTCCAGGGCCAGAGATCTGAACTCCGTGTAGTCTTGTGCATTTTCCATTTCAGCTTGTTCTTAGAATTAAGGTGGGATACCGACAACTTTCCATTTAAACATTAAGCACCGTGCTTTCAGTCTGAAAAATGTTGATGAAATATCTTCAGTATATGTGTACAGGGTATGTGGAAAATACCATCTGACAAAATATGAAAATTAAGTAACTATTCAGGAGTAGGAACACCCTTCACCCTCACAATAGCTTCTGTCTTCCTAGCAATGCTGCCATACATGTTTTTGACTGTGTATGGTAGAACATTAGAACATTCTTCATAAAGGGGAGCCTCTGGGTCTTTGAGGGATGAAGGAGGTATAAGTCTGCTTTGCAGTATGTGTGCTAGAAATTCCCATAAATGTTCAATGATGTTGAGATCTGGCGGATATGGAGACCTTGGAATGACTTTGCCTTCATCCTGGTGTTCATGCAGCCACTTGATTTTTTTCATTGTGTGAATGATTCAGTATGATCATTTTAGAATATGGGGGCATCTTGAAAGAAGTCTTTGCACCATAGGATTCACCTGGTCTTGTAAAATGGCTTCATATTCCTTGGCCTCTCCCATTAGATGGCTGCCCATGTTGTTATAGATCCATCATCATGTTTAACCACTGGCAACAGACATTGTGAGATGAAGCTTTCCTTTGGCTAACTCAAGCCATGAACCCATCCTGATGCAGCCAAAAAGATAAAATATGACTCATCAGACCATATTTACTTTTTCTATTGTTCAGATGTCCAGGTGTTGTGTTCCTTATACCTGATTATGTGCTTTTGTACATAGAAGTGGTGTCCTAATGGTAGATATAAAAACTACCTCACAGTGTACAGTTTTTGTTGAGATGGGATCACAGAGATTTTGATTTGGTTCTGTGTTCATTCTTAATATCATGACTTTGTGGTAGTTTTTTGTAACAATCTTTTTAAGTGACATAAATTTTTGGTAAGCTTTGACTTACCAAAAATTGTTAATCTTTGCAAATGCAGTTAGTAGGTATTTGGCATGTGTTGTCATAGCTTCTCCTACCACGTTAAACAATTTAGCAATTTTTGTGATGAATTTGGGCACTGACTAGTTGGCATTTTTGGATGACTGGTCATTGCCCCATGTTACTCAATTGGCACTTTGAAACTCGCATATCAAAGTGCCAATTGTCAGACCTCTTTCATAGCTGACACACACTGCTAATTAGCATTCTAATGAATATAACTCACCTTTGTAGCTGCATGTAATAGCGATGTAGTGTTTCAAAGTCTTATTTCAAAGTCCTTTCTCATTTGTTTCTGTTATTTTGTCCACATTGCACATTTGTTTCTCTCTTTTATTTAATTTGTTATGATTTCATCAGAGCCACTGAGTGACTGATCCCCATTGACTTTGATGGAAGCTGTACTAGCTGTGACTCCCAATTTCATGTAATGGCGTACTGTCTACATCTACACTACACTGCAGATGTGACACCATTCACAAATTGATACTGCAGTCAAATGTGGAAATGAAGCGTGCTCAACAAATGGCATAAAGGCATATGATATATATCATATAAAAAAAGTGATGAGCAGCCAATATTATGTGGAAAAGATACCACCTGTTTACTGTTATGTAGTGCTTGACACGTTGTAGAATAGGCAGGAGATGCTCCAAACCATCCACCAATGAAACAATCCTTAGTTTTCACTATTTGCACTCAGCATGTAGTCGTTATTTAATTTCTCAAACCAGTTACAAGCACCATAGGAATTTGACTCGCATAGGTTTGCATGGCATGCACCTGCAGGAGACCTAATCCTTTGGGCAGTGTGTGAGCCAGTTCATGCCTCAACCTCAGTGGTTTTACATTATCCTTCTTCATTCACAATTTCTTTAATACAGGTTGAGTATCCCTAATCCGAAAATCCGAAATGCTCCTAAATCTGAAACTTTTTTAGTGCAGACATGACGCCACAAGTGGAAAATTCCAAACCTGGTCAATGCGACCTATGGCCATCTGTACATATGACCGAAAAAAATACTCCACACCTCACCTTCCCACTGTGACGTCTTGGCCTCAGGCTGCAATCTAAGTGTCATGTTAAGTTTCTTGTTTTTAGAGCATGTTTTCCTTATAATGGAGGGATTTATTACTTTATGTTGGCATAGATTAGATTATTATGTTTTTTCTCCCAGCTTCTGCTCCAGGGGAAAGCAGGGCATTAGATTAGTGTGGGTGACTGTGGGGCAGTCAGCAATTGGTTTTTACTGATAAGCTCACCATTAATTTAAGTAGAATGATGACTGCTGTGAGTGTATGTCTGTATTTTATTTGTTTAGGTGTATATGGCAGCCCATTTGGCTAGCACCCTGGTTTTTATATCAGTGTTTTCCACTTTGCCATTTAAAATTTTAATAAACTGCTGGAGTGCCTTGATTCTTTGATTTTAATTTTTAGTGGAAAATAATGGTATGTTAACATGTATACTTCACCATTTTTAGTAGGACAGATAGGGGTAAAATCACCATCAGGGGGTCTCTTTGGCCAGGACACTCGGACTGAGAAAGAACATAAGGCTGAGTTGGTGTTGTTAAAAATGAAAAGGTAGATCATACCCGTCTTAAGAAGGTGAGATGAGGTTGCTGGGAATTTAGTTTGAGGTTCTTGATTAAATCCAAGCCTCATGACCACAGTGTCTTCCAGATTTACAACCCTCTGCTTTTTAATCAGTGGAAACAAATAAGCCAATTAAGAAAGGTCATACAATCGAAACACCGGCGGCTGTCCCTCCCCTGAAACCAAATGGATGTCAGACAAGATTGAATTAGGACGCTGAGCTGAATATCAGGCAAGCCTTTAGCCCTGATGTCTGCTTTTTGTTACAGAGATAGTGCAGATTAGGATGTAGCACACATGCCTCTGAGGCATCAGATTTTTATAAAGCAGCCTCACATGGAGTCTGGGTAGCTTAGAACAGCCACTATGATTCTTTACAAAAATTCTGCTTGGTCCACATGGTATTTAGTTTACAAGCTGTTAATTAGAGCAAGGAGAGGATTGGTTAGCTTCTCCAGAGAGTATTGGAGTGATTGTTGTGTTGTGTATGCTGAATGAAATAAGTAAAGATATTAATAGCCCTTTTCCACCAACGTGGTGCTGGTGCCCAATCTAGAACCAGTTCCATGCATTTCCATCCAAATAAGGCCCCATCCAAAAAAATACTGGTGCCAGTGCCAAAAAGCTGGCACCGGTACGGCTCCCCAAAATTACTGGTCCAACTGTTGGAACCACTGGTACCATTGGCTATGGAAGGGGCTACCGCATGAGTGAGCCACCTAGCACTGAGCGCAAAAATTTGCCACTACGTAACGTTCTGCTCTCAAACCTGTCGAAATGCGAGCCGGTTCTCAAAAGGCACCAAGGCAGAACTGGCTCCGCACCAGCACCAGCACCGTTCTGGTGGAAAAGAGCTACGAGATCAGTGGGAGATGAGACATGATTATTAATTCTTTGTGGTTGTAATTTCTTTCAGTTCAGCAGCAAAATGGACCACCATAACCATGATCACCATGGCACCATGATTCCTGCTACCACCATGTCCCATGGAGGGGGCCATGGAGGTGACCATGGGGGTGACCACGGGGGTGACCATGGGGGCAGTGATGGTGGGGTCCACCACATGATGGTGAGTGATTTTTATTTGTAATAAGAGTCCTTTTTCCACTTTTGGAAATGGAGATAAAAAGCTGACAAATGCTCTTGGTTGACATAACTGGTTGGAGTGTTCGCTGTCCATTATGTCACCCATGGTTAAGGCTCATGATTTCCAGTTTTGACAGATTTTCTCCAAAAATTTGGAAAGGGCAATATGAATTTTCACTGTTTTTTTGTGCATCAATACATATATTTACAGTTTGTATAGGGTTATTGTTATATTTTGGTAAATGATGCCCTCTTATGGTAAAGAGCATGATACAAGGACATGACACAACATAGCCTAGGCTAAGGTTTTAACTCCTCACGCTGTGACACTGGATTAGCAAGTCTTAGAACTCCTGGGAATTCTGTGACAAATCTTAATCAATTCTGTTGTGTAAAAATGTATTTTCCATGGAATATTGTCAGAGTGATGTAACTTACACTTCATAGTTTAATTACAGGTACAAACAAAGTGTAGAAAGAGGAAAAATGTCCAAAATATCTCCAAAAATATACACAACTTACATTTAAATTTAGGATACTGCTTGTTTACCAGTAGGTAAAATTATGGTAGACTGTTTAAGTGGATCAGTATTCATGATGAGATAAGGACCAATCCTGAGAGATGCTATGGCTTGTTTTGTGCCACCCTTCATCACTTAAGTTTCACTGGTGAAATTTGTTTCCTGTTCTTTAAATTCTGCTTTCCTCTGCTTTTACAGCAAATGACCTTTTACTTTGGCTATCAGAATGTGGAGGTGCTGTTTGCTGGGCTGGTCATCAACACACCTGGAGGTTAGTCACTGTGTCAACGTGTATGTGTTTATGTGCTTAGTTATGCATCCATATGTTTTTGCATAATTTGTATGTTTGTGTGTGTGTATGTGTACATGTTTGCTAATTGTACCCTTTGATGTGTATCTGTAACTTGTCTGACCAAATCTATTTGAATGTAAAACTGAATTGAGGTTGTGTCTCCTATCGTTGAACTACATAATTGATAAGGCAGTTCACATTATGTCAGAAACAATATTACTGTAACTATTTAATGCTATTGAATGTACCCATAATGACATAATACATACAGTAACCATTTATGTATGGTTATATAGATTGGGACAACAGTTCTGGATTCTTTGCCACATCATTGTTTCAGCAGATTGCATTGTGGTTAATCTGTCCAATAAACAAACCCCCTCTGCATAAACTGTCAATGGCTGATGTCAGCAGTAATTGACAATCAGCATGTCTTTCGCTTAATCTTTAATTGTTCTTTTCTTGACTGCTCTGTCAGAGATGGTGGGTGCCTGCATTGGAGTGTTCCTCATGGCCGCCCTCTATGAGGGGCTGAAGATTGGGCGGGAGTACCTGCTGAGGAGGAACCAGGTCAATGTGCGCTACAACTCCATGCCCATCCCTGGTGCAGATGGCACTGTACTCATGGAGACCCACAAGACAGTAGGGTGAGTGAGTCCCTCCTCTCCAGCAGGGGGCACAGTATGCTGTTGGTTATTGGTCTGCCCTGCACTCATCTTGGAAAGACATAAATGCCTCTGTGTGTGTTTGTAACGCCCCTCTCTCTGTTCTCTCTGGCAGGCAGCGGATGTTGAGCCTAGCCCACTTGCTGCAGGCAGTGCTGCATATCATCCAGGTGGTGATCAGCTACTTCCTCATGCTCATCTTCATGACCTACAATGGCTACCTGTGCATTGCCGTTGCAGCTGGCGCAGGCGTTGGCTACTTCCTGTTCAGCTGGAAAAAGGCAGTGGTGGTGGACATCACGGAGCACTGTCATTGACAAGCCCACCTTTCCCAGTGCTTTACATACACACCCAACACATACACACCCTTCCCCAGCTGTTTTCTGTCTTTCCATCCAGTTCCAACTTGATAAATGGGCAATTTGCCAAAACACCCATCTGTGTCCAATGACCCCTGTTCTTAAAGTCACTTTATGAAGTTTCTGCTTATCTCATGAAAGCTTTAAAGTGGAAAAAATTTGCAGTACACAGTCTGATGATATTCTAAAGCTTTTTTGAGCAAGGCTTTCACTAGTGACTTTTTGAACAGAGAGCAACTCCCTCTAAGCCAAGGTCTCCAAACCATCTTCACCAGTCATTTAAAGGCATTGTCTGTGGGCATCTGCCACAGCAGTCTGTACTCCTGTCTGTCCTGGCTGCCGTTTTCTCCCAATCTGAAAACCAAAACTCCTCCCCCTCCTTCTCGTCTATCAGCGGCCTACTGCAACAGTGTGCAGCCAACGTGTTATTTGTTTAACAATCCGCCTTAATGGTTCATGATACCGGTGTACATGACGTTGATGGCAGTGGAGGCACCAGCACCTTTGACATCTTCTGGCTGTCATGCAGTTCCACTAAATCCAGCTGATGACTCACAAACTATAATCACCGTTGTGCTCAAATTTAAGACCTTAACCAACGTGCCCACTGTTTGCAGTGGGTCATGTGCAAGGCGGTGACAAGGATATCAAACTTACTACAAAGGGAGAGAGAGGCTGTATGACTCTGTGCCTTACCAAGCCTTTTACCTTAAAACAAGTGAGTGCAGATCTTGCCAGCTCTAGTCTAAAAGGGTTGACATAATAGCCTAATGAAAGAATATCAACACTATTGTAAAATATATATATTTTTACATGGCCCCCTACCCCACCTGCTGTGGTTCCCACTGGTTTCTGGTGGAGTTGCCTTAATTGTGACAATTCATCTGACTTATTTGGACATAGGGTGACCAGCATGGCTCCGGTTGTCTTTATTCTATGATGTCACATGGCTAGAATGGCAGCCGGTTCTTGGTTTGAAAGGCATAAATTAGACACAGTCATGTGAAACAGGTGAATTTGTGACAGGCCTCTGGGTTTGTATGCATTACTTGCCCATAGACTGTGGGGACCAAAGCTGGCCAGTCTTGACAAACGTGCTCTAGTTAAAAAAAAAAAAAAAAATTCTTTACAGATGATTCTTTGATGATTTTATGTGAAAACTGTACACTGTTTATTATGTATGTAGAAAATATGTTGCCAGCATCGCATGAAGTAGCACTATGATACTGTACTGTAAACTGTACAAGATACTGGCTTTATCTTAGTTTTCAACATGACTGGACAATCTTATATACAATATCTATTTGAATAGGTAAAGCAACATTAACAGTTCCAAGCAACATGTACCCTAAGTGTCAGTGTTAAACAATCATGGTGGCCATCTGTCTGTTTCATAATTAAGTCTCAATGCAGCCTCAATTAAAATAGGGAAATCTTTGACACTTAACTTTTTTTTGTTGCAGTTATTTAGGTCAGTGGAAGGCATGTCCTTCAAACTGGAACTGTAGGGTAATTGAAGGTTAAGGTTGACAAAGGTTTGCAAAACTCTTCTTGCTAGTGCATATTCAAATGGAACAGTTAAGTTTTGAGACCCCATGGCTGATCAAGGATGTCTGGGAAACTAATAGACCCACCTCAGTACTGGCTTGTCTCATCAAGCACCAGCAGTCTGTGGGCACTATAGACTATACACCATAGAGGATGATCTTGTATGTAAAGATCAACTTTGAAGGAGTCCCATTATTTTAGCTTTTGTTTCGTCTTTTACTTCAAATGCCTACTGTTCATTTTTATCGGTTGCCTGAGTGCTTATGTGTGATGCTTGAATGGAAGTCAAATTCCTACTGAGATTACAAGGTCACTGCAGGTTTTCTATGGCCATTGTTAGAGTTGGCAGATCATTTAGACCTTGAAATATTTAACCATTTCTGCTCACAACTGCAGATACTTCAGGTCTCTCCTACTAGGGAACAGATTTTCAGGGGGCTTTATCCAAAAGGAAAGCTACCTCTACACAAAATCCAACATGAAACCATTGGGCCAGATCTCAAGAGGAAATCTGACAGCTGCTCCAGTCAAGCATTCATGTAGATTGTGGACTGTATACATCTCAGTCATTTTGTATAGTTTGATGTATTTATAGTGCAGTAATTTTTTTTTTTTTTTTTTTAGAAAATTACTAATAAATTGTATCAGATTAAAAGAAAGCCGTTATCCTGTGTACGAGTTTGTCAAATGTGTATTATGTTTTTTTCTGGGTCTCAGATGATGTTGTACTGAGGTTATCGTCACATCCACTCAATATAATATTGGTAGCAAGCAACTGTAATTGAAAGCATGTGCTGTACCAGTTACCCTACGCCTGTTTAACTTCTATGCCTTGCTGTATGTCATGATGAGAAATTAATTGTAGTGCCATAAGCCAGTCAGGCATTTCTCTTTCCATTTCAAATGCCCAGTCATATTTGTTGGGCCAGCCTGTTACTTTACTTGATTTTTTCCCCTTTGGGTTAGTAGTATTTGCCACCTCAAAAATATCACTTATCAAATGTCTTCAGTTGAGCAGAACAGTCATTGTGAAGAACTGCAACACTACATAGAGTGCAGGCAGACTTATAGGAATCTAACTGTCCATTGGACATGTTCTGCATATTGAGGTTAGGAGCAAACCCTCTTTCCACACATGGCACCATTAATCATACTACCAGCCAATTCTCACTGCTAAGCTGCTATGTAGATTTCACTTTAGACTGTGTAATGTGTGTTTCCAGGCAGACATGATTAATAGAAAGACTAAAGAATGATCAACATACAGTAAATCTGTAAATGAGTAATTGTAAATGTTTGACTGTTCATTTGCTAGTCATACCCATTTGTTTTTATTCCTCATACTGAACTTTGAAACTTGTTAAAAAAAAAAAAAAAAAAAAAAAAAGGTGCTACATGAACACCAAAAATGACAAAAAATATAATTTATTTTGTCACATTGTGAAGACAAATTCAGTCCAAAATCAGTAGGCCCTGCTTAAAAATACTGCTTAACAGATGGCAAGTTTCAGTGAGTCATGGGGCAAGAAGTCTTGGCAGAGGCCATTGTGTAATCACCCATGTGTCTCATCCTTATGGGGGATCCTCAGTCAGTATACTGCTGGGGGTAACAGGAAACCGGTGCTGCAAAAAACCCTTCATAAGCAACGATGCTGTCCAGGAGATGGAATCGGCCATAAGTCAGTGAGACTTAAAACTGCAGGTTTCCAAAGAGGGAAGGCAAGGTGTTTGGTTTAGGGTGGGGTTTGTAGCCAATACGCTCGTTGATCATTTGCTCCCGGGTCTTTCCATCGTTGCTGCCACCCGTAGCCCCTCCCATTTCACCAGACGTAGCCACGCCCACAACGTCCACCTCGTCTCTCTGTTTCTTTCGGCTCTGTTAGGTACAGTAAAATTGGTAACAGGCTCAAAGTCACTGACGTTTCACTCAAATGATGCTTCTGCCACCTTGACCACCAAAGCCTTATACAAATTCTACGAGATTCAGGTCCAATACTCAAGACTAACTATTTCTCCAAAACAGGCATATGAGAAATATTTAATAAAAAGACGCGAAGTTAGCTGCTTAATGGTTATGCATTTAATATGACCATGGAGTGCAATTACTTTTCCTACCTCAAGCTCTTTCTTTACACTGTCGAACTCCTCAATGTCATCCAGTTTCAGTTCCAGGCGGGTCGGTTTGCGACGCAGCATCCTGACACGGCACACTTTGATGAACTAAAGCAGTCCTACAGATCTTCATCCACCTTGACAAAAGCACTGAAAATAACGAGAACAATGACTTAGGCATGCCTCATTGTCCATGATGGCTAGTGCTCTTGATATACAGTAGGCGAGTGTAGGACAGAGGTAATAGTCAATGAAAGCTCCAAATGACTGTCAGTTTAACTAAACCAACTATCAAGCAAGATACATGCGTACGCGTAGGCCCCTGCTACGTATTCAACACCCAGCAATTTAGCGCTAAAGCCACGAGCTAGCTGGCTAGCCTAGCTTCCTGAGATGCCCGCGTTAACTTAAATCTGCTCGCGTTAGGATAATAAGGAGCAAGATATACATATATATGGAATAGAAAACTAACAATACTCTTCCAATAAACAAAAGCAACAAATCTGGCAGCAAAATGTATAAATCAACTTTACCAATGATAGTACACTTCAGGAAACCGCCATTACAATTCGTAGCTGGTTTGTGGAAGAAATAACGTTCGTCTTTCAAGATGAATCACGAAAAGGTTCTAGGCTGCTTTTAACACAAATTTATGAAACTAACAATTTGCCTCCTCACATCAATTATTACCTGTATGTCAAGCAAGCTCTCTCAATTACATGCTACACTGCCTGTCTTTACGCAAATATTTGGCGTCAGATATTCTACCAAACTGCAGCCATCTCTCGGTGAGCAATAGTACACAGTCGTTGGCCAATGAGCGTCACTTTTCGATATGCCTCCGATCCGCCAGATGGGGCTCTCACCAATACTGTTCAATCAGCAACAGCCTGAAACGCGGTTGTTTCGTTTGGATCCTGGTCGGTGTGTAGGTAGGAGGATAATCACGTTTGATTGCTGAATATTGAATGGCATATCTTTGTATCTTTGTAAACTAGTCGTAAAATAAATGTGTATTGATAATCACGCTTGAATTTAGGGTCTGATTTTAGCGTTTCGATGGATTACTGAGTCAATGTCTAATGCATTCCAGAGGGAAGGCATAGCTGTAGCTAACTCACTTAAAACACAGTGACCTGAAGTCATGTTTAAGAGTGGAAGACTTTAGACTTAACGCACTTAGCTACTTGTAATCACAAACCATATTCTGGTTAGTAGTATTGACTTTAGTTGATTTAATGTGATGGCGGTGCACGACCTCATTACCTAGCTAAGTAGTTTGGGCCTCTCTTGACCCAATCAGTTAGGTTTTGGTTTTGCCAGCAGCCACGCCACTTTGAAACCCCATTTCGTGTTATTTTTAATGTTAAAGGGAAATGGTCCGGGTTAATTCTGGGGTAGGTGATCTCCTCAGAGAACAGCTGGTTACCGTTCTGATGGGGGTGTTGTGAATTGTTGCCAGTGGAAGATCGATTTGCCATTGGCAATGGAGAACAATTTGTGTCCAAGTGCAAAAGTGGGGATACTTTACTGTAGGTTGTGCCACGTTACAGTGAGACCTTAAAATGATTGTCTTCCTGACTAATTTTCCTCTATAAAGAACACACAGGAGTTAGTGAAATTACAAAGTGTATTAGAAGATTTTTTAATAATTCTGCCTGCTAACCATTCCCCTATGTAGTTGGTTTATACATGTAGAGATGTGTAAAGTAAGTCCCTATAAGGAACTACGGTGTGTGTTCCGCCACAGATGGTTTCCATGCATTACCCTGATGAGTAGTACACATCTCCAGAAGTTGAGATGGGTCACCTCCCAGCTGGACAGAACTTTTGAGAACCATGAATTGCTCAGTATGACCACACCATTCATTAACATAGAACCACTGGAGGAACTGCTATTGAGCATTGAAGCCGTGAACATGTCAAATAAAGAAGCAGCCTTCCTGGGCAATGCTATGACTGATATTGCTGGGTGTGCAGTCAGACTTTCAGCCAGAGACAACACTGCAATTGCTGATATTTGATTTGATCATATCAGCTGATCATTCCACAGGTTGAATCACAACACGGAGGGAAACTGCCTCAACTGGATAATGAAATTCATTTAAAAAAAAACGTCACACGATTTAACTCTCAAAGTTGTGATCTCTTTATGTGCCAGAGAAAAGAGATCGAGCAAGATGTCGGACGAGGACGAGGTCCCGGTGGTGAAAAAGGCCCGGATCTTCTATGGCAGCCTGGAGGACAAGGAGCGGGAGAGGCTGGGCCGTGAGGGGGCCGGGAGTGCTGGCAAAGAGGCGGTGAAGGCAGGGATTGAGGCTGGCAATATCAACATCTCCAGTGGTCAGTACAACACATGGGGAGCATCAGCCATTTATCTGAAACGTGGATGTAGATTTGAGATGTAGTGTATGTATGCAGTTGTGCTTACCATCATAAATTTGAGTTAACTTCCTCCATCTGACTCATTGTGGAGGGTGAAAAGACAGATCAATAGTGTATTAATAACACAGTAACATGGTTGGAGTTATGCAGTATTAATGACATTATGGTGGGTCACAGTCTAATGGACAGTATTGATAACATTGAAAGGTTGGTATGGTCATTGACTCATTAGTGGAGCTCCAAATGTTACTTCACCTTATAGATGTGATTCACAAAACAATCCAGGGAGCCCCCAATCCTTCCTCAGCTCCTAATGACTAAAGTCATAATGACTCCTCCCTTCTTCTCAGGTGAGTCTCTGGAGATGGAAGACCGGGTGAGCGAACGTCAGGCGGAGGTGCTAGCCGAGTTTGAACGCAGAAAGAGAGCACGGCAGATCACTGTATCCACTGATGACGCTGAGGTCAAAGCATGCCTGCGTGCTCTAGGCGAGCCCATCACGCTCTTCGGGGAGGGGCCTGCTGAGAGGAGAGAGAGGTGAGGGTTGTAGAAATGCACTGCTGCAGGCTTTGCATAGCTTTATGATGCCAAGGAGTTTGGGCTTGTCTCTTAATATTGCAATAAAATCTGTGTTCAGACTGTAGATGTCTTGACCTTTCAATTCCTGTTTCTTCCACCACCTGATTCTCCCCCTCGCCCCACCCCCTTCTCTGACATCAGGTTGAGAAACATCCTGTCTGTTGTTGGACCAGATGCCCTAAAGAAATCCAAAAAAGAGGATGAGAAAGCCAAGCGCTCTCAGGAAGAGGTATGCATGACTGCTGTAAAGGCTGTGTTTTTACCTTTCAGTCAACACAGAGGATTCCCACTGAATTTTTCAAAAACAATGAGTGTTTCATTTGGAATGTGAATATTCAGGGTTGTGAAAGCACTTGAATGTTTGCATGGATGGTTACATTTTCTGTTGGTATCAGAATTTTCTGAAGCTTGTTTTCTCTAGCATAGTAAATATACACCATACAACAAAATTCAAGATATTTCAAAATCAGTGAAGTCATTATTTGGTCCTTTGCATTATTTTTGTTTTTTCTCTACATAAATTTTCTTGTAAGAGCATCAATTTAGAAATATGAGCTTTGAAAACTTTGAAACTTAACAGTGTCAGCCATTGAAAAGTCTTTAATTACCAACAGAGGTACTCTATGAACCATGGTAAGACTTGCTTCCAGCATCCCATAATCTCTCTGTATATACTTGTTCATTGAAAAGCCATCCAATAGGTATTTGCAGAGCTGTATATACACATCCCCCCTTTCCTTGCCACACAGTGCCAGCAGACCTGGTACCATGAGGGCCCTGTCTCTTTAAAGGATGCCCGTCTTTGGTTGGCTCGCTACTCCCTGCCCAGGTAAAGCTTGATTCACCTGCTTTCCAGGATCAGTCCTCAGTCACATAAACAGACAGCCTACCCTAGATCTGAGAGGATTAATGTGTAGATGCACCCGGTCCAATACACTTTGTGGATATAAGCAAATTGTATCAGACCATGTGTGTTTTTACCACAGTTTTCACACCTGTATTGTGTACATTCATCTGAAGATTAAAACATGTATATAGATGAATATTTTTTACTTATAAATGATATTTCCATCTGTTTGCAAGTTTTGTGTCAGTAGTTGTGTGCATTATATCAATGTTATGTGTATTTGCCATCTGTGTTCATGTGTTTGTGTGTGTTTTGCTCACAGGGCTGTACAGAGGTTGGAAGAGGCAAGAGCTCAGAAGGAAATTCCAGAATCCACCCGCACCGTTCGTCAGCAGGAGCTTCACAAGACACTGAGGGTGAGGGCTGTCTCTCACAATCACCTTGGGGTCTCAACGCAGATCCCACAAGCATCTTTGAGCCTGTTTCAGAAAAGCAGCTCATGAAAGGTTCTGTTTTCTCTTTCTCTCCAGGGCCTCAATAACTTCTGCAGTCAAATTGGGGATGAACGACCTATATCGTACTGCCAGTTCAGCCCCAACTCCAAATTGTTGGTGACTGCTTCCTGGTGAGTGTCTCCTGCTGACTGCCACTGTTGACTTACAGTGCGCAGTGCTCATACACTCAGTGTCAATCCTGGGTTTGTAATATTAAAAATAAATCACTTTAATGTATGAGTGGATTATGTCTTCTATCAGTATAAACTAGTTTTTGATATAGTTAATTTTGATATAGTTTTTATGATAGGTTATAAATTGGAAGTGGGATGGAATCACGCTGTCTCATTATTTCTGATCTCTGTCTCTCAGGAGTGGTCTCTGTAAACTCTGGGCAGTCCCTGATTGTAGCCTTATACGCACATTAAGAGGTAATTTGTTTTGTTATTCTGTATGACTGTGAAGTATTGGTTTCAATGTTTTTGTGTTTTTGTCACACTTTAAAGACTTCGAAATAGTAAGTAACATGTGTATTTATATTTTTCCACAATCATGTTTCATACAATAAAATACATGGCTCCAAAGATAAGTGTTTGGAATCTTTTTTGGAAGGTGCTGCCGCACCACTCCTTTCTTACTTTAAAAACATGGTTTCCCGCAGGACACAACACCAATGTGGGGGCAATCAGCTTCCACCCCCAGTCCACTCTGTCCCTAGACGAGACGGATGTTAACATGGCCTCCTGCGCTGCCGACGGATCAGTCAAACTCTGGAGTCTGGACAGGTGTGTATGCGTGCGTGCATGCATGCCTGTGTATTTGTTTGTATGTGCATGCATCTCGCAGTCATCTATGTTTTCCTGTCATTTGTCAGTATGAGTTTCCTGTTGTCATCTCTGATGTCAATCTGTTTTTATGCGTCTTCACATCATGTCTGTTTGTATTGAGAGGACTACCGTTTATCCTCATTCATAGAAGATACTTTGCATCTTTACTACTGTTCAGGCTTATTACCCTGTTTCACATGTATCCCTGTTAGTGACCTCTCCTCCATACTGCTCCCTCTTTGTAGTGATGAACCTGTGGCAGATATCGAAGGGCACACAATGCGGGTGGCACGTGTGTCTTGGCACCCCTCTGGACGGTTCCTGGGCACCACCTGGTGAGTGTAGACTAATAGTAGTTTACTGAGTAGTGTAGTAACTGAGTGGCTGCAGGATTCCCAGAATGCTTTTCAGGCAGTTGAATGAATATTTTATTAGACCTACCTCTAAACTATCAACACCCAAAATATTTTATGCCACCTTTATAATAATCTTTCTCCATCCTTCCTGAATTCCTCTTTCCCATGTCATCTCTCAGTCTTCTCTTCCTCTAATCTAAGCAGTATTTTGTACTCCACCAACACTCATTGCATCCCCTTTTACTTGTCTTTTTTGTGCTCTTCTCCCTTGCTAGCCCTCATTTCTTTCCTCTTCTTCACTCTTTCCCTCCATACTCCAATACATTGTATTCCCTTACTTTACTTTTTCTTTCTTTGGTCCACTAAATCAAATTTTGTTTGATACAGAGCTTACAAATTGTGACAGGGTGCTTCAGAGGTCATATTCCATGTTGCATGGTAACATTCCATATTAAAAAGGTGTTTCCTTATATAAAATCATACATTATTGCATGCATATCAGAATATGTCAAATACAGATCAAGGGGAAAAGAACAGAACATTTCCCTATGGATTCTCATGATAAAATCTGTTCCTCCTTCAGCTATGATCACTCCTGGAGGCTGTGGGATCTGGAGGCCCAGGAGGAGATCCTTCACCAGGAGGGCCACAGCAAGGGGGTTCATGACCTGCACTTCCACCCTGACGGCTCCCTGGCAGGGACTGGGTGCGTCACATTGCTCCTCCCCTGGAAGGGCCCTGTCATTGCCACGGTCTTCTTTCCCAGAGCAATTTATTGTCCCTGTTCATTCAGCTTATAATTAAAACAACAGTGTTGAAGTGATAGGTACAAAAAGAAAATTGGTCTTTGAGAAAATGATAGCTCCCAAATGGTACATCCATTTAAGGTACTAGTGTAGCGATGCCCATGAAAGCCTGTTTTGAATCAAGGTTTCATCCAAGTCAGCTATGCCCAGGAGTGCTTCAGGGTGTTTCATAGAAGTGGGTAAATCCTCTATGGCATTGTGATAGACTAGTCCATAATTACAGGATGCATTTGGTTGCAGTCATAGCTGCTTAAAGTAGCATAACCAGATACTGAATCTGCGGGGGTTATCATTTTTTCACAAGGGGACATTATGTATTGCATAAGTTTCCATAATAAAATACTGCATTTTGTTCAGTGTTCATCTGAAGTTCCCTTGTTAGGTTTTGGCTGAAGATCTGATAACACTCTGTGTCATTTATATGCACAATTGGAGAACATCAGACAAGGGCAAATACTCTTTCACTACTGTATAATGGCCCAAGGAGGGCTGTTTTATTTGGTGTACACTTCCCCATTGCACAGCAGTGACACAGATTGAGATAGCATCTCCTTTAGCTGTACATTCATCTGGCGTAGTAACTGCAGCAGTTCAACAGGCTCGTTCCAGTGTAGAAAACAAGCAGTTAATGCGTGTGACAAAACTTGAGCTTTTCATGTGACCTCTTTGAAGTAAAATTAAATCTCATATGCTTCCTATTACATTTGAAATAATATTCATGTGAAAATGTTGAATTATCTCAACGTCCACCTCAAATGACCACAAATGTCATATTCCTCCTTTAGAGACAAGACCTCATGATGGTAGTCTCACGTCTCATATTGGCCAAGTGAGGTTGCTATGGGAACCAGAGGACAGTTAATGAGGCATGCAACATTTTTAGTTTTGCCATTCCAATCCAGGGCTCCATTGGAGCTTAAAATGGGCACAGCGGAGTCTGGACTAGAGATGGGTGGGGCTACACAACAATGAGCCTCTTCTGGCACTGTAATTAAATGCCAAAAATGGAATCTTAATTATGCTAATAGGCATGGTGGGACAGAGAGTCCTTTGGTTGAGTTATAATTGGGAAGTCATACTGGAATGTGCTTGTGTCTTGTGAAGTATTTTGACATAATAGCAAGGGCTGAAATGTGAAGGGGTCTGATTTGGAGAAGTCTGTTGTTTGTAGCTTGCTAAATTGTGGTACTGTACGACACCACATTAGCTAGCTCTGCATAGGAGATGTAGTCCAGTTTTTCCATACCGCAGCTTTTCTATGCCGTATTAGCTGTTTGATTGAAGAACCGGGGTCTGGTGCTGTCCTATTGAGTGGCCTTATATCTAGTGCTGTACTTGTTTGCATTGCCACACACTACAGTAACGGGCAACCCTTAAACCTGTGAGCTTTGGACATGGTCACAGTACACATTGCCTCCTCTGCACCTCTCCAACACCGTACAATTGATGGGTGTCAGGACAGCAAAGCCTTGTTTACCCCATTGGTTCAGGAGCCATCCCCTGTTGTCTGTCACTGCATTTGAATTCTACTCACCATAATTTAAAAACGTCAACAGCAAACTTATCCAGTAAATACGTTGTAGTGCTGGGACCATGCTTTTGTTTTTGGACTAATGGAACCTCAGTTTGCCCTAAATGCTACATTCTGCATTCCACAGCGGTCTGGATGCGTTTGGCCGAATCTGGGACCTGCGAACAGGACGCTGCGTTATGTTCCTGGAGGGACACCTCAAGGAGATCTATGGCATCAACTTCTCCCCCAACGGGTAAGAGGCAGTGGGAAAGGGGTGAGGTAAGAGAAGGATATCAAGAGGAAATATTAAACTAGGGTATATGAAATTGACCTCCCATCCCTCCCACAGTTTTCATGTGGCAACAGGAAGTGGAGATAACACCTGCAAGGTGTGGGATCTCCGTCAGAGGAAGTGCATCTACACCATCCCCGCCCACCAGAACTTGGTGTCTTCAGTCAAATTCCAGCGTAAGTACCTTTGGATCACAGTAGCAGGGTGTTCTTGCTCACTAAGTTTTTCTGCATTCTGCATTTGCAAAGCTGTTCGTTGAAAATCAACATTGCTGATGTTTGGAATGAAATCTGCTGTCCATCAAAAGTCTCAGGTTTCAGTACTAATAGACTGATGTTTTTCCTCTCTTGCTGAAACTCTTTCTCTCTTATCCTCTCTCTGTTAGTCCATTTTGCATTCATATTGTTTCTTGTCGTGTCTCCCTCACTCTTGGAAACATCGTTGATTATCTTTCTCTCTAACCCTCTTACACTGCCTCCTTTTCTCTGCCTTTTCTTTTTATTTTTGTTTACTGATGCTCTCTTGCTCTTGCCACTCTTTCCTCCACCTCACAGTGTTCCCCTTGCTGTCATTCATTCTTACTCTCCCCCCTCCCTCCTTGTCACTTACTCTTACTGTGTGTCTTTGTCACTGTCTGTCTCTCTTCCACTGGCTCTTACTGTGTGTCTCTCCCTCTTTAGCCACAGATGGTCACTACCTCCTGACCGGCGCATATGATAACACGGCCAAAGTGTGGACGCACCCAGGCTGGTCTCCACTGAAGACGCTGGCAGGTCATGAGGGAAAAGTGATGGGGCTGGACGTATCAGCTGACGGCCAACTCATCGCCACCTGCTCCTATGACCGCACCTTCAAGCTCTGGGTCTCAGAGTGACGGGAACAGGGTCGTCTTTTCACAGTCCCACAGAGCTGCGATTGGCTTATACACAAGGACCTGTACAGCGAGTTTCACCATGACTGTGTATATTTTAGATGGGCAGCTCTAGTTCTCAGGGGTCTTCTGGTATACATTGTACCACAACCCATAACTGTTCAGGTAGGACCATTCTGTATAGGCAATCTGCTTACTTGGTAAGTTTTGAATGGGTTTCTAGTCCACGGGGTAACTTGGAGGTTTATAACCTTTTTATAGCCTTGAGCAAGCACAGTTTTGGTTTAGGTTCTGAGAAATGGCTTATCTCAGTACTCTGTATCAAGTGCTGCCATCTGAATGAACAAGATATTAATGGCTCCCTGAGAACTCTCGAGTTAATAATTTTGCCTGTTGGTTTTTGTTTGAACAATTTTAATATTGGGTTGTATTCATTTCAGTCTGCTTGGCATTGAAATAACTCTGGTGAGCCATTCAGGCAGATCTTTTAGGGTTAAATATCTGTTTTTTCCATATTTTAATTGTGAGCACAGACATTTTTATGTAATAAAAATACATGACAAAACATTTATTGCCTATGGTTATTAATCACACTCATTTGGTTGACATAGTGCAGTTCTGAGAATGTGTGCAGTATCAGCTGTAATCATTAACAGGAAACATTTCTCAGTGAATGGGCTTTTCTTCTCTGAGTCCTTTATATCAGTGAATTTTCAAGTGCTATGTAACACTCAGGCAGAACACAAAATGACATGTAGTTACACCAATTAAGGGCAACAAGAGCACACAGTCTGCAAATAACTAGCATACACGTGGTTATATAAGTGAAATGTGAGCTACATTGGTGCATCATCTAAAATCATCAAAACGGTTTTTCAAGCAGGGCAGTTTTCCCAAGCAAGCATTGGTTGAAGCATCACTGCTTTGAGTAGCTGCTCATGGCATAGTCCTTACTGTCATCTCCTGGACAGAGAAAGGGAATCAGCAATTTTTGAATAGTGGCTTACAGCATGACAAATGAATGAGGTGGTGTGTTGATATGATCGGGTCTTCCTGTTGCATGGTTGGAACTCTGTTCCTGTGCATTCTGAAGTGCAACAAATGGATAGCCAGTGCAGGACATCCAGTGCATGTCCTCTCAGTCTTCTTCAATGTCTTTACACTAACACCAACAACAGAAGAGACATCGCCTGCAGCAAGGGCTTCGGCGAAAGTGGGGAATAATCAGTGCACCATTCCCCCATGCAGGAGGGGGTTGCTCTGTGATTGGTTGCTTCCCAAAGGAAGTCTTGTGCTCTATCTGAGCCCCACCCCCGTGCTGTGTGCTGATTCGCTGGTTCTCCAGCTCTGCCTTAACTCCCAGGAAGGCGGCCAGATCTAGATCTAGCACAGTTGCACCTCCCCGTGGCAGAGGTGTGTTCTGTCGGCACTGTGGGCACGGAATCCACATCTGCTGGAGACGGGAAGTAGGGGCGCGTCATGATTATAACGTCACAAAAAATGCATATGTATCTTAAACCAGAATACATTTTGTTCACCATTCTCATGAATGACTTTGAAACATAAAGGTGTGGTTCAGTGGTTAAACCAGTACAGTGAATAACAGTGAGTCATTACTTAAAGTAGCAGTAACTCGAATGCTTTAGTGAGAATTAGGCTTTTGTAAGTATTTTGAAGTATTCACAAGTCAAATTTAGACTTAAGTGTATTAACACAGTTAAACCATTTTCCCTCAAATACTATCTGGTACTGTATGACAAATTCATCAAAAGCCCCCTCCTTCCTATGTTGCCTTCAATCACGAGAAATGGTTGCTGACACTGTGTCAGACCCACCTGTTCATTAATGACAGTGTCCAGCCGGCGGAGGCAGGCCTGACAGAACGTGTGGCCACAGTAGAGCTTGCGGGGCAGCCTCTCACTCAGGTTGAAGGCGGAGTAACAGATGATGCAGTCCAGTTTGCGACTGTCTCTGGATGGCTGCTCCCCTGGCTCCACATCGCCCCCTGGTGTCACACCTGGCACTTGTGGGTCTTCCTCAGACATCCTGACAATTTTGTTACCTAAATTATAGTATTAAAAAACTTGTACCAGAACCTCTGTCTAAAAAACCCCACTCTCTCTTGTTTGCCTGATTCTTTGGACTGAATCAAACAATTATAGGGAGGTAGGTCAATTTAAGGATAATTAAACAGAAGCTTTCAGCTCATAAAATGATGGCCAGAGTTAAGCGCCCTCCTTTGGTTAATTTAAGCACTTACAGGTCAACAGAATGAGACAGGTTAATCCTGTAAGCAGAGACAACAGTAGGCCTATCTACTTTCCATCTGAGGGCTGTTGTTTGCAGTGAGTTGAGCAGATGGCATATACAAAAGGAAGGTTTGCATGGATCATTGCTTCCCTATATTTCTTTTGTTAAATGCTCTCTGCTGTGCAAAATATTTCAATAATATGCATTATTGAGTCAAAAATAACCTCCATGTTAATGTATGTTAGGGAAACCTCATATCAATGTCAGTTTCCCTTACGTTAATAATTCATTGAACCCCACGGGATTAAACTGAATATGAACACATTTTTTCTACAATTTCTTTCAAAGGAAATTGTGTAGTAATAATGGATTTTATAAATAATAAATTAAAATGGTGTGACAAAAACATAGTAATCAAACTAATTTGACAATAAAACTGAATGTTTAAAGCATACACAATCACTTATATTGTGGATAACACATTGCAAAAGTAAACAAACTATTTTGTAACGTTTCAATGATAATTATAATTATAGAAAATGATATCTCATTTGTGGATTTCATAATGGCTTAATGTCACTGCTCAATGTTACTGAAAGAACTATGGGCCAAGAGTGAAACAACAAAGCCAGAAAAAGTCATTCAGTACTACCAGCAACAACAATTTTGCACAGCTCTGAACATCAACACAATCTGATGAAAATAAAAGTGCACCACAACCCAGCTGACCCAAAATGCAGAAGTTATGTACCTTAATCCTCCACCCTACTGGTTCTCTGTGGTCCTCTGCTGTCCTGCTTTGAGCATTCTGTGAAGAGCGATGTCCATCGCGGGCCTGGTGCTGGGGCAGGGGCAGGTCAGAAGCACTCCTGTCCTAATGCCAGCGCAGCGCGTGGCCAGACCAAAGTCAGCTGATCCCTCTCACTTTTACCCTCTATCCAAAGAAACAGCCCACCTGCCAGCTCTGAACCACCACAAGAGCCAACTCCTCCCTGGCCCACTGCAGTCCCTGCCTGCTGTACCTGCGGTGGGCGTTCCTTGCTTTTGTTCCCTCAGCAGCTGGTCTTCCACAGCAGCTCTTTTCAAAATGCATGGAAGGGCTGGCGTTCACCACCCAGCACTTTTAATATTTAAGGCCTGTCCTGCAGCACAGAGCTCACATTTGCAAATAGAGCCTGTTGTGTATGAAATGAGGAGAATAAAAATCAAGAAAGAAAAAATAATTTCCAGGGAGGGTGCTTGAGGATTTAGGATGGTCCTGTGTCCCCCTCCAGCTCAAGACTCCCTGGTCTTTCACTCATCACCCAGAGGCACGGATCTTGCGCGTGGCTCACCGTGTCTCCATGTGAGCTCGGGTGGCCCAGCTGTCTGACCAGGTGAAAGCCAAACCCGGCTCACATTCCCCCTCTGAGGGAACAGGCGACGGAGAGATCAGTTTACAGCCAGTACAATAGACTCCTTGAAACCTAATACTTTCCAACCCTCCTCATTGGCTTCTCCACCTCCTGCCCCGCACTTGTTCCTGCCTCCCTACAAACACACCTTCCCACGGCGAAGGGCATCTGTCAACTCTTACAGGCCAGCTGGACAGACCAGTAATGGTTGAGGTGGTTTCCATGGCAATGCTATGTCATCCAGAGATATTCTCTTTGTGTTTCCATGGTGCCTGTTTGTACTGTGTAATCACTTTTATCTTATCAAATATGTGCACCTGCAACATGGAGATTTTCAATTCCTCTATGTGTTGGCCTTTTAAGCTAAAAATTCTGAATCATCACCCTTTCTCTGTGTGTGTTTTTGGAAGTGATAAGTTTCAGCATTGTCAGCTTTTAAAAATTGTATTTGCCTTTTGTGATCTTATGAAAATGTTGCTTTTTCTTTAGCGTTCCTCTACTTTTACCACCATCATTTTCCGTTGTCATCTTCTGTATCTTTCTGGTTGGAGGGGGAAAGACCTCAATAGCCAAGTCAAATTTATTCCAACATTATTTTTCTAAAACGACAATTTTAGAAAAAAAAAACTTGTTGCAGTCGACCCTGGCCTGAACAGAGGAAGAAACCTTGGGAGGATGCCGACAGCCCACCCACTTCTGGTAGGCCCAGGGTGTGAGTCTAAAATGAACACCGTAATTCATTACACAGTTATGTAAGAGGGCAGCTAACAGTGGTAGTCCTGGGTGACATGTCAGACTGGGATGGTGCTCTGGGCAGACAGTGATGGTGTTGGAGGCCGAACGGCAGTGCTCAATCCCAACCACAGCAGCAAGAACTCAGCTGCTGGCCCATGCTAAATGCATTTTTTCCTCTGTGTGCAAAAGAAAAGAATTGACTATTTTCTTCCATGTAACCATGTTGGTGTAATTAGTCCTTATGGCCACTAGATGGAAGAAAAATGAAATGACAACATGATGAAGTCTGTGTGTTACTTTGCAGACTAACCATGCCCCATGAAACTCTTCCCACAGTAATCTAATTTTTATCACTGAGTTTGTGTCTTGCATATTTAAACTCTTAGGTCTGAAAAAAAAATATGTACTTAAATGTGACACAAAATTACAAGTTATTTTCCTGGAAAGGTTTTGTAAAGTACCTAACAGTGAATTGCAAATATTGATTAAATTCAATTGTACTTGTTTTAGGGCCAAGTTCAATAATTGCAAGACATCCACAACAAGGATTACATAATGCTTGCTGTCCTTTGGGTTCCAAATACCAATTCACTTTCTGAATAATGATTAGCAGTGATAAGAATACATGGTATGAATAATGATAAGCAGATATTCCCAGATTCTTTTGTTATTCCTAGAATAACCATGTGTCACCAATCCTGGCACAGACCTCCTCCCCCCACAAACCCCCATTCTGTGTTCTGAGAAAACATTCATTCTGTTATATATTCATTTTGTCTCAAAATATACATCCAAATGTCTTTAAATGTATTTATATTTATAAAATTTACATGTATGTTTATGTATGAAACTTGAAAACACAACTTCTTGGTTTCTATGCTAAAAGCAAGGAAAGATCAACACCATAAGCCTATTCCACATGTTAAAAATACCACTTCATCATAATTATACCACTTCTTTGCATGTATTGAAAAGACTTGGGTTTTTGAATTGTTGTATTTATTTGTATTGGCATCACATAAAAGGCTTGTTCGAATGGAGTTGAAATTTTTCACGTAGTTAACATTTTAAATGAAGGCTCTTTTGTCCTGTACATAAATTCCCTCTTGTTTCTTCACTGAGAGGAAATATTTAGCCACGCCCTATGAAACCAGTCATATATTCTCGAGGAGTATCCTTTGTTTTCACGCTGCGTGTGGGAGAGTCATCAGGAATGTTGCTCTGCCACTAAGGCTGTATGAACAGTTGACAGGGCTCAGTGCACAATTGTATCATGCCCTATTAAAACTGGTGTCAATCCAGAGTGGCCAGCTGGGACTAAGGAAAACCCACTGTGCACCTGTTCCATGTTATCTCAGGTGAAATGACCCTGTGAATGACTTGGAGTCATGTTCAGGGGAGTTCCTCTCTGGAATGGTTCACACTCAGTATGACTTCTGGAGATCTGGGTTAAATGTATCTGCATTTAATTCTGGTTATCACTGGAGAAAAGATTTGAGCAATGAAAGCTGTGGAAGTATGTATGCTGAACTCCAATGAGTTTTTACGGTGCTGAGTGAGGGGGTTCCTGCTAAGCTTGTTGTTCTGTCACACTGCAGCTGTATTTATACTGTCAACACTATAGTCTGAAGAGCGTCGCCGTACAGGTAGCTAAACACTGACTCACACAAACTCTCCCACTCTCTTTGTTATTTAATATCTTTACCCTAAAATGCTGAAGGCTCTGACTGTCTATTGCCTCTCCCCAGTTTCATTCATTCACTTGGTTATGACCTCTGTGCAACCTGTAAGACTAAGCTGGTGTTGTTTTCGAAGGAAACCTCCTTTCTTGAAAAAACTCTTCAACAAAAATTTCTCTCGAAAATCTTTTCTGCCACAAAAATTTTAGAATGTCAAAACCTAAAAGACAACAGTATTTCCAATATAAACAGAATATTTTTCCCATTTAAAATATCACCTGTCATTGACAGGGGCATCTGAGTTTTCTCATAAGCAGAGGAACTTATAGTGGCCAGTGAGAAGAGTGGCAGCAGCAGGTAAGGCCGGTTATTCAAGTGAGTCAGTGTCTTGCTCTCCAAAGCACACCATTGACTGTCTGTGTGGTGTCACATCCAGTTCAACCAAGAAAGAGAGCTAATGCATCAGTAATTGCACCATGACACTGTCAGAATCTACAAAGCATTACTGGAATGTGCTGAAAAAAATGTAGTCTAACTTTACATATGTGTATTTACAGTTATTGACTCAAACCCCATACAAAGGTATCTATATACACTATGGATGTTTCGACATTGAACAGATTATATATGTTGGTATGAACAAAAATGAAAAAATAATTTTTTTATAGATTTATATGCTCACTCTCATATGATCCCATCATAATTTAAACAACCCAAAAGCTGTAGAAAACACTACATTTAAACAGAGAGCTGTATGAAACTGATAAAAGCAATGGATAAATTTTAAACCGTACATTAGCAAAAAATAATGAAATGTGTAATTACAAGTGTGTTGTTCGACAGATATATAATAGCGATGTCAGTGCTAAGGTTAAAACAAAACCTGATTATGCACAGAAATTTGCAGTTTTAAGAAAACAACCACTTATTGCATGGGTGATATGTAGCAAAAATAAAGGCAGTTGTTATTATTATTTTTAATAAACAACAATAATAATAATCAATCAATCAGATAACTTCTTGTTATTGTCCCTTTGGTGCACAGTGTATCTCAGTACCGTGGTCCTGAGACATACCTAATACAGTTACAAGACAGCGAGGTGAATGAATGAAGTAACTCCTGTATAAGGTATGTGGTGGTAATCAGGGAATGAAAACCAACTATTTGCATTATGAAACCTGGTGATTTGAGGTTTGGGCTCATTCTCTCCAACCATACCTATTTTCCACTGAAGATGGCCTGGCTGGCTCCTTATATGGATTAGCAGGTGCATGTAGCCTACGCTTTGCCCTTAGCAGAAGATCCAGCATCAAAATCCACAGTTTATACAGAAATTCCAAACCCCTTTTAGTAAAAGATTTGACAATCAACAAAGAAGTAAAATACCTAAACTTTCAATCACAACCCCGACGAGGCCATTTCATTTTAAGGTTGCTGGTAACTCCAAGAACATTATCAACATTTCTCAATATTATGCAGCAAGGTCATAAATAAATGACTTTAGGTATGAGGCTTAGCCTTCAAAACTCATGTGATTTTTACTGTTGATTGGGAAATGCCAATCAACAGTAAATGAATTTTCCATAAAGTCAAGATTAGGACTGGGATGGGAAAACTGATCCAAGATATTTCTTCAAGGACAGAGAGTAGGCTATCTGTAATAATGAAGATCTGGCTAACTTTAACTTAGTGGAACTCCACTCACCTAAAACCTGTTCTGTTGCTGATGGCTCACCCCTGCCCCTACATGATGTCACCATTCCCAAAAAATGACACTGGGACGTCAGTAAAACCGGGTGTTTAAAATCCAAACACATAATGTGCAGAACCCTAATTTTCCTAATTTTCCATAGAACTTTTATCCATGAGAACATATGCCACTGTTAGACAGGCTATGTCAAACAAGTTTATTTTGGAAAATACAAAACAATAATGTTGTTTACATACATGGTGTTCTTGTCTTCATTTTGTATAGATTCTGTGTTGTGTCAGTATCAATGATACTGCTGCCTTAACAGATCTGAATGTTTCTGTCCAGTCAAGTACTTCATCTCTCTCAAAGTATGACGGGAGCAGTGTGAGACCACAGCAAATGTTTTCAAGAAAATAACGTTAAGGAGAACTATGACCCCTGACTTTTAAAGCGAGTAGAGTAGAACTGCTTTCAAGAAGTTGTTCCTTATGGGTCAAAGAAAATTAGCAGATTAAACAAATTAACCTGTTCAATTTGTTTTTGTCTTTCAAACTCATGGTTAAGAAACCATTATAAACTATGACTGACAAAAGAAGTAATGGAGTGACACCACTTGGTCAAAACCAAGCCCTTTTCCCATTTTATACAAATTTAATCATGTGTGAAGTAGAGCAGCTTTGTCCTCCACACAAATAGAGATAAGTCACCAGTGCTGTGTGCATACATATCAAAGAGTATGACATTGTTAGGCACAGGTCACAGGCTGAAGTGATCAGTCAGGCCCATTGAAACTGATCCCACTCTTAAGTTCCAGCACTTTTATTATGTTTAACCCTCCCACCACTGAAACCAGTTGTGTCGTCAACGCCCTAGCATTGGGTTATGTAGACTGATTTAGAGGTTAAATTGGCTAACAGGGATGGTTCTGTATGCACAGATCTACAATAGTGGCAAGATCTACAGTCCAGATCATGTTATCCAGAATATGGGCTGGATAAACCAGCTTTACTGGGGGTGTGATTTCTCATAACGTGCCATAAAAATGAGCAAGGCCCCTGGTAGTCAAGGAAGCCTTCCTGTATTAAATCATTAGAGGCTCAAGAGGCTTGAGGCCAAAAGTGGGTAGGAACCAAAAAAAAAAAACAATAAACTTGTAACAACAAAATCTAACTTACTGTAATTTTAAAGGTAAATATCAGTCATATTTGAATCCAGCATGGTGACAGATGTGTGAAAATTGAATTTGATTGTAGGATGCTGGACAGGGTGAGGCACAGTGCAGTGGCAGAGATCTCACAGGGGATGTCCATTTCCAGAAATGAAAACACACTTGCTGGGAATTTCCTGTTTGTATGAAAGTAGCAGGGCAAACCAGTCCACATAGAGCATGGAGACTCATCATGTGAGCCTCAACATCCTCAATAGTGCGATTATGAAAATATCCCAGGGAGTGAAATATGGCTCACTTCTTCCTGCAACGTCGGCAGCAGGAGTAGCAGCGGCCTACTTCCTCCTCTTCCTCCTTGACAGTGTAGCCAGCCATCTGGTCCTCATAGGGTGGGGGGTTCTGGACAGATCCATCCCGGGACTCCGGCACAGTCTGTAAAGAGTCCTCACCGGCGGGCTTGAAGTTGCCATAGGGGTTGAGAGCAGAGTTGCGACCAGAGTAAAGGCTGCTGTCGTGTGCCAGGGGGTTAGCGATGACGGTGGAGGAGTCCGCTGTTGTGCGTAGCTTGGCGCGCGGAATTGTCACCTCTCCATAGGGGTTATCGAGGGAGAGGTTCATGGCTCCTGGAAAAAGCAGCAACGACCTGACAAAATCACTCCTGCCTAGATACGTGCTTCTGGTCTCTCTAGCAAGTGAAGTGGTATTTCAGGCTAAGAGTGGGTATCACAACTTATGGACTGTGTAGGTGGCTTCTTTGCTAACGGCTTTGGGTTAGTTTCTGACTGTTTCCTGGCACATCAGACAGAAATAAATGAGGTTAACCTACCAATGTGTCTTATACAGTGGTGATTTTATCAACAAATGATCAAAGTAAAACCACAATTGAAAACAGACAGTACATATGCATTTGTCTTTTAAGTCAGTAATTTCTTGTAACAACATATTATCCAGGGCTGTCAGTGTAGTTTGTATTTCTGACAGCATATTTAATGTTTCAATATGCTGTTTTCACTTACAGTGGGATTCAATTGCTGACTGTTACATGACTAAATCATAATCTGATTTGTGAATTCTACTCATACCAAACTGCAACACAATAAGATCTCTTCAACTTACTAAAATGAAATCTTTTCAACAAGAATACACTTTAAATACAGCTTTGAATATAGAATATACAAGATGATGACTTTGTCAACAGTGCCTACCTTGAGAAAGCTGGAGGAGTCACTAAGGACATGAAAGTTCTGGCACACACTTTTGAAGTCCCCACTCCTTATGCTCAGCTTGTAATTATGTTCAAAATGTAGATTTCTGATTTTCCAGGGTGTTTCCTTGCAGTGTGTGTGGTTGGTGCAGGGGAGCAGAGCCACACCTGAGATACCTGTGACCATGTGAGGAGTGAAACAACCGCGTCAACATTTCTGCACCTGAGAGGTGCCTGGGACACGCCTTCCTCTTCCTCCACCTCCCCCTTACGGGCCCTCAGGGGGTGTGGCAGGAGCAACCTGAATCAGCTCTGGAATGTCAAACAGGTGCACCCCCTCTTACCCAATGCACATGCAGAAAACATTCCTGCTCTAAGAGCCTGTTCCGGCAGCTTGGCCTTGGTGACACGTCCTGGTGAAACTCCCATAGAAGGTTTCGGAAAAATGTTGTCATTTGTGATACTTCACAAAAATAACACAAAATTCAGAAAAAAACTGTATCGATTTTCAATGTACAGAGTTTAGAATGATGCCTACTGTTATAGAATAACATGCTGATTATTATACTGGTGTGATATGTGCAGTAGTTGATCAATTCTGTTATGTAAATATAGTTACCTCAGCAACCAACAATGGCTACTAAGGACTTGTTAATGACAAACCTGAACTCAATTAAAATACAGGATATAGGAGGTGAAAATTTGGTTTCTGTGACTCTGTCTGTCCAGATATAAACATTCATATTTCAGCTCTAGTTGGAACAGGATAACCAACATAGCTACAAGTATAGGTAATATATACAAGATGAGTTTCCAAAGGCCAATCAACAGTAAGCTCGTCTACATTCAGTCACACTGACGTCATTGTACTGTGCACCAGAACAATCACTGAGAGGGCTTTTGTTTGAACAGAACTGTGTGTTTTAGTGACACACAGTGTCTGCGTGTCTGTTTACCTTTCCTTGGCAGTTCCCTAAAGGAATCCTTATAACAGTTGTTGTTTAGGTCCTACTGTATAGTTTAGGGCTATGGAACATAAGCATAAACAGAAAGGGTGCATTTTTCATAGTTTGTTTTAAATATTTTTTTTTTTTTTACCATAAATAGTTTGACTCTTCAAAACTAATTTTGTAAGCATTTAAACAATCAATGTTATTTGGAATGCAGGAGTTCACGCTAGCATCCCCAGAATGTTTGCAATGGGATGGCCTTGGAATTTTGCAGTCCACAATGGAACACAGAAGAATGTGGACTATACAGGATTGAAAAGAACTTGGAATGGCAAATTTAGGAAATGTTTTCCATCATCTATGGCAAAGATTTATTAGGCAGTTCAACCTGATTACTTGAAAAACTCACAAAAATATATAGTAAAATGACTGGGTAAGTTGAACATTTTGTAAAATTCGCTCTACTGCACTGTCACCTCATCTGAAATAAATTGAGTTTATTATATGAGATGAGATCCATGTTAATCCCAGGATTCAAAGAATTCACAAAAAGTAAAAAAGTGAAACCACCTGGATATACTACTGGTACACACAATGGCACAAAAGTTGGACAACTCTCCATTTCTTTAAGAATAGGAAAAATTTTTATTAATGACATTTTCACTGCTTTTTTAAGCAATATTAAAATTGAAACCTATGCTGTGTTAAATGGATCACATGATTCAAGTACTGTATCTTACATTGGACATATAAAAACAACTAGCTGTGAGCAGAGGAAACCAGAAGCTTCAGTTTCTCTTCGTGGCACTCTGTGCAACTACTCATCTGGACACTTCTGGGTTGCTGCTTCCACCCACAGAATCTACCTGTGTGAGACTCATCTCATCACACCCCTGTCTGTACTAACAACCCTGGGGTCAGAGTTCAGAGTTCCTTATAGCAGGGAGTTCGAGTTTGACAGAGTCTGTCATGTTCTCATTATTCCCCTCAAAAACAGTGTAGCCAGCATTACAACTGCCCCCCACCCAAGAAAAAGCTTTTCTCAAAGCAAAGCAACAACAACAACAACACAGGAAACAAACAAATCAATGAAACCACCCCCAAACTTACTTTCATTTGGCACAACAAGAAATTGAAAAAAAAAAATAAGACAGCTGACATTTCATCACTCAGTCCCTGGTAACTGAACTTCTGCACTCTCTGGGAAAATCATTATCATTGTTAATGTTATTAATTTATCATTATTCATTACAATATTATAGTGGCACTATTACCACTAAAATGAAGGGCAACTGGCCATGTATACTCACATTTCCATCAGCATATTGATTAAAAATAGTGATACAAAGGCTGAGCAGAAATCAACCAACCAATTAGAAGTTATGGAGAATACAGTTATGTAAATGTATGGAAATGTTTGTGTAATATGCCACCAAGTCTCAAAAGAATGGATGAGAAGTTACTGTTATATGAAAGGGTAAAATGACTGATTGATGCACAAAATTATTTGAATCTTTCCTTAAATATCCTCTAAAGGAGCAGTGAGCCTGAGATTTAAACTTTTGCACCTGGGAGAAATTTTAGTACCATTATTTGGTGATGACAGTGTGGTGTTCTGCTGTTTGACATTTGTTAATTTAGAAAATTGTGTGACATAAATCACAACATTTGTAGCCTACTTTCAGCTGTCAGAAGATAAAAGTATTATTCATCAGTAATAATAATAATAATGATAACAACAATCATAATAATGGGTGGTAGTGATGGCAGTACAAAGGTATTGTTTTCAGGTTAGCCTTGTGTTGTCCTTCATTAAGGGGTGACTGGCTGTGCTGTACTCCAGGTCAAGGATCTGGTGGGGTGGCATATCCACCAGTGCAGGACGGAGGCGGCACATGAGTGAGAAAACAGTCTGCAAGGACGGAAAGATGTAGGAGAAGAGGGACAAGGAGGACCAACGTTGAGAGAGAGAGAGCGAGAGCGAGAGCGAGAGAAATTGTTTGCATTTGCTAGTACATTCCTTTCTTAATGGTAGCAGTCTTCTTTTCAAGTAGTATTTCTTCATGCGTATGGTGTAGTCGAATGGGACAGCTGTGTTCTTATAAGAGCAACTGTGTGGTTGTTTCGAGCCCTGCTGTTTGCGTCAGTTTCTGTAAACCTCCCTCACAAAGAAAATAACTCTTGACAAAGGCATGATGGGTAAACAAAAATAAAACAAAAACAAAACAACATTTGTGGCATTTTATGTAAAATTTAAACGTGCCAAAATATCTCTTTCTGTTGTATGTACAATGTTTCTGACTGGTGGAGAATAAAATAATGATAAATATAAAAAACTGTTAGGAATAAGTGGGTAGACCCTGACGGTAGTAACGCAACAGTATGCATCTTTTGCTGTGAGTCTGTCATGGTTTTAGCATATCTGCATATGAATACATATGCTTGATTATGGATGCATCTGTATGAGCGTGTAAGTGTGTCTGAGTGCACAAGTGTCTCAGTTAGTCTGTGTGTGTGTATGCGTGCTTGCTGTTCATCTGTATGTGTACGAGCACAAACGTGTCAGCAATATGCTGCCAGCATGTCCATGTGCAGGTGTTCACAGTTCTTTTCCTGCTTTTCACATTGTCCCCAAGGCCTCCCCGAAGCGGATTTTCTGTCCAGGCTTGAGGTTGAAGGTGAAGTCGCGAGGTGCCTCGAACAGCAGTACAATGGTGGAGCCCAGGTTAAACTCGCCCAGGTGCTCCCCTTTGCGCATGTTCACGCCCTCCCGGTTGTTGTTGGACACATAGCTGAAGTCGTTGTAGGAGCCTTTACTGTAACGGGGGGTGTTGGTGCGTAGTTCCTGTGAAGACAGGCAACCATTTCATTCAGTTTATTCACAACAGCAGTGATATTTCTCCAATTTACATTCAAGAAATGTGACCTATTCTAATGACATGTCAGGCCTTTAACAATCATACATTTTAAAGCCAGTAATGCCACTTTTCCATCTGATGTAAAAAGACTGAGGTAATCATCCAGTCATCAACTGTTTGAACCCTAGGCCATCTCTGGACTGCATGATGAATGCAGGTTAATATGAATGCTCCAATAAATTTGGGTAAAAACACTGGTGGCTCATATCTTTTTTGTCTTACAACTAATGGTCTGTCTACTTTCTGACCTATCTCACAAACAGACTATTTACAGGCAGAAGATACAAGCACAGAGTACCAAGCAAATATCTTTGTTAAAACATCATCCAAAATGTACAAATCACAAGGACAGTAACAGCAGTTAACAGAAGACAAGGATGTTACAGACAGAAGGGGGCGCCAGAGAACCCACAGCAGTTCCGGGGTTAATCTCGGCTCATCTCTTCCACCCAATCATGTGCACTGTTTACCAGTGGAACAATCCCCTTAGCATCATTGTTTGCAGCCGCACCCATGTCCCATTTGTGAATAGGCCAATAACCTCCTGTTAAACTAGACAATCCTTGTGTGGGTATAACTGGAACAGCCTGAACCGAGTCGTCAGAGCCTTTGACACCACTTTGTAAATGTGTCTTAGTGGGATAATCTGACCCTTTCCCTTTCCGGAAGTGAATTAACCTGCTGAGCGTACTGCATTAATGTATATATACAGAAAGGAATCGGCGTGACAGTTGTTTGAAGCCAGTGGACTCTGAAGTGGTCGGATAATACAAAGTCCTGTTTCTAAATCTTTTGCATTACCTCATTATAACTAATGTTAGGCTGCAGATTGCTTTGCTTTACCACGGCTGTGTGTTTAGAAAATATTTTATTAGACGGGAACTCTCTAGAGACAATCATGCTCTACATCATGTTAGAGCCAAATGCTATTCAAGCTACTGGTAGTGGAAAAATGAAAACAGTTGGGTAAAGAAGGGACAGGTATATGCTAAGCAGAGGCTGCCACCCTGGTTTAGATCTTCACTCATTATGCAAATATCATCCTGGCATGCAAAGAGCTATTTATTTATATGATATTAAGACCAGGGATCCTATAATTATGTCTACTTTGGCTGTTAGAGGAGACTTCCACCTTACATTGGACACAGACACAGTGTGTTTAACTTCAACTCTTCAAAACAGATCAGCAGAGACAGGGATAATAGTGCTATCTGTATTTGAGCAGTATGTGTATGTATTTTAGCTGCACAGGAGATCAGTCTGGAATATCATTTGTATATATTTTTGATGCCAGTTGTAATTTACTTTTGGAACAAAAACATATGTACAAAATTGTACATAGCAAAAATTGTACTGCTATCTTGTTTGCTGGCTACTACAAACTGCAACACCCCTTCATGCCAATATCAATCCTGTAAAATACTGTGAAGTTTACAGAAGTTTAGAGACTATGCAGGAGCCATACATGACAAGTGGCATTTATGTCTGTATGAATGTAATGGACTGTTACAGTTCAAACTTGTGGTGCAATTTTAAAAAAGACCATATTAAATGGAAAAATTAGTGCATCATTCATTTGAAGACCCAGATTTTTTTTAGATCTTTCATGTTATTTTTTATGTCATGCTACGTGTCTGCTAGGTAGCAGCCACACAGCTTTCTTTTTGATACATTAGGCCTCAATAAGCCTTTCTTAAGTCATTAAGCTTCATTAGAAGCAGGAAACGACGGTGACTGAGTCTCTGGACACCAGACTTTAGCAGCTGCTCTGGCTCGGGTTTTCACCTTGTCAAAGTAGATGCGAATGGATCCCACGTTTGTGGCTCCCACGGCGGTGAGGGAGAAGAAGCCGTGCGTCCACTCCCCACTCAGCACGACACGCTCATTGTGACAGAAGAGCTCCTTAATCCAGCGTGCCACCCCTGGGTTCACCGACATTAGAGAGCCTGAGGGAGAGCACAGTCAACATGAGGTATACATGTACACACACACAAACACACACACACACAGACCACTCTGCTGTGGTAAGAGAGCACTTACAGATCAGGATTAACAGATTCTGTTAAACAGTGAAAAAGATTATGGGCTGGATTACATAACTTGAACACACCTGCAGGCCAGATAGGACTAAAAGCAAAAACTTCAGAATGAGATTGAACTCTAGACTGAAAATGGATGCTTTATGGAAAAGAGAGAAACCTATTTTCTATAAGTGATGCTTATATTGAACCTTATGACTTCCAATTCAAGAAAGAGAAAGTAGAGAGAAGGGATGGTAAAGAGATACAAGACAGAAGAGGAACAGTGAAGAGGTACCGTAGAAAGAAGGAGCAGTGAGGACTTACAATAGAGAAGAGAAGAACTGAGTTAATGCGTGGATACTAACCAGGGAAGTGCCGCCGGTGGGCAACCCTCCAGTCAGTGGGGGAGTGGAAGCAGTGGTAGTCCCCTGGTGCTAGGTACACCACACAGTGGAAGAGCTCATTCCCCTCCTTAGTGACCAGCAGGTCCTGGAAGGAAGCAGGGTCGTCGTCATCTGCAGAAACAGTGGGAAAGGGATGCTTTACAGATGGCAAGGCATGCAGGCAATTGGACGAACAAACTGACAGACAGACCAGGACACTCACTCTTGTTGAGGGCTAGGCTCTCAGCCCAAGTGTAAGGCCCCAGGAAGGTCTCCAGGGAGTATGTAACACCCTTCACCTGCTCCACCTCACAATTGCGCACCCTCCCAAAGTGTAGGATCTTGCCATCTGCAGGGCTGATCTGGAGGGGACAAACATGAAAACATTAGCATTTAAATTATCTGTGTCAGAATCAAGGCAAATCACACACAATGTTGTGGTCCAATGTCTGCAACTATGCCAACAATAAATATTACAGAATATTCTTTAAATGAGACTATTTGACAAATGCCATTTCAATCACTGTAGCCTAACAACATAGGTAGAAAGAATAATGGAAACATGAAACAACATATAAAGAAGACTAATGAAATTTTGGGCACCTGCTTTCCTTCAGAACTGCTTAAGTCCTCCTGGAAATGCAGTTTACCCTGTCTGTATTATGGCCCCCTGTAGACAACTGTGTTATGGTGTATGCAATTGGTTGGATCAATTATCTGCTTCCTTATCAGTCCCTTAACTTATGTCAAATTGATGGCTCCTAGGTATGTGTACTGTATGTCTTCGCCAACATTTAACAACTTTGTCTTACTTATTGTTATAAAATGGTCAACTGTTTTACCTTTCCTGACCATTACTCATATTAGACAACCATTTCAAGCCTTACATGGTTTACATTATTTTTTTGTAGTCCTTTATAAAGTCAAGCATACAATGGGCATAAGACACTGAGGAAATCAGGGATCTGCAGGAATTTCTGCTGGTAGACAGGCACACTCTCTCACCACGCAGTGCGAGTCACAGACGGGCCGGGCCTGGGGCTTTAGCTTTCGTCGGAAGAACTCGCTAAGGTTCCTGTAGTGGTGCAGGTCCTCAACTGCTGCCTCCTTCATGTTCACCCCGAAGGTCCAGATGTACAGGCTGTAGACAGGTTTACGCAGCCAGGTGGGCAGCTCTACCTGGTTCAGCCGTCCCCAGGCTCGAGACAACACACGTGTTGGAATGGATTTATACAGAGCCACCTGCAGGAAATGAAAAGCACTGGGTCACACACAAAAACTCCCTTTCCACCACTGAGGAACTGTCTGATCAACATTGTGATGTAGACTTCAAACATCTGAAAAAGGTTTATATGTAATGAACACCTTAAAAAAGTTCACAGAACCTTGAAAATGTAAATCCAAGTAAAACGCTGTGGTTGTAAAAGCAAACAGATTTTACTATTTTAGATTATGAGTCCATGATATAAAATATTGCTGCAACCTGCTCAAATTTTAAGTGGGTGGCTTGCTAGTGGGTGGCTCATTGTTTTTTTTAATCAAATCATAATTGCCTAGTGATCCTCCACCAGCTAGCTATATATCAGAGTTGCACAGTATGTGCTGATTCAGCCAGTGTTCATTCTTATTCTCTTATTAAGTATTCAGAAACTACTTGCTACCAAAGCAAGATTGAGTTAGTTCCATTGTATGCCTTCAGCTTGTGGCTAGCCCAGTGTATTTGCCTTATAAGAGCTTCAACCCTTATCTTCAAGTAGCTAATGCCCTTTTTGAGTTATGACAGGAGATGGCTGTTATCAGTCTGCCTTGCATCTCTAAGACCCAACAAGCATTCTTCAAGTCTTTCTTTTAAGATTCCATGAAAGTTAGGCTTTCTGTATTTTGGTTTCATGGTCTCATTGTTAGGACAGGAAAAATAGCTTTGGTTCCTACTCAGGTTTGCGCTCTTATTTTGTAGTTGTTTAGGAATGATGGCCTACGAAGACAGGCATAGAGTCACAGTGTGTGATCTGTGTTAGTGGATTAGTCTGCCTTGGGACAATCATAATGGTTGTGGTGGTGGTGGGGGGTGTCGTTTCAGGGATTCACTCGTGGGTTAACATGTCCCGGGGAACCTGATTTGCGATGCATGCATAATTTTAGCCTCTTTTGTATTAATGGACACTGGCCTAATTTTATTTGACGTTTTCCTTTGTGCTTGTGATAACACAACTCATTAATTGAATGCATGTCCCATTTTTTCTCTCTCTCTTTCTCTCCCCTCTCCCTTTCTAGAATTATACAATAAAAAGGGATTTATGTGATGCACTTAGTTGGGAAATGACTCCAAGGCACTTCACAAGGTCAAGAATCAAACAATGGACCAGACTGAAAAATCCTCTGAGCGTCTGTAATGCACTCCATTGGCAGGAGATGGTTTTAAATAATTGTATTCCACAATTTACAAAAGTACTGTGGCAATTCTTTAAAAATACAAAGCTCAGTTCCCTGAAAGAAAAGAACGTGCAGAATGCAAATAAGGGCTGGATTGCCTTGCACAAGAGGGCGGTTCTGGGAAAGCAGTGCCAGTTGTTCTAAACAGCCCCATCTCAGGAGTCTGGACAGCAGAAAACAGATGGGTTTTGAAATCTGGCACCTAGACTTGATGTTGCAGCTGTGCTAAATACAGTGTAAGCATAGTAATAAAGCAACTACAGCCCTACTTGACTAAACAACTGCAGGAACCATAACTGTGATTATAATTTATGTACACTTGATCGTGCAGCTCTAACCAGATGCACTACAAATAGGCAATATTTGGCTTTTTCTCCTGAGATGTGTTGCCCCTGGAGACAAAGGATTAAATCAGAGCTGGAAAGACACAAAGGACCCTTTCATGGCAGTTCTGCTGTGAGATGGGTGCCCAGCACTTCCTTCTGAGCCCAATCATTTATGCCAGAGGGTTATGGGGTTCACACATCAACACAGCAGCCTGGTAAGTGATAAACTGAAAAGAAAGTGTGTAAACCATGAAAATTCCCCTCCTGTACACTGAAATGTTCCTCTGAACTGTCTAAAACGTATCTAAAAAAATGATCTCTCAACAAGCTCTATTATAGCATATCTTACATTTTAGAAATTAGGAGATTAGTTTATTGGGATAACAGAATATCAAATACAAAAATTTGCATAACATTTTGATTTTGCAAATGCAAAAATCTAAGACCACTCTGGAAATGAGACAAAAAGGTAAAATTTGTGCCTGTGTAGAATTTCACTTCCGTTTCACTTTTTCAGAGATAACCTGCTGAAATTAAAAGTGGATGAAGAAATAAATAATTAATCATTGCACCACATAGCTTTTGCAACTCTGGATGCTGAGATTTCTGCCACATACTCTCACACAACAAAACATGAAATAGTGAGCACTGCCCTGTAATGGAGAAACATTTTGTGGTCCAAAAGCCAAGGGGCACTAAGTATACGAAATCATACCTACTCCTGAGGCTGTGCCCTCCTGTACTCACCCTGCTGGTTGGACGCCAGCCCACTTTGGCCAGGGGCTTGAGTGCCCCGAAGGGCAGGAAGTAGTACAGGAAAGAGAGTGGCCATGACCGTAGCCGAAAGGCAGGCCGGGACATGCAGCTCAGCTGGCCCAGACGCCGCCGCAAGGCCAACTGGGGGAACTGCAACCTACACAGACATACCCCCCACACACAGACACAGAGGCACATCCACACAAACATACAGACAGCGGAATACACATGCAGGGACAGAAATGCACATGGACACATTCACACAAACACAGACACAAGCACACATAAATAGACACACGTGTGTGCACGCACATACGCACACACACACATATGCAGTGACCAAAAAAGAAAAGCAAACAGAGGAAAAAGCACACAGATAAAAGCAAAAATAAAATTAAAAAAAGTCTCACACACACAAATCGTACACAAACACACAACCACAGATACACAGACAGACAAAGAGAGACGAACAGAAAGGTTAGATAAGAGCCAAGTGCAACACCTTATACCTACAGTACATTCATACAATCTCACACTCAAACTGCATCTCTTTCTGTCACTCTCTGAATTTAGGTCAGACCAGCTTTTTAGTCCCTTGCCCCAGTTTCCCTCTCACAACCTTCACTTTCTCTGTCTTTCCTCCCTCCTCTTACTGCTCTCAGTGTTACACCCCTGCCTTCTCTCCTCTCTGCATTGCATTCTTATTCCCCCTTCTTTTACTATCTTTCTTACTCTTCTGTCTCTCTGTCATAGTGATGTCACAGGATAAAGACTTTGTCACAGACTGAAGACCCCATAGATTAAAGGGGAATTTTAAAAAAACAAACATTGTTGAGCATGTAAAATATGTCATTTCCACTTTCAGTTTAATCTTCACACTCACATAACAGACTCCTCTTCTGGATGTGTGTTCCTTACAGAGACATCAGCAGCAACCATTCTGACAAACTCAGCTGAACCCAATCTTCTGGCCAAAACAATCATGTTACAACTCATTCATTGGTATAATCAACTATAAATTGACTGCAGTGATTGCTGAGGCTAAGGCGGAGCCTAACAGGTGGGATGGTGCTGTAGAGCAGAAGTCTGGGCCCTATCCTTCAGCCCTAAATCTAAAATGTTCAAGACCTGGGTGGCCACAGTGACCAGTTCCCTCTGGTCATGCTGTTATATTAACATGTTCCTAGTCTTCAAAAATTACCTGGCTACTGCGAAAACATTTTGTTGCTTTTTAAAATCATTTTACTAGTGATTTGTTGATGTGTCCAGTTAAGTTGTACATTTTTAGCCTGAAATCCAAAAGCCTGGGAATGAGGGAAATTTAAGGGAATTCAAGTCCACTGATGGCAAACTCATGATTGCCACTTCCTTCTGCAACATGGTGTTGCATTTGTTGTTTTTAGTAGCTTAAACCTAACTTGTAATGTTAGCTGTATTTAGACTGGACAAATAATTTTCAGCTGTTAAACACTGGTACACTGAAACAGAATTTGACAAAAACTGATGCTAGAACTCATATTATTCTGTGTTCTGTGTCAAGCAATATCTAAATAACCAATGGAAATAATTTTCTTTCCATGCTTTCTTAAAATATGTTGGAACATATGTGCATGTAGCTGTCCCAGTAATGCTGATTATATCACATATATCAGCTCCTAAGGAGAAAAGCTACCCTAAAAGGCCTATCTCAGCTACCTAGAACAGGATTCCAGTGATATCACTGGACAATTAGAGCCAAAGAACTGAACGTTAAAGAGGGGTGCAGGTGCATATATATTACACATACTCTTGGACACTTGATTGGTCTGTGACTGAACAAGCTTTGCCTGATATAGAGTTATGTACTAAAAATAAAACAATGTTTTTAAACAGTAGCCAAAACTGGGGCAGCATTGTAGAGCAGTGATTATGGTGCTGGGTTCAGGATTTAGTGAGTTCACGTGTTTATAGAATGTGAAGTGGGACACACAGGACTGAATACTCATTTAAAGCGACATTACTTGGTACATCCTGGCTACAAACACATGTATCTATCACAGACTGGAGTCAGAGTACTAAATAGATATGTGCTCAAAGTCACTTCTGAATGACAGTGTCCACCAAAAGGGGTAAGTGACAAAGACCAAAAAAAGGCCGTCTCTGCAACATTACATTCCCAGGGTACGTCCAGTATTTAGCATTTCCCCTTTCTATGCTGTCAGCGGAATCAATACAGTTAAGCGTACGGCGGATCCAGTGGGCTCCATGGGACTAAGGGGATCTCCGCACACCAGCACAAGGTGATGGTATCCCTGCCAAATCCAGATCAGCTTTAATGTGTCAGAGGAAGTGGGTCAAATTGGTCTCCTCCAAGTGATGAGCCAGCGCCAATGGGCTAAATGGCATCAGCAGTCCACAGCAGCGGGGCTATCTATAGGAATAAGTAGCTGTGTGCACTAATCAGGGTAAGACTTACTCATGACCGGCAGACCCCAGTGTGTATTCCACAGTGATACTAATGTGTTATGGCATGCCGGTCCAAGGCTTTCACTGAGACTACTGCTCTGTATCAAGGCACCTGTGGTCAATGTAGCAGGGGAAACATCCATTGACATCAATATAGTTGCCCAATTAAAAAAACAAAATGAGCACACAATTTATTGTTAATGTTATATTTATATTCTGAAATAAAAGTCAACCTGCCACTATCACTTTGATGTACTCTTCTGTACAGCCCACAATTACAGGAGAAAGTGCCACATACAATGCTGTTGCAATGCAATACTGAAATCTGGCCCACTGTGTTGAAGTCAAAGGCAACACACTGTAATTTAAGCAGCATGACCCCTCCTCCAGCTGCAACAGTAAAGCCAGACTCTGCTGCCCAGTTACGCAAGGCTATTATCGCAACAGCTAAAAAGTGAGAAAGGAAAGCTTATTTGGTTAGAGTTGCCAGGGTTAGTGTTGCAGTGTTGGACTGTTTGCAGGTCACACATGGACACAGATACCAGGCAGAGTGTAATGAATTGACTGTTTTGAAATTGTACTTATCTTTGTTCAGGTGTATTTAAATTAATATACATATGGAACACATGCCTAGGTCTACGTTCAGTAAGCGAATTATGCATGTACTGCTCAAAGAGGGTCAAAATTTCCCTAAACTTTCCTTTTAATGTTGGAAAATAATTACTTCCAACAAGAGAAGTGTTCTTCACAGCTTTTAAAATCTTGATTGACCTGTTACACAATAACCAATACTATTATATCAATTTTACATATGGGAAGCCCATTTAACAAAAACACAGAACGGAAATGGAACGCGCGCGCACGCGCGCACACACACACACACACACTCACACTCACACACCAATATAACCACCGTCAACTGCCCCCATAGCTGTGTCACGCGATTCATGTCTGATTAATTCCAGTTACATTACGGCACTGTTTGACATGGTGCTGAGCCGGGTCAAATCGATGGCAGTTTGCATTGAAAAATGCGTCTGGCCTCATTGTGAAACTGCAGCCAGTGCTGTGTAATCGTCCCAGAGCGCGCCGACTCAGCTGCGCAACAGTGCCCTCATTGTTATGGTCCCAGTGGCCCACATACCAGCACACATCTGGAGACGGCCTTTGCAGCGCTATAAATCTCCCTCCCCATCACCAGCAACCAACCTGCTGCTAATTTGTGGCTCACAACGGCATCTTACATCATTGTTCATTCTCCCATCCTCAGGTTTTTACAGGAGGGATTCAGTAAAGTGTGCTGGCCAATGGCAAGTTAGCCTATGAAGAACAGAGCCCCACAGGACTCTGCCTACTAGCAAGGGCACTACCTACTTCAGCATTTCTGGGCACAGCATACACCTGGAACCCCAAATCTCCCCCCATGGGGACGGCTCAAAGAAGAGAGCAGTACTTTTTGCTGAAGAGCAGCATTTTTGTTTTTGCTGTCTCATCTATCTGAGCACCTGGCTTCGAGCTGCCCCTGTCCAGGAAAGCCTCCACTCCACATGATGTGTGGCTGCAGATGCAGTAGCGCATTTGAAAAAAGCTGTTTTCACAGGAGCAACCCAACCCCCCATCAAATCTCATCACACTTATTCTTTGCTCTACCTGTCCCCTCTAATAGAAAAACGCAAACAAATTAATCTGTCAAGCAAAAAATAAAAACATTACATAGATATTTTTATGCATTTATTTCTTAAACAATGCACCTTGCAACTTATCAATTTATGCAGTTGTCTTTTTTCCTGGTCTACTGTATCCCTGTAACCTCCCTATGGGCTGAACAAATTATCTAGTAACAGAACTGTCAAACTAGTATAATAGGTATAAGCCTATTTTCTTAAAGCCCTACACCAAACTGCTGCTCGACAGTCTTTTTCTGGCTCATCGCTCTCACATCTCCTCTCTCTCTCTCTCTCTCTCTCTCTCACATACTCACTCACTCATATCTCACCCCCCTTACTTTTTCATTGCAGGCACACACTGGCCAATCACTGGCTGTGGAGCATCCTTTTCTGGCTTCGCTCTCTCTCTCTCTCCCTTTTGCTCGCTCTTTCTCCCTCTCCGGCACAGCGCACTACTGTCACACATCCCCACAGCCCATCTACTGTGGTGGGCAAAGGCACACAGGGGTTCTGGGAGCTGTGCATCAGACCCTGAGAATGAGGGGCCTGCTCCTGTGCATTTGTACCTGGTGTTACAAAGCCATTCTCCCCCCAAGTCCTAGCCTTACAGAAGCTTAAGGGCATTATGTCGCAATTAGGCCAAACACAGGCTTTGAGCGCTGGCGTGAGGGCTTAGAGGCAGCGCACTGACAGGAACACTCAATACTCACCCGCCACCCCCACAATCTCTCTCTCTCCCTCTCTCTTTCACACCACCCAACAGGCAGGCCAGTGTCTGCACAAACAGCAGGGTGCTGTGAGGGAAGCTGAGCGCTGAACAAAGGGCACCCACACGCAAAATCAAACACATTCCTGGCAGCATCACCCCATTGCAGCAACACAATTGCTGCCTATTGCTCTGCTGCTGTCTCTCTCTATCTCTCTCTCTCTCTCACACACACCCTACCTCTGTGTTGATCAGTCAGCACTCTTTCTCTACATTTCATTCTTTCTGGCTGCCTTTGTCATCCACTGCCTCTGTTCCTGTCTTGGTGCACCCAGTCTCTCTTGCATTTCTGGCCGTCAGCGCTCGTTTGGTCTTTTACATCCTTCCTGCTATCTACCAGCTTCTGTGGTGACGACTCTCTCTACAGCCATCCTCTCTCTCTCT